>CM045451.1:9360786-10082109 GCA_024666655.1 Dascyllus trimaculatus | reverse complement strand
CATACACTGCTGTGACTGCTACTGTGCAGTCACCGCATGTGCACTGAGAAGTTAAAGGTAGTTACAGTGCACTACAATGTCTGCATTATATATATATATATATATATATATATAAATATCTGCAAAAAGATTCAATAAAACAAGTACTGAGTAAAACTAATGGATGCAGGAACCTACAAACGGTGCAGCATTGCATGTAAAAAACCTTGTTTACTTTGTTCAATGAGAAAAGAATTTGTGCTGTCTTTTTCACATATTTTGTACAGCACAAGGCAACCAATTCAGTGGTAATTAGGTTTGAGTATTTTCTTATTCTCAACATATAACCAAAAGGCACAGAAAGGATCTCTGTTGAATTACACTCTGCAATAAACACACTGCATAAAACAATAATACTTCTCATTAGAAAACACTCATGAGCCCAGGTTTGGGTGCAATCAACAGTTGGCATTTTGTCAAAGTTTTGAGTTAAAACATCTTGTATTTTACCGCTACTTTAATGCTAATCTTACTTCAGCCCCTAAAAAGATTTGACTAGGTGCAAATATTTAGGCGTGCACCTTTGTGTTCACTCATCATTAAGCAACCATGCATCGCCCTTAAACAAATAAATCACTGTCATTTGCTAATGAATCCATTAGAATGCAACAGTAAAGGCGGTAGCACCCGGGGCCATGATTACTATTGGCCCGTCTTATATTTTGCACTGTACCAGAGAGCGAGCCACACCAGCAGTGCTCTGCCGTCAGTATAATTAAGGGATAATGGTACAACAGTAATGTCTTACAAGCCAATAATGGAGGCCTTCCGTCGATAAGAATTGATCTGGGAGTCATCTCATTAATGGCTGAGGCTAAACCTTACGGTGGTTTTGTTTAAGAGGGTCAACGCAGCAGACTCTTGTCAGAATTAATGTTAATATAGTGGAGATTTTCTAAGGATTTAACTTGTACAAGATTGCAGTGGCAACTTTGTATTAAGAGGTCAGTTCAACACACACAGGAAAGGTTCTGTGATATGGCTTTTTAATTTCTGCTACTTACAATAGTTTTGGATGTGCCTATTTGCTTTGTTACTGCAAGACAAATCAGAAGACTGAAACAACTTAAATGTCTGCACAATAAGTATGAAGATCCTGTGTAGAGCAGGAAACGACTACGACAAAAGCAGACAACCAGCAACTCTAAAGTTCACCTATCATTATATACACCAGTCAGTCACAACATTATGACCACTGACAGGTGAAGTGAATAACATTGATCATGTTACCCAAATTAATGGGTGATCAGGGTAGGTCAAGATCAACATCTGTGCTGAGTTTGATTATCCTATCTGTCTTTACTATCGAGTTATGGTGTGGACATACACAACCACACGCCCACATACATATATACATACAGACACACATACAGACAGTAGGACAGCAGTAAGTTCAAGGCCAAGAGGTCCAATGTGATAGTCCTACCCTTAAATATACCAAAGTTCATCATTGCAAGCTTATATAGTAGATTATAAGGGGATTTTGCACAAGGTAGCCCTGCAACCTTGACCTTTGACCCTTTGACCCCAAAATTAATGGGTGACCAGGATAGGTCAAGATCAACATCTGTGCCGACTTTGATTGTCCTATCTGTATTTGTACTCGAGTTATGGTGCGGACATAGCCACCCACCCACATACATACATACAGACAAACAGATGGTCATGACCGCCCTACACACGACAGACTCCATCAGCATGGGTAATAATTGTAATTCCATTATGTTACCAACAGGTGGGATCTCATTTTTGATACTACTCATTAAAATCACATATTTTGTCCTGGTGGTACAAGAGAAGACACGAAATCGGTGGAAGTCTGTACTATGCGGGCGTGAATGTTTGCGGGAGCCGTCGGGGGTGGACACGCAAATAGCACGAGTTGGCAGTAATGGGCAAAAACCCAGTGGGAAGTATAAGTGCAGAGTTACATCTATGCCATTTGAAGGCAGAAAGGTATTATTATCATGGAAAAAACCTGGACAAAAGTACCTTTGATACATAGAGATGAGGTTATAGGGGTTTTAGTGATAGAACTTAACTCTTTCTTTAAAGTTTACTTTGCAGTGTAGAGACTGTTCTTACTATGAAACAGGACAAACTTAGCAGAACTCCTCATTAACATCTTCCTGTCAACAAAATGTCAACCTTAGTTATTCAAACGCATTATATTTTTGTGGTCATTTAATGATTTTTAAAACCAAAAACCTCTCGTAAAGTTTTACCATGCTAATTTATGTTGCTTATTATGTTGTACATTATTAGCTTGGGACTTTGCACAACCGAGTTTATTATATAAATGATTATTCATGAACAGTTGCAGCACTTTATTTGTAAGTTATGTTTGTATGCATTATATATGTAACATTTAAGTAGCTTATTTACAACCCACTTTTCTAAAACTAATTTTAGTGCTTACCTGCCGTTGGTTATAGTGTGACAGATGTGATCATTCTGGAGTTAATGTGCAGAGGTTTAGGTAAAGTGTATATTGTTGTTACTGATCAAAGAAGATTATTCAAAAAGAAACTATCCCCTGCTTTGTCTCCCACAGCCCAGAGAGTGTGGAGAAAACAACACTCCAGGAAATGAGTGTTACAACAGGTTCGACAGGTAAAATGTAACTCACTCATTAGTTTTGTTCTAAAAGCTACACCAAAGGATTTCCCTCGTTGCTTTATGCATCAGTAGCCAGGTTTATAATGTGGATAGTCTGTGTTGCAGACTTACCTTCTCGCAGTGTAACAAATGCTGTAAAATTCTTCCACCACGATATCAAATATAACCATTCAACCACAGATGAAAATTATGCATAACTCAAATTTGCATACAAATGCACCATGAGAATTTTGGCAGAGGCAGTGGAGAGGAACCATCATTAATGGCTGCAGTTTGACATATTGTGTGCTTCTGCGCAACTCACTAATCCTCAACATTGTAATTGTTGAAGGCACACGGGGCTGTCAGAGCACGGAAATGCCCTGATTAGCTCTCACCTTACAGCATTCAGCCCTGTTCACAGGCATTTCACAGCATTTTTAGTATTGTCCTGTCATTAGTTACACAGGAGACCTGAGGTGCCATCCCTCCGTTTAAGCTGATTATTGAGCTCCAAGGATGGGCCTACTCTCCTTCATTGTAACATACACCAAGGCGGCTCTCAAACACAAACTAAGAACTTGTAAATGTGGTGAGGCAGACCAATTAGCTGTGCAGGTTGAACATTCAGTCAGGTGAGCACAGAAACATTAACAGTCCTAAATTAAACTGTTATTAGGAAAGGTAAAGCTACTCACTGACAACTCAACTGTATCAAAGGTTTTGTATGCAACATTCAGAACCTCCAGAGGTTGCAGCGCCCCCCTTGCTTCACTTTCACTCACAACCAGAAGGGTTGTGTACACAAATGCCAACAACCTTTGTCCTATGATGTGATAGTAAAATACATTATGCTGTTTCACTTCACTTGTCTCTCAAGTTGTGTTGGTTCTGCTTGATGTCTGTCTGTTTCCACAGTCTGTCAGACAAAAGCAGAGAATCAGCAACAGAGGAGAGGTTCATAACAGAAATTTTCATGCGTTCATTATCGTCTGGTGCTGATGTGCACATGAATAGCTGTTGACACTCATTGTTATATAGCCAGAGTACCCAAAGGATCCAGTGCCAATGTCCTGGTACCAGGCCCCACAGGTCACCCTGAGAGGTCCTCTTGTCCATGCCCAATGGTTCAGAGCATTTTTGAGCACAAAAGGGGGACCAACGCAATGTCAGGCAGGTGGTCATAATGTTTTGCCTGATCGCTGTATATACTGTATAGTACACACATATATATATGTTTTTATGTTCAAAATCTGGCATATTGCACCTTTAAACATGAGTATATAAAGTTCATAGCTGAGATATAGAAACTCCAGCTATTTCCATGTGGATTATATGTAAAAACAAACATAAATTCAAATGTGTGATGTTTGAAGAGTAATGCAACAAGTCTAATCAGAATCATTGTACATTTTAAAAAATATATAAAGACAGAATTGAAGGGAGATTTTTTTGTGAAACAGGGATCGTATTGAGGTTCAGGGCTCATGCTTGACCTTGGAAATCGCAGTTGAGAAAACTGTCTTACCAAGATCAATTTACAATATGCTCTGATCCTTTTGATCATATCAAATAAGCTTCAGTACATGAAAAATATTCCTTTTCTACATGAACACTTTAAAGACTTGTCCAAAACACTGGATATCTTCAAGGATTTTTTAAATATAATTTTGTTGCAAATAGGCAGACACTGACTACAAGCTCCAGAAGAACTGGCTGCCCTCTCAACTAGAATTGTCTTCTTGTGATAGATTTACGTGACATCCACCCCAGAAAGCATGTGCACAAGAAGGAAAACCAAAACATTTTACACACTGGAAAAAATGCCCCTCCCAAAACAAGAAAAAAAAACTTATTTCAAGGCACATTTACCTCGAAATAAGTGAAAAAATCCACCAATAGAACAAGTGAAGATTTGTCTTAAAACAAGTTCCTTTCATCTTGCTGTTACTTTTAAAGTGAATTTATCTTAAATCAAGTGGGTTGAGACATATTGACTAAAAATAAGACAAATAAACTTGGTAAGATGTTGAGTTTTTGCAGTGCACAAACAGTTGTCATAAATAATAGCTTTAAACCGCAGCAAAACACAGTACAAATTAACAATGCTAGTGCTGACCTTTCTCACTTGTGGGTGCTACTGCAAAGGTCTTTTGTGATTCACTGCACAATCATTCTGTACTGTGAGCCTTATCCACGATGAGTGTGCGACTGCCGCCGACTCTCTCAAAGTGCCACCGCTTGTCAACCTTAAATGGTCACGAAATATACCACCGCTGATAGAGGCCTGAGACCGTTTCCTCTGAATGGTCACATTACCGCAGTGCACCCTCAGACACTATTAGAGCGGACAGTGAAACTACATTGCAGCCTCGGTAGTTACTGGCGAAAGGGCAGCCATCTCTGTCTTCTCAATGTCTTTATCCACATGAAATAATAATGTCACCACTGCAGCGAACAGAATGGACATATAAAGACAGAGCTGACACATGGCTAAGCACCTCTGACTATGCTACTCACAACACAGAGCAACAGGGAGGAGAGATTAAGCCAGACCACTGACTGCTCATGGTCTGTAGATTAACAAGATATAAATCTCATGAAAACAATTCGGCTTAGGGTGTGCGTGCATGTGTGTGTGTTTGCATGTGTGTGTGTGTGTGCGTGTTTATTTCTCTTTCAAAGCAGGGACAGGCGTTAAATCATACGACTATGAAAGAATCTCGGTGTCAGCGATTTCCAGCCATTAGAAGGTCTTTGAGTGTTCAATAATAGATAAGGCTTAATGGCTTCTTTGCTGCTGCTTCTGGCTGTGTTTGACGTGTGGTGAGATAATGAATGTAAAAGAGTGCTGGGGACAGGGGTCACATGGTTAACATCCTATTTTTGGGGCTGAAAATCTCCCGTTTGCTACCCGGTGTCGTCTGACTACCACCTGTCTGTGTGTTTTCACCCATTTCTCAAGAGATCTGTGAAATATTCAGCACTCAAAGACTTCTAGAGGATCATTTGCAGATGCATATCTACTGATATTCACAAATGAGTGGGGTGAGCACTTCTAAATTGTCTTCCTTGCATGAAGAGCAACACTGTGCTCTTCCATTCATTTCATCTGCCAAATACATTTGTCCTTCTATATATCGGTTACTTTCGCCTCCTTAGGAAGGCTCTTCATTACTGCAAGTAATAGCACCAAAGTGTTCTTTCAGCTCATTCTCTGTTCTGTTCTACACTTATCACTGCAGCTCCGTCCATGACTGCCAGTGGCATGTTCAGGCCATTTTAAATGCAATATTGTGCACAGATTCAGATAAGCTATGGAAGTGAGCAGCTCTCCTCACAGCACAGGAACACACTCTGATTTACTGTAAATGCCTCACTCAAGCATAGCCAAACAATATAGTGACAATATGATGACAGCTGTGTCTCAGCATTGAAGTGACAGCTTATTCCTGTTACATTGCAATGATATGAAATCCTGTCAGAACAACAGCTTTTTCAAGCAATCATCGCCTGACATATGTATATGAAAAATACCTCCCGGTGCAAACCCCACGTCTCTCAGAAAATACGCTCCCAAACAACTAAAAGGCGTTCTCATTTGTGCTGGGGAAGAAATGTAATTTCATTTTTGAAACAAATGTTTTTTCACAGCGAAGGGTATGACTGTGATGTAGTGGGAAAGGCTTCAGGTTTGAAAGAGCCACAAAGTCAGCAGAAGGAATAAGGAGGAAGGATGGAGAAGTAAGTCAGCAGTAAGGTTTAAAGCTAGGAAACTGGAGTTTGCATTCTATATGGGACCTTGCTCACTTGCTTTTTTGTTATGTTCAGACTCCATTCAGGAAAATATCGTGCGTTGGTAGCCCTTTCACAAGACTAACCACTTGGTAGAAGCTTGATTAACTTTAAGGACCAAAACTGTTTGGTTAGGTTTAAGAAATGAACATGGTGTGAGTTAAAATACAACTCTTTGGCAACATGTTTGTAGCTTCCCAATTTGTTTTTTTAGGTCACCAGGATGTAATATATGTTTGGTTGGCTAAGAAATGGAACAGCAATAAAACAAATGACAAATATACACCAATCAGCCACAACATTATGACCACTGACAGGTGAAGTGAATAACATTGATCATATTGGTACTATGTGGTGTTCTGCCGGAAAACCTTGGATTTTGGCATCCATGTTGATGAGACTTAGACACCCAAATAAACATTGTCTCTCATGCAAATGGAAATCCCAAATGTCACTGGACTACCCCCACTGGAAAATGCACCCCACCACATGGAAAAAACATCAAACAATCAGGAACATGACAATGACCCAACATGTTAATTTGACTTCCAAACTTCTTAGACCCCATTTTAATCAAGCATCAACAGGATGCAGTGGAACAAGTTTGATTGACAGAGCCCCCACTGCACAAGCCAGAGTACCCAAAGGATCCAGTGCCAACGTCCTGGTTCCAGACCCCAGGGGACACCCTGAGAGGTCCTCTTGTCCATGCCCAATGGTTCAGAACACTTTTGAGAACATAAGGGGGAACAACACAATATTAGGCAGGTGGTGATAATGTTATGCCTGATCTGTGTATGTTGACTTAAAACGTAACGTATCGCAATCCATTTGAAAATCTGTATCCCTCAAAATGGACTTGTGAATGTAGTTTAGTTGCATCACTGGATTTAGGATGCATGTCTGCCATTAGCTGCTCATTTCAGGTGACTTTGTCATTTTCTTCCATTACTTTGTGTCGCCATTTTCTTCACTAGGGGAAACAACAACCTGCAGGCAGCAAACTACCTCACTGAAAACTTCTAGTGTTGTCAGTGATTCAGATTAGTAAGGCAGCCCTGCTTGTGATTTTGGTGAATCATTTATTAATCAGTGTTGAACCGTTTATGCAAATGTACCATCAAAACAATTCCACCTGTTGCTGTTTTGAGGAACCACCGAAACCACATCCTTCGCTTTACCACATTGCTTGGTTTAAAGAAATACTAAACCAGAGCATTTCCCCCCCTATAGCAGAATGACAGTGAGGTGCAGCCAGACTATTCTTTTCTACAGAATGGGCTGGCAAAGGGTAGCTTGTTGTATTGTAATAGTTTGTGAGAGATAAGTTGGCAGGTTGGTAATTTTCCTTTTATGAAAATACAGGATTTATTTGTCACTAATAGATATGCTTCAAAGTTGATATTAGCGTAGGAAAAGCACTGGAAGGTTATTGACTCATTCTGGAGCTTCACCTCAGGCAGTGAGTCAGATTTGTCAATCCTGACCACACCCTTCATCAGCTTCTAATTCCAACAAATTGCACTTATGTAATACTAATTTGTTTTCTGTATAATGTTGTGGTTAGAAATATATTTTCCTGTTTTTTTTCTTTGATTGTGACATTTATCAGCTGCACAACAGTAGTTTTTCAGGTTGCAGTGAATCAGCTTGGGTGGGTGGTGGGAGAACAAATTGATAGTTTTGTTTCAGGTAAAATATTCAGCCATTCTCAAATAATTCAAACTTGGTTGTTCCCATCTGTTCCCTAAATGTCTTATTTCCAATTTTCTTCGGCAATTGACACAAGTTCTGCGGTTGATTGATTTCGCTGCCGGTGCCTTCTCTCTGTGTGTACATGCGATAAGGCAGGTGGTTGTTAAACATGGCTGACATTAGTCAGAAGGTATGTGCTGAGATTGAGGTGAGGCAGTATAAACAGATCTCTGTTAATGGGGCCGTCCCTCTGGGTCTATGGTGTACTGAAGCAAAGAGATAGCCACGGACCTTTCCATTCTGCTGCAGCGCTGCTCCAAGAAAATTAGAGGCTGATTATTGATGAGCAGCTTGAAGAACTGTCAGCCCATCCAGTGCGACAATGGGTGCATTATTCATCTCTTCACAGAGGTCATTAAAATTTCATCAAATGTAGTTTGCTGTATTTTTTAAGTTTAGTTTTATTATCAGCTGAAACTCAGCCGGAGAAGTCAGAGGCAGCAATACAAGAGCAATTTTTAACCAAAACATGTCTGCTGTAATAGTAGTCTATCCTTATTTGTCAAAAGGAGTACAGGCAATGTTCACAAATGTCAGAAAACGAATTTCTTCAGCAATAATGAGAAAAAAAAGGGAAACCAAGCCATATGTTAGCAGATAAATTCAGCTATTTTGAACCTTGCTCTCATTTCCCCAGGTTTCTTTCCATTATGGCAGCTGATTGCAGTATTTCACAGCTCAGAATTCTGGTCTCCAGGACACTTTCAAGCAGCAAAGTAAGTTCAAATTGCTGCATCCAAAAGGTCACTCCAACTAGCCTTTTCAACATAGAAGTCAGTAAAACACATGTTGCATTTCGACATCTTTAAATAGCTGTAATGAATAAGAAAAAAAATTCCCGACACTATTCTGATACGTCACTGCTGACGTTTATGCCAATTAGAAGGTGAAAAAAAAAAAAAAAATCAACACGTGTCCAACTGGTAATTTCTACACTATGTCTCTTGTATGCATGTGCCTTAGTATGAATGTAAACATTACTGTTGACGCTAAATGTCTTTGACTGCTATCAACAGTGAATGCAATGTGATTTGACAGTCTTCCGCAATTTGAGCAATTTGCGATGCCTTTCAGGAACATCAGAGCCAGCAGAAGATCTCACGATGCTACTTGTAATTATCACTCAGAAGTTGATGTGAAATGTTTTTCCCAGTTGGCAGCCCGTGTGAGAGAATCTGATATGACATGAACATCATATTGGAGCGCTGCTGCTAGATAAAAACATCGAGCATTCACAGAAAGTATTGTGCTGATGTTTGGTGCAATTAATTACGAACAAAAAAAAAACGAATGACAGCGGGCGGGATCCACTGCAGATGGTGTTTTAGTGCAGTGTGTTTAAACCAATCTTTCGATTCAGTCGTTAGAAAATGATGAAGTCTTATAGTTTGAGTAGTCAGCTCTACAGTGAAGTCATGACAGTTTTGATCTAAATTCTACTTAACACTTAGCAGTGTCAATGTAAGAATGATACAACCCACAGTCTTTTTCCTTTGGGGTGTGAACTAAGCTTCGGAATTCTATTTTTAGCATTGCAAAAACACTGGGTGGAGATGCCATTTTGTTGGTTGCCAGTCAATCCACCACAAACTGAAATATTTCAGTGATTGCCTTTAACTTTTGTACAGACATCTGTGGCTCCCAAAAGAAGAAAACCCTCATGACTTTGGTAATTCTCAGATTTTTTTTTTTAATCAAGCATTGACCAAGAGTATTTCACTCTATATAGTACGTCCTCAACTTGGTGGACATATCCTCAACCAGACAAGTAGCTCCAAGTAATAGTCAATTAGTTTTTTGCCTTTTAGTCTCCATCTTTATCATAAATGAAGGAGTCTCTGTATGTGCTTGAGTGTGTGTGTCTGTTCTTCGCTTTTCTCAACAGCCATTCATCAAATGTGTTTCAGTCTTGGTGGGTCCATTGTTGGGGACCGAAGGAAGCGCAGCGTTGAGAGTGGCGTTGCTCGGACGAAGTGTTCTTGAGAAGCATAGAAAGAGAAACATTATGTTCTGGCTGGGGCGATTCAATGATGCTATTGATTGAGACAAAGCTGGTTGTTTTGGTTTTTTCAGGACAGTCTAGGCTCATCTCTAAATCATATTGTGAAACTGATATTTTTTTTTTTTACATGTATCTCACAATCTTTTGATATTTGTTTTGGGGAGATTGTTTTGAATCATAATATGTCTAAACCATTATAGTGGGATACTCTGTAACTCCATGAAAAGTTTACTATTCCCCCCCTCCTACTCCCAGACAAAGGACCCCAATATCCACTTTGCCTTGGGCCTTCCAGAATCTATCTATCTATCTATCTAGCCACTATCTTCTGGCTCACAAATAACCTATGCTTGTCCTTGACCACAATTGCAATAAATCTTTCCAATGAAAAGTCCATCCAAAAAGTTAAATCCATTTTTTTGTTTGTTTTTCATAGAATGTGGCACGTGATGTCAGCCTAAGTACTGGAGACAATTGTTGCACAGAGAAACAAGTATCATCAGAAAAGGTTCTGCTGTTTAATTCAGTTATTAGTCTAATTTGTTATTTAATGTTATTGACACGTGTTTTTTGCAATGTAGGCTCAACCAAGAAGCAGGAGCGTGACAATGGATGAAACAAATCAAGAGAAACCTTGCGGGAGTTTTATCTCTCTTAATAACACTATTACTTTGATTGCATTGCATATATAATAAAATAGGCAGACATTAAAATATCTATTCAGTGATGAATTCATGAGTAATTCATAAGAGAATAATGGCTGTTGAGATGGATGTACTGCTGTATGAAACTTCTATCTATGTCTAAATTTGAAGTGAGTCCAAAAATTATTCTTCTTGAGACAAATGATGTGGTTATATTATATGTGCACGTCACTACAACAAATATATCAAGAGCAATTCAGCTGAGAACAAGGTGTGAATTTGGACACAAGTGCACCCGTCAGGCTCCAAGAGTTACATCTAAACATCTGAATAACCAGATGCAGTAAATGTTGAGTGTGATGTAGTTTGGATGAGCGGTTGGTCGATGATGTTGAGAAAACTGCAGGCAGCAAACAAGCAGTTGGTCCTTTTCTGAATAGGCCGGCTTTGAACGGGCACTGCACTACTTACAATAACAGCAAATGGCTTTGCCCTTGTCAGCCTGATATCTGCTATTTGCTTCAAAATAGCACCATCTGAGACAGTTTCCTTGCCCAGTACCTGGTCACACACGTTTCTGATGTCTGTCATAACTCACTTTCTGACTACCTGTAATTACTGAACGCTTGGTTACAGCTAGCAAAGCCATCTGCCTCCTCTATCTGTGGATCTGCGCACAGTTTAGTGTGAGCAGACCCATCACGACACAGGTCGCTGGTGCAAAAGGTGGGAGGAAATGTGGAGTGGAAATTACTGGAGTGAAGAAAGATATTTAAAATATTGGACAGTAAGGAAAATTAAAAGCTCCGACCGCTGCCAAGTAAGCCCCGCACACTGACAGTCTCTGTGGACGTTCCACCAACAGCTGAACACGTCTGATAAGAAGTGAGCCAAGGAGCAGCAGCAGAAAGAGAGGTACCAAGACTTAAAGAGATGAGAGGGAGAGGAGGGGAGGATGGAGTGAGGATGATGATGCTTATTTGATAGAACACAGTTTTATCCAATATTAGCTTGAATAAACATCCCCCTGCACTGTTTCTGAACAAGTTTAACTGACTGTAATGCAATTTTGTTCAGTTTAATTTGGAAAAAATAGTGAATTTAGTTGGAGTTTATCAAAAAAAAAGACATGCTTCAAAAAGGAAATGGTGAAAATGGATTGTATATTAGTGCATTTTGTGCATTTCAAATCTAAAATAATATCTGCTATTTGCAACTTTTAGTCTATCCACTGGACCCTGTGTGACAGAGTTCTATTTTTAACATAGGTGGTCTAAATGGGAGTCAAATTGCTGCTATGTCAGTTCAGTTATCACATTCAGCCATCAGGGCTTTTAACATAGATCACATTAGTCCACTCGTCCCTGGTGACCTGTTAGCTCCAGAATTAATTTTAGAATTTCATACATTTCCGGTGGCCGCCGTACTCGTCCCATTAACCCCGTGTGACCCCTTGTTGTAACAGTCGTCCATATTAGCTGCATTTCATTATTATACTGCACAGGATAACAGACCTTGTTAAGCATGCATGCAGTATTTGTGCTCCGCAAAATTAAATGTTGTAGTTTTTATTCTGCCAGGTCTATCAGAAGTCAGGAAATAAACAACATCCACAAAGTCGGCCCACAGGCCTTCAATGTGGCTCTGGAGATTAGAATGCAAATTAATTAGAAAGGAGTCCTTTTTTTAAATGCATTCCCAATCTTCACCTGAAAAACTCAGGTTTATAGAGGCTTGATTCATCTTTCCCCGGCGCCTCTATAGCCGAATAAACAAAAGAGTTTTCATTTTAATTGACTAAGTGAATTGTTGAATTCGGCACACAAAAGGCTAAAACCTTGTGGGTACAGTGAATTTGAATATGTTCCTTTGGCCCAGCATAGAAATATTTGTCAGTACGGGTGACTCGCTTTATCAAGCTGAACATCCAACCAATATTCCCCTTTGAGTTGGCACAGCAGGGAAACACTTTTAATACTAATTTAAACAGTGAAACAAATAAGAGCAGAAAGAACGCATTTGGACTCACATCTACGGCAGAACAGATGATTTTGCCTACCAGCGTTTGCTGTATGACGGAGGGAATTCTGATCCTCATCCTTCCTGAGCTGTTTTGCTTTTTTTTTTATTAACCATTTCTCTCTGCAAGCTATTTTCGCAGATTGTTTTCCTCCCACCTCCTCCTGCTGCACTGTGCCACCGGATGACACGGAAGAATGAACGGTCTGAAAGAAATTACCTTGGATTGGCTCCATGTGACGGAAAACCACTTTGAAAGCATGTTTTTGTCACCGAGAACAAAGAATGTTCTTGTAGTTTACTTCACGCCAGATATCATCATCCTTATGTGCTAACCTGGACTGAAAAACTGCAATGGTTCATGACACCTTTATTTTCCTACTGAATATCAATGAAAGTTAATTATCACCTGTTCAACCCCGATTCCAAACATCAGCTTTTTTTTTTTTTTTTTTAAATAATCTCCGTACAGCCCTGGTAATCTTGTAATCTTTTTGTGTAGCTGCCAATATCTTGCCTTCTGGTGCCACTGTAAACTTTGCACAGTGTCCTGTACACACTCAGCAATCCATGCTCATCGCCCCATCCACCTTATCCCTTTAATCTATTGTCTACCTAAATAGACTATGTGTCCTGTGACCGCAGAGCTTGTCAATAGGAGCGGTGGTGGGAGGTGGGGGTAATGCAAGAGCATTTCAGTCGACGTGTCCTCACAAGGCCCCATATTTGACTGAAAGTCGAACTAGTTTTTGTTGCATCTTACACCTTTGTTACGCCAGCAAGCTATGAGTGAGTGCTTGCAGGTCCAGCGATATTTCAGTGAGTTGATATCACACAGGCACATTCAGAAAGAGACAACCCCACTGTTTCCTGTATAATCTCTGCATTTTAATAGGAAACGGAAAGCCTGGTTGTGTCCAGAGCAACTAAAATTTAAACTAAAAAATTCACCCCAAAACTTGCAACTAAGTTTGAAAGACTGAAACTGTAAAAACAGACTGGATTTTTTTGCTTTCAGACAGTCCTTGAACTAAGTACATATGACGCACCATTCTTATGGGAAAATTAACCAAATCTAAGCTTAAAATTGAGATATGTCATAAAAATCCCTTTATTCTACTAGTTTTATTTAAAAATACTCCAAAAAACAAGGCATTTGCACTAACCAGATTTTGTAAATAACAAAAAAAGATTAAAAAAGGGGACTCTTGGTTGAACTGCAGGCAGTGTATACACTGATCAAATATAAGACAAATACGGAAACAAATTCAAAAGTTAAGTGGTAAAATGTCTAGAGTAGGTAGTCACTTTTTCTTCTCCACATTACTGGTAACACCTGAGGGCACTTTGAAAAAATGGTGAAAATTCCAGGTTTTTTCCAGTTCTTGCAAAAATAAATAATCAAAGAATTCCAGCTTTCCTTTTTCTTTGTTTCTTTGTTATACTGAATGAAAAGCATCTTTGAGTTCTCTCTCCTTCTAGCCGTGGATGTGATGTTTTCATAGAGGTTTTTGCCGTGAAAAATGAGCCCCCAGTTAGTAAAAGTGTACAAACAGAGGATTAAACTGACATTCTGCAAATTTTTGAAGTTTGTTGCTTTCACCTTGTTGCCAGGGCTGTCCTTGGGGGAATTCCAGGCAGTCTGTCACTTAATCTGAACCTAACAAGAAGTTATGTAACCAGTACAAGGTTGCATCCAAAACAATCTGATCCAATTAGGGATGATTTAATAAAATGTGGAAGTCTATTAGGGCCTTTGTTCTAAACTACAACTTTTTGGGGTGCGAGTGGAACTGAATCCTTGATTTAGGTACTCCAAAATCTCATTCGGCGAGCCTATTATTTTGCTTTGCCCTTGTGCGTGACATTTTTATTTGTCTTGCGAACAAGAAGTCATCCGGGAACATTAATCAGGTGGTTTTCATGATGCCGCTGATGAGACGTGAAGTCTCAGGTGCTATGGGGTATTTCATGGCCCATGGGTCTGATTTGATGAAATTTGGCCTGATGATGCATTCTGGTGTTGTTGTGGGGATTAAAATGTGACACAAACTGGCTAATGGGGACATTAAAACTGCAATCTGGAAAGGATGTAGCTCTTGTATTGTGCTTCAAAATGCCTATTAGCTGTATTCAATCACAAAAAATACCTTTATATGGACTGGCGTAATAAAATTGCATTTTTGACAATCTTTGGCGCAGTGAATGAGACATTGAGATGCTATTGGTTGCTATCTACCTATCTATTATCACTAACCTATTATACAGACTACACTATGGATGTATTAATATTATATGATTAAAGGTGATTTTGGGTTAGGCAATAGGCAACATCACAATGCAGAAGATGATGTTGAAATGACTTCAATATTAGCATGTTTGGAATCAACAGAATGCCACCATATGCGACAACAAGTACAGTGTTTGCCTTTGCAACTGCCACCATATGAGGGGAAGCACTGTGAAAATGATGAATAATAAAAGGATTAATTATTTCTCACCCATACCACCAAGGGAGAATCCCCATATGGAGTTTTCAGTGAATGAATTAAACTCACAGATGTTTCGGCATCTGGTTGATCCTTTTGGCATTTGCCAAGGCAGGATACATCACCGGGGGGACCGTACATGCTCTTTCCCCTGTTTTTTGTGTGCACAATTAGGCACTTCAAAGGTCCAACACTTAGTCTACACATAACTGAAATAAACCCCTGACAGGCCCGACTGCAACTCGCTGTCGGTCCAAATTCATGCTGAAGGCCTGTCAGTCAAACAGCAGAATGAATGTAACTAGTTTTTACCTCCTCGTTTTATTTTCTGTCTCTTCTGTTGGTCTTTACTTCACACAGTGCAGTACATTTCTTTTTGACCACTATTTTAGTTTGACTGGACTGTGTTTATGGAGCAAGAGCAGCAGTGGATTTTGTCATTTTTTGACATCCTATACCTCTAAAAAAAATCAGTAAATTTACGTAATTAATCTATCTTATTTTACTGATCTTTTCCATATTTTCCAAGCACACAAAAGTATCAATAACATTACAAAAACAGACTGTGAAATTAAATGTGTCAAGTTTAACAAAGGAGTAATAACGATGTATTTTTCAAGAATATTAGCATTTTTTGGCACTAAAGGACATGCTAAAATACATCTGACATAGTTTTATAATATTTCCTTTTTATTAAATAAATGAAACTGTTCAATTCAAGTTTAATGCTGTAAATATTTATCCAAAGTTAGATACAATTACTGACAACAAAAAAAGAAGTTTGGCAATTTTACATAGATTTGTTTGTTAAATGAGAGATATCTTGTATAAATGTAGATGTCTTCACAACAAAAATGTAAAATGAATGTGCTTTTATCACTGTATAATAACTTCAAATATTGGTTATCTATCTATCTATCTATCTATCTATCTATCTATCTATCTATCTATCTATCTATCTATCTATCTATCTATCTATCTATCTATCTATCTATCTATCTATCCATCCATCCATCCATCCATCCATCCATCCATCCATCCATCCATCCATCCATCCATAATTTTAATTGTTGTTTAAACCCAATATCTTGTCATTAAAGCCAAAAAATACACATGATCTCATTTCGGATTAAGGCTACAAACTACTGTAGATATGGTAAATTACTACAATTTATATGTAGTATTTTCTGACACTCTGTCAGAATGTTTAATGTTTAAAAGGGATCCCTATTAGCTGTCACCAAACTGGGATTCGCTAATCTTCCTGGGGTCCACACAGAAAGACAAACACAAAACAAAAGAGATACACAAGATACAAATCATAATACCTTAACAATGATAAAAAAGCATTGAAACATTGTTAGACGTTATAAACATTATCAACAGTTATTGAGAAAAGCCATCACATTCATGGGTATTGCCTTAATTATTACAGAATACTGCAGAACATTGCTCTTTTTTTACACTTAAAAACATTTTATATCTAATAAATAAATAATTATGAGCGGACTGAACACACTTGTGCATAATGGGCAGTGGAGAAGTGGATTATGTTGGGTTTTCTACCTTGCAAACTGGAATCCATCGCAGCTGCTGTCAACTCCAGCTGACTGCAGACTCAACTCCATACACAAGATCAAATAACAAACCTTTTACGGACTTTTTCGCCACTTTTGAAGTCTACAGGAGTAAAATATTTCACACTCTGAAGACAGATTTTGTGTGACTTTAATGTAAAACATCATAATGGCACTGCAGTTATACAGATGATACACATAAACTTGGCAAGATGGCGCTGTGTAGTAATTCATATGCATGTGAATATGTCAGTGCAGCTTAAACAAGCTCCTCCATTGTGCTCACTTTGTCACAACAGACAGAGAGAGGTGTCAGCAGAGACAAAGTAAAACTTCAACAAGCTGGGACACGTCATATTTAAGCATTCATCGCATGACTACGCAGTTCTACGGTGAATTTAGGAACACCGACATGCCAAGTATGTCTAATGGAAGTGCGAATGACAAGAGAGTCACAATAAGGCAACACAAATTGTTCCTTTTCTTGTCTCGCTTTGTCTTAGAAACACCTTTTGGCGACAACAGATTTGTAAGGTTCAACACTGGAGCGGCACAACTAATGGCAAGATTTAGTTAAACACATTTTTAACAGGAAAAAGGAAACAATGCGGCCCATTTGAGCTCATCATTTATTGTAAATGCGATTTGTTTTTTTCTCTGCTGGATATTTTTTTTTATGATGTGTACATTTTATGCGTGGTTATCTACAGACAGAATAACCAACAAAAGATATTGTGGGACACCAGCAGAGTGGAAAAATACTTGAATGACCCAGTGCCGTTCTGCCAAAAACTTTACTATAACACAACCTCTGCCTGATGAAATGCAGAAGCAGTTGCAACATATTTATGCTTTGCAAATAGCCTTAAACACACTATTGCCCTTCATAATCTGTAGTGTAGTTAAAATTTCTGAGATGCTATGGGTAACTGTATTCGCTTGGATTAGAAAGTAATCCCTCTTCCATCGCATCATTTAGGCTTAATCTCAAACCACTTTCCCATTCTGAAGTCCCATCTTGGGCTCAGCAGACCATGACTTCCTAGCTTTTTTTTTTTTTTTTTTTTGCAAATGAATTTCTCCATCACTTCAAAGGCAGTCCTCCGCAGCGAGAGCAGCACTTTGCAACAGTTGTAGCCTGCCAGCATCAACAAGTTCACTTAGAGGCTTACTCACGGCCCGTGGTGATTCTCGGCGAAAAGTTGTAAGCATTTTGAACTGTTTGACTTTCTAGATTCCTAAACGCGAGGCAGTTGTGGATGAAACGGCGGAGCTTAAACAATGTACGTCTGCTTCTGCCTTCTCCTGCAGAATCTGCAGACGGTGCATGCTTATTCATATTGACATTTGATAACTTGATGAATGAGCTTCTTTTGAGCCCCCTAAAGCAGAATGTTTCTTAGCATCCATTAGAACTTATGGTTAGATAGTTTCACAGGGATTTCATTCAGTTTAGTCAATATTTGTCAAAATCAATAAACTTCTTTTGCAGCAAAGAAGTCAGAAAGCCATTGTTGTGAGCTCCAATCAGACGACTGTAGACATTGAAGAGACTAAAAAAGAGGCTGTTTTGTTAGATCTAAAGTAAAATATGGACTTAATGTTATTACAGTGCCAGAAGCTCATATGAACCTGTTAATGTATCTTTGCTTGGCCCAGTTGCCCATTATTATAAAAATGGCATATTTACTTACATTCTGCCCGTTCATTAGTTGTACTAACCCCTAATTTGCTGTGTGGGAAATGTTTGTTTACTCTTTTATTTGCTCTTAAAAAGAGAGAGAGGACAAAATGCACATTCTTGGCCTCAGAGAAGTGGTCTATCTATTTCAGCTTGCCCCTCACACCACCTCTCTGCAAAGCCTCATCTATTCTCAGTCTGTTTGGCATTGAAAGGGCTGAGATCCAAATTCTTAGTCATTTTTCAGTCTGAGTTTTCATGTCTTTATAACTGGCTCCATACAACGGTTAAAATGCCATCTCCAGCTGACTTGAATGTTTTTGCTCTTTTTCAAATCACACCCTGTCTACTTTAACTCCCTGGTCTTCTTCACACTATTTGTCTTTAATGATGTCCAATTTCTAACGTGTCAAAATGCTATAAATGATTACAAAGCAGTGCTTTTTGAATATTTTTTCCGCTAATATAGTTGCTGCATGATAGTAGTTATTTCACTACATGATGGGAATGTCTCAGAATTACAGTGTAGAAATACAAGCACATAAATGAAGAGAGACTATGAGAATACCTATTTTCGGCTTTTGTGGTGGGTATCGGACTGGTTTTCCTATGCCCTGGATCCTGTTTCTAATGTTTAAGGGTCTCAACGTGCAGCTGGAGTGAAGTAGGTGTTCCAGCGGGGAAACTTAAGAATTGCGTTTTTGTTTTTTGCAGATGACATGATTCTATTCATCAGACCTTCAGCACATTCTGGGGGGGGTTTCAGTCGAATGTGAAGCAACCATTGTGAAAGTCAGCACCTCCAAGTCTGAGCCCATGGTTCGTGGAGTGCTCCTTCTGTGTTTGAGGTGAGTTGCTGCCCCAGGCGGAGGAGTTTAGGTATCTTGTTCACGAGTGATAAGAAAATTAAGCACGAGATAGACCGATCAGCAGTAATGTAGGCATGGTATCGGACCATCATGGGACCTGGTGATCTGTGTCGCTCTATGATCATGAGCTTGGGGAAGTTAACAAAAAATGAGATTATGAATACAAGTGGCTGACATGAGTTTCCTGACATGAAGAGGTGGTCTTTTGCATAAATAGAGACGCCGGTTGAGGTGGTTCGGGCACCTGATTAGGTGCCTCCTGCGCGCCTTCCTATGGAGGTTTTCTGTGCATATCTAACTAAGAGGAGATCCTAGTGCAGGCCCATAACTTGCTGAAGGGATTACATATCTCATCTGGCCTGGGATCCTTCAGAACAAACTAGAAAATGTTGCTGGGGAGTGGAAAGTCTTGAATGCCCAGTTTAGTCTGCTGCTACTACGACCCAACTCTGGATAAGCAGAACAACATGGAAGAATGGATTAACATGAATGGAAAAAGGATTTTTTTATTCTTATTGTCACAGTAAAAAAAAACATTGCACAGCATCTGGGCTACATGTTTAGTGCTCTAAAAGTATTTGGCTGGATAAAAAAGCTGGAAAAAATGCTGCCATATCTGCCCATCCATGCTCAACCACAAAATATTAAATTGGTGCACAATTTTTGTAATTTGCGTTTAATTTCAGTTTTGTAGTTGTCGCTTTATTCAAGTGACTGAAAAAGATTATCCTAATTTAGCAAAACTTTTAGGCATTTTTGTTATCATAAATAATAGGCTTTTTAAAGGTTACAATCAGTGTTATTTTAATATCCGACTATCATAATAAAAAGCTATAACCCATCCCCATTACACACAGTATTGTTGAGGTAGCGTTCAACCTGTAATCACTAAATATCCTGTCAGTGGCAGAAAAGAAACATTTCCTATTGGCTTAACAACCTGTCTCATTTATTATTTTTTGTCACTGTGTAATTAAACTGAAGCCAAACAAAATGAGAGTGTTGTAAATTTAAGTGCTCTTTTGTTTGAAAAAAAGGGGGGTTGTATTTTATTGCGGTACAAATGAACAAACACATATAAAATAAGCCCGAGCAGACAAATTACACGGTTTTCATCAAAACTGCTTCCCCTCAGGCATCAGTGGAATCTGAAAGGGAAACCTAGAGTTGTGCAGAGTAAGGTAATGGCCACAATTACATTGTGTTCTGCTGTAATTTTTGGTCTGTTCAGCAAAATTGCCTCAACCAGCCATCTGTCTGCTCTTTGTAGTCTTTTCCACTTTCCGATCCTGTGCCATCAAGAGTGGCTAATCAAAAGGATGAAATGTGGACTGAAAATAACACAACATACAATTGAGCAAAATAAACACTGCTGGAAATTAATACCTTTATATCTATATACTAATAATAACTAATAATACACGTTGCACATAGTTGCTGCACTTTTTGTTGTCTTTTTTTTCTGAATTTCCCTCTTAAAATTACCGGAGGACAAAGCTGTGAGCAGCAAAAGGCAGATGAAGCTGAGTAGAAGTTTTTCTTCTTTTCATATTTACCCAAAATAACTATACAGTACATTTTGAGCTGTGAGAGAGTTTTGAAATCAGTTGCTGAAGAATCCAACAACTGCAAGTGTCTTGTTTTGACTCCTGTCCATGTTGAAATGCTCAATCTTGTCATTATTTCATTAACCCAAAGATAAAGATGAACATTGCATGAAATTAAGTTAATACCCTTGACTCTGAACTAAATGTGACAGACTTTGCAGTGAACCTTCAGGAGAATAATCACCCAAATCTGCAGCTTGTCTCCACTTTACAAAGCTTTATTGTGAGTTTAGTTATTTTTTTTTTAGATATCTGGTCTTCCACTGGGCTGTTTAGGTCCACTCCCTCTGCTCTCATAGAGTAATTTTCGGCTGCACCAGGCAGTTGTTAAAGCAAAAAACCCTCTAAAGCCTCCGTCGTACACTACCTACTCATCACCGAACAGCATACGGACTCAGTTTGTAACTACTTAGTGTACACAGTGGAGCATTTAGCATTTAAAGTGTTGGAGGAGACATAAAGAAACAGACTAAAAATGGATGAACATTAAACCTACATTCAGCATGTGGCCAGAAACCTGACTTCAAATGAATACTGATGTTGCTCCGTACCTGCTGGTAAATAAGTAAATGTTTGCTAGCTCCAGTTAACTTAGAATGTAATATTTTAATGATTAGTTCGCTAAAGCCGAAGTCAAAGTTATTTAATTAGCTCAGATAAAAGCAACAAGAGCTCTGCTGAAGTGCTGTGCAATGCAACTTTAAAGTTTCTAAAGTCTGAGCAGTTCTTACATGAAAAACTAAACTGTCTTAGAAATTAGGAGCCGCCACTGTAAAAGCTGGATTTTCTCTATTTCTTGCCTGAATCTTGGAACATGTAAGAGCATCTGGTTCATTGACCTCGGTGCTCTAACCGAGGTATGATGATGCCAGAATCTGGCTAAATGAGGTGATGGCAACCCATATAAAACCTTTAAGACAAACAATAAAAGCTTAAAATCAATCCTGAAATGCAAAGGATGTCAGTGGAGAGAGGCCAATACTGGTATTATGTGATCGCACTGCAGCTGAATTTTATACCAGCTGAAGAGACGGCTGCTCTTTGCCAAATGAATTACAAGAGTCAAACCAAGTGGTAATAAAAGCATGAATAACTGTTTGCTTAGAAGAGATATATAGGTCTTCACCTTTGCTAAAAGTCTTAACCAAAAAATGCCAGTTTTGAGCTGATCTGTCTATAAAATTTGAAGGAGCTGTCGAACATCGCTCCAAGGTTGTAGCCAGAGGGCCAGCATGCCGAAAGAACTGGTCGATAAAGATCTTAGTGCTATTTTAATAAGACTGAGAAAGTTTGGATCCATCCAGGTTTTAACATCCTGCAATGAGTGTTAACTTTTTATGTGAGATAGATTAGTATATCATCGGCAAAAAAATGTAAAAGAATCATACACCGATCAGG
Source organism: Dascyllus trimaculatus (assembly GCA_024666655.1). NCBI lineage: Eukaryota > Metazoa > Chordata > Actinopteri > Pomacentridae > Dascyllus > Dascyllus trimaculatus. The sequence goes on along the minus strand of CM045451.1, from coordinate 10,059,636 downwards.
CATAACATTATGACCACCTGCCTAATATTGTGTTGGTCCCCCTTATGTGCTCAAAAATGCTCTGAACCATTGGTCATGGACAAGAGGACCTCTCAGGGTGTCCTATGGGGTCTGGCACCAGGACGTTGGCACTGGATCCCTTGAGTACTCTGGCTTGTGCAGTTGGTCCTCTGTCCATCAAACTTGTTCCACTGCATCCTGTTGATGCTTGATCACAATGGGGTGTAGGAAGTTTGGAGGTCAAATCAACATGTTGGGCCATTGCCATGTTCCTTAGCATGTTCCTGATTGTTTGATGTTTTTTCCATGTGGTGGGGTGCATTTTCTTGTGGGGGGTAGGCCAGTGATATTTGTGATTGGCTTTTGCACAAGGGAGCTTGCTTGTTCTGGGCCAACATTTATTCCAAGGTTTTCCAGCAGAACACAACATAGTAACAATATGATCAATGTTATTCACTTCACCTGTCAGCAGTCATAATATTGTGGCTGATATATATATTTAGCATATACTGTATATGCTAATATATATAGCATATACAACAAAAAGAGGACAGGACCCAAAATGGAACTCTGTGGGACCCCACGAGTAAGTGGAGCTACAGTCGATTAATATTCGCCTAAATTAACTTTGATGCTTTCTTCTGTCAGCTATGACGTGAACCTTTTGAGGACAGCACCTCTAAGGCCTATGTACTGTTCAAGAGGCAATATAGGGTCAAAAATAACCGAATAGCAGAGTTGTCTGAATCAACAGGAAAGAAGAGGATGAATAAATCTGCTCAAACAGCTGTTTTAGTACTGTGATGTGGTTTAAAACCAGACTGAAACTTTTCTTAAATTCACTGTTTCCCTAAGAAAGGCTGCAACTGAATAAGAACTACTTTGTCCAGAACTTTGGACAGAAAAGGAAGATTACAAATCCACTGAAAGTTAGAGAGGACAGAGACGTGAAGATTTTTCTTTCTGATAAACTCCTGCAGCTCAGCATGTTTAAAGGCAGTGGGGACACTGAAGCAGGGGATGTATTTATCAGTACAGGAATATTTGACCCAACCGTATTTAAACATCTTTCTGCTTGTTTCTGTTGCCCCAAATGAACAGATGTAATCATACCTACTATGTGCCTAATTTCAACCCTTAACCAGCGGAGTTCTTAATCCTATAATTGAATGATTAATCTTGTGGAGACCAGCTTCTTCTCTCCCAATAGGAGATTACCTCCCACAAGTGTGTAAACAGATCTGAGATTTATCCCTGAAATGGATATTAATATAGCGATTTCGAATAAAGTCGATGTACAGGACAATTTAATTTTATTGACACTGTGATAACACTTAGATTGAGTGATAACACAGTGAAATGTAACATGTACACTTTTAAACAAAGTGTAACTGTAGCACAGATGAAGAAGAATCTTATAATCAGCAGGACTGAGTGTATTGATTAGAGTTGGGTTTGGTTGTTTTTGAATTCCTCTCAAAGGAGAACTGCTTTATTTGTCCTTACAAAAGTTACATTGCCGAACTTTAACAAGAGTTTGAGCAGAGACTCTGAGGCAGCAGAGTGATTGAGGTTGAGTTTGTCACCTTATATGCTCTCCTCAATCCATAGTTGTTTTCTCTGATTTCTACTTGCATTTTCAGTCTGAAGATTGGAATTTCTGAAGAGGTATAAACAAAATCAGGAAGGAGTTGAGCAAGATTTTTTTTTTGTTAAATGGAACAACTTAAAATAATGATTCCACTTCGTTTCAGAGGAAACAGGTGGCAATGTTGATGTCTGCAACCAGATAGAGGTCATGTTTTAGATTCACTGTAAAATAAATAAATAAATAAATAAAAACAAATCAATAAATAAATCTGACAGTAAAGGAGCCAGAAATAAAATACATTAGGATAGAGTACTTTAACACAAAACAACTGTGAAAACAGTGACAATCATGGCAAATATTTGGAATATTATCGTATTATTAACAACTTTAAATACAGTAACAGTGTAATTTTACAGTCAGACATTGTAAAAGAGTTAATTAGTATTTGTAAAAAAAAACATAGACTTTGATACAGACAGTACATACATTTTAGCCTTTTTTAAAAGTATTTTTTTTCATTTATTTTACAGTCAGTATGTAAATTAATACTTTTTCCCCTGTGATTTTACTTGACATTGTCCATAAGAACACAGGAAGATCTGTAAAAACAAACAAAATTATTATTATTATTATTTATATATTTTTTTTATCTTTCTTTCAAATAAGATATCTTTAAAATAACAATATTTTTGCTGCTTTAGCTACAATAAAAAGTAATCTAATTTTATAATCATAATGTAATTATTGTAAGGGAACAAATTACTGTTTGTAAAATTATGGATTTTTAAACTTGACATTGTGTACAGTGTTGGCCATTTAAAAAAAATTACTTATTTGTAACAGTCAACATGCATATAAATAACTTTTTTCTGTAATTTTTGCTAGCTACTGTCCGAAATATTTTTTTTGCTGATTTAAATATATTAGAAATAATGTACCTTTATGGTAAAATATATATATAAAAGAACATATTACTATATTTAAAAATGCACATTTTTGATGTGTGTGTCTTACAATAAACATGTATATTACTACCTTTCTTCTGTTTTTTTCCTAGCTGTTAGTTTCAAAAATCTTCACCACTTTTCAGTCCTTAATATACATATTTTTTTCAAATAACTGTAAATATCTGTAAAATGCATGTTGTTTGGTGATTATACAGTGAAACGGTTTAATTTAAAGGTCAGATATATATCTGGAAATTATTATTTTTAAATTGGCCTGTTTTTTAGCATTAGCATGTAAGTTATGACATTTTTATCATCTGTAATTTAGCAAAACCAGGAAAATCTGTGAAATAAGAAATCACTAGTAAAACATGTTTGTTTATTTTTATTTTACAGTGTAGGAGTGCAGTGTTCTGAAGCCAGGTCGGAGGATTATTGAAATCATATTTTGCAAACTCAAGCACATCTCTTTTTCTTCCTTCTTTCTTCCTTCCTCCATATTTCTTCTTATTTCTGTCCTCCCCTCTCCAAAGGGAGATTGGTTGGTTTTCTATCCTTGGGGGAGCGCTTTACATAAACAGCTGGAGCCGGTAGAGAGCACTCTGTATTGAGCTCTCAGCTCTTTCAATTTCTGCGTAGTAATAGCTTTCACAAACATCATCAGAAATCCTCTGCTGGCAATAATGGACCTCTATTCAATTGCTGGCTCACACTTATCCCACCATGTGACACTGCCTGGTCTTTTGGACATCCTAGATAATATTATCTCTTCTGCCATACAATCATTATATTTTTCGAGAGCACACACTGTGAATGATCAGTAAATACACACACATAATCAGGCAGGATCCATGCACTCACAGACCTGCACAAGTACAGTAATTAAAGATGTGTGCATGTACACAGTTACACAACCACACACCAAACACCCAGCATATGCCAAAATATATAAGTGAGGATAATGAACAACATCCATTTCCAGCGGGTTAGCTTATCATTAAAAGCTGATTAATTTATTTCCATCCAAGATAACAACAAAGCTTAAATTAGTGAAACGATAGCTAAATATTTTCTTGAAGGGGTTTTTCTGTATTCTTTCACACAAAATACTCCCGCTGTGTCTTTTAGAATATAAATTTAGCTATTGGACTTTATTAACATCTCATTTAGGCTCTGCAAGTTTGCTGCTGAAAAAGCCCTGGACCTTCTGCACAGTTCACCTACAACAGTAGATATCTGAATTCTGCCATGTTTCTGGGTGGCTCTGCAAAATGGAATAATTTAGAATGAATTACTTGATTTCCAGTGAAATTATAAAACCAAATGGCACAGGGATACGGTGAAAAAATATATGCGTGACCTCATCGCACTTATACTTGAATGAAATATTGACACACACTGAGAGAACTTTACGGCGTAGTCTGTAAAGAACGGGATGAAAACCTTCCTAGAAGATTTAAAGCAACTGCTGGGGGATTTGTGTGTCGCTGATAAAATCAGCTGAGGGACCATGTGGCTGTTTGGTTTCATCTCAAATCTCAGCAGATTCAATTCTCATTTGCTATTCATTCCTGTGTAAAGAAACACCTGCTATTCTCCGTGGCATATTTATGCTCGATGTCCCATATCCACCCTACCATATGGATATATCAACTGTAGTCGGTCTTATATGAATAAGGGTAATAAAAGAACAGGATAAATCTGAATCACTCTCACAGAGAAAGGTGGAATCGGGGGTACAGAGGCTTGGGGGGACCAAGGCTGTAGCCTACATAAGAAGAAGTACAGTACATACAGTACAAGGGCGTGATCCCTCAACAGCTTCTCATCTGGGAGGTTTAATTCAATGGGGTCAAATATTGCTTCTAGGCATTTGACCCAGTCTTTTTAGGGCTTTTTTTAATAGTGCCTCATTCATTGCACTGACTTAAACAGTACCTTTAGTTTCAGTTGAAGTGAAGCATTTTGTACCTTCAACTAGGAGAAACTGCTTCATAGCTTTACAACACATTATGTTCCTGTTATGGTGCCATGTGTGTGAAAAGTGTGCATTCAGTCCTTTTCCAGTCCCATGTATATTCCTACAAGCTCTTAAAAGGCCGGGTGTTAGTCACTGAAAGGCCTGAATAAATACAGCTGTGAGCTGGTCCAAGGCCAGAGCAACAGATGGGATAAATATAGCTAAACAGTCTGACATCTATCTAACCTGAGCCAGCAGGACGTGGGGTTGGATGGTGTGTAGTAGAATCTGTATGTGTATTGCATTTTGAGGTTGTCTGTGCACCCGTCCACCTCTCTTATTCTTATGAACACAATATCTTAACAACACCTTGAAGGAATTTCTTCAGATTTTGTTTAAACATTCACTTGGCGGGTGAAGGTCAAGATTACTGTGACTTCATGAAACACGTTTGTCGCCATAACTTTAGAAGTCATTTGCTAATAGTAATAATGCAAACTTTCACACACGTTTGATAGAATAAAATAATTAAGTGATGGCATATTAAAAAGGCCAAAGGTCAGTTTCAATAGAACATAATGTTCTATGTTCAATACCAAAACTCATGAACAGAAGATGAAACCATGACCATGTTTCACATTTGATCAGATTTTGAAATAGCAGCCTATCTTGTAACTATGGTGATTGCACAGATTTTTCTGTGCTCCCACGTTAAAGATGTCTGATAAGAATTTGTAGCTTTTTTGCTGCAACATCTACACCGATCAGCCACAACATTATGACCGCTGACAGGTGAAGTGAATAACATTGATCATATTGGTACTATGTGCTGTTCTGCTGGAAAACTTTAGATTTTGCCATCAGTGTTGATGAGACTTAGACAACCAAATAAACATTGTCCCACTACAAGCACACTCCCTCATGTAAATGGAAATCCCAAATGTCACTGGCCTACCCCCCACAGGAAAATGCACCCCACCACATGGAAAAAACATCTAACAATCAGGAACATGTTGAGGAACATGACAATGGCCCAACATGTGGATTTGACCTCCAAACTTCCTACACCCTATTGTGATCAAGCATCAACAGGATGCAGTGGAACAAGTTTAATGGACAGAGGACCAACTGCATAAGCCAGAGTACTCAAGGGATCCACTGCCAACGTCCTGGTTCCAGACCCTATAGGACACCCTGAGAGGTCCTCTTGTCCATGACCAATTTTTCAGAGCATTTTGAGCACATAAGAGGGACCAACACAATGTTAGGGAGGTGGTCATAGTGTTATGCCTGATTGGTGTATATCTGAAGCATTATCTACTGTCATGACTACAACTTTGTGCAGCAAAGCATGTAAACACATACAAGGACTTTTTCTATTTTCACCACATACTGTATATCAAATTAGAATCATACATGCCTTCACCAGCCAATAGGGTTGCAATTTACATAAGCGTCTCTTAAGGCTTATATGAAATATGTAGTGAAGAACACATGTGAAATATAATCAGTATCTGTCTAGTTATGCCATTGAATAATGAGCTGAAAAGTATTTTTGCAGAATATAGTGATGTCACAGTGAAGATGAACTTTGACCTTTTGGATTTAAAATATTCTTGCTTTAGAATTTTATCCTATAAGACATCTAGGTGAATTTTGTCATAATAAGCCAGTGTATTCCTGAGTTATGGCCAAAAACATATTTTGTGAGGCCCCAGTGACCTTTGACCTCAAAAATCTTATCAGCTCATCCTTGAGTCCAAGTGAGTGTTTGTGCCAAATGTGAAGAAATCCCCTCAAGGGGTTCAAGAGATCTCATGTTCACAAGGATAAGATGGACGAACTTATAGGCTTACATATACATATGCATGTACAGATGGACAGACGATCAAAAAACATGATGCCTCCAGCCGTTGCTATCACTGGCGCAGAGGAATAATGAGTCTGCACAGATACTGTATGGATGTAAACTGCTACTTGACTGGTTGGTGAAGGCATAAAACTGCAAGGTGGCAACTCTCTTTTTTAACCTCTGCTGCATTGAGAGATTAAACCTCTCTGCCTCGTTGCCAAGCTAGAAATAAAATAAATCTGTGAGTTTACAGTGAACAGCATGTTGTGGATTGACCAGATGTAAAGGATACCTGACACAGGAGACTGCTTTATAAAAAGACCGTGGCTGCAGTCTTACTTTTCAGCCTGTATCAGCCAATTTCTCTCAAAAATGTATCATTTCAGCCTTGAAAGAGTGTCCCATGAAACACAAAGTAGGAGGCACTCGGGCATGAAGGATGTGCTCATGCACAGAATACATGTGTATGGAGGAACCTCACATGCTTACTCCAGTTTCAGCATTCGCACAATACTTGTGTGGGCACAGTGCAGAGTAAAGGTCTCTTTTATGCTCATTGTGTAGTTTTAGGGCCATGGGTCATTGTCTCTGGGAATGTCATTTCCCAGAACATTTTATGACACTGTCGGTCGACCTCATAAGCCCCAGGGATGGCGCTGAGAGGAAGAACTCATCTTTGTATTAAAGCTATAAATAAAATCATTGGACTTGTGATATTGTTTCAGGCCTCCAGGCTGCTTGCTCACCAAGCTGCTGTGAAGGACAATTTTCTGGCTGTGACAGGTGTTAGAAGATTGTTGTGTACCCTCCAGCACGGTGGAAGAAGCACTCTGGACATAGGCTACAGACCAACAGGAAGCTGTGACTGAGACATTGGCCCCTGATCAGATTTGTCATCTCATCTGATAGAGTGCACAGTCCGTTGTAGTAACATTCACAGAAGGGCAACCCCGCAGCACTAAGCCACATGCCTGGGACACGGTGATAAAAGTACAGTGTCTGGGCAGAGCTTCTCTTGATACTAAAGGAGGCAGCTTAAGGTCAGCGACCAGCTGTTTTACAGCTCTCCAGCATTTAGCTTTTGTCACTACATCCAGTTGGTTTTGACTTCGATTTGAATTTTGCCAGGTTGCAAAGATGGACCGGATTATTTTTGACGAATGATTAAAGGAACAGTTTGACATTTTTGGAAATACACATGAGCTTTCTTCCCAGAAGTTAGGTGATAAGATTGATACTACTGTTGCTGCATGTCAAGCAACCGGTTAGCTTTGGACAGAGGAAGACTGTGAAATGACACAGCAACATGATTGTACACTAAAAGATTAAAAGATTAATCGAACAGACGCTTGTGAACTGTCATGATGCTGGTAGGCAGATTTTGTTACCAGATCTAGGCAGCTGTTTCACTCTATGCACAGTTTTGGTAGTAAGTTAAGCTAACTTAATGCAACAATAACAAACTCCATTAACACTATTCCCCAAGAACCCTTAACTTGCATGCGTGGTACCACAACAAAAGCAAAAAATAATGAATAAGTCAAATATATAATAATAGCAGCACAGAGAGCACTCACCTAATCTTACAAAAATGACTTTACTATAGGACTAAACTGCAATCTTAATTTTATTGTGAGGAAAACCTGTTTTGTACTTGATTAAGTATTACACATACTTTTCTATCAACACGTCTTTATATCTACTTTTGCTCTTTATCAGCCAACCAATCATAGATTAGATTAAGCGGGACTGATCACCCTGATAACCTCAAAATAAAGAGAAGAAGCTTCAAAGATGTTGTAAATGGTCATATTTTATTCCAAACCATGATATTTTCCTAAACGTACCTCACAGTAAAAAACAATCCCATATGGTACATAAAACTCAGACTCTTGTTGCTTACTGATGCCTTCACCTCCTAATGCTAACTTGTTGTTCTTTCAAACTATATGTGTTTAAAAGGGCCACAAACACTCCTAGGGCAGTTTTCCACTGCAGGAACTCGGGGCTCACACAAGGTGGCGTGAACATTTAGAGGAACAGCCCCATAATCAACCTTTCAGCCTTTCCATTGTGGTGTTGGATCCAACAGCTTCAACCCTAAGAGTGTACAACAAAACGATAAATGGTAGTTACTGGACATAACTGCAGCTTTATGAGCGTGAAGTAAACAAGGGAACAATGGAGGTTGTTATGTTGGTCTATATGGTGAATTTTGCTTTGTTGATTGCGATATTTAAGAGGAGAAGACTGCTACTGGACGAGAACATCGAGAGGGCAGGAAAAGGTCGCTTGTTGTCTTCGCCTGCAGCAGTTTTTCATGGCTGCTCAGAAGTACCTATTGTATGTCTTTTTCAGTGGTCCTGAAAGAGGTTCTAGTGGTTGGAACAAGGTTGGACCACGCTTAAACAGTCCACAAGCAGCACTGGAAACAGTCTACACTCTTATCGTACAGGGAAAAAATACATTATCTCCAAAATGTCAATAAGAATCCAGTTTAGTTGTAAAGGGTTGTAAGGAATGGCTGCCGCAGATGTTTTCAGACAGGAGATAGTGCAACTAGAAAAAAAAACAGAGAGGAGAGTGGTGATAAGGTTTGTAGACATGGAAAAAAAATGTTATGATAATGCAAGTACCCAAACTGACACATTTTTTTCATATTGTTATAAATGTAAGTACATTCATAACAAAAAAAATCTGCCAACCAGCACCTGAAAATCTTTTTTTAGCCTAAACAACAGAAACAGGGCTTTAGTTTTCAATAACAAAAGCTTCAAGAGCATGATATCATGACTCTGGCTTTCCTTTCATATTATATTATGTTATATTGAACATAAAAAAACAATTCCATCCACTAATATTGAGCATTCACCTCAATAAATACAGTTTAAATGTCAAAAAAAAACCCAGCTCCTTTCTGTCATTTTACTATTATCTATTGACATAGTTGGATTCTTTTGTCACCAGATCTAGGCTAATCAAGGTTTTTGGTGTTGGCTCAAAGTGGATGATTTATTCACACAAACACTGAGTTTACAAAAGCATTTGAATTTTTTTTTTTTTTTTTAAAAAGCCTTAAAAATGGTACCCCACTAAAACCTTTGACACTTGAAGAGCCTTTTGATGTGGAATAAAAACAACACAATGAAAGCACAGTGTGTAGTATTTCAAAAAGGTGTCCTATTTATTGTAGCAGAATATGCATGGATTCTCTGTAGATTACTGCTCAATGAAAATATCCCAGCTGAACCATCAAGTCCATTAGTAATAACCAAACTGCACTTGACTACTGGAGTTGAAAGAGTCAGGCTTTCAGTATCATAGCACGGAAAATAACAACCCGTCCTCTCCTTTCGCAGGTTATGGATATGTGGGTCAGCCGGATGAATCAGGGGTCATCTTGTGTAATATCATCACGTTCACACTGGAGCAGAGCCCCGGGCTTCAACACCAGACAAGATTACAGGGGTTGTCTGTCTCTCACGCTATTCCCGCCAGACCACTCTCCCATTTCCATAACAGGTCTTCTCAAAAGAAAGTCTCTCAGGTAAGCTGTTCTTCAGAGAGTGGTTGAGCCAAAATCAGTGTAGCTCGATTCTCTGTCAGCTCCATTTGCTGTTGAGAAATATGATCCTGATTGCTGTTGAAAAAAAAGAAAAAAACGTTTTTGGGGTTTTGATTCTAAAACACATCGAGGAGCAGAGTGAGCGTATGGTTTCAGAGGTGTTATAGAATGTATGTAGTCCATACTTGGAGACACTTGTCCTTTAAAAGGGGCTATGAACACCTGGGTGCTCAGCTCCAGAATAGACTAGACGGCTCGAGGATGAGGAAGCTGAGATTCAACAGATGGATAGCCTCTCATCGCACACTGTCCAAGGCAGATGGAGCAGCAACTTAGACTCAAGGACTTCGATTTAGATGGAAAACCAAAAGGGACTGGCTCTCAGAAGTTCTCCAGTTTTGTATTTTAAAACTTTTCTTTCACTCTTACATCTCTCATAACAATGATTTGTAGAGATTTACTTCACAGAGTTGCTGAATTGTTTTTTTTTTTATGTCACTTCAGTCAGAGGACTAATAGTTTGAGTCTCCAGGGTACACAGCTGTGGGCGATAAAACCGGGAGATCAATGGATTTGAGCATTTATGCTGTTCCTGTTAATTAGACCTCCGTTTTTATGGAGATATTGTTAGCGCAGTCATAACAGGAGTTGTTTATGTCTTTGGTGAAGGGTCATTACATGTAGGAGCCCCGGCTGGAGATCTATCCCTTTTTAATTATCTCCCTATTTGTAAAGTCCTGGTCGCAGACCCACTGCATCATGCTGTCGGCGGCACTGTTGAACTCTAATGAGGATGGAGCAAGGTTAATTATATTGTTATTGCAAGGTTGTAATAAACAGAATAAAATCATGAAGGGAAAATAAAACAAACTTAAACTGCTAGATTGACACAGGAGCAAAAATAAACTTTTTATTTCTTAATTTATCCTATACTGTCTGGGGAACTGCACATATCTAAGACATAAAATCTTCATACTGCCAGTACACAAAGGTTTCAGCTCCAGTAGCATTTGTGCACAGACTGTGAGATGTGTGATGAGATACGCTGCTTCTGAAGAAGATCAGTGTGCATTTAGTCCTACACCATCTGTCTCTGATGAAGTAGGTCACAGTGTTTACTTTCTGCACGGCAATTAAAGAGTCTCCCTCCTTGCAGTGTCATAAAAAAGACAGGCTTTATTTTAAAATATGTTTATTCAAAAACGTGTTTTACAGATAAACTGTAATTACAGATGCCCATTGCGCAGGACTCCTTAATGGAATTTGATTAGGAAGCCTCAAGAGCTAAGAAATACAAACACATGCTATTTTGGCGAAGAAGATAAATAATGAAATCCTTATCACATGGATAGGCAATTAAATCTGTGTGATCAAAATAATAGATTATCCGGGTAGTTGAGCTGAAGTGAAAGTATTAATGTTGATTTCCCTTCAGATTACTGAAAAAAAAATACAAAAGAGCATTTACCAGTCGTGCTGAGAGATGATCCTTGGGTAAAGCTAAAAGCTCCCCTGTCAGAGGCACGTAGCGGCGTGCGGCGCTAAGTGCCTCTGACTGAGTTCATTAAAATCATTTGAGCCTTCATTATTGGGAGCAAAATTCTACAAAGTTGCTCTAATCAGGCAAGAACCATTTTGCACATTTGAAACTGTGTTCGGTTTTTAGCATCACACCATGTATCATCTCATGGTGATGAATAAATATCAAACAAGGACGACTAAAAAACAGACTCAACCAGTTAAAGGCCTTTACACAGCAAGTCAGAGAGGGGAAGATGTAGATGTAATTAATGACAGTAATTAATGCTGTCTGTGAAGATTCTCAGTCATCGTGGTCATGGTGATTCTAAGAGCTTCAGCAGAAGACATCTAGACTTCTCTTTTTGGTTCTTGAGGACATTCCATCTCTCATCCAAGAGGCATCTTCAGTTAAAAACACCTGGTAAGGAGACACAGGTACACACTGTCACCCCCAACTCACATGGCTAATAGCCTGCTAACAACACAAGACTCTTGTGTTCTCAAGACTGCACTGTAAGTACCTGACAAGTGGTGTTGGAGAGATGGTTCTTCCAGTTTAACATACATGGCGTTCTTCACTCCTCTCTCATTGCTGTCCTCAAAAGAATGTCCCTTATCTTTTAGATGCAGGTGGACTGCTGAAGTCCAGTTGCATTCTACTGAAACTCTATGACATAAATAATGTTTCTTTTTTTGCATGTTGGCTCGCTGACAAGGCTTACTGGAACACCTGAGACTGAGGCACCAAAGGCCTGCTGGCTTGGAAACCTCTGAATTCTTCATGCAATTTGTTTGTTTTTTGGTTTTAATTCTTCCATTATCCTTAACAATTATTGCCTTCCATGATTTTGAAAGGATGTAATTTTTCTCTTTTACTCAGACATGCTAATTCCAACTAGTATACAATATCACAGTGTAAATGCTATTTATCAACAGTTTTAATTACTTAGCCAAGTTTAGAGTTTTCTTGCAGGCCAGAATCACATTTTTGTGCTTCTTGTAGGGTGGCACAGTGGTGCATTTCTGAGCACAGTTGCCTCGCAGTTAGAAGGCTCTGTAGGTTCTCGCAGTTGTGGCCCTTTACGTGTAATTTGCACGTTCTCCCTATACCTGTGTAGAGTTTTTCCTCTCACAGTCCAAAGACATGACCGGTAGGTGAGTTGGTGATTCCACACTGGCTGTATTTGTGTGTTTGAGCACGCATGGTTGTCTGTGTCTTTGTGTTAGGCCTGTAGGGGACTGGCAACCTGTTTCGCCCAATGTCATCTGGGATAAACTCTTCCCCTGCGACCACAGGATGAAGCAGGTATAGCTAATTGAAGGATGGACTATTATGTCAGAAAAAGCTCCGATCCAAACTCAGGTGATTACAGCATGTTGCATCATGCTACAACCTCCTCACTAGACAGTTCTGTTGGATCTGGGATTTCATTAGCTGCCTCTCTTATTTGTCTCTGTTGGCCAGCAGCTCTTCCAGACATCTGTGGAGATTTTTGCAGGGTCTGCAAGCATACATATTTTTTAGATATTTCTGTGGTAGTGGCATTACTGTGTTACCCAAACTAAATTAAGCTATGTGTATATGCTAAATATCACTCGCTTCCTTTTGCTTTGACCAGAGTTCTTTTGCTATACCTAGGAAACCGTGTTGTACTTTCAAAGCACTCGGAAAAGGTTATGTACAACACTTTTCTTCTGAGGCACAATGGACATCCTCGCTTGCCACTCTCCTGTCATGTCTAGTCTGAAATTACAAACAAGGTAGTAATAATAGCCAGAGTTTCCTGTTATTCACCCTTCTCCCCTGGGGATAACAGTGTAACTGTGTAGCAATCTGCTGTGCCAGGACTCCACAATGTCTTTCTATCATGCTCTGTGCGGAGGTGCTGCTTTTCTGCAGTGCAGATTGAGTTCAAGCCCTCGAACTACAAGCAACAACCCAGGCCATGTCTTTATATTTTTCTCTGAAATGAGGAGCCTGCACGATTGACAGGGTGTTAATAGTAAATGGATCAAACCCGAGATGTTCAGAGTAAAGGAACCAGGCACTGTGCCCGTATGTATCCTGACAGCAGCAGCACTCTTTGGCCTTCAACACATGCTCATAATTCAAGCAGCTGTGGCAGCGTTCCTCATCTGCTGCAGTTATTGAGTGGCAGAGATCACGCTAGTTAATAATAGCTACATCCAGAGGTGAGCATCAACACATAATGCACTCTCCACATGGTATCACTGATGCTTTTGATACAACATTGATGTATTTTTGACTGTCAGTAGCAGTCTTTGGACGGCTCAGCACTGTGATGGGGCTGTGGAGTAACTATTTGTGTGCACTAGCTTCGATTGCCTACAGTATAAAACTTTTGATACAAAATTTAAACCATCCTAGGCACCCAGCTTTGAACAATTACTGATTTGAACTAACCGCTTCCTCGCTAATTCTAAGCGAAACTCACTTCCCTCCTCAGGTCCAGGGTACAACACTGTTATTCTAATGGGACCAAAAAAAATTAACCATCACTATAGCCATCACCTAATTCCCAGTTGCTTCTGATGACCAGAAATTGCTGTTATACACAGAAGAGAAGACAGAGTTTAAAAAGAGAGCACACCTATCTATCTATCTATCTATCTATCTATCTATCTATCTATCTATCTATCTATCTATCTATCTATCTATCTATCTATCTATCTATCTATCTATCTATCTATCTATCTATCTATCTATCTATCTATCTCTCTCTCTATATATATACACATAAATATCTACCTATCTATCTATCTAGATAGATAGATATATCTAGATAGATAGATAGATAGATAGATAGATAGATAGATAGATAGATAGATAGATAGATAGATAGATAGATAGATAGATAGATAGATAGATAGATAGATAGATAGATAGATAGATAGATAGATAGATAGATAGATAGATAGATAGATAGATAGATAGATAGATAGATAGATAGATAGATAGATAGATAGATAGATAGATTGATTGATAGATAGATAGATGGATAGATAGATATTTATGTGTATATATATAGATAGATAGATAGATAGATAGATAGATAGATAGATAGATAGATAGATAGATAGATAGATAGATAGATAGATAGATAGATAGATAGATAGAGCCTGTATAAACCAGAATCGCACAGTTGAAATCCACAATTTCTGAAATGTGGCTTGGGATTGGTTATAATATTGTATTTATCAATGCAATATTTTTTGAAGGGATAACACAGCTTCAATGAGATAGAAGTGTCATATATCATATTTTACTATTTTTTTTTAACATTTGGGCAATAACTTCGATTTTCTGATGTTAGTATCAAATAAATTAGCAAAGCTATCTTGTGTAAGTGAAAGGCCAGTGGCTAAGAATAATGACTTTCAGCATTTTCTCTCCACTCATAATTTTCACCCATAAATGTTGTTGCATCTGCATGTCCCAATTTGCTTTGTATTGCAAGTGATAATTCCCCACTGTGTGCATTATATGAATGTAACAGACTGCTTTGTCCAGGCTTGACAGCCCAACATCGAGTTCGGACATGCCCGTCCAAATACAAGTAAATACTCATGACATGCATGAGCAGATCTGGAACTGAAGTTAAAGATAGAAGATTTAATATAGGACTGAGAAAAGTCCAGAGTAAATAAAGCCGGCAGTGCATCTGAATCTGTGTGCAGATGCAGCATAAGATCTCATAAAACAAAAAAAACACCATCAACGCCATGAAGAATTGTGGCCACCAGGATTTCACCCGGAGGAGACACTGGTGCTGTCACACCTCACAGGGAGATTTATCGGCAGCTCTGTGAGAGGGTGTATGATTCCTCCACACCTCTCTCCTGACTCAGGGGTCATTGACAGTGACTTATGTGAGAGGAGACAGAGGTGTCAGGAGGAAAATATGTGTGTCAGTTCTGTTCTGCTCTCCTGGAACCCAGTCACACCTGAAACAGAAAGAAAAACCTTCACAGCGATGATATAACACCTAATAATTGCAATAACAAAGTACCGTGCAAGTTAAAGACCTTATGTAGTTACTGTTGATATGTCTATCAAGGTCTCCACTTGTGCATGGTACAAACCCAATTCACTATGATGACAGTAGCAGATTCACCTCTTGAAACTGGTTCAGGTCACAAATAAAAAAACTTGACTCTAAATGACTCTAAAATTGGTAATATTTTTTATATGACCCTGATTACAGACTGACAAAAGCAGGCTTCTCATTTCTAGCCAGTGATGATCGATGTTTCCAAATGATGTTAATTCTCTTAAGCAGCTGTAGCAAATTAAGTCAGCATTAGATTTGTCAGTTGGTTGAAAACTCCAACTGACTTTTTAGCATTTTTACCTGACTTGTTTGAAATGAGGACCCTATAAAAGGAGCCTTAGATATGGACTTTAAGGTTGTACATATACAGTTAAGCCCACAGTCATACCCAAGTTAAGGTTTTGATTTATAGTGAATCTATTATTTCAACAATAGGTTTCTTTTGGCAAAAAATAGCATAAACAAGTGACAAATGATGGTAAGACATGTATTAAGTATATTACGGATACATTTTAAGTGTCCAAAATTACACTTTCTCAGTAATTGGTGTCTGAGCCTTTATTTGCCTCCACAAAAACAGAACCTCTAATCACGGAGAGTCTTCCTGCATGTCTCCACTTGGATTTTGTTCCACTCCTCTTTATGATGATCTCCAAGTTTTTGACGTTTAAAATCTAGCAACCACTCTGGTATTGAGTTTTCTCCACCGATTCTCGATGGGATTCAGTCCTGGACTTTGCGTTTCTTGACCACTTAGGTCAACATTGCCCCGTTGGAAGGTCTGCTGCTTCACCCGGTTAAGTTTTTCTGCAGACTGTCCAGTGTTTTCCTCCAGAATCTTAATGTCGTCCTCTTTTCTCATGATGCCATTTACTTCGACAAGGTTGCCCGATCCATCGGCTGAACAATAACCCCAAAGCACCACAATGCCCGACCGTGGGGATGTTTTTTATGGGGCTGAATGCTTTCTTCTCTCTTTCACCAAACAAAAGCCACGTTCCCGAGTCCAAACAACTCAACTTTTTATCTCTGAGGCCACTGGCAGTTAAGACACTTGGCTATGGCTTTATAGCTTTTTATGATCTTGTGAGCAGCCACAATGCACAAGTCTGTCTCAGTGACATTACAAATGAGCTCACTAGAGATAGAAAGTAGGACAATTTAGAATAGTGAACAAATCTACATTTTTAGTATTATAAATACATAAATAGTTGAAATTATTGGGTAACATCTCTAACACAATGTCTTACTGTCTTTGGTCACTTGCTGTCATTGTTATTTCCAGCCAGAATAACCCTGTTGGTCAAATAATCAATCAAATAACAAATCAAAATGTATAGTTTTGGGTTAGGCCTGACTATATGATATTGTTTTACAAGACAAAGGGTTAAAACTCAGCATCTTTACCAACTAACAGTACTCACAAAAGTATGCAGTAGTTTTAGGAATGCATTGTACTTTTAATACGGTACAAGGGTATACCAATGGTATAATGCAGTTATGGTACACCAAATTTTAATCTGGTATACCATAACCCTGTTTGGAAAACTTGGACAATGCCGTACATGCCTCCTAACAGTATGCAACCAAATTTTTATAATCTGCAGTGGCATCTTAACATCTAGCCGTGGTTCCTGGAGAAATGTAAAATTTCTTCATATCCAGCAGAGCAGGACGGAGCCACAAACTTTAATCAACACTCTGATACAGGGACATTCAGGGCCAATAGATGTGTAATTGAGTACAGGACTTTTTTGATGTAACATGTAGCTCTAAGCAGTTTTCTAATTACTATAAAACTATTTGACAATAGAAGTAAAGGTAGGCTAAAAAAGAAGAAAAAAATCGATGTTTTGAGAGACAGAACTTAAATTTGCTAACTAATAAGAGTGGACAGTCACTGATTGGAGGAAGAGTTTAGCAAATGGTCAGTGTAAGCAAAGAGTAAAAGACCATGTAACAAAAAGGTTATAAAACTTGATTTATTTCATATAAACATAATAAAATCAAAGTAGGATGACTAGGGTTGTAGCTTTATTCTGATTCCTCGATAAACAGAGAAAGCCAGGGAGGGGAAAGCAGTCAATTTTCTATTCGCAAGACAGGAGAGCAGTCCAAGGCTAAGGGTCAGTGGCGCCAGAGGTTGGGTGCTTCTTTACAGTCTGTTGACAATTTTAAATGTCAACACAGGCAGTCATCACAGTGGACAACACAGTTCAACCTTTGGAAGCTCCACTCTGCCTCAAAATCACAGCGCCTGGAGCAGACCCTTGCCTGCGCATAGAAAACCAGAAGAAGGACCGTCCTATTCAGATATTAACTTGAACCTTACATAGATGCCGTACCTGCACACAGAGAAAGACAGAAGAATAAGAGTTAGTAGTATTTGCTGCATGTGCTATACAGTACCTATGAAAAGAGTTCACCCCCCTGGGAAGTTTTCCCCTTTTATTGCTTTTCAACATTGAAGCATGTCAATTTAATTTAATTTGACTTTTTTAAAACAAGAATTTACAAAAAAAAGACTCTTGTGTCTCAATATGAAACCGATTTCTACAAAGTAAAGTCAATTAATTGAAAATATGAAAGGTAAAATAAGTGACTGCATAAGCATATTCACCCGCTTCCAGTCAGTATTTAGTAGATTGTGTGAGCTTCTGTGGATAGGTCTCAATCAGCCTTGCACATCTGAGCACTGCAATTTTACCCCATTCTTTTTTGAAAAACTGCTCAAGCTCCATCAGGTTGTACAAGGACTGTGAGTGAACAGACCTTTTCAAGCCAAGCCACACATTCACAGTAACTCAGACACTCCACAGCATTCATGTTTTTGCCTTTAAAACATTTTTGTTAAGTTTTGGCTGTAAGCTTTGGGTCATTGTCTTGCAAATCTTCTCCAAAGTCACAGTTTTCTTAGACTGCGTCAGGTTGTCCTTCAGGATTTCCCTATACTTTGCTGCATTTATTTTACCTTCTACTTTTACAAGCCTTCCAGGGCCTGCTGCTGAGAAGCATCCCCAACTTCATGATGCTGCCACCACCATGCTTCACAATAGGGATAGTGTTTTTGTGTTGATGTGCGGTGTTTGGTGTCTGCCAAACATACCAACTAATCTGATGGCCAAAAAGATGTCTTTTAGTTTCATAAGACCAAAGAACCTTCTTCAAGGTGACTTCAGATTCTTACCCATGCCTTTTTGGAGAACTCTGGTTGAAATGTAATATAAGCTTTCTCTTTGCCACTCTCCCTAGTCTCTCCCATCTCAGCTGCTGAATCTTGTAACTGATTCAGAGGAGTCATAGGTGTCTTGGTGGCCCTTACTGGTCTCTTTCTTACACAGTCTCTAAAGTTTTTGAGGATGGTCTGCTCTGGGCAGATTTACACGTGTCATATTCCTTCTATTTCTTAATAATGAATTTAAGTGTACTCCAAGGGGTATTTGCTGTTTTTGAATTTTTTTTATCCATCCCCTGACTTTTGCTTTTCAGTAACCTTTTCACAGAGTTGCTGGGAGTTGTTTTTCCTCTTCATGGTATAGTTATGGCTGCACAGTGGCTTGGTGGTCAGCAGCGTCGTCTCACAGCTAGGAGGTCCCTGGTTCGCGTCCCGGTTAGGACGCCTGGGATCTTTCTGCGTGGAGTTTGCATGTTCTCCCTGCATGCATTGGTTCTCATCGGGTACTCCGGCTTCCTTCCACAGTCCAAAAACATGCTGAGGTTAATTGATTATTCTAAATTGTCCGTAGGCGTGAATGAGAGTGTGCTTGCTTGCCTCTATATGTAGCCATGTGATAGGCTGGCGACCTGTTCAGTATGTCCCCTGCCTTCGCCCTGAGTCGACTGGGATAGACTCCAGTCCCACCGCAACCCTACAGAGGATTAAGCGGTGTATAGATAAGGGATGGATGGATGGTATAGTTTTATCCAGGAGTAGTGCTTCACCGGGGACTGGATCTTCCAGATACAGGTGTCTTTATATAACAATTACTTGAGAAACATTGATCACATACAGATAACCTCCTTTTCACTAAATGTGTGACTTCCAGTACCAGTTGGCTACACCTGTGTTTAATTAGGTGACTTTTTAATTAATTCCCATTACTTACATAATCTGAAAGCCACATTTAATTGGTCACAATTCAATGTTGCAAAACAACAAAAGTGGAAAACCTTCAAGGAGGAAGAACACTTTTTATTGACACTGTAACTACAAAACACCTGTCTCCAATTAGCACCTGAATCACAGCCATTGGTTCACACTGACACACACCCAAAACCGATCGCAGTCAGTGTGAAGGTGATGATACAGATTTACCCTGTTACACATCTTAAATTCTGACCAAACACGGCGAGATATATCTACAATCAAACAGCCACAAAACCCTTTTCTTGTATTTATTGTGACTTTGATCTCTAACATTGCAGACAACATGATAAAGAACTTCCTTTGTTCTGTGTCAGAAAATATAACTTTACATATCATTTATTTAGTGGAGATGGAAGACATGTTAGTGGGAATAAAAAGTGTGTCCTTGTAATACCACTATGTCTTATCAGTCTCTCAGTTTCTCAGGATGGATATCCAGATATGCTGACTGTTGCCATGGTTTACACCACCTGTGTGTAGCAGGCCGTGACAGGAATATTGCCGCTGCATACAGTCATATATCCAGTTGTCTACTTTATATGCCTATTTAGACATTACATTTGCACTTGTGCTATAGCATTGACCACTTTCTGCAGCAGAGCTCTGCATCTAAAATACTCTGTTTACATCTGCATGGGTATTCTGTCATTGCAAAAGCTTTCACTGTCTGTATTGCACAGCATGATAACTTCTTTGTGTTGACAAAACATGGCTCCCATCAGGAGGGGGTACTGACAACATCGACTTGAAATTGCCTCCTACTGTCCTGTATTGCTTTGGCACGAAACGTAAAAATGACCTTAACATAACTTTGGTGCGTTTTACTTGTTTATATTTGTTGATCTATCAATACTTTTACAAAATCAATAATGTCATCTTTAAATGACTGTATTCCTCTTAAAACTTGCACAATGTGTTCTACACAGCCCATCACTGTGGTCCCTATAAATGCATCCAGTGCAAGAGAGCTACCCAGACACTAGGCCAGAGATAAATCCTACTCATTTCCTGTGTTGACAGTCTGAGGCTGCTTCCTTGACTTGGTAAAATTAACGGCCCAGAACGTTATTTTCCCATCCAATATGCTGCCATCAATCATCCTGTGTGCCTTCATCACTTTAAAAAATTATGTGTCACTGTTTTCTACAAAGGCAAAGCAACAAATCGAGTCGCCAGGCAGAGAAAGTGATGATGAAATGTACAAGTTTGAGGGGGAAAATGAGTGCGATGTAAAACTTCTACATGACAAGTTTGAATGTCTGCCCGCGCACAAGTAAAGATGTGCCACACAATGACAACAATCAGTTATGGCTATTAAAGACGCTTTAATTAGAACGCCAGCAAGTGATTGCAGGATAAAATAAGCTTGCAGGTACTGACCCACAGTGTTGTAAGAGGTCATCTATACAGGCTTCCTCTGATCAACTCGCTGACATGAGTAATTGCAAGACATGCGAATTACAGCAGCTCAGAGCGTTCTGTGACTTGCACACTTACAGAGAAAAGATCCAAACGTTGACCTCACACAACTCATAAAGTGCTTGTAAAGAAAGTGCTCATCATACATCATCTGTTATGTAAAGTGTCACAGTAAGTATTAACAGTTTGGAAAAACAGAATCTTGGTGAAAGCCTCAAAAACTGTTCATCCCTCAGATAGAGGCATGCATGGGAACCATTTGGGTTTTAAGAGACATTTTTCATTGCACCATGAAACAATACATTAAAATTGCTTTGCTTGTGAAATATCAGCCGACTTGCACTTTATTAGAGAAGAAATCTGCATTTGGGGCAATAATAGCAGCTTGAATAAAGTGTATTTATCATGAAATGACAACTGGCCGCACGTAGCCTGATAGACAGAGGAGGAGGTATATTACAATCCTGGGCTGTGACTACTCCTGCGTGAAGTATGGAGTTTTATTGCAGAGCGGGAAATTGCAAGTGCCAGGGAACAGAAGTGAGTGACATCAAGGAGGATGGTATGGTAAGGGAGCATGTAAAGCGCATCCTCATTTCACTTCGAGGCTGATGCACTCTTACTCCCTGATCACAGAACAGCAAAGGCTGATGGGAGAGCGGATGGGTGGGGGAATGTGATTTGAGGGCATCAAGAAGCGGAACTGACAGAGACGGATTCACTGTGGCCCAAGCATGGAATTGCTTTTCCTTTCCCCTGGAACTGAGCTGGAAGTGTCTGCGGCTGCAAACAATCTCTAAGCAGCAGCTTTCACAAAGCCCCAGAGCCAGAACCATGAAAGCTCAGAGGCAGGTGAGAAAACGCTGAACTATTTAGAACAAGGAAAAAAAAAAAACAGGTGGTGAGGAATAACTAAAAGTCAGCTCTGGTCCTGTAAAACTGTTGCGTCAACAGAAAATCCTAATTCTTCACATATGTTATGTCTTTTCTTGTACTGCATTAGGCGAACAGCATGCAGTAGGCCTATATGAGCATGCACAGAAAGTTTTACTTTCTTTGTGCAACAAAAACTTCCTTAGTTAATGTATGCATGCGAGCCACAGAGACTTTGACTGTGTGCTGGTGTCAAGTTGCACAGCTAATCAGGAAGTTGTTTTTCCTAAGATAGAAAATTAGGGCGACAATAAGGCTTCACTTTTTCAGTGTGACACAAGGTGCACTATTCCATTCATACCTGGTGAATTCAGTCAGTTTCGTCTGGAGCAACAGACTTACCACAGTCAGTACCATCGGCATCATTATAAACATATTAGATGAATATTTCATTAATGTACTCCATGCCACAAACACAAATCATTAGAAACTACACACATTAGTTGAAGCGAAAATACAGATTAAACCTCATTTGAATTCAGTGTGACGAATAGCTCCTCTTAATGGCCCAAAAGTCTTGGAGTTAACATTTGTTCCGACAAGTTCAGACGGGAGCCCCTGTTGTTTCACCCCTAATGGTGCATGTCTGCGAGGACACGAGGCATCATCAGGCAGCGATTCTTACACAACTCACATTTTTTGAAAGCACTGAGTCGCTCCACGTTCTGAAAACCAATCCAGTTGACATTGTTGCTGATATCTTTGACAAGGTAAAAGCAGGTTGGGGGCAACCAATCAGCATCCGAAGCCCTGGCTAGTCTAGACCACTGAACATGTCAGAGACTTTCATCCTGTCAGAGTTTGCCCACAGTGGGACCGCGGCTAGGCATTCATGTGCGTGAAAGACACAGAGCATCATCCTGTGCCGCTGCTTCTGTTGTGTAACAGGATTCGATGTGTTTGTGTCGAATGGACCCTGCTCATTTGTGTGCATCTAATGTGCAGCTGAAGCCCATTGGTGAGCGCCATTACTGCCCGAAGTGAAAGTGAGACAAACATCAATAATGAAGCGGTAATAAATAAATAAATCTTCTCCCTCTCACATGTTGCTCTGAAAGCACAGCGCTGCCACAACCGATGTCCTCCAACCACTGAGGCAAAGATGTGGCATTTTCTTTAAATTTACTGTCTCAGCAGACAAGAGAAGAAGAATTGCAGCCATCGGGGAGCAAGGATAAGAAGGGCACGTAACAAGCTACTCCTCCATTCATAATGCAAGCATTGCATTTGGCCATTCACGGTAATTACAGCCAGTTATTGCCACTGTAGAGACACATGTCAAGCCCAATGCAATATGCAACACGGTTCAATGTTTTTCCACTCATTCCAGCAGATTAGCATCAAACATGGAGTTAGGGATGCCACAGAGCATCAGTGAACTCAGTCTTTAAATAACAATGCTTAAGCATAGAGGCTACGTCCGGTTATTGTTCACACCTAGGAGAGCGTGACTTTCCTTTTCTGTTTTTGGAAGTGTCCTCTGATGTTTTCCTCCCTGCCTGCCTGCTCTCCACAGTCAAATTGAAAAGCAAAAGCAGTGGCTCTTCAAACAAATATTTATTGCGCTGCCAATACGACTGATTTGCACCATATTGCCGATGCTCAATTGGAGTGTTCCGCTTTGTAGCTGATGTCTAATGAGACTGTGACAGGTGTAGAGCTTCCAGGCCGCAACAGCGTGTAACGTGAAGGTGGCGTTCGCGGAATGGAATGCCGTTTTCGCCCTCCTTTTGAGTGACACGACAACATCAAATACAAAGTCTCCACAATGCATGTCATGACCCCGTCACCCCGGTCACGCAGCAGAGGAGACAGCCGACGAGGGGGAGGCGAAACTCCGACTCCACGACGCTCGAGCAGCTGTCAGAGGCTCGCACCTCCACCAGTCCTACCTGACACAGAACAGGTGAGATGCAGCAAGAGAAAAAAAAAAAACACAAGAGGGCTGAAAAGGAAAAGTGGTGCGATGAAGAGAAAGAGAGGACATTTTCTCAAAGGGGAACAGATACAGATGGCGGGAAGGAAATGTGTAAGGAGGGTTTTAAAAAACATAAGGACAAGACGGGAAATTGCAAGTGCAAGGAGTGAAAGTGATAAAAGGCTGGGAAGGGGAAACAAAAATGGCAGCGAGGCAGTCGAATGTAGGTAAAAACAGAGCCATGAATTATTCTGCTGTTATCCTGTCTGACAGCAGTCTCCAAAGATGTACGGAGGTTTGTTCACGTACAGACGAGCGGGCCGACCTGTGGAATGAAATATTAAAGAGTTCATATCTGCATGCGTGTAGATCCGAGGGTTTGGCCTACATGACACGACAGCATAATCTCCGGTGCTTGGCGGCTCGGGCGCAGCATTGAACGGGGGGAGCCGAGCAGAGCGATGAAGAGAAATAGTTCTTTCCTTCCTCTAATTAGATTTGAAGGTTGTGAAAGACCAGAACATGACACTGACAGTTGCTCTCTCTAGGAAAGAGACAAGACTCTTAAAACCCGGAGGCCAATTTGTAGCCAAGTCAGTCTGTCTCAGTGTCTCGCTGACCTGTAGGAGGGAGGGCAGCAGTTTGTCAAATCCTATTACATGAGCATTTAATGCAAAAAATGCTCCCAGAAAACTAGTTGAAATAAAGAATTATGCCAACATAAAAAAAAGACGGGCCATTGCTTATGGTATTATTTTAACATTTGGGGAAATGCGCTTTTTTTGGCGAGTTAGATGAGAAGACGAATCAGTTCTCATTTACGGTTTGTGTGGCAGGGACTTCCTGAAGTCTGGCCGTCGCTGTGAGGCTTTGAGGCCAGCAGCAGACTCCAGGAAATAAATGGGATATATCAATTTCAATTAGTGAGTTAATTAATTAAAGTTCTGGTAGGCAGATTTCGTTAAGCAGAGTCAGGCAAGGTGTTCCCTGTTTTCTGTCTTCATGTTAAAAAAAAAGATATCTGACTAAACCTGGACATTTTTACCATTAGTGGTGTTATTTTTGTGTCATTTAACTACACTGCAATAATCAAGTGAAAGTATTTCCTTAAATACAAAGGTCACAAAGGTCATGCAGTCTTGTCACATCCTTTCTTTCTGTTTCAGACTTAGAAAAGCTCATTCACACCTTCCTCACCTCGATTACTTCCTTAACTCTTGTATCAGTGACATTCATAGGCTTCAGCTAATCCAAGATGCTGCTGCTCAACTTCTACCTCATTCCAGTAGAAGTGGAGGATTTGCCCACATTGCTCCAGATCAATTTGAAGATTTTATTGCTTGTTTTTAAAGCCTTACATGTCCACACGGCAAATTTGTAATCTTTTACTTCATTATGAGCCTGATGGCTGTTTGAGATCATCTATCCAGGACTTTCAGACTCTTCCTTGATCTTTCCTTGTGATCAGAGGTGTCCGGGTCTTTGCTGTTCATGCCCCTAAACCAGGGGTGTTCAATCCTGGTCCTCGAAGGCCAATATCCAGCATGTTTTAGATCAGGGGTCTCAAACTCTGGTCCTCGAGGGCCACTATCCTGCATGTTTTAGATGTTTCCCTCTTCCAACCCGCCTGATTCAAATGATCAGGATCGTTATCAGGCTTCTGCAGAGCTTGATGATGAGCTGATCATTTCAGTCAGGTGTGTTGGAAGAGGGAACCATCTAAAACATGCAGGATAGTGGCCCTCGAGGACCAGGATTGGACACCCCTGCCATAAACTGTGGAAATCCTTCACAGATGCTCTCGATTTTCTTTTATTGTAACTCATTCTCTCAGTTTTCTTTATTGTGGTTATTTTATTGCTTTCTTTATATATTTTTGCTGTGCTGGTCCACTTGTTTTGTTTTATTCCTTTGGATTGTGGTTATTTTATTTTGTTCTTTTATATGTTTGGGATTGTCTCCGGTTGGTTTCATCCTCTGTGTTTGAGCGTCTGCTTTGGGTAGGAACTAGGAACTTTAATTAGAAAAGTGTTAAATAAATAAATAGTAACAACAACTATTATTATTGTTGTTGTTATTGTTAAAAATGATAATGATAATAATAATAATGATGTTTATAATAATATGATTGTTGTTGCTGTTGTTTTTCAAATGAATTCCTTGAACTGAAATTCAGGTCCCGATATTGAAACAGATGCTTTAATTGCCTAATTTACTTACATTTTGAAGTTCTAATTGCTTCTTAGTCTTCTGAGTGAGCGAGAGAGACTGGAGATGTGGCTAAATTACCTCAAATATTCTAAATCATAAGCATAATGCTTCAGCTAAAGCTACCACAACCTGAACATAAACCCATTTTTGCATCCTGTTGTTAAAAACAACAACGATAAAGTCTCCAAACACTGATGAGAGCTCTGCCTTGTTGCCAGCGATGCCACAATTCATTTGTGCCGCAGCCTTTTTCATTCGGCCCTCTCATTGCCATATGCACTTCATCTCTGCGAAACAGTCGACAGCAGGAGTGCAGCAGAATTCAAGGAAAACATATTTCCGCTCGATGTTTGGTTGCGTTTGTCTTTTCCCCTCCCCAGGTGTATTGCACATCAAACACTGGCCTCAATAAAACAAACAGGAGTGATTGCGGGCAGCGTGGGAGAGTGTGACTATTCTCCACAGGCTGAGGCGCTAAATGAAACAAGGACATTGTCAATGACACTGCCTAGGTGTGAAAGACAAAGTGTTGAGAAGGAGTAGCGTCGTGGGCCATGTTTTCATTGAGGATGCAGACAAGTGTTTTTTGTTTTTTTTTCCCCCCAACTAGCGTGGCATTACTCAGCCACGGCAGAGGGAAGATAGGTTGCAGCTATGCGGCTGCATGAAAGAGGGAGGACACAGTGCTCCAGGGATGTCGGGAGGCAGGACTGGGGTTACAGCGTCCTGCACTCGGGGCTGTCTGGTGTGGAAGAGAGATGAGAGAGCAGGCGAGCGACTGTGTTCTCCCCGAGGTTAATGTAGTACTATCAGTTGCACAACTGTCCTCTCATAGCTGCATCTATTTCAACAACTGCTCGAGGAGAGGAAGAGAAAAAAAGATGGGAGAGGGAGAAATGGCAAGAGGGAGGCAGGACAGACGAAGAAGGGCAAACAGAGAGAAAACCTCGAAAACGGGAAGCACTTCAAATAAAAAGGCAGAACCCAACTCTCTATATGCTGTATTTAAAAGACAGGCTTAAAAATTTACAAGTGCATTTTACTATTCTGTTAGATGCTGGTAAAGATGCAAGTGCAGTAGCTTCTGTGTGCCTGAATAAGTTGCAACAAAACCTGAAATCTGATTGACTGCAGCACATTAACTACCTATAAAAGAAATCAAAAAGACTTCTGCTCTTTTGGAAGTTTGTCAAGGATCACAATGAAGTGTGATTGATGCCCGTCGTCGCCTGTGGCCCCATTTTTCTGCTCTAAATAAACCGAAGGATAAATCCAGTTGCTAAGCCAGTCCCTCAAAGGGCTGACCTTTTGATAAGCTCATCTCTCAAATTTATGGCAGCTCGGAGAAGCTTTATTGCCACAACCTAGAAATGGCTCATGTTGACATAAGATCATTTACAAGCTTCTTCCTCAGAACCCTCAAGGCTCAACATCTCTATATGTGTACTAACAACAAGAGATTATCCTTGGAGCAAAATAACCTCAGCCCCTGCCTCACCTGAGACTGTTGTTATCACGAGAGGAGCGGCCGGGACCATTCGGGGTGTGGAACTGTAATATTTCTGCACTGCAACTTCTGCGGGTCTTTGCTGGTTTTTTTTTTTTTTTTTTTTACTCCTTCTCAGGCTTAATTCAACCCCACAACTGATACCGGTCAGAACATCCTAAGTTAGAGGTGGCAGCAAACTACAGTGCTGTGCCTAACAGGAAAAGGTGAACGTGATAAAGAGGAACCGGACAGCTGAATCACCCGTGTGTCCTCTGATTCGGGTTATCTGTCTCAGGCTCCTTGTTTGCCTGAGTGATCCCGGCTGGAACCATCAGAGTCTCCCCTCTTTTCCCCTTCGTTCATGTGAACCATGACTTTCACTGAACTGAGAGAACACTGCTGAGATAAGGGCTCCGGTCAGACCGACTGTGGAAATGGAACCGGTGAGGAAACATGGTGGACAGAGCCATCTGGCCAGCTCCTCTCCGTCCTCGCTCTGCTGAGCACAAAGCTGGAGCCACCTGTCTTGTCTGCTGCACTATCCAGCAGAAGCTGAGCACCACCAGGATGGTTCGACAAGATAATACGAGCGCGGTGTGTATGTGCTGCTTTTCACCTTGTGAGTTTTATAGGAGGAAAAAAATGCAGAAAGAGAAAGATTTCAGTGAATAGCAGTCTGTTTACAAGCCTGCATAGGTATTAAGAAATCATATAATACATCCCCACAGATGTACACAAGATCTTTTTAAAAAGCCTGCATCATTTTTTTCCCATGCCATGCTAAAGATTATGCATATTCTCTTTCAAACTTATTGACTGAGGCCTGGGCAAGGTCACCCGCAAGAGCTTTTGTGACAATATTCTCCCGGAGAATATTGGATTTTATCTGTATCTATTAGCAAAGCATTTGGCACAAAAGAAGAATCATTTAACTTTTTGTAAGACACACCACTAAAGAACAACATTCTGCCAATAATAAAACCTGTATCACGTCTCTGTAGGTATTTGGCAACTAGTCAGCAAACATTTTTAGAGGAGAGATTCCCAACGTTTGGTGCATGAAGCCCATAAATAATGAAGAACATCCTCGAAATACTGATGTAAAAATTCTCAAAGTTAGTTAGTATCTCAAAATAATAACTTACTAATAGATAGATAGATAGATAGATAGATAGATAGATAGATAGATAGATAGATAGATAGATAGATAGATAGATAGATAGATAGATAGATAGATAGATAGATAGATAGATAGATAGATGCTACATTTAAGAAAAATAAGGAAAATAAAGTGCAAAAGAACATTCACTTAACACGAAATTCATGCAAATAACGTGCAAATCGTGCAAAAATTGTTGGTATCTAAATAGATAAATAAATTATAAAAGCACAGCATAAAAATAGAAATAATAATAAGCATTTAAAGACTACGTCAGATGTGGATTTGCAAATACCATCCTTACAATTGTGCAGAAACTTGGGAATCACTGCAACGTGGGTATTCACATTAAAAATTATCTAAACATCTAAGTACAGTATCAAAATAGAAATAATAGGAATATAAAGACTAATTCCAAATATCAATAGTCAAAGCTGACCACACTTCATTTCGCAAGGTGCAAACCAACGTTTGGTCCTCTGATCGGAAGTATTTGGACCTAAAGTGACACACTCTGTACCTTTCTCATCCTCACACCTTTGTAGAAACTTTTCATCACAGCGCCATGGGTATTTTCATTATCGAACACAGATATCTACAAAATAAGCTGTCCTAATCGAGGAATATCATTTTTTTCCCCCTCAAGAAGCCATCTGTAACCACTAATAGAGATGTGTTAGAGGAGTGATTCCCAACCTTTCATGCATGTATCTCATGGAGTACTTCTGCAAAGAGATGCATGAAAAGTCTAAGGAACTAAACTCATTTCAAAATATAGAAATTTATCATGCAACCAAATATCTTAGATCAATGAAACCTAGTTCGCCAAAACTACCAGATAAGTAATACTGATGGATAAGTACAAGAACAAAAAGGTTGGGAATCAGTGCTTTCAGTTATCAGCCACATATCACCCTCCTCCTCTACTCGAGCTGACACTGCGAGCTGTCGGACCTCACTGCCGTTTTACAGAAACACCACATCAGAGTGTATCTGGAGAGACTCACCAGGGAGACCAGGGGAGAGGCCGACATCCATCCAGTCTGTCAGGGAAGGAATATAAGACAGGGGGCCCGGAGAGAAAAGACAAAAAGACAAAAAAAAAAGCCCTGTTGGATGTTGGCCCTGTGATAAGTTACCTTGACCATGGCAGTCATTACACCATCAGAATTAAATGATAAGATTCCAATTACCTGCTAATTTAAACCATCGGTCAAATATGAGTAGTAAAGGATGGGAAAGGGGGATTTCAAGTTGTAATAGCTTTCTGCAGGTGAAAAAGGAAATTGAGAAAATCTTGCAGATATTAAACAGGGTTGTGTAAATGACCTGCCTCCACAAAAAAGCCCCTTATCTATGTCACATTAATGCTATAAGGCATTTCTGCTCCATCTCACTGACATGACAAATGAAAAATCTCATTTCAAGAACGTTCGCATTTACCAACATGCAGTTTGTCTTTGCAGGCTAATCAAACCCAGGAAAATTCATATGGTCTACACTGTCTTCAGCCCAGCAATAGGGGTCTTGTCCTCTAATTAATCTGACTTGTCCCTCTGCTAAACAGTGGATCAGTTTGCAGGACTGCTGCATTATTCAGCGTAGCCTTGGGTGAGAGAGGAAGTCTGTGGTCTGGAGTCACCTTACTCTGGGCAAAACAGCAGAGTGAGATGGAGAGGGATGAGAGGCAGAAATGAAAGTAATGAAAGAGGAGTTGAGGGTGGGGGGAAAGGTATGATGAAAAGGGAAAAGGGGAAGAAATAAGGTGAGGGTGCAGAAAGAGAGGCAGGATCAAATGGTCAGTGCGGTTCAAGGCGACGGGAACTGTAAAAAGACCACATCCGTATGGGAAACCGCAGGTGGGTCAGAGGCTTACAGACAGCCAGTCTATGTGCAGCTGTCAGTTCTCTGCTTCTGCTGACAAACTAATCGTAAAAACCACACAGAATCATTCAGCTGTGTATGCATTTTTGACAGAAAATCCAATGATAGGTTGACAACAACACATCTGTTTTTTCCCCCATGTTCTTTTATTGTTAATCGTTGTTATCCTTCAGAAGAAACCCCTCCCTGACCTCGACATACATCTGTTTTCTCCGTCTCTCATTAAATACATACCTTTGTCCCCACAAATACAATGGTCAAAAAACACAGTAGTCATGTACCGTTGGTTCATACAGAAAGAAACAAGTGAAATCAATGGTCCTGTGTTGGCAGTAGCAGTCATAATAAAAAGCTTTGGAATGGTAAAAGTACAATGCTCTCACACAGTCGTGGCTGCTGGGAAAGTACACTGGATGAAATGGATCGGGATATTTTGAAATCAGTTAAATGAAATGCAAAGCGTACAATGGATTCATACATGCTCTGATGACCTGTTTAACTCAAGACTGCTTCGAAGCACACTCATGTACGGAAGCCCTATTCTGACTAAATGTGACTTTTAAAAAAAGATTCTCTAAGTCATCATAATGGAAAAACTCTTGAAATAATGACTTAGTATCTTGAAATATTGAGGAATATTCTCAAACTATTGGCTTTGTATTTCACAATAATGGGACACTTCCTCAAAATATTAATGTAGTATCAAAATAATAATAAAACATGTTCAAAATAATGAGTTAGTATCTAGAAAACGGGAAAATATCTCAAAATGAGTTAATATCTTAAAATAATAGCTTACTATCTCAAAATAATGAGTAACCACAAAGGATACCATCACCTAAGACCACTTCAGCTGTTAATTAAACAACATGAACTATCAAAATTCATCACATTTCATTTTGCAAGGTGCAAACCAATGTTTGTTCCTTTGTTTGCGGGTACTTGGACCTTAACTGACAAATCCTGTGCCATTTTCATCCTCACTATTGTGCAGAAAGTTTTGCATCACTGCAAAGTTGGTGTTCTCAGTATGTAACCGCAATTTTTGAGACAATTAGTTGTTTTTGGTCAGAGCATTTATAAAATAAGCTGGATAATGTCGATAATCTTGGACACAATGTTTCTCAAAAAGCCATTTATGCATTTCTCAAGAGTCTAGAAGCTTAATTTGATATTATGTGATTCCTCCAAAGTTAATGAAATTTTGTGATTTGTGAGTCTATGACTAATGTAGTCTTCAGTGATGGTACTCGTTTGTCTCACCCACTTGCTTCTGTTGCTTTGGCACATATAAAGAAAAACAGGCCTCTAAAACTTTAGAGAATGTTCTGAAAATGCTATTATTTTTGAAATGCTAAGTTGTTATTTCAAGAAAGTTTCTCCTTCTTAAGACACTATGTTATTATTTAGAGAACTTTTTTTTTTTTTTAAATGCTAAGTCATTATTTTGAGATACCAAGTCATTATTTTGAGAAAGTTTCTCATTATTTTGAGATAGAAAGTCTTTATTTTGAGAAGTTTTTCATTTTAACGAGTCATAGGATCGCTTTGTGTTTTTTTTTCATCACTTTGGCAGAAATGGGCTTCCGTATCAGGAGACTCAGTTCACACTCGGTTGTTAAAAGTTCTGGCAAAAAACTCACATAATGGTCATTTACAGCACATTCAGCTTTGCGGTTATGTAGTGGTTAACTTACTGTACGACTTTACTCTGGGCAAACATATAGTATATTATTCACATAGTATTCACATAATAATATACATCTGTATGTACACATTCCTTCCACCCTCGTGTTTCCAGGCACTTCCTCCAGCTAACCTTTGTCAGATCACTGACTACACTGTAGCTACCTCATTCTCCATCCTCATCAAACACAAGCTGAATCTGTGAGAGCCTGGTATGTCGGTACACTGTTAGATACCTCATATTCTGGCACTCCCACCTGAATCAGACTGTGAGCTGCAAAGCAGCAGCAGAGTTCATCTAGCCGCCATTTCTCAGCTTCTGTGGGCTTCAAGGTGTCTCTCCTTATTTATTAGGGCAGGTCCTGGAGTGATACCGTTAAAACCCTCCATGAAAAACTGCACTGAAAGGAGTTTCAGGAGATATGGTGGAGCATAACATATTTTTTTAAGGGTAATGACATAGTGGAGAAGAGATAGTTTTTGTGGTTCTGGAACAAAATGCTAAAAAAATACAAAGGAAATTGCTTCCTCTCTGTGTGATAGGGGTGTTTCAAAGGTGACTCAGATCATTATGTGTATCACACATTCCAGCCTGACATAGTTTCTTCTATTGATTTAGGCATAAAGAGTTCTGGTGATCTCCAGGCATCGGCCAGTAGCTGAAAAACCTATTTTTTTTGTTTGTCCATCAAAGTTTGTGGATTTTAAACAGCAGGATGTGTGGCTTACTGTTTCTTACTATTCCTTTCTTTTAATTTACCATTTTTACTTTAAAAAAATGAAATGTGAAAACATCAGCAGTGAACTATAGCAATTTTTCCCTCTGCACAATCTTAATGCCCCTTTTTCATTTAGATATATTTATTTATTTT
This sequence comes from Dascyllus trimaculatus, assembly GCA_024666655.1. Classification (NCBI taxonomy): domain Eukaryota; kingdom Metazoa; phylum Chordata; class Actinopteri; family Pomacentridae; genus Dascyllus; species Dascyllus trimaculatus. The sequence goes on along the minus strand of CM045451.1, from coordinate 10,026,409 downwards.
ACACCACTAAGAACAACAACTAACTTCATGTCAAAATTGTCAAAATAAGCCCCCTACCTGACAGGGTTGCCATAAAACTAAAACCGACTTGATTCAACAGTTTACAGTACAACCAAAATGCCTCAGACAACAATGGAGTAAAAGAGTTACAGGCTCAGAACCTGTAACGCAGCACTGGTTTAGACACTTCACCACAGCATTAATGGAACATCATTTTTCACACCAACACTATGGCATCTCAGTACGCTTCTAACAGCTTCCCCCCTCCTCCTTTGCTCCTTTTTTCTTTCCCACTGGGTATAAAATACAAACAATCACTTTGGAGCAAAGAAGATTAGCTGATGCAGTACATACTTTATGTTCGTAGGCATATATCAAGATGAAGCAGTAGAACAAAGTAAAGGATTCAAGTCAGTCAGTGGGATTGGCACTGTGACAGTAATGAGACAGGAATCACCCGTGGTGGCACCAGGCCCACTGCTGTGATCCCTGGAAACGCCCACCGATAGCACACATGGTAATCCAGCACAAACATTATGGCAAAAATACAACACATTGCACTACTGTACAGTTTCTGCATCAATACTGTTGGATACTGGGCTGGTCTATCCTAATGCTGTAGGTCTCTTAAAATCTCTTGTTGCTTGTTTTGTACACGACCTTTTGGATTTATTCAGCGACTTTGAATAAATTTGTCCTATCATCGGAGAATAAGGCAGTTTATGGTATGGTAGATAAGTCATGCCACAACCACAGTGGACTGCTGTTGTATGTAGCTCTTAAGAGGGAAGAAAACACTTCCACGTTCTGATAATGCTGCTGCAAGTCTGGAGTTTTACATCCAGCCTCCATACTGTTTGAATGAAATGATGAAACACAGCCAAGGTGACCCTCCCTTCAGGGTCCGTCTTGTAGCTCGGAATATCGTTGTTTTTGCCGCTACAGAAACCCTCAGCACAAAAAGAGATTCAGTCCAAGAGGCAAAGAGGAACAAGAAAAACACAAAAAAATATCAAAAGAGATAAACATCACCGACAAGGAGGAAATCACAGCTGTACATTAAAGGTGAAAAGTTAGAACCTTGACCATGTTTTTTTCTCTCTTTTTTTTTCTTCTCCCTTTTCCTCTCCTTCCTTTGCAGTTCTTTCAAAGCCAAAGTCCACAGGTCCAAACATCAAAGGAGAGGAGGGTCACTGGGTGGCCTTAAATCGAATCTCCAGCGCTTGGGATCCTGCTGTTGTGGTAAACTTTTAGTTGCTATCTGCCCTCAAAGCAGTCCAAGTACTCCAGGACAAGGTCATAGCAAAATCGATACTGGTCCTGAAGAAAAATACAATATTCTTGATTCAGAAAGTGAAAAAAGGACAATAATTGCAGGTATATTCAATCCATTCCATATCACACTCACACTCACACTCACGCACACACACACACACACACAGCTTTATTTTTATAGACCTTCTTACCAGAGACTCCACCATGTTGGGTTTGCAGTTGCGTAGAGTTTTGACAGCATAAAAGATGTCCACCATGTTCTGGTACTGGATCATCTCAAGGAGGATGTTGCAGGCACAGAAGGTCCCACTACGACCACCACCATTGCTGTGGAGGAGAATATGTGGCTTTAAAAAGAGCATCCTTGATAAAAAAAAAAAGGTGTAAATTATATGCACCGATCAGCCACAACATTATGACCACTGACAGGTGAAGTGAATAACATTGATCATATTGGTACTATGTGCTGTTCTGCTGGAAAACCTTGGATTTTGGCATCCATGTTGGTGAGACTTAGACACCCAAATAAACACTGTCCCACAACAAGCACACTCCCTCATGCAAATGGAAATCCCAAATGTCTCTGGTCAACCCCTGCAGGAAAATGCACCCCAACACATGGAAAAAAACATCGAACAATCAGGAACATGTTGAGGAACATGACAGTGGCCCAACATGTTGAATTGACTTCCAAACTTCCTACACCCCATTCTGATCAAGCATCAACAGGATGCAGTGGAACAAGTTTGATTGACAGAGGCCCCACTGCACAAGCCAGAGTACCCAAGAGTGCCAACATTCTGGTTCCAGACCCCATAGGACACCCTGAGAGGTCCTCTTGTCCATATCCAATGGTTCAGAGCACTTTTGACAACATAAGAGGGACCAACACAATATTCAGCAGGTGATTATAACATTATTCCTGATCGGTATATACATTTAAATCATATTGGATTTAAATGTATATACCCCCCCCCCACCAATTAATATGAACACTTGGTGTGCTGGTCCAGTCCAATTATGATACACTGCCAGTTTACAGAAACGCTCTGCAGGTACTGCACAAAGGACAAATGATGCAACACTTGAGTCCCAATGCTCAGTCCTCCTTTACAAAAGGCAGAGCTGCAGCAGAACACTCTCACTGTCTGTGAGCACAGCTTCCCTGCTTGGCTGTGCCGGGTGAAGCTGTGCCTGTTGACTTTGGCTGCATTTGTAGTTGAATTTATGGTGCCATGCATGGGTTCAGCTGTATATTAAAACTGCTCTTTGCTAATGTTGCACAGTATACCAATACTAGATCGCAATACACTATAGTTAAAAACAATATTATACCTCATTTTATTAGTATTGGTACTTGACAGTGTTTTAAGAGAAACCATTTTTCCTTTGAGGTCCTTACTGTGCAGCAGCAAGACACTGTGTGTGTGTGTATGCAGCTCTACTTCCACTCCCTGAAGGCTTAGTGGGTATGCCAAAGGCTTCTTTTTTCTCTCATAAGCTTTCATGGTGACAAAATGAGAGTCCAAGGATTGTTGCACAAAGCGGAATATAACATTATTTTGCTTACAGACAACATTTAGAGCGAGCTTGAAAATGCCACAGTGTCTGACTGTGAAAGAGGTTTTACCTATTCAGACTGAGGGAGCCAAAAACCATGCCGACTTGCTCAAAGTATTCAAAGAGCGACAGGTTAGGGAATGTGATAGGTTTTATTTATTTATTGACCAGTGTGGCAAACATCTCTAAATGCATATACAACAAGCCCACTGATAATGTTAACTAATGCTGCTGAAAATCGGATGTTCACGAGTATACCTACCAACAACACCAGTTATGGATGATCAGGTGAGTTCCCAAAGAAAGAGTGAAAGTGGGAGATTAAAATGTGCACCTAATTACTGCTCCCACTTATTTCTGCAAGGATTTCACCTTTTATAAGTGTCTCACGTGAAGGTGGAGAGTCACAAAAGTGTGAGGAACTAATCTTAATGATGGGTTTCACCACAGTCTTGCATGAAATTGTCCAAATATTTGCAGTTTTTGGGATAATTGAAAACAATAAGCCTTAACTTCTATGTTCTTTTACTTTTCCTAACTGAGTTATTGCCGTTGTATCTCTTCAGTATCAATATTGATACATTTCAACGCTCCTCTACTTTTCCTTCTATGATTAGCCAGCAAAGCATCGGAATGTCACATATTACATTACAATACACCACAGGACTTCAGTACGACACTCAGTAAGCACAAGCATGTTAATTCACTGGACACACACAACTGCTGCATGTAATTAGCGTTAGATGCATTACAGACTAATGTGTCACAGTCATAATCATGACAACCAAAGCACAGTCATGGCTATAGACACAATCACAGTGACAGGCCATGTCATTCCATGGCTACCGTCATGATCACAGCTGCAGTCTGTCTCGATTAGTCTCAGCAGCTGTCGGTGAGAGAACCACGAGAACCAGCACCTCTATTTATCTTTCTTGCTGCAATCGCACAGACTTGTGTATGAGCCCCTGCTGTGGTCATTACAAATAATAGATACAACTTATTTATGTATTTAAATAATATTGTGAAGGAATACAAAACATAATACAAGCATTCAAAAAATTTGAATTTAACAAATAAGGAAAAATATTTGTTTTTATCCCCATTTAACACAAAAAAGAAAGATAAAGAAGAGCTACTAAAACCTGTTGAAGTGTTAACAGTCAAAATCAATAATGAAAAAAGTACAGGAGATTAGCGGAAGTCAGAATTGCAATGGGTCACACTGCATGATTTTCTTTCAAAACTGGAGGCGGTATATATATAATAGAAGCAGGTTCAGGTGAATGTAAATTTGGTTTGAAGTGTCTTTGATGAAAAATGAGAAAATTATTGATAACAAAGAACCGTCATGGCTCACAGGGCCCTCTTGCATAATTTAACACTTTTCATGTAATGAGAAGAGCCCAAGGTTGCATTAAATGTGTTTGAAAAGTTTATTAAACATGAGAAAGTCACAGACAAAAAATATGAAAGACTCCCTTGTATTGCACTTAAAAGCATAAAGTGAGTTCGACCTTTTTGATTTCATTTGCAATTTGTTTTTGTCCTTTGATGCTTAGCCATGCCAGTGGCTCTCAGGTGGGCAGTGCTGTCTCTAAATCAATCGACCTCTTTGGTTCAGAGTGAAATACATCAGTAAGTCATGGATATTGTGCCTTCACAGACTGTTTTTTTGAAAACAGAAGTGATGAGTGCGGCGTGGATCTAACAAAGAACTCAAGGACTTATGCATACTCATACATATAGTGACGTGCAAATCACAATGTAGCCATCCCTTAAAATATACCCTGCTTGAGTGGCTATTGTTGTTCTAAATGGGACCATAATTAGCAAAGTGAACACCATGCTGTCTTGAAGCAGATTTTAAATAATTATTAAGACCCTAAACATATTGGAAAAATGTTTATTGAGGTAACAAATCAACTGAGAAATAGGGTAATTTTCTCATAGATTTCTATGCAATCCAATTTCTTTTTGCAACCAGAGATGTTGCACCCTGCTGGCTGTTCGAGAGAATGCAGGTTGAGGTCGCTTCCAAATTGGCTTAAATTTTCAGACCCAGAGGCCTTTTTTTAATACACACTCTGTGATTGCCAAGAAATTTTATACAGAGATTTATACAAGCAGTAAATTCGACTACCTTTTGGTAGCTAACCTGCTATTCGGAGCCCTTTTCTTCTCCAGCACCACAACGACGTCAACATTTCTGATTGTGATTTGATGAGATGTATTTACTTTTGTGATTTGAAAACTTCAGGATGTAAATTGTATACGGTCCACATTTATATAGTTTCTTTTAACCTCATCAAAGCAAGGGTTTCTCAGTCACTCAATCAAATAAATACACATTAGTAGTGGCACAACTGCAAGGTGCTCGGGGATTGAGCCGACAACCATGAACCGACAACTTGTTCTGCTACTCGAGTCACCTTAATGTCCAATACTTTCCTTTATTTCCAGTTCTCTCATTGAGACTGAAAACTAATAGCATTTATGGCAGGCTGAGCTGTTTCTTGAATACGAATGAGTACATAAATATTAGCAAACATGTTAAATATTACCTACTGAACATGAGCATGTTGGCATTACCTCCAGGCGAAGCTGTGCAATGTACAATCTCACTAAAGCACAGATGACTTATATATGCTTATTTAATACATAAAAACAAGCTTTCCCTGTTTGCCATTTATTTAAGGTTTGCTTCTTGACTGTGATACAGCTGCAGATATCAATACTATATACAATATCAATATATACAAGTGCATTTCCCCTCCAAAGGAATAAGCCTTCCAGTATGTTTAACAGAGTGTAATCTGACAACCCTGTCTCTGTCTTGATACTACCTCACAGAAAACAACAATTTGATACAGTTCAAGCATGAACACACTATAAAAATATAATATTTAGAAGACATAAAAATAGCGATAAGAGTAACACCGAAAATAACCAAAACATTGAGAAATCACAGCACAGTGTGGGATCCTTGTAAAATACTGTCCTGGTCATCATAAATGAAAGGCAATATCAATAAGCTACTGGAGGACAATCCACTTCCTCTCTCTGGAGACAAACGCAGTGAAGGGGGGGCGTGGAAGACTCGGCAGCGTACACAAGCAATATTAAGGTAATCAATCGTCGTCAGTGCTCTGGCAGTCCTGGATTTAGTGTAGTGAGAACCATCGCATTCTGTATTAAGCCATAATTGATTTGATCTCCATAATCTCTTTCCTGGTTGTCGTGGGTAACACTGTGTGACAGCACTGACTGATGTGCTTTTGGACGGGGGCGGTGGGGGATGAACGTGTGACGGGTTGGCAATGAGCTGGACGGCCCATTCATATTCATCAGCAGGGTGTGTGCACTCCGGGGGCTCAGGACAACAGAGGAGCACACAACGCCACCACAGAGTGCTCTACACCCCGGCACAGCACATTACCCCACAATTTGATTTTTCTACATTTTTAAAAAATACTGCCAAGATAAATCGTGCCGCATCTCATCGCACCAAATCACACATAAAACCACAGAGACGAGGCACGACACTGTCTCCCATTAAAGTGATTTGCTCATGAATTGGCGTGTTTTTACAGACATTTTTGTGATACACCCCTCTGTGAATAAGCCTTTTGGTTTTAAATGCACTTTCAAATGTCAGTCTTCAGCAGCAGCAATTTGCTGTCTAAGACCTTTTCAGGAAGAGATTGAATGTATCTCTGCCTTGTCTCCTTTTTTCTTTTAATTTACAATACATGAAGCATGTTGCTGAGAGATTACTCACAGGCAGTGCACAACAGTGCGTCCTTCTCCACACTCCCTTTGCCACTTGTGCACTTGAGCCAGCAGGTTGAGGAAAGCCTTCTTGGAGTCGGGAACGTCGCGATATGCCGACCAGCGCAGGAACTGGAACTGACACACCACCAGCTGGCCCTCTTGGAGCTAGGGATGCAACAGAAAAACATAAAACACATGTCTGAGTGTGCTGCGCTGTGTTGGTGTACATTTGTGCGTTGTATTAAATTTTTTGGTTGCTTCTGTATTTCCTGTGTGTGCCAGTTAACGCCCGATTTTGAGAGCTCCCCTGGCAGCGAGCTGGCACTCTCGGCTGTGCTCAGTCAGCAAGCCGACTTTGAGATATATGGGTTTGTAGGTGTAAGTGGGGCCCGAGCTGTGTGTGAAACAGGTCCCTGTGTGTTCATAACCTTGTCCTGTAGAATCTCACCTAATACTTAAGGACCAGTGGAGAACTGTAAGTCATGCAAATTGGGCTGGCAAAGACACCAACGATGCATGGAGGAATTGCCTCAGCGGAGGTGGGATTTACACAATGTACTTTTTTTTGTACCACTCTCATACCCACACATACATATGCTTACAGTGCACTTCCTTTGACTTTTACTCCCTACCCTTGTATATCATTGTCAAGCACAGGAAATGTACACACTAATGCACTGCGAGAGAGAGGGGCTGGGAGAGGGAGAGGTGTGTGTTATTTCTGTGTGATTTGATTCCTCCCATGCTGTGTTAAGTTGCCCTTTCCTTGACTGTGATGTGCACTGAGTAGAAAAAAAGGTGCCACAGGTAGAGAGGAGGAATGACAAGGGCAGTCGACAGAGGAGGTAAGGATGCCAATCAAGAAGAAGGGAGTCCTGGGCAGTGCCTGTCTTGCTGCTTATAATGGCGGCAGAGAAAACGCCTTGCATGCAGATTTCTTCAATAATTGCTTGACAGTGAAGCTGAGCTGAATGCATGCATGCGCTTATGCAAATTCCTGAGCATAAAACATGCATGCATATCTGCAACTCAACACTCAAAAATGTGTCAAGTAAAAACGATTTATTAAAACATGTTTGGAGACTTTATTTTTCCTCACACTGCTGTTTGTGCCTTTAGTTAACCTATTTTATGAGCTCTTCCTAATTCTGTCCCTTTTAAAATGTACGGGGTGGTTCGTGAACAAATCAAAAGAAAGCGTAGCTCGCAGCCTGAAAGTGTACACTGAGCTGAAAATATATCCGGCATTATGATGATGAAAGTTTCCTCTTTAGTATGCTAGCAGGCGCCTAAGCAAGGGAAGACACCTATCTAGGTAATGACAAGAAGAAATTGAAAAAGGGAGAGACTGACCTTTATTACATGCATGTCAATGGGCTTCTCTTGCATGTTTTCCATAGAAAGAAATTTCTTCTAATAATAATCACGCTTATGAGAACGTCTGATGGAAAAGCTGGTGTCTCCGGTCCAATTTTCTGGACTGCTGAATATCAAAACAATGTCCTTTGTAGTATTTATAATATAGTCAATGAATACCTTTTGTCTTTTTTTCTTTTTTACTTGTCTGCCATTGTGCTCAGTACGAATTTACAGGCAATATTTTAGAGCGTATTTACTTGACGAACTCCCCCATCCCTCGAGGTGGGGACTGGAGAAGTGCTGCTGTGTGTGCATAACAAAGCAGTGACAACGCAGAAGCACATAGTGTGCAGAAATCCAGCATCAAGTGAAGCAATCGGCTTCGGTTTGCACAGGATGTCGTACAGAAACTCAGATGTTAAGGTTTCAGGTGCGTGGCCTGTAGCACTTTGACTTTGAGGACTTGCGTCACATTTTTAGACGCACATTACAGGTGACAGCTCGAAATGTACTGTAGGTAAAATGTCACATCTGAGTTCCCAGTGAGGATCACAGCTAATGCATTTCTAATTAGGTTTCCAGTTATTTGCGAAATACCACTGAGTGGAACAACGCGTCCTTGTGCAGGCTGTTTTGGTGTCGCGATGACTCACCCTCGTGACATTCTTGACCCGAAACAGGCGAGTAATGACGTCCTCATCTGCTGACATGGACAGAAACTCCACTTCCATGGGTCCGTACTGCTGTAAACCAGGTTCCGGCCAGTACTGAACACATGGCTACATAGAAAAAACAAGAAAACACTTCATTAGCACCTGAAAAAATACATTTTTCAAATCATTCTTTGCTCCTAAAACTCTGAATCACCACAGAAAAAGTCAACTGTGTGCGTTTAAGGGTGTTTCTATGTATGCAGGTGGCTCTGCAGTAATGACAAAAGTGGTGTCAGCGTGGGCCTGCATAGAACTGGAGGTATTACACCACCACACTGGTGTTAATAAGGGAAGAGAAGCAGCATGGGAAGTGTGAGATGTAATGTGCTTTGAGAGATTGCAACAAGAGGGAGACAGAGTGCTCTAGCGGCACGAATGAACTCTATAACCGAGTTCATAACAAGATCTTGCAACGGACAACTTAAAGTGGCTATAACTCAATTTTCAGGCAAGACCCAAAAGGTCTGCGTTGCTCTGGAAGAAACAAGATGAAAACATTTAAAGGGGAGTGGATGAAAAGTGGGATTGAACCAGAGTACCCACTATTTCTTTTTTTTATATTGCCAGACTACACAGGGTTTTAGAAAACAGCATACAGAGCAGCCTATACAGAAGAAGTAAGTTCCTAGTTTTTGTGTGCACAGCATCCCCAAAGATTAAAGATTGAGATCATTTATTAATATTTGAAAAATGCCTGTCAAAGCCCACATATTATACAAGACAGAATAATAACAGTATTTGGAATAAAATAAGAACAGATCGAACAGATGACTATACGCTGCATATCACAAGGTTCAAGTGTTTCCGTCAAGGACACTGACTTTTGCAGACTAACCACAAGTGTACCCATTGCAATAGCAGCATATAGCAGTATACATACACCAGTCAGCCACAACATTATGTCCACTGACAGGTGAAGTGAATAACATTAATCATATTGGTACTATGTGGTGTTCTGCTGGAAAACCTTGGATTTTAACATCCGTGTTGATGAGACTTTTCCCAGAACAAACACACTCTCTCATGCAAATGGAACATCCCAAATGTCACTGGCCTACCCCCGCAGGAAAATGCAATCAAACAATCAGGAACATGTTGAGGAACACGAAAATGGCCCAACATGTTGATTTGACCTCCAAACATCCTACACCCCATTCTGATCAAACATCAACACGATGCAGTGGAACAAGTTTGATCCACAGAGGCCCCACTGCACAAGCCAGAGTACCCAAAGGATCCAGTGCCAACATCCTGGTTCCAGACCCCATAGGACACCCTGAGAGGTCCTCTTATCCATGCCCAATGGTTCAGAGCATTTTTGGACCACATGAGGGGGGCCAGCACAATACTCGACAGGTGGCCATAATGTTATGCCCGCTTGGTATAAATTTGTATATATACAAAATTATTAGTTTTGTGATTTAATTAAATTCAAGGCATTTTATAGAGACTCTTCACAGAAAACAGAATATCCTCTCAGAGCGCTTGTCATACACTAAATTATGTCTTCACCAGCGTCTTTTAAGACTCTAAAAAACCCTCACAGGCTGATTTTACAATAATCCAAGGTAGAGTTTGGACCTAACTAATTAAGACTAAGCACCTGCTTTCCAAGGCTGTGATACAAATGTAATACATATTTCACATGATGAATCTTTAAGGTTTGCCTAAAAAGCTTGTAAATCTTGTAATTATACTTAAAAAAAAAAGAAGCAGAATCTAAACTCTATGTAAGCTATTATCTTCGATGCCTTTGGCTTCTTGCAAGTAATCTTTGCAATTTGCTACTTATTCATACACATATTAATTATCCAGGTGTAAATACAAGGTAATATGAGATTATACATAAGTATTTCAAACTGCCCTTGTAAGAGAATTAATAATACATCCATACCACCACATACATATGCTACCTGGAAGTGCTTGGAATCTGTGCAGCATTTGACAAAAGGGATGAAAATATTCGTACTGAGACGCTATCTCCTGGTTTGTCCTTGATTGTGCGATTTTTTTGTCTGCTGGAAATGCTCTTGTGTCTGTCAGTGGTGTTGTGAACTATGCAGGTTGGGTCCCTGTGTGGGATCCCTTCAGAAACTATTTTAGAACCAATCTTATTCTCTTTATCTTTTCCTTGGGCTACATTTATTGGACGGAAAAGCATTTCTTATTTGGCTTCATGGTCACACACCGAGGATGCCCAGTTGTACCTGTACCCACAAACTGAATTATTCAGCAACATTGTTCTCTCCGCACAACTGTTTATCTGTCATTAAAGGCTGGATGCTGGCCAATCTCCTTCAGCTTAACTCCAGCAGAATGAAGATGCCTGAGCACGTCTGTGGTCGAGTGGTGCCAGCTTTTGGCTCTTTAACAGAGTACGTTGTCCCCTTCTGCCACAGATTTGGACATTGCATTTGATCACAGCCTTGGTCGGAGCCACTGTAAGCTCCGGTTTCTGCCACCTGAGAAATATCTTGGAGAATAAAATCATTTCTTTCCTTTAATGACACCCGAGTCTATTTTACACGCTTTCACTTCATCTGCGCTTGATTACTGTAATGATCCTTTTCGTCTGTCTTAATGAGAAAATGGTGGAACAGTGACAAAGAAATTCCACCTAATGATGATACTTCACTGCTTGGAATATACTCAATATTCTACTGCTGACTTTTAAAGGCCTCTTAAATATGGCTGATGATTACCTGGTAGCACTTTCAGGTCCTTATTTACCAGCTTCAGTTACACTGAATAGCTTCCAACTGGGGCTCTCTACAATCTAATCTTAGAGATGCATTTCTAGCATTGTTCTCTTTTGTTCATTTTCAGTGTTTTACTGTGTTTCTGAGTAAATCCTGACCTTGAATCTTGTGTTATATTTCCACTAATTATTATCGCTATTGTTGCGAAAAAAAAAAGAAGAAGAAAAAAAGGAAGAAGGCGGCATATGCTCATGAGAAAAAGTGGGCTGGCAACAAAAAGAAACCCCGCGATGTGGCTGGAGGGTAATGCAAGTCTATTCTTCGGAGATGTATCTTTGAGGAGGGAAAGGAAAAACTGGGACGGGTGTTATCTAGTCATGCCTTGAGATCAATGTGGTCAGGGATCAAAGCCCGACAAAATGGCACGGAGGAACTAATCCCAGTCACAGTGAGATACAGAAACATTGAAGGCAGGGTATGTCAGGAAAAGTCTCAAGTAAAGTTCATACAACCTCCAGATGGAAAATAAAAAACTTACACAGCAAACAGTGTGTGTGTCTGTGTTGGAGCACCAACAGTTCTGCCTCTTTTTTCCCGCTGTAGTGTCAACAAATCAATGGCAATAAAACAGTATATAACAATTTGACCTCACCCAGGCAGAGTTTGACTGGTTGAGCTGGTTGAGCATGACCACTGCCGTGCAGCCGTAGTCGAAAACCAGCCTCCAAAAATCGGCCGTCGTGCCCGGCAGAGGGTGAGGGGTCACAATGAAGGCAGCCTGCCGGTGGAAGCTGTCGGCGAGAGCGGCGTTGATGTAATTGTTGCTCTCCCCTTCGGTTGTGACCAGGAAGGCCAGGGCGCGGTCGGGCGGCAGAACGTCCATGCTGCGGTTCTTCTCCCGGTTTCTGGGCAACAGAGCGATGCTGCACTCTTCCACGTCCAGATGAGGAGTCACGGAGTTGAGCGTCTGCAAATGGAAATGTTAAAGAGGCGAGGTTAGAGCGAGGTGAGGATGGAGTGGAAATTCAAGGGAGTGTTTAAAAGATGGAACGTACGAGGAGCCAGGAGATGTTGGGGAAGAAGAGGAGGAGGAGGAGGAAGGAAGGGTAAGAAGTGAATCAGACAGGAGAAGGAGGGAGTGCTGGGATGTCAAAAATCCAATAATCTCAATTGAAAGGATCTTTAATACTCTGTTGACCAACTAACTTAAAAGAATGACAGGATAAACTGGGTCACTGCATAATAAAGTAGAATGTAATGAACTTTAAAAAAAAATAAGAGCTCAAAAGGAAATATTGCATATCAATTTCCTAAGATGAACTCTCTGTTCATTTAGCCGTAATTACATTAGATGCGGTGAAAAAAGAAATTTGGATCATTAATACACAGCATCAATAATAGATCTGTGACTTGCTGATCTCAGTACTACCGGTTTGGCTGTTTGCCGTCTGCATGATGACAGAGTGAAAAAAAAAGCAAATACAGAGCTTGTTGGGTGGTGTAGTGGCTTTCAACATCAATGTCAGACAGATAAGTTTACACAGATCAAAGCGAAGAACAGGACATTTTCCTTTATGACCAAGTTTGTAATCAGAGCGTTGCACCACCTACTGTACCCCTCCCTGATTTCAAACAACACATCAGTCACCTCTCCTGCAATGTGTGCATTATATAAGGATAAAACGGCGTAAAATTAAAGGAGCATGCGTGAGCCTTTTCCTGTAGCACTTTGAAATGCTAAACTTGGAATCGGTGTGGCTGCTGGCTGAGCACTGCAGCAGAGGGAGATGGATGAGGCAGGTAAAGCGTGTGGGAACACAGCTGGCTCGGCTCTCTCCTAATCAACATCTAATAAAACGTTCTGAGAGCGCATTCTTTTAAACCGGGAGGGGGATTTCAATGACAGTCCCACAGAATTAAAATTGAAACTAACATCCCGCTGCAGAACTGTACACACATTTATACAGCACATACATACATTACACACACACACACACACACACATATATATTAGCCTGCTTCTTCCTGCACTCTCTGTTGATTTCAAAGTGCCTGCACTATAAAATACTGCATTTCCAAGGAAAGAGAAGATGCAGTTATTGTCCAGTGCAGGGGTTCTCACAGTTATTACTCAAAGGTCCTTTTATTGAAGGTCAGAGGTCTGGAACTATTGGCAATAACAAAACAACATTTAACCCCAAAACCACCAAAAACCTGCAAGCAGGCTTGAAAGGCGTCTTTTTAAAAAGTGGCCAGAAATACAGCCTTCATCAGAGCCAGACACTGCGGGATTTTCAACTTTCTGATGGTGCTTGAACGAATCCGGTGTTCGCACTGTTCTGTTGGTTGAATAACCTGACTATAATCCTTAAAATTGGAATATGTCTTTAAAAATCGTATCATACATTTAAGAAAATCACTTACCCCAGATTCTATCAGAAAAATAAAATTTTTACTCCTCAGTGCATCTAAGAAGCCACGAGTGACTGAGCTGCAACCAACAGTCACCTAACAAAGATGTTGTGAGTTTTTGGTTGAACTGCAGGCAGTGTTTACGCAGATTAGATCAGATAATGTCATATTTTTAAAAATTCTTGTAAAATAGATAAACAAACGAATCCTATTTTCGTTTTGTCAATTTTCTGCATTACAAATGTGACATTTTTGAGTTCTTTCAACCTCTTACCATGTTTCTGCTGTTTCCATAGAGAGATCTTGAATCTTGTGTTGTGTTTCCAGTAGTTTTTATTGCAGTTGTTGTAAAAGAAAGAACAGGGAATGCTGCCGTACAAATGAAGGGATATGCTCATGAGTAAAAGTGGGCCGGCAACTAAAAGAAACTGCGACCGACAGTTACATGACAAAAATGTAGGGACCTTCTAGCTTAACTGCAGCCTTTGCTTAGATTAGAATGATTCCAGGTTGTTGCAATTTTTGTAAAATAAATAAACAAAGAAATTCTATATTCGTTTTATGGCACTGCAAATGTAAGAAGACATTTTTGAGTTCTCTCTACTTCTAACCATGCTTGTGCTGTTTCCTTAGAGGGACACGGCTTTATATTGCACAGTGACAAGAAACGCAACGGGAGCCCCACTTGGGGTTAATCAACTCACTTATAACTTTTATGCAACACAAGCTAAATTCAAGTTCTCAACAGTCAAAATACATCCAAGCCTCGTGGAAGAAATGTCACTGTTTGCCTCCAATCAGTTGAATCAGTTCAACCCCTGAAGAACTCTGATATGTGATTACACCACAGACGTCACACATCTTGTAACTGAATCGGCACGAAGCCGAGGCAAACATGGCTCATGCAGTTACAGTCCGTATTTCTTTCTGACTCATTCTTACACTTAGAGTATTTGCAGAAATTGTACAGTGCAGGAAATGAGACACAATCTCTACTTGCGAATTAGGAGCTGAAAGGAAATTCTCTGGTGTAACGATAATGCGAGAAATTGGCGGGAAACAACACACAGAACTCTCTCCGGCAGTTAATGTCGCCATGACAACAATGTCGACAATAGGGAAATAAGCCATATTAAATGCACACTTGTCTCCTGATACATTGTCTGTTCATACAATTTAATGATTACTAGAAAATGCATTTCAAAATAGAAGATGTCAGACTTTATGACGTATTTAGTTTATAGCACAAGGTATGGACTCAGTCGGAACTGACTTGAAATTTGGTCTGGATGCAAACCAAAGCCCTGGTCTAGTCCATATTATCAGAATACCAGCCAGACTCAACCTAATTGAGGAAATGCACAGAACACAACTATCTAAATGCAAAATTCTCACAGTTTCCCACAGTAAATCATCAATATGATTAACAATCCAGCACAATGCTAACCTGAAACTCCTCCCGCAGCTGAGAGGAATTGCTCTGGGAATCCACTCGCAGCATCTCTTTGTAAGTGACTGCAAACTCGTTCACCAAGATGGCCGTCTCCCCACAAAGACAGGCCTCCAGGATGGCATCGTGGATGAAGATATACTGCTCCTGAAAGGACAGCAGGTAACATGAATCACTGCTGTGTGCGTGCACAAGCGTGGGCGAACATACGCGGCTTTCGGATAACACATCGGAATGTGTTATAAGTTTGCAAACAGCTAAACAAACATTACAGAAAACGCTAGTTAAGACAGAAACATATGTATGTGCAAATAAATAATCAAACCACATGAAGGATGGCAATGATTTTTCATAACCTGCC
Organism: Dascyllus trimaculatus; assembly: GCA_024666655.1. Classification (NCBI taxonomy): domain Eukaryota; kingdom Metazoa; phylum Chordata; class Actinopteri; family Pomacentridae; genus Dascyllus; species Dascyllus trimaculatus. Next base: position 10,010,806 of record CM045451.1, on the reverse strand, counting down.
TTGTTCTGAATTAAACATGTGCTTTAATGTTAGCGTTGTATCAAGGCGGCTGGAGAATGAATAAATATTTCTCAGTAAACAAACACATGCAGTGTGCATTTAATTAGCGCACCCCTGCAAATAACTACAAATGTAATAAACAGCTAAGTCAATATTGGATTTACATAATAAGGGGTAAATATGCAAATTATCTGCACATCTAAAGAACAGCACGTGCCTACGCAGCACACAGGCAGACAATGTGAGTCTTTTCTCTAAAAGTATTGCAATGACCTTTACATAAGTCCCAGAGTGGGAGTATGGTAATACACCTCCCTCACTCTTTGAATTTCCAAACAACAGGAGGGAAAAACAAATGTTTAAAAACCCGATTCTTCTGAGGATGTCGAGCAGAGAGAGGTTATGGTCAGCGAGTGATGGTGAACATGAGGAATATGTGGAAGAAAACTGCTTTCTCTTCAAACTAGCACTTTTCGTCTGTGCTGTAATTATCCTTTATTCTACTTGTTCCTGTGTGTTTTTTATATCTATTACTGTGAAGTCCATATTTGTTACAAGGCAAAGACAGATTTGCATCTTTGAGTTACAAAAGCAGGCAACAAGGTCTATGTAAAACATGACATAAGTGACTTAGCGAAGTGGTTTCCTGACCTCTGTCTGGATCATATTGATGCGTCGAGAGCAGAGCGTTTTGACGCAGTTGTAGATGTCCACCACGCCTTCGCACTCGGCCATGTCCAACATAACGTCCAGCACGATGTAGCAGCCGGTACGACCCGCTCCAGCACTGCAACAAAAGTCAGTTTTTATGAGGAATCATGCACAGTCTTAAAGCATTAAAAAACATTATTTCAAGTGTGTAAAAATGCTGATTACATTGGTGTCAAAATACAGAATGTCTGCTCTCAAGCGCAAGTTATTAGCACTACATGATATGATTTTAAAGAGGCTTGAAAGACCACCGCAATGTACAAGGAACTGTTAGCCAAACTAATACAACAGCCATAGGGGTGAGCTGGGGAATTTAAACCAGAAAACGTAACACTGCTGCTCCATCAGTCCGTTAAAGTGACGACAGAACATTAAGTGGCATAATGCATAATACTACACTAATAAACAAAGGACTCAATTCAAACCTGCGGTATGACAAATGATTTTACTGCAGCTTATAAACCTGTCTGAGGTGAAGACAAGTACACAGTGTTAAATGCCTTGAGGTCCTGATCGATCCCTTCTCCTCGTCGGGGGACAATTTATAATTATACTTCCGTTGTAAATGTGCCTGACTTTCCTGCTTTAGAGGCCCTCATATGGATCCTGCTGCTGTCTGATGCTGCAGGTATTTAATAAACTCAGAGGAGAGACTCCTACAAACAGCTGGAAGCAACAAGCTCAAGTTCAGCTCCTGTCAAAACCTGGATTACATTTATTATTGATGAATCTCATTAATCTGAGCTGTCTTCACTGTTTTTCATCGCAGAAAAGTTTCATTTTATCGACATTTCAGTTTCTAAAAGTTAAATTGTTGAGCAAAGTGAATGAGAAAGGCGTTTGATGATTTTGGCATAACTTTGAACTTTCTATGATGTTTTTGGACCCATATTGACGCTGAAATGTGGGAAAGTCCTCTCACACAACTCAAAGTACACCGATTGGCCACAACATTATGATCACTGACAGGTGAAGTGAATAACATTGATCATATTGGTACTATGTGGTGTTCGGTTGGAGAACTTTGGATTTTGACATCCAGTCCTTAGACACCCAAATAAACACTGTCCCACAACAAGCACAGTCCCTCATGCAAATGGATTATCCCAAATGTCATTGGCCTACTCCCACAGGAAAACGCACCCCACCACAAAACATCAAACAATCAGGAACATGTTGAGGAACATGACAATGGTCCAACACGTTGATTTGACCTCCAAACATCCTACACCCCATTGTGATCAAGCATCAACAGGATGCAGTGGAACAAGTTTGATTGACAGAGGCCCCACTGCACAAGCCAGAGTACCCAAAGGATCCACTGCCAACAACCTGGTTCCAGACCCCATAGGACACCCTGAAAGGTCCTCTTGTCCATGACCAGTGGTTCAGAGCATTTTTGAGCACATAAGGGGGGCCAACACAATATTAGGCAGGTGGTCACCATGTTCCGTGGTACATCTCTTGTGCATGCCTATCTGTTAATACAATGACATGCAGTTCAGACATACCAAAAGGGGCTATGGAAATATTTAAAGTCTACTAAAATTGTTGTCGTAGCTTTTGTGGAAAAGCGAACAGGGCGCTCATTCATGCAAGAAGTCGACATGTTCAGATGCTGTCAGATTAACAGAAAGAAATGCAGGTCAGATAAGGGCTTGTATTTAGTGTTTTGCTACCAGCAGCTGAGTTGGGACATCAATCAAAAGGAGTTAGCTAATGCTCACAGCAGCCTCCAACAGACACACAAAGCTAACACTTAGTAGACTACAGTGGTTCAGAGTCTCCAGAAAGAGAATACCATTTATTAATGATCCAATATATGTTGCATATTTGTCATACTGTGGAAAAATTCATGTCATAACAAAAAGTTCCTGCTATAGTTTTAGAAGAGTCTACGTATGACGCTACCTGCAGTGGACCACCACAGGGCCGGCATCAGGAGGCGTCGAGGCTTTCACTCTTCGTATAAAAGCCAGCAGTCCGGTGGCATGATAGGGCACCCCATGTTCAGGCCAGGATGTGAAGTGGAACTGACGCACCTCATGCTTGGTTGAATATCCTCTCTGTCAAAAGAAATACAGTACACTTTAGCATCACATGTTAAAAAAAAAACCCTACATAATGGCCGGCATCCTAATCCTGGTAGCCTACAGGCCCTGATCTTGCAGAAGATGTGCTCCCATGCATTCCCAGATATTATCCCTCTGTGACAGATGTGACAATTTTTTTTTTTGGTTCAGTGTGAGGACAACCAGGACATTATTTACGTGGGGTGTTAGGTCTTCTAGGACAGTTAGGCCTCCGGGCATCACATGTTAGTAGCAGCTGCAGTGTGACAGACGTGCAGAAAAGGAATTACTGAGGCTCTGGGGAGCTCAGGGAGGGCTGGAGGTTTCTCCTCTACTGGGAGGCTGCCGGAGTCGCACAGCAATTTTTTCCTCCGCGCAGAGATGACAAAGTAAAGCGACGCAAAGCAAAGATTTGTTGAAGACAGAAATCCAAAAAAAGAAAAAGGAGGGGAGCTCTGAAAAACAAGCTGTCACCAGTTCCCAAATTCATGCCGATTTGAATAAGCAGCAGCGTGTGCCCATGGAGAGCAAATGTGACAGTGCGATGATAATGCTGTGTTTGTGCCACTGTCACTCCAACGCTTCTCTGAGCCCTTCCAATGAGAGATCCCCCCGGAGACTGACAGGATGGAGGCCATCAGGGGAACGACACTGTAACAGCTATGTTGGAAAGACGGCAGGGGCATCCACATAGCTACTGGTGTTAATTCCTCTCAGTTTAACATGTGGACCCCGTGTCTATCAGCGGTAAGTCCTGTCAAGTGTCTAATCCTTTTTATTAAGGTTCTACTGCTAATTTTAATTCTCGCTTAACCAGGTAACAAGCTAACTTGTTAGTGAATCACAGGAAGAGGCGAAAGCAGAATATGCAGCGACAAATTAAGAGTATTGTGTGACAAATAACAACAAATGCAAAAAAATGTGGCATTGACTCACCCTCTCCAAGGCGAAGGTGCGAACTGTGTATTCAGCAAGAGTCTCTGTCTTGAGCAGAGTGATCTTGATGTCACCATACATCTCGCTGTCATCAGGCCAGTATTTACAGCATTTCACCTGTTTTAGAAACAGCAAAACGTTACACCTGAAATTCCCAACTGCAAAGCCTGTTAGGCAGAGAGTTAAGGCTGAGTCCCCATCTAGAAAACAAAACCAGCAGAACATTCAATCCACAGTATACTCCTTTTAGTTTTGTTGTTGTGTTTATTCATACAGTTTATTTCTACATGCTAATTAATGAATTACACTCTGCGGGGCATGAAATCACTCCCCTTACTTCTGTTTGTTTACCAGAAGGCGGATGGAGTAACCAAGTTTGGTTGGTGCACAAGCAGTGCTTTTAGAATTTCCATCTGGGATTGAGTGTTAAACACCAAACTGACCAATCTCCACTGTACTCATGATGATAATATCAATGCAAACTCAAGTAAATGAAGGTAACACCTAGTGCAGCCACCCAGCTACAACATAAACTTCATGTATTTCACATAAGATGTCGAAGGCTCTGCTATCTTTGTTTATGAGCTTGCAGAGAGTCGTGGATTGCAGGCTTAAATCAGGGTTTGTTGGATAAATCTACAAGTTGGCTTAAGGTCCTTTTTTTACACAGGTTTTGGATTTCTAGGATTTCATATTTAAAGTCCAAGCACTAAATCCAAAGTGCATGCATAATAAGATATCTCTCTGGGTTAATTTAACAATTCATTCGAAGCAAAGAAGATAAATATTACCTTGTGTGATCATAATTTAAAATTAAGTGATGATAATAAAAATATTAGGCACTTAATTTCTTGGCTTAGCTAGAACAGAGCCATCCTGGGAGGAATTCTAATAAGATAAAAAAAAAGGAAAAAAAGCATGTAGAGGTTACACTACGAATCCTGCACAAGAACAAAAACAAGCTGTTCCTCTGCAGATATTTTATCTTGGAGGGCAAAGAGAAGAAAAGCACAATAATCACATAATGGCGGGCAGCATAATGAACAGGAGGGTAGCAATCTTTTTTACCAACACACGGGCGCAATGGAAGTAGTTTTTTTTTATTTAATGGAGGTGTTATTTGGATTCAGCCACATGGACCACTTCTCATTTGTTGACTGCTCCCAGGATTGCTGGGATGGAGAACCAAATTGGATGAAGGGCTACCGCTAGAAAAATTGTGTCATTTTAACCATCCACTGAGGTAATATGTTCCTCCTGCCTCGACTGGAAAAGGACGGAATACTTACAGTAGATACCTGCATTTATAAGTGAAGTGGAAAATAATGCCACTACAGCACGATGTTTAGCATACAAGCAGCCCAGCGGTCCAGAATATGTTTATATGGACCAAAAGTATTGTGCACTTTGTAAACACTGTAATCACCATAATGTTAATGTACATTTCTAGAACACAAAACTGCAATTTCATGGACTTGTTGTGACAGGCAAATAAGGACAATCCTTGCGGCGAGCCTTTAAAATGCATGCATTCCACGAAAAATTCAACAACAGTGCATGAAAACAGATCTAAAACATACTTCAGATCACTCCAGGTGATCAGTTTTCACTAAAATATTAAAATACAGAAAGCTAAAGGAGTAGTTAACACATAAATTAATTGTGTCTCCAGGGAAGCCAGCAACAAACAACCAGCCGCTGTCAGTAAACATGTGTTCGCAATCTATGCTGACATCCACACACCCACACTGACTACTAGTTATCAGAATGAGCTCAATGTTGGACAAACAGCAGCTGTCGCAGGTGTAAAAGAGGAAGAGCTTCTGCAGAAACAGGGAGCCGTGTTGCTCGTGAGAGTATCCTTGGCCTCAGTAAACAAAGTAAAGAACACAAGGAAGCTAGATGCAAATACTGCAGCAAGCCAAGTACAACAACAAAATATGTTTTTTTAGACGCAGCAGTCCATCACAGAGATGTACTCTATATGCAAAGTCTATTCAAATGGGTAAACACCTTTGTTGGTAAATCCAAAGGCCAGAAATATTATAAGTTATTAAGCAACAAGGGATGTGACAGAATCCTGTTGTTTTGTTATTTTTATTTATTTCAGCAATTGCTTAACGGGGGTCTAAATCAGTGAATATGACTCGCAGAGACACACAGTTTGATAGGTTTAGGACAGCAGAGGTCTGGAGTATAGATTTTGCTGGGAAAAAGAACAAAAACAATAATTGCTTTAGGAAACTGAATGTTAAATACCATGAATGTTAGATAAATGTCACCTGGGTAGAAACATTAATGAGTTTCTATTGACTGTGCGGTGGAAATAATTAATAAATGTGAACATTGAGATAGATTTTTTTTGCATGTTTATTAAAAAACACAAGTGTTAAACTAATTGTGACAAAGGTAAATGTAACAATTAATTGCAGAGAGATAATATTGCCCAACCTTTGTTAGACACGCTGGAAAACACCTTCATACACTCATGTCTATATAGACTGTATGTAAGGATGGATGAACCGTTTGTGTGAGTAGTTTTGAAGCCCAGTGTTGTGGCTTCAGCTTCTTGGAGCTCCTCCCAGCTACTAGCTGATACAGAAATGAGCAAAGAGGTGGAGCGTGAGTGGAGCCACTGACTGTCCCACTACAGCATCCACCTGTCACTTAAAGGGGCCACAACCTTTAAAATGCATGACTTGAAACCTGAATATATTTAAACAGGTGAATTTTATAAAAATTCTGCACCTGCACAGTTGTCATGAATGTGGAAATTAGCTTTAGAGATCAAAGACTGCTTTTGTACCAGGCTGTAAATATGTTTATTTCTGCTGTAAAGCTAAGAATCTCACTATTGGCCAGCCTCAAGTGGCCATTCAAGGAACTGCAGGTTTTTGACATTTCTGCATTGGCTTAGTTTCAGGTTGCTGCTTGGTCTGTACACTAAATGTGAATCTACTGTTAGCTTATGGTAAGCCTAGCTTAGCATAAACATTTGATACAGGTAAAAACAAGTAGTGGTTCTGTCTATATAAGGTACCAAAATCGGCTGGTCAGCACCTGTAAAGCTGCTATTTAGCATAGAAAAAGAGTAGAAATGGCTGCTGATGAGTGAATTTTATTAACTTTGCACAGAGGGTTAGGGGTTAGTTTTCTGTTTATGGTAATCTAGGTTAACCGTCTGCTTAGGATACAACCATGAGGGTACCACTGATATTATCCTCCTGAGTATTTCTCTAATTGTTCACAGGGCTAAAACTGATGATTTTTTTTTATTGCTGATTAGTTGTTTTTTTTCTATAAAATGTCAGATAATAGTTTAAAAAAAATGTAGATCAGTATTTCCCAATTGCCCAAGATAACGTCTTAAATGTCTTGTTTTGCCCACAACTGAAATAAATTAAGTTTACTGTCATAGAGGAATAAAGACACTAGAAATTATCTAATTCTAAGCAGCTGGAATCAGAGGACTCTTAGGTTTTTTTCTTAGAAATAACATAAATTTATTCAGTGAACATCAAAACAGTTGGCAGTTACTAAAATATTTAACAGCTAACGATTAATTGTTGCAGATCTAATTGTTTCACTGCCCCTTTAATAGCTGGGTTTGTGATTTTACAGAAAAAAGACATCACCACTGAAACATAACAGCTTTTAGCCTGTAGTTTGCATGCACAGCAAGGCCCTGTGAGACCTACGCTTATCAAAGACATGAAAGCCTTTCATATAGTCACCAAAATGTTCCCTTATGATGAATGTGGTATTTTTCTGAGCACTGGGTGGTGACAGGAGGGGGAGAAGAGGAGAGTGAACATTACTTACCCTGCCAACCTCTACCAGCTTAGTGATCATGACGATGCTGAAACAATTTTCCTGCCACACCATCCTCCAAAAATCATACAGAGTCTCCTGCTTGGGTCCTGGTGGGTAGAGGGAGGAAATAACAGAGAATGAGACAAAAACGTCAGCATCAAAGCCTGCCCTCGCAATAAGGGAGCTTTTTCTGTTGTGAAATCTTGTATGATTGCGACCCGAGTGTCCTTCCTCGGATGGAAGGGTACTGATCTCTTAAGATTGTGCCATCAATAAAGGCATTGGGAATTCCAGGCAGGGAGACGAGAACGGGCGATGGGTGACAAAACAAGAGCAGTCGCTGGTGATGAAAGCTCAGGGGACCACCAGTCACTCACTGTCATCTGAGGAGGAGGCGTTTAGGAAGCAAGATGCGTCTTTAAAACCAGAATCACGTAGGGGAAAAAAACACTCTGAAAAAAAAATAGCAGCTGACATCTTTTTATTCTTTTTCATGCAAGTTTCATGTGCCTATAACGGGAGGGGTGAGGTGGTGCGAGTGCAAGATAAGCAGACTAGAAGACCCCGAGTGACTCTGCATTGGAAGCTCCCCGGAAACCTCCTTAGGGTTTTTCGAAACGGGAATTTTTAAACACTCACACATGTGGAGCCCAACTGTCCGACAGATGCGACTTTGTGTTTGGGCGACGGAGAGTGAACTAAAGGTTCTCCCTGTGACAACGAACACATCGCTCCACGTGTCACAGAGACTGAGACGCTATAATTAATGTGTTTAATTATTCAGGCTCTCCTCATGATTAATTCATTGGCGTCGCTGACATGGGATTCGCAGGTTGATAGTCAAACCGTCACCTTTGGGTTTGGCGGAGGAGATGGTTTGTTGGCAAGGGACTGTGCATGAGTAGGCTCATTGGTTGGATCATCTTCAATTTATTATACCGTGACAAAAGGTGCTCACCATACAGAGTCCACACACACACACACACACACACACACACACTAATGCACACTATAGCCTTGCTGGGATACTCACCCTGAGTGGCGATGAAGTGGTTGGATCGATGGTAGCCCTGAAAGAGAGAAGAGGGATGACATGCTGAGTAAGCCATCTGCGCTTCAGGCACAGCTGTATGGGGAGGGTGTCTCTCTGTCTCACCCTCTTCCTCCCCTCCCTCCCCTCTATTCTGCTCTCCTACCCACCCATTCTTGTAAATTCTACGAAACGTGCTTCCTGTATAATTTCCAAGCATTGCTATCGATGAGTCCAGACCATGTCTTAGCCCTCAGCGACTCCACAGAGAGTTTGGAGCAGTCGAGGCAACACATGGTAAATACTGCTCCAAGAGGTGATGGATTCCTACAGCTAGTCAGGTGAGCTGAGCCAACAATACCTGAATCCCTGTGACAGTTTAATAAAGATATGATAAAGAAACTAAAGGCGCACACTTTTTAATTTCAGGTGTCCGATTTATTTATCCATCTCTCTCTCTCGGAGTCTCATAAAAAGCAAATCAATTTTCATTGAAAATACAATATCTGCTATATCTGAGATGATGAATTAACAAACAAAAAGCACACCCTTTTCTTGTGAAAACGTGAAACTCAAGTCAAACAAGTGGGCTGACGTCTTGCACAGGTTTCACATAAATGCATGTACATAAACTGCCTCTGTCAAAATCAGATATGTACAGCAAAGTATTCTGAAAACCTTCATATCAAAGGCTGTGACAACCTTTGATATAGATGACAGACAATTTTATATGGTGAGTATGGGGTGAATATGAATGAGATGTCACCTCTACAGCCTTGAGGGGGAATAAACACGACAAAGACCACCTGAGGGACTTTGAAGCACTTTCAGGATGAGCAAACTGTTCAAAGGAAGTCCTCTTTAAAAAGTAAGTACTGCTTAGTAAACCTGTCTAAGTAAAGGAGACACCTGTTTCCTGAGACGCTATGGAAACATCGCCCAGGAAACCAAATGAATGTTGTGGTTCGCTGTTTGTTGGGAAGAGCAGCTGGAAGGATAATTGATGCTGCAATTACATGACTAACATGGCTGTGGAGCGGCGAAGGCAGGTCAGGAATAATCTGAACGGATGCCCAAACTCCACCGGCTCTCATCAAACCATGCAGCAATCCATGTTGATAACAGGTTTTTTTAATCTTTTTTTGCAGAGGGCATCTTCCGAATATGTCGAGTCCGTCCACGTTGCTGATGGATTGCTAAACTGAATTGCATCCAGTCAGATAAACGGGGACATGTTTGGAATGGAGATGGATGACCAGTGCTGTGAGGCCTGCTATCCACAATTCCTCAGGCCCCGGCCAAATTCTATCAGCATGAATGTCACCACTCCTCCACTTAAGACGGTTGCCATAGCAACTAAACTTCCTGATTCTTGGCCACTTATACGATTTAACAAAGACAGCAGGGTCCTCTATCCGGAGAGGACACATCTCCTTGTGTTTGTTTAAAATCATTAGCTAAAAGGGCATGTTTCTTCTTTCTTTTTTCTTTATTCTGTTTTGTCAAATGTGCACAGACCTGAAAACACTCTGACCTTTGAGTATTTGTGGATAGAGGACAGTGAAAAGAGAAGAGGGAAGTGGGAGGAGACAGGAGGAGGGAAAGAGGAAAAAAGAGCGATGGCAGGCAGAAGAACGAGCAGTTAAGTACTTACTTCCCTGTTAATCCGAATCTACAGGGTCCAAGGTCGAGGAAGTAGGGTGGGAAGTAGAAAAAGAAGACATATAGGCTAGTTAATGAAAGAAGCTTGAGGAGTTATCGTTGCAGACAGGTGGGAGGTCTGTGTGTATGCATATATGTTTCTATAAGTACAGCAGCACTGAGCTTTATGCACGCTCACTTTGTGTGAATTTATGACCTAAGGCCATTGCTTTTTGGTAAGAAAAATAAATTCTTGTTTTCTTTGCTGTTTAATTTGCATCTGTTTACAGAGTCTCACACATACATTATGCTGCTAATCAGAAAATGAGGCTAGCTCGCCGTTTTAAAATGATGCCAAAAGCCTTTTCATTGCATGTTGCATTGCAACACTCTTGGAAGGATGCACTACATAATCTGGGCTTGTTTATGAACTGGGTAACAAAGTGTGACAAGCAATTTTTAGAGCAAAGTAAGTAGCTACACTTAAAAGGCCCCGAAACCTTTGTTTCTAATCTTAAAAGGGTACTCTACAGATTTTACATTACGCTTTTATGACATTGTCAGACTCGTGATGCACAGTTAAAAAAGGGAGATCAAATGTGATGCAGCAGAAGCCGAGATATTGTCTTTTTGATTCCACGCATTCCTCTCCCTTGTCAAATCCTACATTACCCACAATGTATCTCGATCACTGACAGTCGGCTCAGAGAGCGGGCTGTGTAATGTTAGATTCTGCTGATGTAGCCTCGAGCCACTAGCCTCAAGCAAAGATTTGTAACTCTACAGTCTTTTCATTTTCAAACTTGTAGTCTTCAGCCTATGGATGCATCAAACAGGCAGGAAACAGCGCCAACACTCAGCCATGCAGCCACTTTATCCCAGTGGTCTCTTCTGGTATTCCAACAAAAAAATCTTCATACACCATCATTATAAATGAAACCACTGAATTTTTAAAAAATAGTTTTACCATTGGGCAGGGCCACAGTAGAAAACTAATGTACATGGATACTGATCTGCACAAGGCAAACTCAAAAGCTAGACATTTTTTTGGCTAATACGGCAATTTTCCTTCAAGTGAGAAGGCACCATCTTTGAGTCCAGTTCACCTTTATAGGTTACGTATGTAGCATGTGCTCTGGCATATACACATTATTGTTAAATGTTGCCAGCAGGGGAGCTGGTCAGGGATAAAACCTTACTAAGGCACAGTACAAGTCAATCATACCTAAACTGCAAGCGCCTTCAGATTCAGATTTAAATGTTGCTGCATGTCACACTAAATTACCCTTATCCCTTTCCCTTCAACACTGTGAGAAAAGAAGACAAAAACTACAATGCAAAAATCCCTTGTGTAACACAACCAAAACTGTGACCACATTGTTCAAGGAGAAATTCACAGCTAAAAAACTGACTCTGATTGAGAAAACTGACTTTCAGGGCTTTTAATGTCAAAAACAAAGAAAGATATTACTACTGTGTCTGTTTTTGATTGTATGTCTGTGCTGCACTTGTCAGGAAGACCCTGACGCTCCTTGGATGCAAACAAAATGTAAATCAGCAGCAGCTATGACGCACCGCGCTGCTCTCCACTTACGATAAGTGCAGCAAGCTGTTAAACATATGCAAAGTTCTGCACCTCTTCAAGCAACATACACCACAACAAAAGCAAATAACCAGGCATTAAGTGACAGGAAAAGAGGAATCAGAGAGCTTGCACTTGGTGAAAGCGCAATAACGTTTCAGAGGGAGGAAAACTTTTACATTTAACCTCTGCTGAAATAATCACAGGCTGTCCAAAATATGCGCCGCCGTGGCTAAGTAGTTACAATTCAGCTTGCCAGGTCACCCTTGTCAGGCAGTAACATCACTGACACTGACACTGTAGTGGCTGCTGAGTGGTATTTTCCCTCTAATGCCTGCACCTCTGTGCCCTAAACGCTAATGGAGACCCTCCCAATAACTACAGCCTAACAGCAGGCCAGGTTTTTAATGCCCTCTCTTTGTAATGAACTCTCTAAAAGCATCTCACCGCTACCCTTTCTCTGCAGAGAAATAGAAGTGAGGAAAAAAAAGCTTGGCAGTGTCAAGCATTCTGATGATACAATTTGGCCAAAAAGGAGGAATGCAACCAAAATCAACACGTGTACCTAGTTATTTTCCTTCACGGAAAGAAAAAATTACAGCAGCTATTTTTCAAAAAGGTCCTTTTTCAGACAGAGACCAGATCTTTCAGCCTCTTATCAAGCTCAAACAAAAGTGGGAATACATTGCTTCAGCTTCCAGCAGAGTGGCATATTTACTTTACAGTAGTCCCAACGAGGGGCGTGCAAAATAAATCTTGTGAGATAAAGAAATCGCACTAGATTGCCAGACTTCCCTTGACATTACTCGATGAATAGAGAATAACAACTACGGACTGTGGCAGATAATTCACAGGGACTGGAAATACAGGTTTCTATTAGTAGGACGAGTTGTTTCTATATTCTCAGCTAAATGCTTTCATAAGTAACTTCACTTCCTGAGCGGCCTCCACTAGCTTTTATGAATGAGAACACGCATGAATGAGATAGTGTGAGACACGTTAGCAACATATACATGTATTTTGTATGAGCAGTGAGAATGTTACTGCATGTGTGTGACAGTTAAGGTGAACGGTGGAGAGGATCATCTCCCTCCGGCCCATCCAGGGATTGAATAACATCAATGATGTCTATTTAATTTAGGGGGGATTTGAGGCATCTTACACAAAGGTTCATCTCCCCTGCAAAGGCATTAAATGTGTTTATTCCACTCTGTTTTAATAACAGTGATAGCAGAGGGAGTCTGGGTCAGGGATCCAGTGCAATTGACAACCGTGGCATCTGGCAAAACACTGCCGGGAAAGGGTGTCTGATTGGATGAAGACTTCCAGGTGAAAGTGGGGCAGCAGACTGGTGGGCTTACAGGAATGAGAGAGATGGACTGTGGCTTTGCAGGGCGTGAGAGATAGACTCAGCGGAGGCTATTTGTATCCCATATCGAACACAGGCAGAAAAAACAGGATTAGACTCACATCAATGTAGTTCGCGTTAATGTAGTCTGAGTTGGGGTCTCCCAGGAGAGGGTGGAGCTTCACTCTGTGGCGGTCATCTGAGACGGATGAAAATAAAAAAAAAAGAGCAAAGGAAATGATGAAACTCAAGGCTGTCAGAACATCCTCCATGTTCGGGATTAAATGTTTCATGATTACTCACATCCCAGCAAGGTGTCGTGCCTTCCTTTGGTTTTGTCCTTCTTCTTTGTGCAGTCCCAGCCATCAAAGAAGCTCTACGGAGATAAACAGTCACTTGTTGCAGATTACAGGCGCAAGGTCTCGCTGTATGAACCATTCAGACATCTCAGGAAACAATCAGCACATATTTTCTTTTGTTTATCTGGGTGCAAAAGGAAAATTACGATCTGTTTTTAGCACGTTAAGAGCCATCATCAGGGCTCGGAGGCTCAGATCAAAAGCTGCTGCTGTATTCAATAGAGAGAGTTTGGTGCTTCATGCATGATGTGTAATTAAAGAAAACAGCAGCATGCAGTGCTTGTCTGATCCAAAAGCCCTCATGAGTCACTGACCTCACATGTAGCTATTCTTGTTAAAGCCTCTCAGCACTTAAAATGTGAAATTGGGTTTAAATTCAGTGAGAGTATCAAGTGATGAATCCATGACTATAATGAGAGAAATACAGCTTGTGTTCCAAATTGCATACTTTTTCTTTTAGGCATGTACTACAACTTCCCTCAGAGTGAAAAGTAGAGCAAAATAAACCATCAACTATTTATATTTGCTTGTTTATACCTCAGAAAAACACCGTAACATAGCACGGATGGAAAAAGCATGGTGGCTTTCATACTGCAAAATCTGATGGGATGTAATGGAACATCCTGGTATTTTTTGCTTACTACGTTTGGCATACTATGAATTGGGCTCCAATGGCATAATATATGATATGGCAGTATGGGTATTGGAATGGACAAAGTTTGTGACAGCAGAGGTGATGGCAATTAAATTTTTCACACTGTAAGGATTTTGATAGTCACATGTGCTTTTGGTCTTCTTTCTCATATATACCAGTCAGCCACAACATTCTAACCAATGACAGGTGAAGTGAATAACATTGATCATATTGGTACTATGTGGTGTTCTGCTGGAAAACATTGGATTTTAACATCCGTGTTAATGAGACTTAGATGCCCAAATAAACATTGTCCTAGAACAAGCACACTCCCTCATGCAAATGGAAATCCCAAATGTCACTGGTCTACCCCCACAGGAAAATTCAGCCCACCAAATGGAAAAAACACCAAACAATTAGGAACATCTTAAGGAACATGACAATGGCCCAACATGTTGAGTTGACCTCCAAACTTCCTACACCCCATTCTGATCAAGCATCAACAGGATGCAGTGGAACAAGTTGGATTGACAGAGGCCCCACTGCACAAGCCAGAGTACCCAAAGGATCCACTGCCAACGCCCTGGTTCCAGACCCCATAGGACACCCTGAGAGGTCCTCTTGTCCATGTCCAATGGGTCAGAGAATTTTTCAGCAAATAAGGGGGACCAGCACAATATTAGGCAGGTGGTCATAATGTTATGCCTGATTGGTGTATATCTGAGATAAAACAATACATTTAAGTGTGATATCTCAGGTGTAATGAGGATCCTGAAGCCAGAATTTTCTTTGGGATTTCTAAAGTCTTATCTTCTGTCATCTTAAAGGTCCCTTCTTGTGCCCCTCTTCAGCACATTAATGAAAGTCTTACATGTCTCCACAGTCTTATCTTCGAGTTTTTCCGCTCAAGATACTGCAAAGATGGTTTATTTTACCATGACTGTATAATCACAGGAATTCAAAATAAGCTGTTTTGCCCTTTAAATCAATGATATGCTGCTGTTTCCGCCCCCTTCAGGAAGAAAATACTACCTGTGTCTGTGACTGACAGTCGGAGCTATCTAGTTGAAGAGTAGCAGAAGTAAATGTCTTTATATCTCCTCTATATCTATCTCCAAGTTCATAACGATCACAAAACACACAAGGGATTTTCACCATATGGGACATTTAATTTAAACAGATTTAGATCATGTACAATATATAGAAAGAACGTATAACACATTGTCCCCGAAGTGTAGGGGTTCAAAAGTAATGTGACAGGAGCACATGAAGACAAATGAAATCATCATAATCCTTTCCTTATTATTGACTGCCTGAAGTCTTGCACTAGCAGACAGAGACAGGAGACGCTTCGTGTCTTTCCTGGTGATGCTCTCCCAGGGCTTTTGCTCTTGCTCGTCTTGCTCCCTTAAGTCTAATCAAGTGTCGCATCCAATGAAAGAGACACATCTTTAACTACACTATAGGTTAGAACAAAAAAAAGAAAAGCCCTATTCACAACCAGCGCATTTACTGTGTAGGATTCCCTCAAGATATAGATGCAGGCGGATGCTATCAGAGCTTGACTCAGCCTTCAGTTCAGTTGTTTAGCACAATATCATGGCCATTAAGAGCATAAAACCCCTTTTATAGAGTTTTTCGTTTCACATTGTTACAAAAATGACAAAGATTTCAGTTAGTCAGTGTGCCACCATTATCATTTTAAGCTTAATTGCTATGCAAGTATGAAAACAATAGAAAAAACAACTAAATGCTTGCCTCTTGCGGGAGAAAAACATTCACTGACCACTTTATTCGTTACAACTGTGAGATCTATTGCAATCCAAAACAACACCTCTGCCATTAATTCTGCTTTTAAGGAGATTACATTTTCAGGTTTTGTTGGCATTGTCTAAAAGGTTATAATTCCACCTCATTTTTATTATTGAGGTGACAGTGGGTGGTGATGATGTATTGGACAGCATTATATTTAACCTTCTAAACCCCAAGCAATGTCTGTTTATTTGCTTTTGTCACATTTTTAATCACTATAGGCTCATGTTTCACTGCAATACAAAGTCCTGCACCTCCATGGAACCGGCACAACCATGACTAGCTGCAGTTTAGCCCGCTTCAACTGAAAAGTCCCTGAGTAATATTGATAGAATGAAGTTATTTTAATGAAATGCCGAAATTTTAACCTCAGATTTTTGGTAAGTTTTCCGATGAGCCGGCACATTACAGATGAGTTGCTCAAGAGCTGTGGAAAAGTTAAACATTTAATGATTCTTGCAAGTTTTTTTTTTTCATTTTTCTAGCCCTGTCCAATGATGTAAATTTGGTGCTCCTTTTGAAATATAAAATTCCATTTAAACCTGCTGGTGGGTTGTGAGGTTTAGAGGATTAAAGGCATTTCTAATAATCTGCCCCCCCATGCATTACTGGGATGGACAGAATATTAGGAAAAATGTCAACAAAAAGCTAGAAATGTAAAAAAAAAAAAAAGAAAGAAAAGAATGGCCTGTGAATTTAAATTGCCACAAAATTACATTGAAAACTATTTATATATATTGTTCCTTAACTTGCTGGATGTTTGTATATACTAATCACAGTATGGAGAGCAGAGACTGAAGCCAGAGGAGCCGTCTACCACCTGTCTCCTCCTGGATGTCTGCTGAGCCGAATTATAGCACATCCCCTCATCCCCCATCATCATCCCGTCTGTCTGCATGGACGCACTATCAAGCGTTTACTCTCACAAGTCGTCATTATTCACCCTGGGGCCAAATTAAGCCTGCAAAAACACCCTTCAGATCTGCGAACAAAAACTCACTCACACACACGCACACACATATACATCCATACCAGAATACCCCCAGCGGTTCTCAGCCACTAGAGGAATTTGGTGAAACTCTGCCCAAGTCTGCATGCTGAGCAGAGGATTACAACACAGTTTCCCCCTGCAGAGAGCCAAGAACCAGCAAAATCCTGCCTGGGATTACACCCTCCTCCTCACTTCTTCTTCCTCTTTTCAAGCACTCCCTTTGCAGGCTTGTCTTCCTCTCTGAATCTCGTTACCTCATTCTACTTCTCTTCATCACTTCTCTCCCTGTCCACCTCCTTCCTTCTTGTTTTCCCTGCCTTCCCCCTGTATATTTTGGACACTCAAGCCCTCTTTGTTCGTCTCCCACCACTCCTCAGTTTGGCCCTCGAGACAGAAGCGAGGGAGAGGAACAACGCAGGAAGAAAAACTTGCAGAAAAATGGCAGCATACTGAAGAAAAACAACACACACCACAGGAGGATTGATTAGAAACCTTCACTGGCAGGGATCAGTAGGGTGGGTTGGTTAAGAGGATCATATAAAGTGAGTTAAATGAGATTATGACAGAGGTTCAGTTGCGAACCATTGACACTACTACACTTTAAAATCACCTTTTTAAATTGTGACATCATTATGTTCCATCAACATCTGACTAGATCTCATTATGTGCATTATTAGTTTCCCCTCAGCAAGGTGCTATCCTCAGTTTCCCTCGGTTACTCTACCTGTCATCCCCCCATGTCAAAATCTGTAGGATGCCTATGAATTATGAATTTTTCACTGATGAGATTCATAATCCCCTGTCTGCATTCACTCAAAATCCAATCAGAGATGTCCAAAATGTTACATATACACTTCTGGAACACAATATTCTGCGCAAAAAAAAAGAGAGAATAAACATGCCGGACAGATGCTACCAAAAATGCCGCATGAGGTAGCTGGTGTTCTTCAAAATAAGCTCAGTAATTCGGTGAGCCCCTGCGGCGGCTAAACTTTGAATCAGTGTTTCAATGAGTCCATCATCCTCGCTAACCTCAGCCTCGAGGTGCAAAGTGGTATAATGAAAGTTTTGAGCTCTCCAGTAAAGCTCCGCTGTTGTTTACTCGTAATTTTCTGCGCTGGGAATATGACAGCGGCTGCCACGCACATAAGTCCCTTTACAACTCACTGTAAATTCTTGATCAATGTTTTTACAGAACACATGTAGTCCTCGGGGAAATAAAAACCTATACCTGCCAAGGGAGTGTAATATGATACTCCTCATCATTTTCCTTCATAATAGAGAGAGACACTCCATCAAAACACATACTCTTACCACAGAGGGGGGAGAAGAAAAAAAACACACACACACACGAGGAGGTGTGTATTGATTTTTAGAGTGGAGTGTGTTTTGCCCATGAGGGACAGTTTAATGAGTCTACAAGCAGAGTTCCAGAGGGGGAAACCATGAACCACAGACAAAAGATGTTTTCTCTTTTTCATGAATGCCATAGGCTGCCGGTGACAGAGATGGACTTCTCCCGAGGGCGAGAGCTCAACTCTCCGCCGCAATCGTTCCATCGGGGGGACGTATTCAGAGATGGGGGACCTTCATTATGTACCCCGAATCACACGACTAGAGATAACCACCGCCAGATAGAGACTGCAGCCGCTGCAGCAGCAGGAGCAGCGTTCAGCATAAGAAGCATGTCTGTGCTCACCGTTCAGTCAAGGACTAAGCCTCTACAGTGCAAAAAAGAAGAGGTAATCTGCCAAGCAAATGATTTGCAGCGCAGTGTGACGACGGCTTCTGCAAATTATGGTGCATTTGCATTGCAACATACATTGCAGAGAGAGATAAACACTGCTACTGGGGATGCTTATTTGGAGGTTAGAGGGAATAGGAGCCAAGAGCTTTCTTCTCACACATTTGTCCCTCTGTGGCTTTTCATCTTTCTTCCCTTTTCAGACTGCCCCTTCCTCTCTTGGCTACAATCTGGTAGCAGTGGACAGGAGACTCACAAGGTAGAGCTGGAAGCATTTAACCTCATCAGGCCCGCCGTCACCACAGAGGTCTTCTCTGGGCCCAAATGAGGATGATTTATTCATATGCACAGCATTGGTGTGATCCAGATGCCTTCTTAACCTTGGTAATTAATTTCAGTGGCTGGTGAGGACGGTGATGTCAGATTGATGGCCTCCCACACCACTCACAAGAACTTTTCTAACTATCATGGCCTCTTGGAGCAACCAGTTAACCGCAACATGTAATAACTGCACATGACCCTTCTTACTGCTGACTAACATACAAGTAAGAAAATCAAACAAACTCGATTCAGACACTTTATCATAACATCATCTGGATAAGTAAAGGAATAATGACCCGAATATTGACGTTCTTTCTTACGTGAGGTTTTGCATTAGTTTCTTCCACCACAAGCTCCTTATTAGAAAAAAGACTCAGGCTCTCTCAGTATCTTTGAGCAAGGCCTGCAGCGCTAACGGTGTTGCCAATTAAGGTCAACCAGTTCTGCTTCAGGGTAGAACTAGGACATGTCCAAGAGGTGATACCCTCCGGCTGCTGTGGAAGCACCTGGACAACCCTCAGAGGAAGCTTTCTGCTGCCACTTTAACCCAAATAAGTTGCTATAAAATGGTTGAGATGGATGGACGGCAGCCCTGTCTTCCAAAAATTACGTTCCTGTACAACTAAACTGCATTACCATTTGACTTATCGCAAATACATTTCTAAATAATTTATCTGTGCCATGTGCTTCAGTGCTTTACAGTTGCTCCTTTTCAGCCAACAAACTATATATTAGATGAGGTGGGACTCCTTAACTTCGGAACCCAGAAAAAAACAGGAGAAGATTCGAACATGTTGTGAAAAAGATGTACTCTAACTGAAATTGTAATGTTCTCCAACACCTAACCAAGTCATTTTGGTGCCTCAGTTTAACAAAGTGTCTCACATGTAGTTACCACTTTGAAAATGTCAACCAAAACATGATATTTTACTACAACTAACCATGTGGTTACCTAGCTGCAAGTAAATACTGAAAGTATACTGCAAGAAGGTCTGTGGCTTTTTTATACTTCAAGTCTATAATGCTACATTATAGTCTATGTTGGTCTATACGTGAAAATACATCTCTTTCAAAGCGTAAATGAAGATGCAGTTCAGTGATATAAGATGCATGGATGTATTAACTACAGGTCTCCAGTTTAATGCAATAGTTGAGTTATGCATTGTATAGGTATCAACAAATGCACCCATTAGTCACACACCACAACCTACAGTTTTAAAGAAGACAGTTACCTTGTACATCATTGAGAAAAGCATGCGGAGCTGCTTTGTTTGAGTGTCTTTGACTCAGTGTCAATGGCACTTCTATGATGCTCCACACATCGCAAGTACTTCTGTCACAACTGTTTGAGTATGACACTTCTCTCCACTGACGACACAACACTATGGAAAATGCAGGAAACATTTCTCTCACCATGAGAACTAAGATTCTGAAACATCCCTGGCAGCCTTGGCACAAAAACAAATGAAAAACTTTCAATAGGTGACATATAGTGGAGTGAACTTAGTCATTTTCTGCATTCAAATTAAACGATGTTGCCAAATACAATACTGACTGCTGTCTTTATGAGGTATGATGATATAGTTTGTCAGTTTGAATGGGAAAGGAAGAAACTCAGGAACAGATAAGCAGACAATGTGCACCTGATAAGTAGCAAGGACTCAATCTACCACTCTAGATTCTATAGTCTCTTATTTCAAGTGGCAAAATATTGGAAACTGATGGAAAAGAAAGCAGACAGAAAGACACATGCTGAACTTGTTTTCTGTTAATCATTTCTCGTCCACTTTGGCTGCATGTTTCAGATAATCGTCTCACTGAAAACTCTTTTGCTGCCCAGGTTTTTTCGTGCAGGCTGCCTGATGATTTCCTCGAGAAACGTAATATCATTTCCTTTTCTCATGATGCCGTTTCGTTTAACAGGGCTGTCTGGTACACTGGCTGAAAAACACCTCCACTGCATCACATCCTCACCATCATACTTCTTGACCACGGGGGATGCTGTTCTTGGGGTTTAACACTTGTCCTTTCTTTCGCCAAACAAAAGCCACATTTCAGTGACCAAAAACTCGATTTTCATCTAATCTGAACGACCAAAACCATTCATCTGTGTCCAGGTGAGTTTTTGTGTGACTGCCTTGGAGAAGTGGAGTCTTTCTTGGTTCATGGAGACCAGCATCAATGCAGAAAAAGTCTTCCTTGAGATGTAGCTACCAGAATTATTTAGAGTCATCAAGATGACCTTAGTGGTGATCCTTGGATTCCTCTTGACCTCTCTCACTATCATTCTTGCCAGTGCAGACAACGCTTTTGTCTTCTTACTGTGCCTTTTGAGATTTTTCACAATGAAACTTCTTGTACTTTTTGACTGTGGCACTTGAAAACCCTTGGATAGGACGTTATACCCTTTCCCCATCTTCTAAGCGGCCACAATGTACCAATAATAGCAAGCTCACTGTGTGCCCTGATTTTAGCCATTGACTAATAAGTGATTACAGAGCTTCGAAATTTAAAGCGTATAAGAATGTTCTAGAACATGGTAGAAGTGACCAGGACCACCTGAAAAGGTAAAGAAGCTGCATTTTCTCCAAAACGTTGACATGAACAATTTTGGATGTGGCATTTATGGCAGAAAAAGTAAAAAACAAACCTAAAAATACTTCAAACTTAATCTAAACATCTCTAAGATAATGTCTTCTCATCTTTCGTCATTTGTTTATGTTGTTGCGAATCAGAAGAAACCTACTGGTCAAGTAAAAATTCACCATAAATCAATATTTGGCATAGATATGAATAATTCTGGCCTTAATTGTAAGTTGTCATATTATGTACAGATGCTTCAGTGTGGTAGAATCTTTGCTATCATTATCAGAAAACAACTATATACTGGTAACATTGTTTTATGTACATTAGGGATCTGAATAAAGATGGTAAATTTATGCATTTTGAAGACTAAACTTGTCAACTGAATCTTACAAATTACAAATATTGTATCATATTCAACATGGTTCGGCTAATTATGCCGCAGGAAAGTCGCACAGTTTTACAATTTTGTAACTAATGCACATTTTTCTTCTCTCTTTGAAAATTCAATAAAAATCTAAATTACAAAACAAAGAAAACTAAAATAAAAGGTGAAAAAGCTTCAAATTGCTATGCTGAATTATGTATAACACCAGAGTTCGGTGTCCTTGCCTTCGGTTCTCTCACTTGCTGCATTTTAGGGGCGAATGGACCAATTACATTTACATGCTGTTGAATTTACAATGAAAACTGGTTATTTGAGAACACAATCTGGCGTGAATACGGACGTTTTGCACTTTTGCTTAGAATTACACTGCCCTCTGTTGTAATTGTCCACAGCACTCCGAACGAGTGCAGCAGCAGCAGTACTTTATACCGCTGTTCATTTCATGTTGTCAGAGTGGAACAGTAATAGCTGTATGTGTTGTCTTCTAATGTCAGAGTGTAAAGAGAGAGTGTAGCAGCGATTCTTCACCTCGTATTCCTGTTTGAAGCCATAGCCCTCGGCGGTCTTCATCTGGTTGATGTGCTGCAGGAGGTCAGCCACTCGGACGGCCGGGTGCAGCTGTCCGGTGTGGTAGGGCGAGCCTTTACGTCCACACTGGTGCCTCGGGGAGCCTCCAAGCAGGCTGCTGGCCTCATTCACCGAACTACGAGCATCACCTGAACCACACATTTGCAAGTGTTAGTACGAAGCTGGAGTAGTTTGGGTTACGATAAAAATATCAGCCAACTTTTGCAGCACTTGCATGTTAATCTGGGATGACACCCATATATACTGATCAGGCATCACATTATGACCTGCCTAATATTGTGTTGGTCCCCCTTATGTTTTCAAAAATGCTCTGAACCACTGGGCATGGACAAAAGGACCTCTCAGGGTGTCCTACCAGGACATTGGCAGTAAATCCTTTGGGTACTCTGACTTGTGCAGTGGGGCCTCTGTCAATCAAACTTGTTCCACTGCATCCTGTTGATGCTTGATCACAATGGGGTGTAGGAAGTTTGGAGGTCAAATCAACATAATGGGCCATTGTATTGTTCCTAAACATGTTTTTCCTGCGGGGGTAGACCAGTGACATTTGGGATTTCCATTGGCATGAGGGAGTGTGCTTGTTGTGGGACAATGTTTATTTGTGTGTCAGCACATAGTACCAATATGATCAATGTTATTCTCTTCACCTGCCAGTGGTCATAATGCTGTGGCTGATCGGTGTATGTTAGAGGCATTTTAACATGGTTTGTCTGGCAAAGACGTCTTCATACAAGCAGCAGCTCTGTGTTGGATAACACGTGAAATCAATCAGGATCTGGACCATCTTTAGAGTCAACACCTTTATCTTTCTTCCTCTGTGACACTGACATTATTAAAAAGCAGTGAAATACAGACAAGAAAGACAAATCATGTATTTAATATAACACTGTTCTCTTATAGCTCTTTGTGTG
This sequence comes from Dascyllus trimaculatus, assembly GCA_024666655.1. Lineage (NCBI taxonomy): Eukaryota > Metazoa > Chordata > Actinopteri > Pomacentridae > Dascyllus > Dascyllus trimaculatus. The sequence goes on along the minus strand of CM045451.1, from coordinate 9,987,342 downwards.
TGTCATGTTAAAACTGGTCTTTTCTCTCAACAATGTTTTGACTGCAATAAGAGATCACCATCCATCTCGCAATATCTGTACATATCCATTCCATATGTACATTTATCATGTCATTCATGTGCATATTCATATGTAAATTTATCAAGTCATATGTTTATATATCTAACATATATGCTCACCAAGCCGTACATGTACATATCCATATGTAAGTTCATCATGCCATGTATATTGTCTTTATTATATCTTTATTTTTTAGCCATCTTGTACTTTTGTAATCTTGTCCTGGTTCTTCCATCCCTCATTTGTATTTAGCTGCTGTAACATGTAAATTTCCCCAGTGATGGATCAATAAAATTTATCTTATCTTATCTTTATATATATTTAAATATGTTTCTTCACTCCTGCCTCTTTCTGGCAATCTTGTGAGATTCTTTGTGCAACAGCTGCAGGCGGTGAATAGCTGACAGCAACTCGTACTGAGGCATATTTTTCACACAGGATGATGATTATCTCTGAAGCTGATTGAAACATTTATTGAGTGGATGAGCGATGGCCGGCAGGATTACAAAGTGAGGGAAGGTGGGCGTCATTGTGCAGCTATGCTAAGTTTGTGCACGCAGAGCTGTACATGTGATAGTAGTCTCAGTGCTTTTGTCTTACTTCGTGTGCCGCAAGTATGTGCATCCATGAAGGACAGCGCCATTCTTTCATCCTCCTGCAGGGTGCTCTGATCTGTGAAACTGCGCTCCATGGAGCCCATGTGGCTTTTCTCTTGCCGGTAGGTAATGGGTGTCTTATTCATGTTCACCGGTTTCCTGTTAACAGATAATTGACACACAGGTGAGACTGTGACAGAGAGAAAGAAAAGGAAAAAATATAATGTTGTGTCTAGTAAAGAAATAACATGAAGGGAAAAGTTAAAAAAAAAGATGAGAAATAATAGATTCAGTGAGAAAAAAGTGCTTTATTGTTTTTCCTCTACAATTCATGACTGACAGCCAGAGCACAAGCAATGTATATGATGGACCAAAAACAACGATGGAAAAGCAAAGAGGTGGCGTCACTTACGGATAATAAGAGTAGTAGTCCCTTCTGGCAAGAGTGCAGGAGAAGGAGGGAAAAAAAATCAAGAAAAAGAAGAGATGTGAGATGAAAGCAATGTCGGCTGAGGGCAGAATGCATTGATTACAGTGAAAATGAGAACCATCCTCTCATGAGTTGGGCTGTGCAGGCGGCCATGTGACACATGCGAGCGCATCAAGCAGGTGCTGACAGACCAAACCACAGCGAGGCCGAAAAAAATGTGCGTTTCTTTCAATCGAATATGTCTCAGCGTTACACTTCAAGGACTAGACCATGTGGCTTCCTGTCACAGCAAATTTAGCAATCAATTCTCTAAGAGCGAAATTCACGGTGGCTTAGGAGAGGAAACCCGGGCTAATGTGCCGAGCAGTGGTGACTCTCACAATCAACATTATTCAATGTTACCCCAAACGCTGTGTCAGCAATTTAAATAATGATCAGTGGAACTCTGACTAACTCCCCATTTGGCATGTCAGCTTCTTTAGATTTCAATATGTCTTATTTAAGTGATTTAAGTGAGGCAGGTTAAGCCCAACTTGAGACTTTAACTGGGGGAGGACTACGGCTAAATAACTCCGGAGCCATAAGTGCAGATGATTGTCTTCAAACCTGTGGGATCACTGGCTAATAATCTCTAAAAGCACACCTTTTCCCTCCCAATTAGCATCTCATTTAAGGGTCAAGCCTGTGCTTGGTGTGCGTAATTAAGTGTCTAATTGAATTGCATCCGCCTTTAATTAAATACTTCACACTCAGATAGGCAGCGCAGATGAGAGTTGTTTGGTCCCTCTGGTGCGCCATAAGGGAAGGAAAACAATGCAGTGCTGGCTGTTGGTCCAGCATCTTTCCCCCCAAACAAGCGTGACCTTTTCGAAAAGTTCAGCAAGTATAAAAAGTGATCACTGAACTGTTCCAAAACAAAACATAAAAGGGCGGGAAAAAAAACACAACGCGGGAGAGGCGGTGTGATTGTGCATAATGAGGCATGTTTTGTAGCGAGCGGTTATCAGGAGCTGTTTACCCTTTCTTAATGATGATGATGACGGCACCCAGCAGGAGGATGAGGACTACCAGACCTCCAGCGCACACGCCGAGAATCAGTCCCATCTCTTCAGAGTGCTGCGACACCTCCAGAGCCTTGCGGTGATCTTTGCAGGCCGCTAAAAACAACAACACAGAACACAGTCGCATTAAAACAGGCATAATGCAAATATTGTGCCTAACATTTTGAGCTGCAAAACCGCTGCTGGGTCTGGAAGGCATGTTATCTTTTTAAAAAATGTATCATTTATTAGACTCGGAGACTATAAAAACAGGAAGAACAGTAATGCATTTTAAACTTTCTGACAGTTCTTGAACTACTTAGCTGAAACGTAACCAAATCTAAGCTCAAAATCAGTGTATTTAATCAAAATCAACTTATTCTGAATGTCTGTTTCGGCCAATTTCTGTTTATAATTCAGCAAATATAAACCATCTAAACCAGATTCTGTAGAATTTTGCACTCCTTGGCACTCCAGCTTTAACCAGTGGTCACATGACAAAAATTCAGGGACTTCTCAGCTGAACTGCAGGCTGTGTGTACACAGAGAAGAGAGGAGGAAAGCATGGAAGCAAATTTAAAATGTAAGTAGTGACATATAGGTCGTATGTAGAGACACCATTTTACCAGTATTAGCAACATCTCTGGAAAATTGTTGCTTGTTACACTGGGAAACTTAAGCATATCTTAAACTATATTGTGACCTAAGGGACTATTGTGACCTAAGGGACTGCAGATGAAAATTAGCTTAAAGCTAACTCTGGTGCAATACATCAAATGGAAACATTTATGTTTAACATTGTACATGGTCCCTTTTTAAATAAACTGATAATAATAATAATAACTTATAACTACAAATATTCGGCTGAACTGCAGGCTGTGTTTATATGGAGAAGCAAGGAGACAAGTATGGAAGCAAATTAAAAATGTAAGTAGTGAAATATCTATTGTATGTAGAGCTGATTCTTTTCTTCCAGTACTGATATCACCTGTGTAAATCTAGAAAAATGTCCATGTTGATGGCGGTTTTTTCAATTTTTGCAAAATAAATCACCCGAACATCGATTTTCTTCTTCTTTTCATTGATGATTTATGGCACTTCAACTTTGCCACACTGAATGGAGGACATTTTCAATTTCTCTACCTTTAGACATTATTGTGCCGTTTCCATAAAGGTGACTTCATATTGTAGAGAAAAATAAGTGAAAATATGACAGGAGCAAAAAAAAAAAAAAGTCCCCAGGAACTGCTCGGGGTTAGGAGGGTTAAAGGAATGAAGGCGCAGAAAAAGAAAAAGATTCATAACAAAGAATGATGATAGAAGCGGGAAATTCACAGCTTTGAAGGCGTTATCATTCATGCACACAAAACGTAGACCTCTTTCCATCCCACTAACTACTCTGAGGAGATCCTCTGATCCAATTCAGTTTCAAATGAGTGGCAAAAATGAAGGGAGACATGCAAATGAGGAGGGGATCCCTTGAGTAAGGCAGACAGTAATTGTCCATGTTGTCCAAACCAATAAACCTGCAATCCACAGTGATGCGTAACGGCAACTTGCACATGACAAACAAGAGAGATTTTTAGCTGCTCAAGAGTCACACCATTACTACAAATGACATTTCTTTGGAATATTAACAATGAATTAGTGCAGAGAGAGATAATTATCACAAGACTTGCAAATGTGGCAGAGGAAGACGGAGAAGCTCATTTGCTAAGATTCATTAGTCAAAAAAGACAATGTTCTTCAATCTACTGTGGATCTTTAAAGTTGTACAGCACCACTGCAATAACAAACTGACACCTTCTGATTGGAATTATACATCTTTATTCTGCGGTACATACAATAAACCTGTGAGGTGCCCGTCTAATCAATAATGGATGAAGTATTATGTATTTTTCCCAATCTGAATCATCCACACGGAGCTACAGTATAATCTCAAGGTGCCCTGGTGTCTGTGAGCTACTGGAAAGGTCGTTATCATAATAGCAGGTTATTCATTTCTCTGGCATAAAGCTTCATACTTATGTAAATGGTGCCGAGCAGAGGGCCTTCCTTTGTCTTGTTCTAGGGGCCCACTGATCTAGTTTTTTTTTCCGTGTGTCAGCCTGTCCTCCAGGCTTTGACAGCCCCGAAACCAGCCCCTCTGAGCCTATTGGAACAGCACAAACTATCTGGAGAGCGAAGAGAAAGTCAGAGCAGGCCTGGGGATAGAGTTCTATCTTGTAGCCTGCTGGGGGAAAAAAAATCAGATCTGGGGCAGGGAAAATGAAAACACAGCCGTGTTTTAGCCCAACTATCGGCAGCCCATAGGCACTTTATGGCTGCTTTAGAAGCCTCGTGCCAAAAAAAGATGAAAGTAGTACAATATAATGTCATTATTTGGCAGGATTTTAAATCAATGATGAGTGTCTGGCATATCTATATGAAGGAATTAGTCACTGGCCTGATATTAAAAATGGAGCTGTTCCTTCTCAGACGGCTGCAGACGTCGATTTTGTGCCGCTATCTTGTACATAACATGTTGTAAAAATGTCACTTTTCTGTGTGTGCTGTTTATAGGCATCACATCTGACAGGTATACTTTAGTTTGCAGCAGTGGTAGGAGAGGTTTTAGTCAGACAGTGAATCAAAGATGATTTTTCGGGTGGTTTCTATTCACACACAGGGACACACTGTCATCCACAGACGCCTTTGTGTCTGCGAGCTCCAGTAACCGAAAATAACAAAGATTCCAGACTGTCGAGAGGTGCTCCATTCAAGGAAAAAAGCAGCCTCAGTCACAAACGCGCTGTTTATTTTATGCCGCGACTTTATTGAAGATTGCATTCAGGTGAAATACCTTCTACTTTATACTGGCTTTTAAAAAATGCAGATGAGGAGGTGAGAAATCCATTTCAGTTTTCTGACATTTTGGACAGATAAGGCACTTTTTCGCCACATTTAGCCTCGAAATTTCTATTAAGCCAAACACGAGCATAAAATAGATTTCCACATGAATCCATGCACCTGCCAGCTGCCCGATGGTGGAAATTGGCACTTAGAGGAGAAATGGAAGTCTATTGTTGTGTTGAGCCTGCCAGGGGATCCTTAATTAAACTGTCACCTGGAAGTTGAAATGTAATCTCCAGCTTTGTTATCCGAGCCAGAATCATTTGCCTCCACTTTACCTGTGATGGGCTGCTTGATAATAACGGCTTAGGACCCGATGATGCAGAGGCTATGTTAATGGTACAGGGATCATGGAGATCAAAAACAGCAACAAAAAACCTCTGACCTGTCGCACCTTGAAATTGAAAATCAACCCATATTTTTTTCCTATCAATTCCCCCCAACTGTTACATCGCCCTGCATGAGGTGTTGATGTAAGGCTGGCTAGTGTATTTAACCCCTCTTTTCCCTTCCGGTTGTCTCCCTTTTCATTTCATTCTTAACAGTGTGCTTTCATATTTCTTATCTTGATGTGACTATTGGAGCTCCATTATGCATTTTCGTCGTTCCTTTCTTTTGCTTAGCGCTAAAGAAAGGAGGTAAGCGCTGTGTAAAGTCCATTGCTGTGAGAAAGCGTAATTAATCAATGCCCAACCGGGCTGTGTGGGGCAGATGGAGTGAGAAGCGGAGCTGAAATGGCTGGCCTTGCCTTTTGGCTTTATGCTTGAGGAGAGCCTCATCTCTTTCATTATTCACTCACAAAAAGAGGCCTTCACCAAAAAAAGACACCCCGCCAAGTCAATTTACTTGCAAGGCTCCGCTTACTGTTGCGGCGCTATGATAACTATAAATACACGACTTTTATTCACCATGATCTGACAGTGTACTACGGCAGAGGAGGCTCTCCTGCCATCCGGACTTAGAGTCAATTTCTCTGCCCTTTTCATGTCCCTTTGAATCCAAAAGCTGAGGTGCAGCCGAGGAGGGGGGGGGGCAGGGTTTTTCTCATACTGATAGGCCAAGCTAGCTCCATCTGGAAGTTTTGATCTGGAGGACCCTTCTGGACGGCGCTGAGGTCAAAGCCCTCAGATGTAGCTGTCTGGTGGGCTGCCGATGAGAACAAAGAGTCTGTCTTTGATATAGTGTGTCCCAGCATCAGCCCCCAAACAAACAGGATGAAAGCCTGACCTCTAATCCTTCCCTGCTTGTTGCCCTTTTCTCTGAGGCCGACTGTTAAACAACCAGGACAGTCGGAGAAAATTCGTCCAGATCTCCACCTTTATGCCAGATGGAGATGATATGAACGACGGCACAGCGCGGAGGAAAGTAAAACATCCCGGCTGCACTCTTAATTTCTTATATTTCTTATCTAATGAGAAAGTGCACGACGCTGGGAAGGGTTCAGAAATGAGGCAGGGAAATTTATTCAAGGTCACTGTCTGTGCGGTAGGAGAAATATTCATGTTGAATTACCTTTGCGAGCGATGCGGATGCAGTTTATTCTGGATTCCTGAAAGAGAAAGAAAACACAGACATCAGAGACTAAAGTGGTGCTGCGCATCTTGCATAAAAGAGATATGATAACAGAAAAGAGGATGACATGGAATACTGAGCCGATGCGCATACATATACTAGTGTATATATATATATAGGGCTGAAAATATGATTACAAGAGATAAAAACACACAAATGAATGCTAAAACATAATATTTACTCCTCAGATAAGCAGTCCCACATCTGGAAACGTTATTGTTTCTACCGTCTGACTGAAAATTCAAATTACTAAACATGAGTGGGTTGCTCTGTTCTTCTCCAAAGAACGCATAATTCTCTTTATGGCAAAGACAAAGACAAACTAAAAGGAGAAAAGACTCAGAGTAAAAGGACAAATTACCTCCAAGTAAAGAGTCGTACTGACGACATGACAGAAAAAATATCTAAAATCTGAGGGCTGTGGTGAAGTGTGTGAGAAGGAGATTAGAGATTCTTGCTGAAGGAGAAAAGATGAAAGTTGAAAGGGAGAGAGAGCATAATTAAGAGGAGGGTTTCAGACCAGTGCGCCACTATGAAAAAGAATTAATTTTATTCAAATTTCATCTGATGACATCTCAGTGTTATGAAAAGGACCTTTGTCAAACAGCACTAATGAGATCCAGGACTGTAATCCAATTCCATCCTGCCACCTCATGGAGGAGATGTATTATCAAATTAAGATTTACAGATGCTAATTCAGGCATTATGGGACAATTATGTAAATTTGCCTATTCGGAAATCAGCAAAAAAAAAAACACACAAAAAAAACAAGCGCTTCTCTCAAACTCCGGCTAAATTGCTTTTTTAAATTGAAAATCCATTTCAAGCTGACAGACACTTAAACAAGTTTTTAACTTGATGGTTTGATCTGAAAATACAGAAATAAACCGCAGACAAACATGTTGTCTGTTACAGAGACTGTCATTTCTCCAACACAATTCACACATTCAGTGAAAGGCAGGAGGAAGGCATGTCACTGCATATGAATCCCAAGGTTGTCACGAAATACGTTTTATTGATAGTACAAGAGCAAACACTGTAAAAGTCTTGAGGAAAGTTAATTTGCTTTTATTGTCTGTGTCATTACTGATGCATCAATGTACAGGAATACAGTTGCACCAAAGAACACAAAATCTTTAATTCATACAGCTCAGAATGTGGCTAATTTCTTCCTCCTATACAGATACAATACACAGCGATCAGACGCAACATTAAAGCCACCAGTCTAACACTGTAATATTACATGGATCCTTCTCTAGGCATGAACTCTGCAACACCTCCGAAGTTGTCCTGTGGTATCAGGCACCAAGGCGTTAGCAGCAGATCCTTTAAGTCCTGTAAGGCCGAGCTGATGCTACAGGAGTTTTAAAAAATCCTAACAGATTTCTATATCAGATTGCATCACGCACATAAAATGAAACTTCGCAGATATTCTCCTCTCTAATCTCAGACATGCTCACACTGCAAGAATTAAAAATAAAGGCTCATCGCACCCTAGAGGATATCATTAAGATTATCGGGTCAGAGGGAGCAGAGCACCACCTCATGTGATCTCATGGGGAAACAGATGTAAACAACATGGAGGCTGTGATGCAACAGTTTGCTAATAAAAACATAGGAGGCTCAACATGTCTGGATGGTTGGGGATAGGTGGTCAACACAGTTTGTCTAATTTTCTGCAAGAAGCAGTGGTGAAATTTTAGTTTTTAACCGTAGCTAATGTAAGAATTAGTATTGGTAGGAAACAGCATCCACCGCTCTGGGCACCTCTGTAATAATCATACCAACCCTGATTTTAACTTCAATTGGGTTCGCTCTGATGAGTCTGCAAGTTCAGGAGGGTTGAGTGTGTGTCTGTACACCTCTCAGACTGCAAAACATTGGTTTAAACCAAGATTTCAGACCAGATTTTTTTTAAATCTAATTGTCGGGAAGTGAAACAAGGTCAAATCAGTCCACAACTCCTCTTAGGGAAGTCAGAGTTGTAAAGTGAGACCTCCATTAATCTTTCTTGTCAGCACATCCAACAAGATGCTCAGTCTGACTGACATCTGTAGAATTTTGAGGACAACTCACCACTCTAAACTCCTTGACATGTTGCCCAGTCCATTCCTGAACAATGTTTACAGTGTGGCAGGTAGCATTAACCTGCTAGAAGATGCCACTACCAACAAGGAATACCACTAAAATGAAGGGATGTAGGTTGTCTGCAGTGTTTTTTAGGTGGTTGGTCAAAGTACCACCTACAGGACCCAAAGTTTTCAGCAGAACATTTCCTAGAGCGCCTCTTCACTTGCAGTCCTCACTCTTCACATAGTGCACCCTGCTGTCATCTTATCCCCAGTTAAACAACAAACTCTTCCTTCAACATGATCTAAGAGAAAAAGTGATTCGTCAGACCAGGATCAGACCACACAAGCATCAGTGATACATGACCCTGTTGGCGGTTCACTGGTTGTAGTTCCTTGATAACCACTACAGACAGCAAACACCCCTCAAGACTTGCTGTTTCAGAGCTGCTCTGACCCAGTCATCTGGCCATTACAGTTTGTCAGAGTCACTCAGATCCTCCATTTTTCCTTCTTCCAACACATCAACCTCAAAACCAACTGTTCACTTACTGCCTGATATAACTCACCTCTTTGACAGATGCCACTCTAATGAAATACTCAATTTTTTTCCCTGTATCCCTCCGTGGTTTAAATGTTGTATCAGATTGGTGTATAGCAGCTATTTAATCAAATGCAGCTCTTTTTTTCTGAAGTGTGCATTTTAAGGTAATGCTGTACTTTAAACTGAGAAGTAATATCTGTGTGACTTCATTTTTATTGATGGGCTTCCATCCATCCATTAACTGTAACGACATTATCTTGCAGAAGGTCACGGGGGGCTGGAGCTTATCCCAGCTGACACTGGACTACAGGCGGGGAAAACCATGCAGGTCTTGGTGCATTTCTTTACAGCATAATAGAATTTATTTCAGTTGCTACTGATTTTCCATTTGTTTTAATTAAAAATCATTAATCAAATTATTTAAAAGTGCAGCCCTGGTTCATTTCTACCGTATGTGTCCGTTGAAATGCTGACTGGTGACTTTGAGCTTTCCAGGGACCGACTCAATTACATAAAACACTTTCTGTCAAAAAAGCTGATTCATCTGAACTAACCTCCTTTACAGAGAAAGCATTTGAAATCATTCAATCATTACAAGCTTTGACAAATTAAGACAGATGCATTTACATCTATTTACTGCACATGATGCAGGCTGTTGTGATGGATAGAAGCGCATTCTGTAACGTGCACATCCAAATGATTGTGCTACCAGCTCAGCAGTAGAGTTAATTGGCAAACTCCAGATTGTGGAAGAGACATCACATGCCTCTACGTGCGGTGCCAGTCACGCCAGAGGGGCCGGTGGTTCCTGGCAGCTCTAAATACAATCCACAAACGCCAAAATGCAACGCGGGGGCTCTGCAGCACACACTCAAGGTTTTATAGCGTTTGTGTGCGTGTTAAGTTGGGAGATGTAAGTGTGGATGTTATTAATGTCCTTGCTGTGGCCTGCAAAGCTCCAGTCTGGAACCACAGTCTTTCAAGTAGCTCCTTAGATGGATCAATCAAAGCAATTACAGAGGCTTGACAGCCACTCTCCAGATAATTAACATGGGCAAATGGCAAATATCGTGGGTCCCATATACTGTTCAAACTATTCCTAACGCTGCCACTGTTGTAGAGGGATTAGGTGCAATGTTGTCCCTCTGTAAACACAAACTTAAACAGACCACACAGAGCCTGATTTAATGAGGTGCGCAATTAAATGACAAAATAAGGAGGCTGACAATTCTGTTTGCATTTTAATAAAGCGTTGAGGGCGCAAACACCTTAAATGATTGCCAAACAACTTTATCAACAACTGTTTCATCCACGCAAACGGGTGACTTTTCTCATGTCGCATTCTTAGGAGAGAACAGCTTTCACTGCCAGGTACGGGGCTTTCTTTCTTCTGCTAAAAAATGAGTGGCCATAAGGTAATTATGCTTCCCTCTTCTGAATACAAAAACCACGACAAAAACACCCCTCAGTACATGCATATGCTGAAAGCCTTTATGCTTCTGTACAAAGTCAAATTTAGAATGCTAAAATACTCTTTTCTGTCCCACATCTTTGTGGCAGTGTGAGCACAGCGGTAAAACGTCAAAAGGCCCACATTGCATAATTGCACGCGGAGGACACGACGCGAAATGGCACAAAAGATCCGCTGTAGCATTCCTGCTCTGTAACAGGCGGCAAGAGTCAAACGCGAACATCTGCCTCGTGGTTTTAATCGACAGTTTCATTAACACTTGGATGTGACCACCGTCGACTGTGCAAAGTGAAAAATGACAACTGTGAAACGTTCATAATATCATTAACAGGCAAAGGTGTCATGATGTATAATTGGTGGTTTGTTAGGCAATTTTATGCTTTTTCAAATTTATTTTACAATACGCACATAACACTTTTTTACCTATTACTGCTGTGATCCTCGTGTTGTCATAGCCCTGCTGTGACATGCGTTTTGTTCCCTGCTGGGACATGTGTGAGTTATATGCCAAGCGACATGCTGCTCTTGAACTACACTGAACTTTAGCTGAATCATACGCTTTTTAGTTGACATTTTGAGCTTTAAAAAATGAGCCTAAAATTGTGCCTAAAAAGAGGACACAACACTCCCTCCCCATCAAAGACCGACAAACACAGACCAAGACAGGACCGATGCCCAGATTTCAACACTCAGTGCTACTACAGTGTATTTCCAGGCGAAGGCTGCACTGTTTGAAGAGACTGGGGACAGTGTTGGCTGTGTGATTTGGCACCGTGCTCCCCTCATTGTGGGTCATGGATGCTGGCCCCCTGCCAGGCAAAACAAAACCTAATCCCATCCGCCGCTAAAGCCAGGCCTCCCCTATCTAATCCCATTCTTAGTAGCCTGGTTGTATGAAGTGCTCACACTGCACTCCCTCCGTGTGTTTGTCCACTGGGTTGGAAAAAGATGCTACTGGTGGGGATGAGCCACCCAGCACTTGTTCATGGGACTTTATGACACACTAATGCAAAAGAAGAAGGGGTGAAAAGAACCAGCAACTGACAGAAATCACTGACGATGACCCAGGTTGCATGTATTTATTCCCATCTGATGATCGCACAACACTGCATTACCTACGGCAACATTTCTCAGCCTCATTGCCACAGTCTGCGGATACTAAAGCAGCAGCTTTCTACCTCTGATCATCTGCACCTGTGCCCAATTATCCTTAAGTAATTGCCTCACCCAGGTAGCAGCTCTTCCTGTAATGGAATTTGGAAAGGTAATGTGGCATCCTCTGGGTACGACTGGAGGTCTTTGTCTGCTCAAGAACGAGGAAATGAAAGGAAACACAGCAGAGTGGAGTAACGTACCGTTTCTCAATTAACAAGGCCTAGAACCAAGATTCAGGTTTTTGAAATGTGGATACAAACGCAAACACGTAAAAGCTTTCAGTCTCTGCTACCTTGGTCAACTAGATAACCAACTGATTATGTGCATAAAGAAAGGGAGGAGCAGACAGAAGATAAAGGACTAAGACAGAATAGCAAAAGGAGAGAAAACAAAAGACAAGTGGAGCAAAGTGAAGTGCATTGTTTACTCTGAGTAATTCCAGCTAATCACTGCTTTACTAGCTGTAAGTAAAGCATGCAAGTAATTCCTGTTCCAGAAATGCTTTGTTTGCAAAGAATCAAAGCGCTGGGATATAAACATTCATAATTTTCAAGTAGCTACATTGCCAGCTCTGATTGTTTTCATCCAACAACCTCCTTCACTGCATAAATACTCTTTCAAGGGTTGTGAGCCCAGACAATGCCAACTGTCCTACAGCATCAGCCACAGCATTATAACTGTAAATACAGATACTCATTAAATACCACTCATCACTGAGCTCAGAATTGCTCTGAATAGTAATGCCTCCAGCTACACAATAAAGTGTTGCCAGATCTGCAGCACCATGGGTGGGAGTTTAACAGTCACTCACCCCTCGGAAGTTGCTCATAGCCTGGAAGTAGACAAGGTAGCTCTTGCGGGGGTCCAGAGGGCTGTTCCAGTAGCCGTTGTAAGTGTGATTGTCGCCCACAGTGAAGGGACTGGCCTCTGGCAGGCTGCTGGGTGGCAGCTCGGCAGTGTAGTAGTGCGGCGTGCCTCGGGCCTGGGCCTCGCCGTGAGACATGGGCAAGGGGAAACATTCCTGAAGCCCCAGCTCCCGCTTCACTTTCTTCCCAGTTTCCTCCTCCACCACCACCTGGTATGTGCTGGATGCAGAGAGGATGTGAACCTTTAATAAGCCATTTTGCCTATATAAAATGTACAACACGTATGAGGGAACTTCAAAAAGTCCTCGGTGTCACCCAGAAACAAGTAACTCCCATTTTGGGGCATAACACTATACTAAGTATTATAACACTGGCCACAAAAACTCAAATGTTTAAAGCAAAAAGAGAGGAAAGCTTGGAGCTGGAGTGCTGTTGCTCCAGGACAATAGGTGGCAGAAGCAACCAAATGTTGCTTTGAACTGTGGCTTCATGAACCTTACTCACCCAACCTGCACTGTCTGACTTTTATCCGTTTCCCAAACTGAAATCCTACTTGGGTGGTCGCCATTTTCTGAGTGATGAAGGCATCACACATGCTGTTGAGGAGTACTGCGATGTAACCTCTTTCCATGAAGGGAAAACAAAGCTTAAACATTGGTGGAGCAAGTGCATTAATCTTAAAGGAGACTATGTATAAAAATAATGCAAGAACAATCTTTATCCTGTAATGCTTTCTGTTGGGGCCACAAACTTTTTGAAGTACCCTCAAACATTTGAGACGGCGTCCTCACCTGACAGGTGCTCCTCTGCCTTGGGCGGGTCGCAGCAGGACGGTAATTGTGCTCTCCGTCTCGCTCAGGGGGGACGGCATGTCTCCGTAATCAAACGTAGGAGCTGTGGACACAAAAACAGAGTTGTCAGAAGCAATTAAAGCACACTAGCACAACCCTCGCCTTAGCTGGTGCTCATTTAGGCAACATTAACTCAGCTCAAACGCTGCCTCTGCCTCTTTCTGCTTCCACATAAACATGCTGAGCCCTAAAATGTCACATGAAACAGACAGACAGTTTAATTTTAGCAGAAAGCCATCCCTTTCTCAGCATAAAGGGCCAACAGTGCTAATGTGCCCAAAACCCAATACTCTCATATTCAGTATATTGTTTGAATTTCTCTTCCAGTTGTCTTGGCTACAACTCCAATTAAAAGTCATGGGAGTGAGGCTAAATTGAATGGGTTTCTCATTTGGAAGGATTTGGCTAAAGTCATGCTCCTCCCTGGAGATGTGGCAGCACATTTCTCTTTAATATCAGCAGTCCATTAGTGAGGGGAAGGAGAGCAAACTATTCAAGAGGAATCAATAATTATTATATTAAAAAGTAGTTTGCTAATACGGCAGCAGAAAAGGAGCTGACATCAATTAAGGTGAGGCATTAGGGCCAACTGGACGAGCTTTTGTCGATATTAAAGGTTTCTGCCGAACTAAAAGGAGGGTAGGAAACTCTGCGGTGGGTGTTGCTTGAAGATGCTGACAGTAGTAGCTGCTGAAGGTGTTCAGTGTTTGCTGGCTGTCAGTGCGGATTTGAGAGACGCTCAGTGTAAGTGAATGTTCTGCACCGTGGGCCAGTGGAGGAGGTTGAGGATGATCTGAAAAGACTTTTGGACTCTATCTGCGGTCTGGCTTTGTGCCAGAATCCTGTCTGACACACTGCCAGTGAGCTGTGATTGTGCACTAAATCTATAATTAAACAAACCGGACCTCTTTGTAAAGAAATAAGGGCGGCAGAGGGGAGAGGGGGAGTAAATGTGTGAGCGAGACGGGGTGGGAGTGGCTGTGTTGTGTGTTCCTAAGAGGTGTAATCCCATCCCTTAACAAGCGCAAATGCATCATTAAAAGGAAATAGAAACACGAAAGGCTGGATTTCTATCACCAGTAATAAGCTCTGAGACTCTCAGAAGTGACATTCCGGTCCCAGGAATGCACTGCATCTTTTTTCTTTATACATAACACACAGCAGTGTCCCCTCTGTGGTGTTGCTCTGCCTTCTATGAGTTAATTTATGTCTTGAGGACTGTGAGATGACAGTGCGCCACTAGTTTAAAAAAGGGCGACGGAAAATAGCTCGTACACTCTGGGAGCAGTAGTTTTGTCTCAGCAAGAGGAGAAGACACCGAGGTCAAAAAGAGAGAAAACCTGCATCCTAATTATAGCACATGGTGGGTGAAGTCTCAGTGTTGTACCTGCATGCTGCATTAGTGATAAGCAGTGATGGCAGACAGAAGGCAGCCTCAACATGGGAAGGATGCTTGTTTCCATGTTTCTATTTTACGGCTGCTTTCACACGACGCCGTAAGACACTCAAGTCGGCGGAGCTCGTACCTGATATGTTCGTGGTGATTTCGGTGAGGGCGGTTTGGCCGAAACCCTTTACTGTTCGCGCTCGCACAGAGATCAGGTAAGTCGTCCCCGGGTGGAGGTTGGAGAACATGTGGTAGGTCTCATTCTTGAGCTTTGACACTGTTCTTCTGGGTCCTGGGACGTTGATGCCTGGATCGGACGACTCGATACTCTGGTAGCTGATCTGTTGTCAGGCGAGAAAGAAAAAAACATTAACATTAGCACAGATTTTGTGACTTAAAATTGTCACAAACTTGAAATTATTTTAGAGTATTGATCGGTGCACAAGTGGCTCTGTCATAAGTAGTAATCCAAATGTCTAACTGATATGATTCACCAGACTCAGAAATTAATTTGCTTCTCAAGTTCCATGTGCTAATTGCTCATGTTGGTTTATAGTTTCAGCTGAATAGGACTTAATTGGCACTGACACAGATAAGCTGAAGGCATGCAGTCTTTCAAAAAAGTATTGTGAGTGGTAAATGATTTTCTGAGTAATATTTTCTAAAAGGCCAAAGAGTGAGGACACCACACAGTAAAAACTATATTCAAGTGTTTAAATCAATGCTGCTAAGTGTTTATGAGTTCAATTAACTCTTATTAACGCTCAGAAATTGCTGCGCTTGAGTGTCCTTTAAAAGTGAAACCTTTTATAAAGTTTTTCCTCAAGAGGTGATTCGCCTTGCCGGCACCTCGTGAGAATTTTCCACTTCTGCTCTTTGAAATAGTGGAGAGCTAAATGAGATGACCTTAGTGCAATCAGACAAGGGTGAGCCTATTAGGGTATACATTAGAGCTGGAAGAGATCCACTTCATTGCAGGAAAGAGCACACGCTACGTACTGTATAAGCTCGTGTGCATGTGCTGCATACACGCCACACACACTGAAGATGCCACTCAAGCCAAACCAAAGGCTTTGCTGATTATCATAAGAAGAGCTTAATGCCTGCTCATGCCTCCTTAGTGTGAAGATAGAATTATGAGCTATCCGGTGACTGAACACAGACGGACCGCTGTGTTTCCGCTACAAAGGGAAACATAAAGGATGCCAGACGCTGCACAGAGCAACGAGGAGGGCTTGCAGGACAGCAATGCGGTCGATGGGCTCAGGCAGAGTGGTCAATGGTTTAATCTGAGAAAAATGAAGAGGATTTCTACAGCTCTGTATAAAGCTTTCTCTGTCAGTTGAGGGAGATCAACACACTACAGAGCAAAAAATCCTGCACAGCCTTCACTTTATATGTCAAACCAAAAAATCCTATTTAATAATATCCTTGAGGCGACATTGCAGGAGAGGGGAGGCCAAGGGGAGAAGACTTGAGGATAGGTAGGAAGGCCCTGCTGATGACTCACCACAGACACAGGGTATACAGTAAATAGAAAATCATTATCCAGCTAAATGGAAGCCCTACAGCACAACAGATGCATGGGAGTTATTGTTTAACAGTGCCAGGCTGTATTTCAAGGGGACAAAACCACTATTACGCCCAAACCAGAGAGCAAATCTAACCATCACTGCTATTTCTGTTAATATAGGCGCAGTGAACCATGTGCTAAAGGATTTGGCTGCAAAAAAATAGAGTGGTTTGGTGATTAAGCACATACTGTATGTTTACTGTGCCAGTCGCAGTGATGCTGAAAATGGCTCACCAAATAGAGAGGGAAGTATTTTTTTTGCACTCGGCACGAAAATACCCTCATAACAGGCACATTTTGTAGTGTTGTTGGAGATCATCTTGTTCTGGAACAAATACTGAGTGCAAAGTGGATATGGGCTTGCTGGCTATATGCTGTTTGAGTATTAGAGGGGCTACAGTTTAAAAGCCGTTTACAAACTGCCTAAACAAGGCACTTTAAAGGCAGCTGCTGAAAACCCAGAATACTCTAATTATACATTTTCCCCAAATGATAGAATTCTGTTTCACTCTTTCTGACTACCACATGCCAAATTTGGATTTACAGTGATTTTTTTATTTAAGCAACAGCTTATTTCTTGCTGGAAATTAGATGTTAGTAATGCATTTTTACTGTCACAAAGTCTTTTTTTCCATTCCTACAAGAAATACTATGTCCAAAGATATTCATACCTCTTGAAACAGTTTAAGTTACATTAGAAAATTCAGCCTCCTGTTCCAGATGGTCCTGGTAATTTCCATTAAGCTCTAAAGCATTCTAATATGCAATAAACTGAGAACAACTGGTGCAGTAGTTCTCTACTCAGTTAATAGACAATTGCAAGTGGTGGTTAAAACCAAAGAGCTGAGTAAGCTGCTATTACAGTCCATCACTGAGAGAGGGTTGTGCAACATGGCTGCTAACAAGACGGGGGAAGGCTCTAAAGCCATTTGAAGTGTTTTCAAGTGCCAGTGACCACAGTGCAAAGTGTGATCAAAAAGTAAAAGGAGTTCCACAGTGTTAAAAATCTTGAAGAGCGTGGTAAGAAGCCAAAAGTGAGCCCTGCAGAGGGAGGAATGGTAGAGGCCAAGAGGAATCCAGGGATCAGCACCAAGAGCACCCAACATCTCAACAGAGACACTCCAACAGACCAAGAACAAGGCTGGTCACCATGAATGCTGACCAAGGAGGACTTCATTCCTCCAATACTGACACATAAACACTCAGCTGGACAAGAAGAAAGCTTTTGGTCATCAGTTCTGTGGTGAAACAAGATGAAAATTCAGTTGTTTGGACATGGAGATGCGGCTTTCATTTGGCAAAAGAGAGGAGAAGCATTTAATGACAGGACAAGCATCAACATAGTATACAGTATAGCATTTTGGTGGGGAAAGAGGTGCTTTTGGGGTATTTACAGCCGAGGGATCAGGCCACCTTGTCAAAGTGTAAACAGCATTATGAGAAAAAAACAGCACATTAAGACTGTGGAGGAAAACATCAGGCAGTCAGTCCAGCCAGCGTCCAGACAGGAATCCATCCAGAATCTGTGGAGGAACCGAAGACCAGAGTGATGGAGAGGAAGCCTTCAACTTCAAAGAGATGGAGATCATCACAAAGAGGAACAAAATCCCAGTGGAGACATGCAGGAAGACTGTTAGTGAAAGAACTGTTTGTCTGGTGGCAAATAAAGGCTTTACCACTGATTGCTGAGATAGGATATGCACAAATATGCACATCATCTTACCATGTTTTGTCACTTATTTATATCATTTCCAGCCAAAAACTATTTGCCTGACAAAAATTCACTTTAAATCCAACTCTGGGCATGGGCATGAATAATTTTGGGCTTAACTGTGTATATGATTATGCATTATGCGCATTAGGCCAAGAGTTAATACCAATTCAACCACACGTGTAATGCAAATAACCTGATAAATGTGCTCACCCAGCAGTTGTTTCCTTTTCATCTGCTTGCGTAAGCATGCAATTCATGTATGTTGTTGGTATTAACAAGCATTAGCTCTTTGCCACCTGTGTCAATAGCCCTGTGGCTGCTGCAGATGCATTCCAGCCTCCAGAAGACACAGAGCTGGTGTCTAAACTGGGAGTGAAACTGTGAGTATCCAGATTTTGGGTGAATGCAGTGTGAAAGTGAATGGTTGGTGGTGGTTGGAGGGGCCGATAGCACAGACTGGCAGCCTCTCCTCTGTCAGTCTACCCCAGGGCAGCTGTGGCTACATACATAGCTTACCACCATCGAGTATGGAGGGAATGAATAATGCAATGTAAAGCGTCTTTGAATGCCTAGAAAAGCGCTACATAAAATCAATGCATTATTAGTGTTAGTATTATTTTTTTAAGTTAGTAGCCATTTTTATTTATCTGCCAGAATCACCTTTTCACCTGATTAGAGCTTTCATTTATTTTGGTTAAATTACTCTTGTCTACTGTCTTAGTGAGTGGATTATATAAGTTACCATCCGGCCTCACTCAAGTGTTCTCTTCCTGCTTCAATGGCCGTGTCGACGACTGAAGAACCGTGGAAGAGAATTTTTTCTACCTCCATGACCACTAACCAGCTGCTTCTTAATTGCATTAAACTTCTCCTACCGAGGTGACTCATGCAGGTTGTCTGACGACAGCAAAGTTTAATTTGGATTTGTCGCTGAATGAGCTACACCCTTGTGGCATTACACATTCTGGGAACCTGCCGCCTTGGATGGCTGCCAGAGTTCATTGTCACTCAGACTCTCAGAGGAAGATTCTGTCAGAGGTGACTGCAGGGTGTCAAGCTCCTTTTATCAGGTTGCTTGTGTGGGCCATGCTGCCTCCTTCTGTGCATGCACGTCATCCACATCCAGGTTTTACTGCATGAACTATCTCCAGTGATCATCCAAATATCTGTCCAGCAGTTATATTATTGCAAATGTTCAAATTTTAATAATAATTTCTTTGCCCTCAATGGGCTTCTCATCTTTCATGGCTTTTGTTTTAAAGGCCCTTTCAAATGAAAATCAAATTTTTTACCATATTAACAAATCTATATGGAGTTTTTTTTACATGCTATAAGACACATTTTAAGTAAATTAAGCAATCAACACCATGTCTGAGGATTTCCGCCTGAAAACAGTAGGACTGAATTATTTTCATGAAGCAATACAAACTCCAGAATATGTCATTTTGATACACTGAGATGAGTTAAAGGGTGACAGAATGACAGAAGAGGGACTTTGCTGCTTTTTGTATTGCTTTTTTGAATGGGAGTGCTACACAGTATACTAAAAGTTTGAAGGATCCTGTTTGGGTTTTTAATTCAGTTCTTCCAAAGCCACAAACACATGAGCAAGTGGTGTGTTCTTGTGTTTATTTGCACTAACTTAAGCTGCAAAGCCAATTACCGGCTGACTAGGTAGCTTCCTACAGTCGCAACCTAATTGAGAGCTTGGGCCCCCCAAGGCAAAAGTGGTGTTAGCGAAATACATTGTGAGAGAACAAAAGTTCAAGAAAAGAAAAGGTTCAAGACAAAACATCCATTGTGAAGTATTTCTCAGTCTTTGATGCTACGATATCAGTTCTGAACCACAAGAAAATCTGGGCGTTTTTTAGTTCCTGTCACATTTTTAGTGTCTCATTTTTCACTGCAATAAAAATGAGGCATCTCTATGGAAACAGCACAACCATGGCTAGAAGTTGAGAGAACTCAAAAATGTCTGTACAAAGTTGTACTTGTTTATTTGATTATGTGCTGTCCACAGGTGTTTCCAGTACTAGAATACATAGGGCTCTACATACTATAGATATTTTACATTTTACAAAATTACAACCTCTACTATTTCACACTATTCTGGACATCAGGATGTTTCGCCATGCTGAATGCATCCGCCAACAACTTGCTAACAACTTGCTCCACTGCACACCGTTTCTGAAACACACTGCATTTCTTTTATTGATAAAATATATTTTATTTAGCTTCCAAACTCTCTTGTCGTCTCCCTTCTGCTCTGTGTAAACACAGCCGGCAGCTCACCTGAAAAAAAGTCTCTGAATTTGTGTCACGTAACTGTTGGTTGCAGTCACGGCATCTCAGGTTTGGGGTTGAAGGTTTAGTTAGAGGCTCTGTCTTGTTTGGTATTGGATTTGGATAGGTATACACTCCTGTAGCAACACACTGTCTAAGTTACAGGTCTAAAACACAATTTAAACACATATCAATCAGCCACCACATTATGACCACTGACAGGTGAAGTGAATAACATTGATCATATTGGTACTATGTGCTGTTCTGCTGGAAAACTTTGGATTTTAACATCCGTGTTGATGAGACTTACACACCTAAATAAACATTGTTCCAGAACAAACACACTCTCTCAGGCAAATGGAAATCCCAAATGTCACTGGCCTACTCCCGCAGGAAAATACACTCCATCACATGGAAAAAAAAACCAAACAATCAGTAACATGCTGAGGAACATGGCATTCGCCTAAGATGTTGATTTGACCTCCAAACTTCCTACACCCCATTGTGATCAAGCATCAACAGGATGCAGTGGAACAAGTTGGATTGACAGAGGCCCCACTGCACAAGCCAGAGTACCCAAAGGATCCACTACCAACATCCTGGTTCCAGACCCCATAGGACATCCTGAGAGGTCCTCTTGTGTTTTGACAACATAAGGGGGACCAACACAATATTAGGCAGGTGGTCATAATATTATGCCTGATTGGTGTATGGCCATGTAACATTTTTCTTCTTCCAACATGTAAGCCTAGATAGTGCGAAGGGAACAGAGAAATTCATTGTCTCACCTCATACTGGGTAATAAGGCCATTGGGCTCGATAGGCTCCTCCCACTTCAGGAAGATCATGTCATCCAGCGGGGTGAAGGTGAGCGACTCCGGTGCGATGCCTCCGGGTACTGGGAGAAATCGTCAGAACAAACATTTGTCAGGGAAATTGAAGTGCTAATCCCACAATGAGGCCTCACCGTCAATATCACAGAGGCGAATGTCACAGAACAATGTGCCACAGCCAGAGAACATCAGATAAGGCGGCAGTTAATTTATGAACTGCATAAATTATGTAACTACAACACAGGCAGGAGCCAGAAAATAGGAGATAAAAACATTAAAAGTTTACATCCGTCCTCAGTCAAGACTTTAAATGTATTAAAGAATGCGGCAGTTGCTTGCTGGTGAATGTGTGTCTGACTGGCAGTGAGAGGACTGTGAATGCCCCAACATACAACAGTTTTTTGGGCCATTCAGTTTCAGTCCACATCCCCACGGTCTGTGTGAGCACAGTACAGAGGAAGACTGTTATGTGAGATTCAGGCCTGAGGCTAAAGCAAGAGCCAAACAGCTGAGTTGACTGTTATTTTTGAATTGAGTTAGTCTGGAGGACAAAGTTGCTTATTAAGGCTTTTGGGGGAAAAATCTTTTATAATTGGCATATACTGTATGTATATATACATATATTCGTCTTTATCAAAGCAAGAAAAAACATTTAACTTGGTCTCTGGTTCTCTCTTGATCTTTTTTGTATCTTTTTTTCTATATATCTCTTTCTGAAAAATCTTGTTTGTGTAGATTTTTTCATGGCAGAATTGATTTCTCCCCCTCAGCCGCCATGCTGACGACGTGCGGCGGCACAAAGGAATAATAGGAGATAAGAAACAAGCACAAAATCCTATCTCAGGATTGCCCAAGTCTCAGATATAATGTTTTCTCTTTTATGTTATTTTCATCTGAAAATGAAAAGGATCTTTTGTAATGCTGATTCCGCCTCGGTCAGATGGTCACCATTTCTACACGAAAGACAGAGGCGCTAGCGGGAGTGTGTATAAAATACTAACAAAAGCTGACTGATATAAGGATTTGTGTGTTGTATCCATTAATGTTACAGTGGATTGATATTCGTAAAAACCTAAAAGCCTCAAAATCATAACATACACAGGATAATCTGACAGTAAATGTCTGGTAATGGGACGTCTTGTTCTGGATAGTGTCTGTTCTGACATTTATTGTGAGAACATTTAAACAGTTTAAGATATTCTGGTACATTTCACACGTCACATTTATAAGACCAAGAGCTAAGAACAGACTAAAATGGAACAAATGACACAGATAACCCTGAGTCTCTGTGAATAAAGGGTTGAGAAAGTGGAATACACATGAAGCTGGATGTCATTTGGTCCTTTTATGTATTTAAAACAACTAAACAATGTCAAGTCACTGTTTTTATATAGTGCAATTAAGACAATAGCTGTTGCTTTGCACTAAAAAAAAAGATTATGATGTGCGTTATAAAATCAACCCAACAAGTTTAAACGTATTAGTTATAAAATATACCTAACATGTTTAAATGTGCTGTCAGAATATAGCATAATTAGATAAAAAGCAAAAAAATAGCAGTCTATTAGCAATGCTAATGGTGTGTAAAAACACTCAGTTAGCAGTTTATTAGCTGCTTTAATCTAGCTGGTGAGTTTTAAAGGCACATTCATCTTTAATTATTGTCAAAATAACGACATTTATCAGAGACAGAAACTGTAAAAAAAATACAAATAATTTTCTGATGTTTAACTCCTTTGTCTTTCCATGTGATGTGCAGTTCCGCTTGCAAAATTAACCAAATCTAAGCCTAAAATCGTGATATTTCATGAAAAATCATTTAATCATATATGCCTTGTTTGAAAATTCAAAATCTTCTATTCTGCATTAATATTTGCAAGGTGTACCTAATTAGCACCTGTTTAGGTGATAGTATCCCCAAATGTTGAGCATTTTGTAATGACACATTTGATTTTCAGTTTTCCAGTGCTGTGCTTTAATACTATCCTTCCTGTCCCCTCCTCCCAGAACTTACTGTCCTCCTCAGTCTGAAAGGTGACCTCTCTGCCCTCTTTCTTCCCCTCCGGGTTCGCCAGTGACAGACGGACATGGATGCCATGGTAGGGTGGCAGATCACGCAGCGTGAAGCGTGAGGCATTGTGTTCCACCGCCAGGCACTCGCGGACGGTGGTGTTGTGGCCTCCGCCTCCTCCCGCCATGGTGTAGCGGTAGCACAGGGACACTGAGTAGGT
Organism: Dascyllus trimaculatus; assembly: GCA_024666655.1. Classification (NCBI taxonomy): domain Eukaryota; kingdom Metazoa; phylum Chordata; class Actinopteri; family Pomacentridae; genus Dascyllus; species Dascyllus trimaculatus. The sequence continues at coordinate 9,963,775 of CM045451.1, read as the reverse complement.
GTGGCAGCGTGTCAGGTTGAACGCCAAATTCTCCCACTGCAGGGACAACTGCCGGGACTGGATATCTGTCGCCAGGAGGCCTCGCAATGCGCGCATGGGCTCTGGGAGGGGAAGGAAAAAACAAGAAAGAAGATTCAGGAACCTCCTAAAGGCCCAATACTGAATGTTAGAAAATGAAAACACAGGTAACTTTGCTGGAATGTGAAATATCTGATTTTGGTTAGAAAACCCTGCCAATGACAGTGCTGCTAGTGTCCCAAGACTATGTTGGCAGTTTTTCAGCCCTTCCTCTCCTATGTGTCGCCATATTGCCCCGCCACAACAGTTTGCTGCCAGCACAACACACCCCCGTCCCCGGCGGCAGAGCAGGAACTCATGCCAATTGCGCTAATTAATCGGACAGGCTGCGGGTTGCTGTCGCACTCCCACCAGTCCCCTCCTCCATGTCACAAAGCAAATTGACTATCCAGTAGTTAGACTTTCGTTGCCTTGAGGTTTGATCCGCACACAAAAATGCCAGTGCCACGCAAGGACATTCACTTCCGCTGGTCAGTTTTACTGCTGGGTCATCGCACTGGCCTGACGCATATTTTTAGAAGGCACCAAGTTAATTCTGGTCATTGCTGGGTTAACCCTGACTTTCACTGACTCATCCTGAAAGAACAACATCTCTGTCTTTGATATCCCCATTAAATCTAGTGGCTCACTGAAAGATACAGAGGGCCTCTATACACGGAGGCACAGACAGCCAGTGTTTCAGGGGGACGTCCGAAACTGAACAGAGGCCAAGTTAAGCCAAGGACATCCTCTGTATCAATGGAGGCATTTATCAGTGGCCATTATTAACACAATCAATGCCTTTTTGTCAAGCAATATGCTACATAATGTATTGTATGGTTTTATTCTTTTAATAGGGCATGTTGAGTAATGGGCCAGGGAGGCAGGGAATGACAGCAGAGATATGGGGTACAGGGAGAGATCAGTGGAGTTTGAGGTTGCCGGCCAAGGTCTTCATTCGCTCACTGACTCGCACACTCGGAGGGATTCTCACTGCAGCACAGATTAGTGCAGGGAACTTAAATAAAGCAGCTAATGCATCACTGAGCAGGGCTAATGCATTAAAACAAGAATTATCTAAGAAAATGGGTTTGAAAGGTGGTCTGTGCAAGGACACACAAAACACACACTATGCACACACAGTGGTCGTATGAAACTATTATTTAACTCTATGTCCATATCACTCTTATCTATTTATATCTCCTTCCTTTTTTATCCATTTTACATGAACACACATACACACTGTTCCCAGTTTCTCAGGCACTTATTACTGGCTGCGGTACAGCACTTGAAATTTTATGACACTTCCAATCTATGCTGAAGGCCTCTGCAGTCACCAGCTTTCTCTTTTAATTTGCCGTCTGGCATCTCACACTAGATGGAAATATGACCAGAGCATTGATCTGAACCTCAGCCAGACTAATGTGACAGCGGATAAATGGGTGGACACAGTAATCGCAAAGTAAGAAATGTTAATGTTCCATTGTTCACTGTGACTGAGGATTGTCTTAATGGTGCAGTTGATAGTCTGCAAAGTGTGAGAGCTAAATAAAGAGAGGCATTTAACTGCTGAGTTGATGAAAGCAGCACCAAAGAGGCCACAGAGTGCTCATTATGGGTTTTCTCAAAGTGGACATTTGTGCCCGACCCGGCCCCTTGCCTCGTCTAATTTGTCTGTATGCCACGGGCACCCTACTCTCTGGCACTCTGTGGCATGAAAACTGCAGCCGTCCCAACGTGGCCAAAAGCCCAGAGCACCATGTTGATCCCTGGAGATTAGAAGTTAGAGTGGATGTGACAGGTTCTGGTTTATTATCTCCCCTAAAACCGTGATATGGGACAGCAGAGCTGCCTTCGATTGCCTGAAAGGGATCTCGACTGACTGCCTCAGATGGGAAAACCAAATTTAAACAGACATAACCAAAGCCGCATAACTCCAAAACATCCCAAATGTGCACATATAGGAAATTCTGGCTCCGGATGGAAGACATGATGAACGAGATGCCAAGAAAGGCAGAGTACTTGTGTTCCTAATGTGGCTAATTTTAGTCGGGCTCCAGCGTTGGCTCCCTTTAGCAGAGCAAGAGCATCATGGGCTGGGGCTCTCCAGAAGGTTCAGTGACCCAGCAGCAGGTGGAGGCCCATTAACATAGTTTGGGGACCACCTGCAGTACAAATGTTCGCCTCTCCTCTGCGATTTACTTGAGGGGCTTCAAGCTGTGCTAATGCACCGTGCTGATAATCACAGCAATGGCTCATCAAGCACACCTGGATGGCCATCAGAGCCAGGCGGAGAGCGTGTTCACATTCACGGCCATTAGTTTTACAGCACCCGCACCAGGACAGCTCGCCTCCACCAGGATGTGTCTGTGCACAGTGGAGCCCGGCTAGCCAACATGTTTGGGAAGGAGGGGGAAAATGTGCACTACGACCACGGAAAAGCGAGATTAGTCACGGTGGCGAGACACGGCTCCTGGAGAGGATTTTCACTTTCCTCCTAAATACAAAGAGGCTCCAAATATCCCTTCTGTTCGTCGGATAATTACCACCTCCCCGAAAATCACCACAACAACCCGACCATCTATTTTCTCGGGCTTCCACCTAATCAGGCCAGCAGCTAGAGGGGGGCGATGAGGATTTCAGCCGTGGAGAGTGGGGTCAGTGGGGGCAGTGTAGTCCAGATGGTTTGGAGGAAAGGTCGGGTGAGCTCTGGGAACAAGGAGTCTCCTGGAGGGTCAAAAAGGTGAGACACACCAGGTGGAGGAGGTTTACATCGATAAAAGTCTAAAGAACAGTCAGATACAGATGCACTACAAAAAACCAAAACATTCAGCTATCAGTAGCTCACAGCTTTGCAGCAACCTAAGTACAAATACAAGACACACTGACAGGCAAAATTAATTTCACCTATACTCCCTCTGTATTGAACTAGTGCTGCATCTAAATGCCCTGTTTACCAGCTCAGCAAACACAGCAGTATTACTTATCCCACACATGGTTGAACAAGCTAATGTCACAGTGGTTGAAATGTAAATACATCATTAAAGGCTGAGTTTAGTGACTTTCACAAACACCGATACCAGCAACTGTGAAAGCAATTTCCGTACGTTGTGAATCCTCTCTCGCTTCACCTCTCGCACGTTGGCTCTCATTTTTACCTCCCTCACTTTGAAAAACTACCCTCTCCAGCACACACAGCCTCCCACACCGCTCCTACTTGCCATCAACTTTTTTTTTTTTCACTTTTTTTATTGTGAATTTCTGCGTCTCCCGAGTTGGGGAGGGGGGTGTGCAGGGACTCGGGGAAGAGGGCTGTGAGTTCACTCATGGTGCCTGATGAATGAGGGGTGTCTTTGGCTGTTGGGAGAGGAGAGTAGCTTTAATATGTCATTGGAGAGGAGGCCAGGGAGGCTCTAGTGGAGCAGAGTGGGAAGATATGTGAGGGATGGTGTGTGGCAGGGGGAGACCGTTGGGCATAGAGAAGAGTGATGACCATGGAAGACATGAATCCACAGACTGCCTTTGGGTAACACAAAGCTCTCCGTTTCTTGTGTGTACGACTGTGATGCACACATTGCAGATTGAGGCAGTAGTAATGACTGCATCTTTTGTACGCGTGTGTGTGGATTGATTTGCATCAGCACAGTATTCTTTATGCTCTATATATTTAAAAATAACCATGGGTGTGGCTCTCTGGTACACTTCTGTTCTCCCTGGGTGTTCTGTGTCTGCACTGTGACAAATGGCAGAGGTGCAGAGATGTGAGCAGGGAGAACAAAATGTTCAACAAAAAATAAAAAGCCAGATAAGAAGAAGAAGAAGAACCCTAACCTGAATGAAAAATGACATTTTTATTGGAATGTTAGCTGTTAGTCTGGGTATTGGAAAATTATCAGTCAAAAAAGTTTGGTAAGTGATTAATAGCAAATTGTAATTATGTAACTAACTCTATGAAATCAAAATTTTAATGGTGGGTATGGAATGAACATTATGTTGTAAAAAAATCCCCAAATTTCCACCATTAATCAGAGGTAGAATTTGCAAAGACACAAAAAACTGTCAGATTTTCAACTCCTTGAACTACTCGTGTGGCATTCAAATCTAAGCTTAAAATCATGACATTTCATCAAAACCACTCTATTCTACATATTTCTTTTTTTTTAAAAAATCCCCAAAAAATAAATCATTTGTCCAAATCATATCCTATAAAAAACAAAAAAATCACTGCACCTCGGTGCAACAGTAAAGCTACGAATGACTCCACTGCAACCTACAGTCATGTGGCAAGAATTCTGTGACTTTTTGGCTGAACTGCAAGCTGTGCTTACATGGAGCAGACAGGAAACAAGTATTTAAACAAATTAGAAAGAAAAATAATACACACTGAAACAATTTAATAAAAGCAGCATGGCTTCAAAACGGTATATGGAGGACAAAGTTGTGACAAATGTAAATTCATAGCATGTGGAGCCAGTATTTTTCTTCCAGTATTGGTAACACATGTAGGCAATTGGAAAGATGTTATGCCTATTGATTCCATTTTTTAAAATCAAACAAAGACATTCAACTTTTGTTTTTTTTTATGATTTATGGCATTATAACTGTGCCATATTACACAAAAGACATTTCAGAGTTCTTGTTACTTCTAGTCTTGGCTGGGCTGTTTCCATAGGAAGGAGGAATTCATATTGCAGTGAGAAATTATCCCACAGTGAGCAAAAATGTGACATGAGCAAAAAAACGCCTAGAAACTGCATGAAGTTCAGAGGGTTAATTGTTTGTCTTTGCCATATGATGGTAAACTGAATTTGGGATAACCTTAAACGAACAATTTGCACTGACACTAGCTTTGCACTCAGGGTTCTTGGAATTTTATAACCGGCCCTTTTCACTACTTTCTGATATTTTAGAGACAAATCGAGGACAGCGTTCACCTACAAATTCTTTCCATTTACTACACTTGCCAAAAAATAAAAAATCCTGTCTTCTTCAGCAGATACCAAAGAAGACCCGCTTTAGGCTAGCTACTGCAGTCAGCCAGCTGTTATCTCTTAAATAACCGTCAAACCAATATTGCCATGCTGGCAGCAAATAAAGTCTCCCCTTTCTGTCTCCTCAGCTCCAGAGTTCAGAGAACGCCAGTGATAACAAATGGGCCTTTTCTCATGAGATAAATTTATGCAGCGGCCGAGTCAGAACTTGTCTATCAGCTTCTCTCTGATTGAATTTCACTAGATTATCGTGACCGATGCAGCCTCATAACGCAAGACTCCTTTAAGTTACGGTGTGTGGCTGCTGGGCAACAATACAATGAGCTGAGGATCTTCAGTAGAACTGCTTCATTATGTGCATGAAGTTATATTTATAGGTGTTATCTTAACCTAGATTAAATGTAAAGGCGTTTAGAAATTGTCAGAGCAGAGCTGCGGTGGTGAATGTGAACAGTTTGGAGTGAGGACCCTGCTGCCCGATGCTTGTGGTTTCTGTTTACCACACGTTCCTCCATTATGCTTGACTCCGTGTGTCTCACCTAAACACTGCACACTCTAATTCAACTAAACATTGCACGTTGTATAACAGGTCCTTTCAGAGCAGCATCCATGCCCAGTCCAAAAAAGCTATCTCATTTTTCTACTGACTAGACTCTTATCTGTCCAAACATGGCAACACACTACAAGATGTAGAGCTACAGCTGGTGGAGAAGAGCAGTAAGTTATAAAGCAGACAACAATCTATTATTGAGATTGTTCCCTGTGGATTTCTTTAGTGGGCAAAGGTGCACAGTCCTACCAGTGGTGTGACGCTAGTCAACAGAACAACAGGAGCTTGCAGTACAATGCAAGTTCAACAAACACAGGAAATCTTTTCATTATCTGGCTTCACTAAGCCTAACAAGTCAATAAGCAGTCACAGGAAGCCGGTTGTCAACTTATTAAGTCGACCCAGGATGAGCGTCTTCACATGAAAGAAGCAGTGTTGGCTCTACATGATCAATCGCAAACATGGACATGTCTTCAGCTGCATATTTCTCACTAGAAGAACAAACTGTCACAGTAAAAAGAGGAATTTTATAATATGATACAAGAACAAAACAACACAGTAGCTGCAGCAAAAGCCAGGAAGAAAAAGCTAGGAACAGTCTTATCAGTATCACTGCCCCCATCTGACTATAATTACAACTTCCATTAAATTAATGTGTTACTTAGATCTATCCTATTCTTCTAAGACAGTTTTAGCCTTATTCTTGCAGCTGCAGACCTGTCGGTGTTAAACGGTCCTCAGAGCAAATAAAGAACAAATATAAAAACATCATTCAAACCGGTAAGTGGGTTTAATGCAAATTTTATGAGGGCAACTAGAACAAAGCTTTAGAGCCTCATCAGTCTCTGTTTTAGGATTATATCTCTATCCGATGGAAGAATTAAATGGCTTAGAAATTTCTTGCAGTCAACAGGAAGACTGGAGTTGCTTCAACTTAACATCTATCTCTAGGTCCCTTTTAATCTTTGCCATATCTATGGTCATCTGAAAAAGAAAAGGGTTTAGATGATCAGCATTTTGCCTTCCTTTGAGTGAGCGCTACAGGATGCATGGAACGACAACTAATCAGTTAGTAGGTGGTGTTTTTATACATATTTATCTCTTATCATGAACATAACCTGATCCAAAGCAGGTTTAGGTGTGCAGGATAAGTTACCATGGTGATGCAACCCAGTAGGAGGAGAACCGCCATCATAACCCTGAAAATCCAGCGTTAAACCTTAAATTACTTCACTAAATCCAAATCCTGCTTCATAGTACAGACCTCAGGTAGCAGCAGCGCCCTTGAAACCCAACAAAGCAGCAGCAAGAACGAAGAACACTTCATGCGATGAAGATGGATGTAAACAAAACAGGATTGAAACTTCTTGAAAAAATCCAAAAGCATTCATAATGTTTGTCAGAACTCAAGGATACACATAATGCATTTTGAAAACCAACACTGGATGTAAACACAACTTGTGTTTGTTTACAAGGAAACACAAGAGGGTACCTTTAAGAATAAAAAATACTATACAATATCGATGAAAAATGCGTGGGTGTTTTCAGGTGTGCAACACTGAACTGTATACGGCAGATTGCAGCAGCAACAGCAGCAATGTTTGGAGCAAAACATTCCTGGTGAAACCCATTCACTTCGCCAAGCCTCTGCAAATCCTTAAAATCTTATATCTTAGAAAGAAAAGCAAGAAATAGGGAGCGACTGATTTGGGTTTGTCGGAGCCAATGCCAATTATTGGTAATCAAGAAAGACCAATATTTGGAGCCGATATACATTACATGTAATATTCTAACAGCATGTGATAGCAGGAACCTGTCATTCATAACTAGGCTCCTTCTATAATAAGGTGGCTGTAACTGAATAGGTAAAATAAAAATAGGAGTGATTAAATTAGGACACTCTCCTCTGTTATGTGAGATCGACTGAGATTGATCAGTTTGTCTTAATATTTCACGGTTCTGTCATTTTTATTGTCCACCAAGGTCCAGATCTTAAAGCATTATTAACTATTGTTTACCAGACTCTGTTAGCGTAGCTTTAGCCACTGTGAGAGTACCGGTAGCTAATTTCCTGGTTTGTGGCAATGGCTTGTGCTTCTTGTTCAGTTTTTGCAGTCTCTGAGATATTTCTGAGACGACAGAGTGACTCCAGACAAAGAGAAAAAAGTGTATCACACCTGAAGCAGGGCATTTAATTCATCAATAAGCAGTCAATAATTTATTGATACCAATAACTGCAAAAATGTCAAATATCGGCGACAATACTCGGCCTATCTCTAGTAACAAATCCTGTGCACATTGAAATAATAACCTGTTGTAAGGGATTGCAATTACGCAATAGACCCACAAGAATGTTTCTAAGATCTTGAAACTTACCTGCACACTTGGTCCTGCTCACCAGAGGAGGACCAGGAGGGCCGGTTCCTCCCTCTCCAGGCCGGGTCAGCAGCACGCTGATGTGGTACTCCGTGTCTGGATCCAGGTGCCACAGCTTGTAGGTGACCATGTTGACTCCGTGCACCTCTGACCACGGAGACTGGCTGGCGCGGTACTCAATCTCCTTCCTGATAATGGGGCCATCTCCCAGGATAGAGTTGGTGTTGAGCTGGATGATCAGGTAAGTGGAGCCGGCACGCAGCAGCTGGGGCGGCGCAATGGGGGATGGAGGTACTGGTGGAGGAAATGAAAAGTGGTGTTTTTTCTGCTCAAGCACATGTAAAGACGTTTGCTGCTGGGAGCACAACAATTTAGGGAGGTAAAGTTGTGGGTATTCATTTTATTAATCAATTGTATGCAAACAGATTTCTTACTATTTCAAAGCCCACTGAGCCTTAAATGAGTCTCTGGAGACTGCAGGATGTGAGCAGGTCAAACTGTGTTCAAATAGCAGATTAGTCATACCTATTAACCAGGCATTCAGAGCCTTGCATAAATTTTTACTAAAGTGGAGAGAGGAAAAACAGCTGTGCATGCAATACATTGAATGTGATGATCTCTGTAGCCGAGGGATTAAGTGCTGTATGCCTTTTTCTCTACAGCTGGTCACTGTGATGAAAGAGGCGTCTCTGCATCACTGTCAGTAAAGATTGCCAAACCAAGAATTAATCCCAGAGCCCACCGGTCAAATGTCACTTGCTGGCAGATCCGAGCCACTGAACAATTACATGGGCAACAGAGGAACGGGAATGCAAAAAGAAGCGAGGACAAAGCATGAGAAAAGATCACACTTAGATCTGTGGCTGTGACTAATCCCTCATTCCTGCAGAGGCTCCTCTGTCTTTTATGGCCCTCCTCTCAGTGGGGTATCGACATTACCAGAACCTCACCCCAACTCTGTGCTGCTTCCTTTAGCCTGCAGCAGCTCATCTTTGGCCTGCCAATGACTACATTCATAATAAAAGTTCAAATTTAGGCCACAGGCAAGCAGCCAGTGGAAGGAGGTTCAAAACAACTCGCACGTTTCGTTTCAGTTTAAGATTGCAGTTCTGCTAAATAAGTTTGTATCTGTTTATTCCTTCTGTTTCTTTTTCTGTATGCACTAATAGTTGTCTTTTCCATTGTATGCTTCAGTATTCAAAGCTATGCTCAAACTAAACATTGCTCTCTGCGCTGCTTTCTGTTTAATTTAGAAAAGTGACAGCCAGTTGACTTGAACGCAACTCAGAGCCGGCCATGTCATCTGCTCATGGTGCAGCTTTGCCAGAAATAACATCTTTGTCCCTGATTATAAAAAAAAGTATGGACAGTAACAGCCACACAGACACAATGCTGCTTATTTGCTGCGAGTGTGAGCACATTAAATGGGATTTCATGGCCTTCTATCAGCGCATTCACCGACTCCTGGTTTACTGGCAGCTGCTGGTTAGAAGGTTTCATAACAGTTTAGCAAAGAAGGCTCCATTTTGTACAGTAGCAATCAGTCTGTAACAATACTAAAATGAACCCGTGCCTTCACATCAACGGAAGGGATTTATTTAATGTCAAAACAGAAAAAGATTGAGAGTCTGCGGCCATATAAGCGGCTCTATGAGGCCAAACTTAGCAGTGCATTAAAGCAAAACACCAACATTTTAAAGGCAACATGCTCAATCTCACGATCCTAATGTGGTGACGCTGAGCAGGTATATTGTTTGCAATGCTCATCATGTAAGATCACCATCCTGATCAACAGTTTCCAATTGCCACCAAATAAAGCTTAAGTGGGGGGAGATGCCATTATTTTTCATGTATTCAGTCTGGTCAGTTTTTAGCCAGATGATGGCATTAGAGGGAAACTTAAAGGTCCCATACTGTGCCTCAAAATATTGAAAGTCTAACGTGTCCCTTGATGTGTCTTTCAATTTTCTGTTCAAAATGCTGCAAAGATGGTTCATTTCACTGTGACTGTATAGCCCCTGGTTTTAGCCCTGGTCGAAATTGGCTGTTTCAGTGTTTCTAGCTTTAAAGGTCCCATATTGTGCCACTTTTCAGCAAATTAAGTCTCACATGTTCCCACGGTATGTCTTTTAGCTTTTCATCTCAAAATGCTACCAGATTGGCTCATTTCAGACCATATAATTCGTGGTTTTAGCCCTGCTCTGCTCCGAAAAAGTGAAGACCTGCTGCTGTTTCTGCCTGCTTCAGAAAGAACATGCTGTCTGTGATCACAGTTTGAGCTGGATGACTATTGGTTAGTTAGGTGTGAGGCAGCACCTGGGTCAAATTCTTGCTGACTTGTAAAGCAGAGAGGCTAACAAGTTGGCTGGAAGAATAGCAGAACTAAATGTCTTCATAATAGCTTGAACTTTGCACTTCAACATTTATAAGAACAATGAAGCACAATGAAAATGGATTTTCAACCATATAGGATCTTTCAATGCAGCTGGCGTACTGCTTTCCACGCCCCCTACAGGAAGAAGACTCCCCTCTGCGTCTGTGATCGACAGCACAGAGCAAAACAGCACAGCAGCCCACACAGATTTAAATGAGTGTATGAGACCAGGACTTTCTTTTGCTTCTGACTTTCTCTCTGAGAGATCATTTCACACTAAAATATTTCTGACTTTCTACCATTGTTTTTAACTCATGTGTATGTTGAGCTTCTAAGATGACAGTGCAGTTATAAAATCAGTAGTTTAGCGATGCAGAGCAGCAGCTTGGAAAGGCTTTAAAATGACTGCTAGTTAACATGTAGTTTAATGGGCTGTGTTTCAGTCACTATTTCATACTTGTTCTATTATCTGAAACAGAAAAACACCCAAATGAGGACAGTTCTTTTGGGAAAACATTAAAATACAGAATATGTGAGCACAGAGAGCAGGAGAGAAGCAAACTCATGTAAACATTACCTAAGTCTGAAGCACAACGGGTGACGTGAAAACACAGTAACACACCCAGTCTTTGTTTATTGGTTTCAAATTGGTTGAAATCGCAGAAGCAGCTCCAGAAAGTAAATAAACCTGACAAACTGTTGGTTCTTCAATTGCTATGAATACACTGAATAACTTCTGACTGGCTTATAAAGCTGGAAGGCTATCTTGCTGAGTGGGGCTGGAGGAATGGACGGAGTAACCGTCATATTTTCACAACTTTTACTTTAAACGTCTAACTGTTTAAGAAAGACAAAGCACAAAAGTTATTCATCTTGAGGTGGACATGAATATTTGTAACAAATCAAAAATAACCAGTGTCAACCTCATGGTGGTGCTGGAGGAAAAGTTAGGGGTTTAAAATCAGCAGGCCTCCTCAGCAAGGGGATAACATTTCAAGGCAATCCATCCACCAGTTTGTGAGATATTTTAGTCTGTGGTGGACCAAACCAACTAATCGATCGTCCAACCAAACATCCACGGAGCCCTGCTGGTAGCACAGCTAAAGTACTCCTTTTGCTTTTGTTCTCACTCTGTTTTGCCCTTGCATCAGTCTCAGGCAGCCTACAGTAGAGGACAAAGGCATTGAGAATCTTTCACCTCCTTATTTCCCTTTCTCATCTTCACTTTGCTGAGGGCTGGAGTTTGTTATGCGATCAAACCATTCCACAGGCGTGTCATTACTATGCTGTCAAAGTGGTGTCAGGCTGTGGGGTTGCAGTGAGTAATGGGAGTGAGGTCACTATCTGCGGTACATGATATGACAGGAGCTGCAGGAGTCCAAGTCAAGTGAACAGCTTTTTGACACAGAACTGAAGAACTCAATATGGCAGTCTGTTTGACAGCTCAGAAAACAACACATGGCAGAGAGAGTGTATGCACCAGTCATGTGAGTCAAGTATCAAACCATCTCTGATTACAGAATTTTGCAGAAATACTTCAGAAACAGGTGTCTGTGATTTTCACAGTCGTGCACAAAACGACACCCTCTGGGCATCGGCTTGTTCTTTTAATTCACCCTTGCATCCCATGCTGTAATCAGCTGTGACCAAGAAAAGCAGAAAATCATACGCTATCATAAAAACAGCGGGAAAACTGATTGTCAGGATGACAGAGGCAGGAGGGGGGGGAGCGAGACCAAAAAGAAAACAATAAGAGATAAAGAAGAGAGAGCGTTTTACCTTTGACGACGAGCTCGGCAAAGTTTGAGACCCCGGAGCCCCTGGGGGACTGTGTGACACAGCGGTAAAGGTCTTGATCGGCTCGCTGCACGCTATCTAGCTGGAATGACACCACGAAGCGGCGATGACTCAGGTGCTTGACCGACGCCATTGTTAAAATGTCCCCATTGTGTCTCTGGAAAGCAGGAAAGGACAGGGTCAGAGAAACCAGGACGGGTCACCATGCACTGCTCTTTTACACTCAAGTATTTGTCATTTCTTCCAGTGCAAGAACTGCACACACAAACACAGACTTGCGCACACATCTGAAGTTGTCCTGTGCAGTAGACACATGATGGCTCTTAAAGGGGTACTGTATTTAGGGATTGACTGATTGCAGTGTGGCCAATCGGATCCAATGCTTTTTAATTAATTCCCAATAAAGTAAATTTATCTAAAATGCACTATTTTGGCTCTGATGCATTCGTCTCTTTCCATCTGCCACCACCAATCTGTGATCTAGAGCAATGACCTGATTGGTTACACTCCACCAGTAACTGAATATCAACGCTTAGGGGTAAATGAGGAAAACTTCTCTTTTAATAAAAAATATTTAAAACATCAATTAAAAGAGGTATTTCAGCAAAGTTTTACGTTGTAGTTATATTCACTGTTGACACCAAGAATGCGTATTGGTTCCAAATATCAGTTATCAATCTCCTTAATTACAAATAATTAAGGTGTCGGCCATGAAAAAAAACCATATTAGTCAACCCTGTATTTCATTTCCCAAGCTTTGGCTTTCCATAAATTCAGGAGATTTGCAACAGTCAGACATGAATTAAAGGCTGAGACATCCTGACTGTTACTCCCTACCATGAGTCAAGTTGTCAAAACACAAGATCTCTCATGTCCCATAATCCGACTTGATAAAGTCTCTTCATTACGCCCTCCCTGCCTGCATGCCAAGTGCTCACATCATTCAAACTCCCCGGCTTGTAATGCAGGCCTGAAGGACGGCAGTAGACAACTGCTTTCACATGCTGGGTAGCAACTCCCCTCGACCACAAACTGACCTTCGGTGGTAAAATTTGTGGAGTGTCTCTTTAAGTTATGGAAGAGCTTTAAACCACAAGTCTTGAAAAACAGATTCTGTCAAAATACTGTTTTTCTAAGGACTGACTGATTCTGAGCCTTGTCAGATCTAATTTTGGGCATTTTCTTACTTAAGTTTCCATTAATATGTGTTTTTTCAAAGAATAAAATAATGAAAATATGAGAAATCACTTTGTAGTCCCAAGCAAAGTCCCTCCCACAGCACAATCTGATTGGTTATGTGTGACAGCCAATCAACACTTAAGGAAAAAGCAGAGAAGTTCAAACATATATAAACAAAAGCAATTTGACCGAAGTTTATGTTCATTTTTGGATTTTTCACATTTCTGACACCAAGATTTTCATTTTTTATGCAAATGTCTGTCAGTTCCAAGTATTGATTATTGATCTCTTTGATTAGGAATAATTTATATCAATATCCACCTTGAAAACCACATTGATCGACCATTATTGGCTGTTAAAAGACATGGGAATAGTGCAGATGAACCTAAAATTGAACAAACAAAGGTGGTTGTGATTTATGATAGCACATCGGTTCTCAGTGATTAATGTTTTAGCTCATGACTGTATGATACGGGATATGGAGTCCCTAGAATATGTGTGTAACGGTATAGCAAAAGCATGTTTAAAGATATAGTTTTCTCTTCTTTCTTTTCTTCCTTGTTTTTATACTGCTTCTATGTGCCCTTGGACACAGATACTGCCAAGTGAACTGCCGGGACTCTGCGCTAATAAATTAACAATACACTTAAATTATTGCTATCTGGGTCAGTTTAAATTAGAGCTGTGTGATTAAAAAGGAGGATTGTCCAACTGTGTACAATTTAATTAGAATTGCAGGACCATATAAGTGATTTAATCAGGCAATATGACAATCAGACATGCTTTAATAAAAACAAATGAAATCTTGTTAAAATAATAGTGATTATGGGGGTAATACATGTCACGAGTGTCCTCCCCTAATGAAGCTCATTCACAACCTCAGTTGTCCTCAGCGTGCATTGTTATTGAACCAAGACATTTAACTGCTTAGCATTACGGATTGAGAGACAGATGGGCTCTAATGCATCAAGGTTTAATCAGTTTATGAGCTAATAGATGAATAGCAGCGTGAAGAGTTTCGTGTTTTGGTATAAATTGAAAAAGACAGCGGAAATGGCTGCTCGCTTTAGCATGAAGCCGAAGACGTCAAGGCAGAAACGGAACATAAACAAAAGTGAGTTGGGGCAGAAAAGTGAGAAAACAGAAAAATAGTGACAGGGGGGAAAAATAAGGGAGAAAAACTGGGGGAGAGATGGAGATTCGAATGAATGTTGCATGATGCACCTTGCTGTTGCACGGTGAGAGGCATTTCTCACATTGTTCCACACCATTAAAACCACTAGCATCTGTCAAGTCCACACTGTATCAACAAAACACATTGAATCTGACATTTTTTCTCAGGTTTTCAGGCCATTCGCTTTGTGTGAAACGGTGGACGTGAATCATGATACTCATACTTTTGATCTGTCAGTTCCAACAGAATCCAAAACATGTCAGCGTGCCGAGATTACCAAGGACACCTCCGGGTTACGCTAGGCCATCTGGGCTTCTGCTGTATTTCTAATTTGGGGCCTTCAAAAAACCACAGACCACGCAAACCTCGGATCAAGCCTTCGCAAACAAACACGTAAACACACAACCGCTGATTGGGGTTAAGCAAGCAGCAAATCTAGTGACCGCAGGAAAAGAAAAAAAATCTTAATCATACACCAAAGCATCTTTTGTTTATTCCTTCGTTGTCACCCTGCTTGTGCAGTATAGAAGAAAGCAGGAGAAATCAGGATAACTCAGATAAGCACGTGATCACGTGATGTTACATAAACAATCTGGCTGTAGCTAATTGGCGAGGAAATGACAAAACGATCTGTAAGTCTGGCAGGCATGTGCAGTCAAGACGGCGCTGCAGCTGCTACGGCAGACACAATCAACACAAAAGGGCACGCAAACAGAAAACAACATTGGATTTCAGTTTATGTGAAGAAAAACAGTGCAGACAAAGCAAGACAGGAAGATGGGGAACAGGACAGCTGAGGGTAGAGGAGAGGCAGGGGAGAAAAGCATTCCACTGGCCTCGAGATCTCATTACAGCAGGCTCGTGTATAGTTATGCCAGCTAATTACCCAAAGCATTTGTCTTCATCCCTGTGTTGTGACCAAATGGGTGGTTTGATGAAGCGTTCAGAGAGGTGTGAACGAGGACGCTTCAATTACCTAAATCACACTTCTCCCAGTTTCACACAATGCAGTGGAGCTGCCTAGGTCAACCATGATTAACACTTGCTGTAGTGGGTGGTAAGATGTTGGCAAAAGCATTGAATGTGTGGCCCCACAGTAATTGCAGCATGAGATGAAAAAAAAGAAGAAGAAGGAGAAGCCCTACAGCACAGTTACGTCTGGTTCTTTAATCGGGCCACATGAAGAGATGGATTTTAAAACTCCCATCAGAGGTAACGACTAAACCTTCACAGAGCAAGTCGTTCTAGATGAAAAGACAAGATATCTAAAACACGGCGCATGATTTGAATACGTTCAGCAAAGAAAGCCAAGAACATTATGATCCTAAAAGCAATGCAACTTTTCAAAGGCAGTGGAGGGAAGAGGCTTCAAGGCCTTCGGAGCCCTCACGGCGCTCAACCTCTGTGTACCGTCTTTACTTAAGCACACATGCGTCTGGGACATATAATGATTCGTAAACAGAGACAACCTTGCTGCACTGGTTATTTAGGGTAACAGCCTCCACTTAAAATGCAATTATGTAAGTAGTAAACTGTACTTAATTAGGATTTGGAATGAAATCTTAAACCTAATGATTTACCTCAAGTATGGGTGAATCACTAATTGGGCATACTGAGGCTATACTTTGACCACTTATTGAAGGGACTGGTAAAGCTGCTCAGTGGAAATGACTACGGCGTTTGTAGTTGTTTGTGTCTTTTTCAGTCTGGCTGTTTTTCTCCTTTGTAGGAGGAGTGTGGAGCCGCTCACATGTCTGTGCCCAGAGGCCTTTTGTCTCATACGAGGTGCAATCAAAAAGTTTTATGACTGTGTTTATAAAGAGCAAAAGCCACATCTAATTTGAATTTGGCCGCCATCCCCTTCAACAGTAGTCTCCCTGTGCAAGCGAGACACTGCTCCCAGTGCTCCTGCCACGCTTGGAACACTCCCTGGAAGTCCAAGCACCATCTGCGACGCATGCTGTATCTACTCCACTGTGTCAAAACGATGACACTTAAAGCTGAATTTCATCTTGGAGGAAAGGAAGAAGTTGTAGGGAGCCAAAATGTGCGATTAGGGCGAGTGGGGAGTAACGGCTGCGTTGGGACCAAAAAAACAAGTGCCGAATCAATCCAAATGCACTGTGAGGGGGCCGACAACACAATTTGAGCACATGCATGGTATCGCATTACATTTTAGTTTATTTGCATCAAATTTTTACAATCAGAATGTTACAGTTCAACTCTTTGTCGACTCCGTGGGACGTAGTCACAACGCACAGCCATGTGAATGTTGAAAACAACAACTAGGATTCTCTTGATGCGCTCCTGACCTGATGCAACTTCTCCAATTTCAGTGACAGCAGCCTTTTCCACTGCAAAAATTGCTTTTTTCTTCTTTGGGTTGTAGCCACAGATTCACCTCTCATCACCAGAGACAATATTTGACATTTGACACGCTCATCCCGGCTGTTGACTGACACAGAATGTAATGTCTGCTTGAGTCTGAAATCCATGGTGAAATCACAAATGCGCACTTGATCGCGAAAACTCTCGCAACACGGTAAATGGTCTGCACTTATACAGCTACCTTAGTGGTAGACAAAAGTGCTTTACAATGTGTTTCTCATTCACCCATTCACACACCAATGGTGACAGAGCTGCCATGCAAGGCGCTAATCTGCCATTGGGAGCAACTTGGGGTTCGGTGTCTTGCCCAAGGACACTTCAGCATGCGGAGGGGCCAGGGATCGAACCGCCAACCTTGCGATCGGTGGACAACCCGCTCTACCACCTGAGCCACAGCTGCCCTCCAACACAGGTCCAGGAAGTCGTGCTTTATGACCAATACTGCTCACACCTGCTACATGCCACGTCTGTGTGACGCTACCTGCAACAGGAACAGTCTTGGAAGTTTTCGATCGCGCCACATAATTTGTCCGTGACCTGAGGAAGACTACCTCTACATTGTAGGGGGTTCAGTCGGTCTATGTGAAAAGTACAAAAGCCTTTTTTTTTTGGTCTGCTGTCTGTGTTGAAGGTAAAATACAAACAAAGTTGAGCACATCTATGTCAAATTCCTTCAGCTTTAAACTCCACCATTAAACCACTGACCTCCAGCAGGAACTTCTCAGCCTCTGATGCCCTTCCAGCAGCAACACACTGGAAAGTGGCATTCTGCCCAGCATTGACCTCCTCATCTCCTAGCCTGGAGAAGTGCGGCGCCTTATCTAAAGAGACAGACAGACAGAGAGAGAGAAACATTGTGAGATCAAAAGACTCCATTACCTTGCAAGCATTCACAATGCCATTCAGCTGCAGAATGAGACACTATTTTTTCATCAAGGTTTTCTTTTTCAACTACATAACCAGGCATTCAAGCAGTTCTGTCTGAGACAACAGCTGGCTCTGTCAAGTGTTGGTTTATAATTAACTGAATATTGCCAACAGTCACCAAAAGCATAAATTATCAACTGATTTTTTTTTTACAGCAGACAGTTTGACAGAACTTTTTTTTACCGATTTCAATTCAATCTGGTGTGCTTTATTGTCTTTGAAATTAATGAATAAAGGTCTATTATAAGATTGTACTGTTGTGTTATTATTACAGTTGAATTTCTTCTTCAAATTTTCCATTAATTTTAATGTTTTCATAGCAGTTTGGAAAAGCTGCAGTTGCAAGCAAAAATAATTTTGAAAAAGTAATAATAGTAATAGAAAAGGAAAATATGTTGATAGTTTTTAGTTTTAATAAAAAGTTTTATTTCTGCTTGTCTTGGTGTATCTTTAGTGACAGCGGAAGATAAAGTTTGTTGCATTTTTGTTTCCATTTCTAAATTTTACACAGCCAAACCTCAGTGCAGACATGTGCTGCATATTCATCATGACATTAAAATAAAATGTGGTGCTGGAATAAACAAAAGGACTGAAATTTATAGCCCTATTAAGATGAAAACGAATGAAAATGTGCCAAAAGGATCACTCAGTGTCCAGCACCAAAATAACTTGCTAACAAACAGCATCAGATCAGAGGCAATCTATAGACGAGCAGAATGTGGGAGTGAATCTGCAGAAGAAAAGCCACAGAGTAAGCATCAGCCCTCCACATTTTGACTAATAATGTCCCAGTATGCTGTGCGGAGCTGCCAATGAGTCAGTGTGTAGGAGTAGCCCTCTCACCCAATGCCGTGATTAACAATAGGGCAGCGAGAACCAAACCCCTGCAGAGTCAAATCACTGGGTAAATGCCGGCAGCGCTGCCTGCCATCTCTGAGAAACGGGGAAGGAAAAGCCGACGTGTCGCTCTGAGTGATTGACGGCAAGAGATGGCAGAGCAACTGTGAAGCTGAAGCATCAGGGAGACGCAAATGTTTGGGTCTCACTCATCTCCTGCTTGGTTTTGCACGACGCCGCTCGGGGAGAGAGACGGCAATTTCTTGATCTTGTTTGTGTACAGTAAGTAAGAGAGAGCGATTCCATTTGTACCCAACATGTGGCCATGTTCCCTTTGAGTGACTCTCCTTCCTAAGGTTAATTCATAATTCATGCCCGTGAGCCAAACATACAGTAAACAAACACCAAAACGAGTGTGAATGGAAAAGAACAGGCCCTACAGTTGGCAAGTGCTGCGGTGTTACACAGCTAAATGTGTCAGATCTTATCCTCAGGTCTCTTCGGCGCGATAAATATTTCATTGGACTGCAACACTGGTTTCAGAGTCAAAGTGTAAGGCTCAGGAGAATACAACAGAAATGTCAACCATGTTTTAACCAGAATTCAGAAAAAGGAAATTGTTGAGGGTTTATTTTATTTTTTTCCACTACACGATGCTTAACTTTGACTTTTCACCACTTCTTTTTCTTTCCCCGCACTGGTTGCTGCCAAGTAATCTAGGCTGGCCATGTGCCACATCATAAGGCAGGTCTTGATGAGAGTCTTAATTATTTAATGGCCACAGTGGGAGCATTCAGAAGATGCCATCTGCCGCGTCTTGGAGTAACAGGGTGGCTGACTGGGTGGTATACAGTCGGGATACAAACTAGTCTCACAGCCGGTGTTCATTTAATTAATTCAGTGGTGGCATCCTCAGTTACATGGCATCTACGAGAAGTTCATCTCAACTACAATCATGACAGTCTTGTGAAAACAATGGGATGTCAAAATATAACAAGGGAGATAAGAGAGATCCCCACGAGAGAAAAGAATATCCCTCAAGCTCATGTCAGTTGCATAAGTCACTTTAAAGCAGCGGGGACTATGGGTGTTAAATGTGCTATGAGCTGACAAGAGCCTTTGTGTTCGGCAGTGGGCTACACAGGGAGTGTGGAAGTGACAGTGAGAGACTTGGTCCAGGTATTAAGCTCAAGGGTCTCAGTGAATATGTTTTACACAAGGTCCTCAGGGGCTGACAACACACTGAACTGCTACCCTCGATTTTTTTCTACCACTGACACACACACACACACAAAAAGAGCCCCCCGCTGCAGGGAGCCATTGGTTATGAAAAACCCTGCCTGAAGAGAAGGCATTTTCATAAAGCTTCAAAAGTGTAGTGTTTGATGGGAAAAACCCTTCTGCGCTGAGTGGCCGCGCTGCCCTCCCAGTAAAGCCGGAGAGCATGAAAATGTAAAAGCCTTCAGTGGGTGAATTCAAGATTATACTGATTAACCAGGGCTAGCTTTTCAGTGATGTGAAAAAATACAGGAATTTTACACCAGATGACTTGAATAACTCGATTTGGAAAGAATGAATCATTGTGGCGTGAGTGTGGTGATTTTGTAGGAGAGCGCATCTGCATAGAAAACAATTTTTAAAAAAAAGTTGATTTGCATTTTAAAAAAACAGCATCCAGAATACTTTTTTGGTTCGGATAGCATTTCAATCTTTCCTTGCACTTGCCACATAAAGCTTTGTGGTACTGATTTCAATGGTCAAACAAATTAGTTGTGTTGCGTTATGAGGCTGGTTTTGCTCAGCGTCATCCTCTCTGTAGAGAGAGCGGAATACTTCCACACAGCTGTTACAAAGTTCCTTTTGTGCAACCAATTTTTCCTTTTTGGTATTTTTCTCCTGTTTCTCGCCAATTTTTACCGTGCACATGCGGACCTTGCACATCGATAAACACTGTCTTGTTGAAAAACTAAAAAATAAACACCAAGAACCCTTAAATCAGACTAAATTATGCTCCATCAGACAGACTCCTCTTGTAAATTAGTCGTGAAAAATGAGAGCTGGGCAAGCTTTGTTTGTAAAAAGAATTGCAGCATGTGCTTGATTTAATTTCCCTTATACATCGCAGTGCCAGCGCTGGAATGATACATTGCGCCGCCCTGTGATTAACAAATAAATTTGGCTGTCAAACCACACTGGAGGCGAAACGACAGGTGTGTTTTCAGGTGTAAGGAAGTGCTGGCATTTTTGGTGCCGCGGTGTTTTAATAGCACCACTGTTGTCACCGGGACGCCTCAAGCCAAACTTCAGCGCGAATAGAAAAGGTCAATCAGCCATTACTCTTCTCCCTGTCCTATTTATGTTTCATGCTGCTTTAAAATACATTTCGCCCTCCCCAAAAAAATTATTAAATCCTTCTGTCCTGTAGCACCTCCTGGAATTGAAATCCATTGTCAGAAGTGGCACTTACAGCAGGGATAGTTGAGCACCATGATGTCATCTATGGCGATGTATCCTCGCCGCTCCCTGGAAACTGTCGCCTCAATCAGCACCTGCAAAAGTGAACGGGAATAATGATGGACAGATTCATTATCAGAGCAGCTAAAGCATACACTTGTGACTAACCTAATGCCCTCGAAGCTTAAGTGTAAGAGCAATTTTCGAAAAGAACATTGAGGGCAGCACGAACTCCATTGCTCTTGTTCCCTTTGGTGACAGACGCATTAATTACAAACAAGCCCATCACCACACAGTTGCACATCTGCTCACCCCAAAACAAACAAACAAACAAAAAAAAACAAGACAATGAGAGAAATAAGAGGAAGACAGAAACATAAAAAAGAGAGATAAATTTCAGTCCTCGGGGCCGTGAGATATCACTGCTTTATCAGGGAGCAACACAATGTGGTGCCTGAGTCATGAGCCCCATTCTACATTCAGGGCGCAGGAGCTGCTGTGAAGCTATAACAGCAGATAATACAGCTTGCACAGGGCCACGAGACTCAAAGGAGGACAAACCTCCACAGCGTCCTATGGAACAATAAGCTGGATGAGCGGTGGGCTCTCATGAAACCTAATCAATATCAAATCACCATCCTCAGTAATAGTGAGAGAGTTATGAGACGCTGGGGTGATGTTTGTTTTCGCCGCACCAAGGACAGTCTTCAATCCACATGTTTGATCAAAGGCCAGCTATGAGTTATTGTTTCCCATAATCCTCTGGCCAAATGATTACAACATGCTTCCTATCACTGGGTCTGGCCTGCACACACTCAAACTGCATTATATCCTGAAAGCTACTTTAAATGCGTGTGTCTGATGTCCGTCTTTATACGTAGCTGAAATACACTGTGCAAGATTGGAGCTTAATTCCTCTCAAGGTCAGATGGCAGCATTAAAACTGGTTCTGTGTTGTGTAACTATTACACCAGGGAGTTTTCTTTCCTATAGTGGTGTCAGTGTGATAGAGCACATGAGCTTCAGTACCAATAAGAAAACTACATTTGTTTTCTTAGAACATCAAAGTCCCTTTCTAGATCATGCAGTCACTGGTTTGATCAAACACATCCCTAGAGATATCCATAATTTGTGATCTCATGCAGATATAAAGACTGTTTTTTTCAAATTCCATCTGCTGAGCGTAGATTTGGGTAAAGGGGAAAACTAAAAAGTGGACTTCGAATGAAGATCAAGATGCATTTTGAGACATTGTGGAAGGATTTTTAAATATTTTATGTGCTAAGGGAAGTCTTGATGCTGTTTGGGAATCTCAGTCTCTGCTTTACGGAGATGAAGTGGTTCTGTTTGGTTGGTTTCCTCGGACCTTAAGCCCACAATGGGGCAATTTGCAGCAGAGTGTAAAGCAGCTGGGATAAGAGTCAGCACCTCCCAGTGTGATCCCTTGGTTCTCTGCTGAAAACCAGTGGATTATTCCCTCTGGTTTTGGGTAGAGTTGCTGCCCCAAGCGAAGGAGTTCAGGTATCTCTAGATCTTGTTCATTAATGATGGTAAAATGGAGTGTGAGATGGACAGA
Organism: Dascyllus trimaculatus; assembly: GCA_024666655.1. Classification (NCBI taxonomy): domain Eukaryota; kingdom Metazoa; phylum Chordata; class Actinopteri; family Pomacentridae; genus Dascyllus; species Dascyllus trimaculatus. Next base: position 9,941,095 of record CM045451.1, on the reverse strand, counting down.
CAGATCAGCAGTAATGCTGGCTTTGTCCTGGTGAAGGGGGAGCTGAGCTGGAAGACAAAGCTCTCAATTTACTAGTCGGTCCACACTCCAACTCATAGCTATGGTCAAGAGTTCTGGGTAATGTCTGAAAGAATGACATTGCAGACACAAGCAACCAAAAGGAGTTTCCTCCATAGGATGGCTTGGATTGGCCTTACAGATACAGTGAGGAACTTGGACATCTGGAGGAAGTTCGGAGTAGAGAAAGGAGCCAGCAGTATCCGTTTAGGATGTCTCCAGAGCACCGCATCTTAAAGGTTTTGTGGGCATTTACAACTGGAAGGATCCTCTGAAGTAGATGCAGAACCTGTCTAGGGTTTACCTATCACATCTGGCCTGGGAACGCCTTAGAATCAACCATGAGGAACTGGAAACGTTGCTACGGAGAGGAACGTCTGGAATGGCCTGCTTAGCCTGCTGCCATCACTACCTAACCTCAATAAGTAGAAGACGTATGTATGTATGTATGTATGTATGGATGGATGGATGGATGGATGGATGGATGGATGGATGGATGGATGGATGGATGGATGGATGGATGGATGGATGGATGGATGGATGGATGGATGGATGGATGGATGGATGCATGGATGGATGGATGGATGCATGGATGGAAGCCATGAGTTGTGGTTTATAGTTCTGGAGATGAGTATCCCTTGCAATTTTTGATGCTAACACAGTATAATGTACTGTCTTTCTGAGCTAATACCAAACTGGTACTTCACAAAACCTCACTCAAAGGAATATTTATTGTTTTTCTTCAAAACTCTTCCTCAAAACTTTCTGACACACAACAGAAGAAACTCAGATTATCTTCGCCGCCACAATCCTGTTGTGTTTGAGCACCTAATTTACGAGTCACAACAACATCTTCACGACCTCTGGCCCGCATTTCAGCCTTCCGCAGTCAGCAGGACGGAGCCAGCCCACCTCCCTGGACTTAGAAAGGAAGACATCAACTGGTGTGACAACAAAGCCAACCATGCACGACCCCTAAAGGCACCTTTACAGACAGATCGTGATGAGATGTGAGGAGATTGGGGTCAGCTTAAGAAACTCCAGACAGAATGAGACGGCAAAAAGCCAGGCATGCGGAGAGGGGAGGCTTGGAGCTAACAGAAGGAGAGGGTGGAGTGGAGAGGAGAGGTGAGAGGGAGAGCAGGAGGAAAGGTCTCGGCTACTGGGGCTCCTGGAGTTGGAGAGTGACCCTGCTCCGTCTATGGCCGGCTGCTCTACTCAGGGAGGAACACTGAGGCTAATCTCCTTCTGCCAGAGTCAATTTTCCTGTTTGTTCCCAGACGCTGCTGGAACCTGAGCTGGAAGACGCGCCACCGCTTTTTAAAAAGTGATATTAACATGTCCTGTTTTCATCATTTCCACTTTTCCGCCCGCTTTTTAGGTCATCTATCTTCCTAAAAGCCTGTGCAGGATCCGCTTCTCTTATTTCATTATTTCCATCCTTTCAATTTTTCACCGTCTTTTTTTATTTCTCTTGCTGTCCGTCGTTTCCACTCGCTTCCTCCCCTTCCTCCTCAAGAGCTTTGAATTAGCAGCAATGATTAAAGCACAATATCCTCCAGTATGTTGAACTGAATTAGCTGTGTAAGCACACACGGCTGAGCCATTAGACTAACATCAGAATTAGCCAGAAACACTGATTAGGCCTAATGGTGTACAAGGAAGGAGAAAAAATGTCTTGAAAGTCTAATTGTAGGTGTTTTTACTCTCTGCTCGGCTAAAGCGCGGAGGAGATTGATTGCTGGTTAATCCACAGTCTTCTTAGCCATTAGGAAAGGAGGTTATTAAGAGGGAGACATTCGGAGCATTTGTTTCAATAAACAACCTTCCCTGAATTTTATTGAAAGCCACTTTCCCAATGAAACGTCCCATATGCCTGTACTTTATTCTAATGAGCTGTTACTTTACTTTCACGAGATAAAAACTCACTGGTAAAAAAAAATAAAAGTGTGACGCGCAGTGATTTACGGCAGGTATAAAATGCACATTACGAGAACATATTACATTACCCTGTAATATTGGCTTTTAGAGGCAGTTGTAATGTATACAAATCACGAGACGATTTATTCGGCCCTGGAAACGGGCTTTTACATTTCTGCAGTCAGGAGACACCATTAGACACACACGGGGCTTTCACTCGCCATTACACGCAGTCAAAGATTAGATAAATAACTCCTTAAAAATTCGCAGACAAAAAGGTCGTGTGCTCAAGTAAAGCCGTTCAGGTGGAAAATGCCAAGGGATAACAGTCAGTGTCTGAGAACATAGTGTCAGGGATCTCGGTTCGTCCCCCGCAGTATTTCACAAAACCCTTCTCCATAGCCATGGGCTCAGCTCGGAGGACTCTCAGCAGGCTATGGCGGGGAGAAAATAGGAGATTTTATCTGACAAAGCTGGGATTCTCATTTAGCAGGTCTTTGATGTCCCTCCCTCATGCTAACTTGTTCCCCCTTTAAAGAAATTAGTCGGATAAGTAAACAAGATGACATCATGGGAAAAGTTAAGAAGTGGGTCAGTCTGGTTTATGAGGTTAACAGGCTAAATGTGTACAGAATGAGCAAATCTAGTCGGTACATTGGAAATGGGTCCTTTTTTTTGCACTGATTCTTGGATTAATTAAACATTTTGAGGAATGGCAATTTCCATTTCAATGTCCTTGAATCCCTTATTACATGGAAAATATTATTCTAATGTTCAGTTGAAACTGATATGAGACCAGCTGTTTTTTTTTTAATTTGTTTTTGTCTTTTTTGTGAGCTGTCTCTGTCCATTCACAGCTATAGCAGGAGATAATTACTATTCGTCTATAGGTTTTTGGACACAGAGGCTTTACATTTTTAAACACTGGTGTTAAAATAAAGCGTATTTCACATTTATGACCATTTTTCTTTCTATTTTTACAGACAATATAACATCACCCCCATACTGGCTTCTCTCAATTCACTCCTTGTTCATTTTAGAATTGATTTTAAGATTCTACTGATCACTTTAAATCTGAGTCTGACCCCAAATTGGTCTCAAGTCCTGTCTCCTGAGGGAAATTTTGACCTAGATTATGTTTGTCAGTAACGTATCTCAAGTACTTTCTAAACACTATTCCTTGACATTTATTTTCTACTTTTGTCAATCCTCCTTTTCAGCTAACCAGGCGTATATTACACAGGGTGGGACTCACCACCTTTGTAACTCAGAAAATGGAGGAAAAGCTTCAAATAGATAGATAGATAGATAGATAGATAGAACTTTATTGATCCTTTCAGGCAGTGCCTTCCAGGAAATTTAGATATAAATGTGTGATAAAAGGGCCGTTTTACTCCAAACTGTGTTGTTTTCATAAACCTAACCACGTGGTTTTGGTGCCTAAACGTAGACAAGCTTCTAACAAATCATTATTATTGTGAAAGAGTGATATTTTCCTACATTTAATCCCTAACTTAAGTCTAATGTTAATGGTCCCACACAGGCTGTAAGCTCCAGTCCCCTTGGGGAAGGTCCTGTCACAGACTTGCCTTAAGCAGACATGGTTTCTCTTTCAAACAGGAAGCTTTTTCTGTTGCGTCATACTTTGTCAGCAAGAAAATATGTTCATCTCAAAACAAAATTACGTCAGGGGATTACACTGGGGTTACATTGTGACCCCAATCTAGGCCTTAAATCCACTGGTAGGGCCCTTCTAAAGTTCCAAGTTTCAATAAGGGGTCCTGATGCTTTTGCCATCAGGACCCTTCAGCCTTTAAACAGTGTATCTGAGAAGAGAAGACTTACAGAATCAGTGACTTCTTTAAAATCACTTGTAAAACTTCATTAAATAACTCTTGATTGCTTGTCACCATACTTTGAGCTGATGTCTCCAGAACTGCCAGGTTTTTAATGTACTGATGTATGAATGAATGTATTTGTTGTCTTTATGTTGTAACTCTGTCTGCTGCTGCCATGCCAGGTCCCTCTTGAGAAAGATATTTCAAATCTCAATGAGGCTTTTATCTGGTTGAATAAAGGATACAAATATTAAAAACGGGCTTTTCTGTGATGTTGCCTATTTTGTTTATTGAGATTTTTATTGCTTTTACTTTTTAACTTGTATTTATTAATATTGACTGATCATGTTTTGTATTTCTGTATTTTTTTTTATCATCTTGTTTTAACTTTATCTTAATTTGCTTTGCTTTCTTTGGCCTCACTGTTCTGTTGTTTCCAGAGTACTTGCTTTTGCATTGTCTTTCAAAGCACTTGGCAAACCCTTGTTTTTAAAAGCTATTATTTTTCCACAGTGGTATGCTATATTAATGACGAGCATAACAAATGGAAATACAAACAAAAGACATTTAATAAGAATAATGAAGGCAAATCTAACTAATGTGTGACAGGTGTCCTCATATTTCAAAGTGAGCATTTGCAACCTTTATACAACAATTTTGGTAAACATGACATTTGTGAAGTCCTCGAGCTGCTCAATTTTGAATGTAAAACGAGGCTTTAACGATTATTTCTGGTCAATTAAATGTCAGAAAATAGTGAAATGGGTCCATCGGTGTTTCCTAAAGCCCAAGATGACTTCCTCAAATGTCTTGTTTTGTCCAACAACCTAAAGATATTCTGTTTGCTTCATTTATAGAACAAAGACACAAGAACACATTCAATTTTAAGAAGCTGGAATCAGAGAATTTACACTTTTTTCCATAAAAAATGCTCATATTGATTAACAAATCATCAAGATAGTTGGCAATTAATCAACAGTTGACAACTAACTGATTAATCGCTGCACTCCTAATGGAAATGCAAAGTTCCAGAGGTGCCATCCTGACACAAGCATGGGATGAGTGCAACTCTTGCAGAGGTGTGCTTATATAGACTCACTCTCTTGATGCGCATTTGACATGACATGGAAGGATTGCATTACGAAAGAGAGAAAAATCCCAGTGACACCTGCAACAGGTAGAAGGTGGTGCAAGAGGGAATTAATAATATACACAAAATCAACATGTGGAAAACTCAAGTCAGAAGAAAAGCAAAGCCAAGGAAGATTCTGACATCTGGAAGGAAAAGTGAGAAGTGATGAGACGGTATGGAAGGCAGGAGGGAGGGACATGTCTCCGGCTCTTGTTGGCAGTCTTGGAGGGCTGGATAACATCTTTAATATTTGATAACAAGGTTCTCAAGGTACTGCAAACACTTCTACCAATAAGAGGCGGGGAGAAATATGGCAATGTACACCAGACACACACACGCATGACATCTTCAATCGGCACGTCTCAAGGTGATCTTTCACATCTCCTCCCCCAAAAACATCCATTGAACTCCCAATTTCACCGCCGCAATAGGGAGGGAGGTGATGTCTATGTGATTCTTGTCGCCCCTGACATTAATACAAAGGGCAGCGTGATCAGAGAATGTAACCAAAGTCTTGATTTATGACAAAATAAACCTCAGCGTGGACATGTTGGATGGAAAACGCCAAGGTACTGCATTTACTCTGGAAGCAATCAAGAAAACAATTTCTAAAAATCATCAGGCGGATGAGCAAATACGGCTGATTTTGGTTTTCAGCGCATTAATCCCCTTAGTTTAGGCGATTATCAGAGATTTTCCATTTCTAATTACGTTCCACAATGACATTTCCAAGACACAAACAGCGATTGTGAGCGTGTGTGTGTGTGTGTGTGTGTGTGCCACAAACAAGGTATTTCATTACACTCAAAAATCACAAGCGACCTTGACTGTAATCTCACATCTGTATCCGCAGTGCAAAAGGCTACGCTGACATTTTGTATCCCCGCGCTGTGGGGCAAGGAAATGGGTGCTCTAATATGTCCTGAAATCTAATAAGGCAGGAGAAGAAAAAAAAACCCTGCGGATTTGAGAACTGTCTCCGAAAATGTATTCTCCCGGGATTTATTTTACTCTGAGACAATGATAAGAAGCGCCTATTCCCCACCTCTGCTTCAAAAGAGTGCTTTTTTGCTGGTTTAATGACAGGTTAAATCTCCCTGCCTATCACTTTAAAAACCAAAGTGATTGTATTAAACTTGCTATGGAGCTGATATAACCAAACCCTTTCACTATTTAAAGTCACACCGGCTGCGGCTAACGTGCTTTGGAGCTAAAAGTGTTGGGTGAATACTGAGAGAGGTGGTGCTGAGGCAGACCAAGCTGGAACAGATTTCCACTCTTCTTTTCTGCTTCTATTGCACTGTCCAGGATGGCCAGCAACGAGACAGTATTGAAGAAAACATCAGGCCTCATACCTCCCTTCTGTTTCGTCTGCACAACAGAGAGCAGTGGTGTGTTGCAAGACAAGACCCACTGTCATTCCACTGTGATGAGGTTTTTTTTTTTTGACTGCCGGGGGATTAGCAATGTAAGCCGTGGTATATGTGACTTTGTGGGGGCCGTTTGCTTTCGCTTCCTTTGTGCTCGGAAGCAGCTCGATGTCAGCCGAGTTAAAGTGAAATGTAACATGAGAGCGGGAGGCGAAGGGAGAAAAGGCTTTAATTCCTCACATGTCGCAACAGGATACATTTTCGCTAATGGTGCCAATACATGGCGAGCAAATCCCCAATATTAGCAAATTTAATCCAATCAATTTGAACACTGTGTTTTCCCCCCAACATGAGATAAAAGCTAGGCCATTAGCAGTTTAAGCTGTTCTATTAAAAGGCTGTACTGTCAATACTAATTTAAGCGTTAGGCCCATCTTCCTCTCTTGTACTGTTTGTCCTGTCTTCAGAGCCATCTTCTCCTCCTCCTCCTCCCTATAAGCCCATTATAAACCTCCTTCTCCGAGCTGGAGCCGCTCATTGGCAGCCGCGGCGCAACTCTGACTCACCTATGAGCCATCTCTGTTTATTGGGATGCTTACAGGACCGCGAGACGAGAAAGTACACAACTCCACAGAGAGGGAGAAAGGAGGGAAGGACGGCGGAGGTACACAAGGCAAATTCAGTGGCACTTGACAAGAAAAGGGGAGGCAGGATAAAACATGTTATTACTGTATTTATGACTTATCTGTCCTGATGTTGCGATTGGGTGAAATAATGGTTTGCGAGTCTGTTTTATAACAGAGAGGCCGCGGCTTTCGATGCATCCGGCAGTCAGAGAAGCGCTCTTTAGCGAGACACTCGACCATCTCCAGGCCACTCAGATTGTTAAACATTCGGCATAACAGCAACCGGTATCTAATATATTTAATAAGGCCATTGCAAAAGTAATGATTCACAGTGAAAATGCCATCAAAAGAGGAGAATCCAACAGTGAGGACCTCATTATTTGTTGTAAAACTGAAGTGATGAGCAGTTTCACTGGCAGGCGTCCTTCCCAGCCTGTTTACGAGCAGCAATGCTCAGGGAAAGGTGTGACTGGCAACGGCACTGATTAGCAGAACTCGCAGTTTCTCTTGTATACTGATTTGTAACTTAACAGGTTTCCCACATAGTGGTTGGATTTTAAAGGCGTCTGTAAAAAGAGCATAACCGTGCTACGTTTGTTTAATTTAAATGTGCACAAAGACTGTAAAGACTTAATTTTAACCAGAACGGAGAAGGAGCATTTAGTTTGCATTTAAAGGTGATCTCAACATTTTGGGAGATACATACAGGTGACAAACTAAAGGAAAAAGTCTTGGTCTGGTGGGTCTGTTATGCTGTCATCGTTACTGGCATGGTTTGGGTCCAATTGTCCCCTCAGAGGAAAGAGTCGCTGCAATTTAATACACAGTTGCTTTGAGGGATCATCTTTACCCAATCATGAAACATTTCTATCCTGATCGGTTTGGACTCTTCCAAGTTGACAGCCTCTTCCATCCATAGCATCCTCCCTCTTTCCTCTCGACTCTCAGGTGCTCTGGTTCCCAGTGATTTGTGGGTGGTTTTGGCAACAGTCTATTTAGAGGAGGCTGGAAGAGAAGGAGTCTCTCTCTCAGCCCTCCTGCTGCAGCCTCAGCCCGCTACCTGTTTTCTGTTGTTTTTGTTGCTTTCTTTCGTGGATGGATTTCTGATAGTTTTTCAGGTTATTTTTTTATGTTTTTGTTTTATTTCTGTTCAGTTAGCCGGTGCACTTTTTGATAGGGAAGGCTCTGGATGTGGGAGTCCGTCCATCCTTTTGTTCTTTTTGGCCAAGACTCCAGACTCCCATAGTTTTTTGGCATTTTTTGAGAATAAAATCCTTTTGTTTGATGTGTTTGATCTCGGGTGTGGCGTCCTCTATATAAGTTGCAGTTTGCTGGGTTGAACCAAGCATGGGCCATAACACACATTGTGTAAGGTCACTGAATGGTTTGATGTGTGTGTGAACATTGTAAACCATAGTCTTTGGCCTTTGCAGTCATGAACACCTCTGGGATACATGCTAGAATGTGCTCTCTACCACCATCATCGAAACACCAAATGAGGGAATATCTTTTGGAAAAATGGTTTTCGACAATGGTGGTAGAGATCAGAGACTTTGGGAGTCTATGCCAAGGCACAGTGAGGCTGTTTTGGCAGGATGTGGTGGCCCAACACCTTAGTAAGAGACTTATGTTGGATTTTTCCATATAGTTCGTACAAAAGATGAGTGTAGCCACAGTGACGTCACCCATGGGTTGTAGACTATTATTTTGAAGTCTGGAGTTTAAAAATCGACTGTCACCATCTTGCTTTTTTGAAACCAAATGTAACAAGCAAATGGTGGATCTTGATATAGTAGTAACCTCTCAATCACAAAGTAAACGTAACCTAAAGCATACCCTAGATTACTATATACGATATACTATAAACGGGATCCTACTTTACAAAATGAACATAATTCTGTACTAAAGGTGGCTTGAAACTAGAAAGTAAGACTATAAAATCTTTGGAAAAACGTCTACAGAAGTAACAAATCAAGGTGTAAAGTAAGGCAGTTTTCTCATACACTTCTATTGCTTTTAGAACCAGGAGAGTCGCCCCCTGCTGGCTGTTAGACGGAATGCAGGTTTAATGCACTTCTACGTTGACTTCACCTTTCAGACCTGGATGGAACATGCATCTCATACATACAGTCTATGGTTTTTCTTTTAAATTGTTAATCTTCTATTCATTATCATTTTCTTGTTTAGGCAGTTCTTTAGGTCTAGAATTAACGATCTATACCACACTCATTCCTGCAAGCTACATATGGATGTCAACAGCCAGTTAACTTAGCATAACAAACTGAAATTCCCTCCAAAGCACCTCTTAAGCTCACTGAATAACATGCTGTATCTAGTTTGCTCATTCCATAGAAGGAGAACTTTCTGGCAGCCGCGACCATGAACCCATGAATTTAACACACAGAAGACACATAGAAAAGCGTGCATATTTCAATGCGAGCAACAGCAAGGCATTCAAACCTTTATATTCTGTACATTTACAAAGTCTCTGTACAATATATTTTTTTCTACATCTACAAGAACGCCTGCAATGTCAGCATTTTATACATATATTTGAATTTCTACAAATGGAAGAATTCCTACAGTACAAACAGAGCTATTGTATAATTCTTATAGGTCTTGTTCATCTCCTTTGCTGCTGTAACACTGCAAATGTCTCTTGTTTTTGGATTCATAAAGGCGTATCTTACCTTATTTTATATTTAAAAAAAAATCATGCCCACAAAATATAATCTTTTTTCTTTTACACCTTTCACACACTGAACAAGTCAAATTGCGAAATTGTGAAGTGACACTTTTTTGCTATGAGCTTTGGAGATTCTTTAACTTCGAGAGAGCTGATCTGTTCATGCAAAATTAAAATGTGTCCTGGTGCTTGCCACATATTTAGGATGCAAAATCTGAAAGCGGCATGAATCCTCTCATCTAACCCTCAGCTGGAAAGGGAATAAGAATATTTCCGAAAATGTCTTACAAAATGCCAAGCGTACCTTTAAAAACAAATCCCGCGAGGCTCTGACGGTGTACCGGTGACTGTGGCAAGGTGTTTGAATATTATAATGCAGAGGAGTAGTAGATTCCTAGATGGAAATATTCCTTTCTATTATGAGTAAAGCGTGAATGAAAGAGTGAGGACTGTGTGTATACTGTATGTTTACTTCTGTTAACCTAAGTTTGTTTACCTTATTTTGAGATCATGTGATGTTGGTAAAGAAGTGTCATGCTGCATCTAGCCCCAGGACTATTATTTACATAGTGAAGGTCATATCTTGCAGCATTGAATGGAATTTAATTAAGTCGGAGGGGATTGACAGTTCTTGATAAAACGCACACTACTCAACTTAATTGCTTTTTGACAGCTCCGCAGAGTTTGCAGAAAGAAGAAATTGGATTAATAGATGGATAACCCTCATGCTCACCTGACTGTGCCATCTACAGACCACGGCACATCAGGCGCCCACAGAACATGCCAGTCAGTGTCTGTCTGCTGTAACTATGCAGCAACGTGACATGCAAGTGGTTGGCTGCGTGCAAGTCTCAGCGGATGAAATATCTACCAGGCATTTCCCAAGTGAGATCTAGTTAGGTGCCTCGAGCGCTAACATTGGCTACATCCACGAGGGAATCAGCGCTAATTAAATTGCAAATGCAAGTAATTAACACCAGATTCGCCCCGAGGCTAAAATGAGTGGTGATCAACAGAGCTGCACTGTGTAGCATTTTTCAGCCGTGCAAGAAGTCGGTCAATGGGTCTGCATATCGTCGCTGTGGAGAGAAAATCTCTGAAGCAGCCAAAAGAGGAGCATTGAGCGTCTGGTTTCATTCACACATCGCATAATTAGAAGTCATAAGACAACAAACCTAATGGGGAATTTAAAAGACATTATGACTGAATGGTATTGGTACCTGGTATTCATTGGGCCAGAAGGTGCTGACAGCCAGATCAACCTGGTGCCACTGTTTGCCGTGAGACCCAGACGTGTTCCACACCGGGCTGCCGAGCGGACCGCCGTTGACTCGGACGTACGCCCGTAGAGCCCCGGGGCTGTGGCCGTCACGGCTGTACAGGAAGTAGCTGAACTGGACGCAGTGGGTGTCGTTTTCACTCAGCGTCTGCAGGAGCATCTGAGCGCGGTGACCCACGGCATGCTGGGACGAGTTCACCAACATATAAGAACCTGGAAAGACAAAATGCACCGGTTATTTTAGCTGTAAACAATCAGTCAGTTTCAAATAAAAAATGCAATTTGGAGAAACTCGCAAAGGCTGAGAATGGAGTATTTCCATTTTATTTAACTGGAGAAGTTTGGAAATGCCAGGGGTTGCTTGTGTTAAAAATCGATTAGTGTATACAACATAGTTTGGGCGTGCATGTTCATCACTTTTGAGCTGCACATTTTGCCTCACATCTGACCCAGAGTTTAAGCTGTCATGTCAAAGATTTTACAAATTCACTGCCGTTCTTGTGTAGCAGTCATCCTTCTGATATCTCATATGCTAATGCTCATTCACATGTTTTCAATCTATTCCACAGTGAACGCGCAGCTGAAGCTTGACTCATATTAAAAATCAAATCTCAATATCTGTCAGAAAAAAACATTTAGATATTTTCCCAGATCGTTTAGCCCAAGTTATTTATGATATTCAAACTTTATGCATCATAGTTTCTCACTTCAGTTGTCAGTTACCATCCTCTGTGCACTGACAAAGCCTTCCTGTTCCTCTTCTGCATGTCAGATCTTAAGTTTTAAAAATTCAAGGTCATTTTGTTTCCAAGCCAGTCTATGTATATTTCAGCTGGTCCGCAACGGCCAGTTAGGGCCTGAAAACACTGTAATATTTTATTTATTTGAAATCTCTGTGCACCGCCCGTCTAAGATGCGTCAAAAACAAACATCATTTATAAGTTGTGGCAGTGAAGCATGCTTTCAAAAAAAAAAAAGAGTTAACAAGTCGCTGAAATGCCTGCGGTGTTGCATCATTTTGAGCTGGAAATTGAAGGCAGCCAAACAGACACTGTTGTGCCATTGTTTCCTGAGGCAGTAATAACTTTCTGGACGGTGTTTTTCCATTCATGTATTTTAGGAATTTGATTTCTGTGTTGTTTTCCTTAAAAACAAGATCCATTAAAGGAAACTGAGAGTTACTGAAGGTACAATAAGCTGCAAAATGTGTACTATAAAGGGAAATGTAAATTGTTTATTAATAAATACAATAAACTGTGATAAATTCTGTGAAAAGCTGCAAAAATCAAATAATACATGATGAAAAAACCTCCAGTTGTATCATTTTAAGTAGCCAGAATGAGGATAAAAGGGTGTAGATTAGTGTTTATACTGTGGATGTGTCTGTGGCATAGATTTGTTCAGCTGATTTGTATAACTGGTAGAGGTTTGTAAATGAGCCACTGAGGGATTTTTGTTAAGCAGACTGATACGAAGCAAGGCAAACATGTCACAAAGGAACAAATCTGTTTTTAAACCACTTTTAGCGGGGTGAATCAGTAAGGAGAAAAATGAAAGCATTATCCAGCAACTTACTGCTATGCGTGTAGGCGGCTGATAAAAAGAAGAGAAATGTTGAATACGGGGAACACAATCGGTTCTGGCTAAGGCGCAAGTTCTTGTGAATAGTGGAGACAGACAAGGAGGAGTGGAAGAAAAAAAACCCGGCAGACTAAGTGAGGGCAAAAAAAAAAAGAACCGATGGCAGGTTTCCCTCTGCAAGGTGACGCCAAGGTAGAAAACGAGATTCACAAAACTCCCCCCAAAGCCTCCTCTAATCAGGATAACATAACCCCATTGCCCTTTGCCTAGCATCTGTCCTGCCTTGAGTCTGTGCCCGCTAACGTGATTAGCACAACAATGTTTGGAGACCTTCCTGTGTACTCACATAATCAAGCCTGTTGTCTTTCTACTCCAAGGTCTTTCTGTTCTCAGTCAGAAATGAGCCCAGGAGACCAGACAGTCGCAGCCTTGGCGCCAGGTGTCCCGAAGACATTTATTCTCCACTCAGATGTAATAGCATGCGAACGGTGAATTGCCACACAGAGGAAGAATTCTTTACATCCCACACAGTCTGCACCTCTAAACTGGGAAGCTTCCCTGATAAAAGAACACACTCTGCACTCCTTGATGTGTTAACACCTTCTTAGCAGCTCACTATAACAACATGAAAGGCCCTTTTAGACATGTGCTCACTCCTGTTGATCGGCACCTGAATGTGTCGGCTTCATGTTTGAATGAGCGCACCGGTGATTTCTCCATGAAAGTTGCGACAGCTAGGTCAGACTTACTAACAATTCAGTACCACTTTCAGCCTTGCACAAGTCTGAACGGCACCAAGACAGACATGTACAAGCAACAGTACTTCGAGTTGGGTGCAACAATTTACCAGAAGGCCTTGACCACATTTCAGCACCAATAATGATCCAAACAAAATCACACCCTACCTGTCACTTTGCCCTACAACCTCATATCCTTTACTTGTGCAAATCTTTACTGCGATAAAAAGCATATGCTAACAGCTTATGATAATGATACTCATCAAAAGTTACTGTAATCTGTTTTTTTTTCACAAAACGTTAACAGTAACTGAACTTTAGTTTGTTTCTTCCGGCTGTTTGCAGGAGTTTTTCTTCCGAGTTTATTAAATACCTGCAGCCTCAAACGGCAGCAGGATCCATATTAGCTTCCTCAAAGTCAGAAAATCGTGCATATTTACATGTGAATCAACAAAACAACTATCCTGATAGCTTTATTAAATACTTAGAATTTTAAATTATCCCCAACATAGAGACAGAATAAGTCTGGGTCAGGATCTAAATGCAACTCACACTGTGACCTTTTCTTCATTTCAGACAGGAGAAAGTTCATCAGCTGTAGTCAAATCATTGTCGAGTCCTGAGCTTCATCACAGTTGTCAGGATATTTTTTATTTCACTGTTGGTAAAGTAGTACTTAGATTACAGTAAATTAAGTATGCTGTTAGACTTAGTCTTTGGTTTACTGGTGAACTATTTGTACTTTACATCACTTGATGCATGAATACTGTGACTCTCTCCATCACTGTGGCGAGTTTGTCTGAATGAAATTGTGAGGAACTTTAGTGTAAAACTAATCTATGTCTGAAGGACAGAATTCTGTCACTTCAACAGACTGATGGAGCAGCAATGTTCTGTCTCCTACATCTGAAAGGGGCTTTAATACTCCTCAGCTTTAGTATTTAACTCCTCTGACTGAGTGCCAAACAAGACACCTGATGGAGTCATCTGCTTCTTAGCCAGCGCGACCCAGCCACTGAGAAAACACTAATTAGCTCTTTAAGTGCAAATAAGACAGAATGTCTACATTCACAGGCTGATGTTTTACATAATGAGATTGAAATTCATGACCCTTAACCCGGAGCCATAAAGAAAGTTAAGCTGAGAAGTATGGTTGGTCGTTACCTGGCAGCTATAGACTGTGGCCTTTGCTGCAAAGCCCCATTGCTCTGCGGCCCACTGTCAACAGCCCCTGATTTGTGTCTTGTCTTGGGCTCGCTATCTCGGCACTCTCATTTCGCTTTGCTTAATTAGACCTTTCAGAATCCGCCTCCTCTCCTGTACCCTCCAGGCCCATGAGGGACTCATAAAATAATAGCAAAGGGCCGAGGTGCTGCCGTCGTACTGTCCTCGCTGCCGGTTATATCCAGGATGTGTGTGCCTCCTGTTTTATATATAGACATTACCACCTTTCTGTTGACTCTGCAAGTAACCGTAACGTCGTGCGAGGACACGACAACCGTCCGCTCAGCTGCCCTTTAACCAGCTTTGAGATTCAAATCAAAGACAGGTGAAGCCATAGATTTAATAAGGTGCTGCATGTGAGCGAATATGATGCAGGAAAATGAATGTCCATGAATTAAACATTGGGACAAACTAAATGGTGGCGCTGGACACAGTCTGGAGCAGTAATCCTGATATACTATAAGATAATCCACTTAATATGGGCTTTATGTACAATAATAGCTCGTGAGATTTGGCAAATTTTCAATGTCTTGCCTCTGTGAAGTCAATAATGTGTGTATCTCAGGGTGAAAAGGGCAAGAAAACCCCACTGAATGAAAGAAGTAAGCAGGGAACAGGCCCGCATTATTGGTTTTAAATTCTGACATTAGCGCTGCATGATGCATCGTCTTAGCATTGACTTCCGGTGTGTGGACGCACATTAGTTAGCAATAGTAAGGAAGGCAAATTGACTTTAATTAACTAACTAACACATCATGCTGCAACTTTTTTGCTCTGTGATAGATTAAGAAAGCTTGCGTGGTTGTCATTTTCCAATCATTTATTCTGATTTGAGAGCTCTTGGATGCACTGCGGTTGTCTTTTTTAAAATTTTATCTATAAAGAAATGAATTTTGTGGACATGCAGGATTCACATGCGCACAGTGAAATGAGTGAGGGACAGGAAAAACATACTAAAAGGGAAGATTTAGCTGCAAAAAGAAAGTTAATATCAATTGTATGGAGATATTTCCTCTACAGAAAGGACCAAAAACAGCTGCTCTGTGAAGAAGTGTCTCGCAATTGTTGCCGCCTCAGGAGGCAACATGACTAATTTGTTTGACCATTTAAACCATCGCCATGATGCTCTGTATGCTGAGTGCAAAGCAGAATCTAAATGCCATCCAAAGCAAAAAAAGAAAACCTTTACCAGTGTTCCACCATATGAAAAAGAGAGATTCCCAATGTGATAACTTGTCTACCCTGTGACAGACACGGCACTTAACACAGTTACTGATAAAGGTGTCACATATGTAACACCATCACACACCTATTTTATATCAAATTCCCATCGCAGACCTGTGAGTTGAAACAGAGCTGTCACAAGTGGCATGTCATGCAGCTGCAACACACTTGTGGTCCAGCCAGACAACCGAGAGCCACATACATCTGCCCGTCCTCTTTATTAATGATGACCTCCAACTGTTTGTATTTTTCCTGAATGATCATACAAGTAAGAACATCACAACTGAGATGAAGGAAGCGCTGGCTGCTCGGCACCCTGATGAGAAATGTCTATCCTGTATAACAAACAGACAATGTGGTGACGAAGGTCGCCGGCCTGAACAAGTGGACTAGAATGTTGTGCTTTGGACACAGAATGCATCTTGTGGTTTCTAGGTAGTATATTTTCTATACTGTGATGGCATAACATACATTTTCTAAAGCATATTTGTGCACCACTTCCAACCTCATCCTCAGCCAAGGATTTCTTTTCTGCCGTGCAGCATTGCTAACTTTACCAACAAAAATATTGGAAATAAAGAAACGGAACAGTTCAGCAGATTTTTTTTAATTACAATTTTTTTTTGTATTTTTAAAAACGTACAAAAATATACTGTGAATTTCATGTCTAACTTAAAAAATAAGATTTTTGAAATATACAAGATTTGTATGTTGAGCTACGTGTAAAAACTCACATCATACTGAACTTTATTATTGTAAACACCAAGTATCTGCTATTTTAATTGTAGTTGTACATTTTTTCAAAGTAAAGATATGAATTTTATAGTTGGACGCACTTTTTAAAAATTTCTAAGTAATATACATATTTTATAAGTCTTTTAGGTGAAGTAAGATGTAAAAACTGAGAAATTATCACTTAATCCTTGCAATTTTAAAACCGAGTTACTATTTTAACAACAGTATTTTGACATTTTCTACAAGATTTGTTTCTACATAAAACTGTACAATGAAACCCAACCAATACTGGCACTGAACATAATATTTAAACACGTTTATAGTAGTGCTGTCAATCGATTAAAATATTTAATCGTGATTAATCACATGAATGTCGTAGTTAACTCGAGATTAATCGCAAATTAATTGCACATTTTTATCTATTCTAAATGTCCCTTGAATTATCATTTTAATTCTATTATCACCATTGTGGCCTGGTTTTGACGACGAGGAGGAGGCAGAGAATTCGCATCAGCTGTTTGTTTGGCCATCAAGTGGTATTTCAGACTGGATGTGCTACGATGAGAACTCAGTTGACACTGACAGTAAACACAGATAACTTGGGTCTTGTCAATCACAGGACTGGACCTGAATATCTAAATATCCGAATATTCGGCCGTTGTGGTGGTAACCGAATAATAATTTTGAGATTCGAATAGTCATATTTTTGGACTTAAAGTAGCATGTAGAAACTCACATTACACATGATACTATCCAAAATTACCACTTGATTCTTGCAATGGGAAACTGAATTACTAGTTCAACAACAGTATATTGACATTTTTTAGAAGATTTGTTTCTACATAAAACTGTATAATGCTGCACGGTGGCTCGGTTGTTAACACTGTCGCCTCACAGCTAGAAGATCCGTGGTCCACGTCCCACTTAGGATCTTTCCCTGTGGAGTTTGCATGTTCTCCCTGTGCAGCGTGGGGTTTCACCGGGTACTGCGGCTTCTTCCCACAGTTCAAAAACATGCTGAGGTTAACTGGTGATTCTAAATTGTCCGTTGGTGTGAATGTGAGTGTGCTTGGTTGTCTGTCTCCTGTCATAGACTGGAGGGTGTCCCCTGCCTTTGCCCGAGTCGGCTAGGCTCCCGCCCCCCTGCTCGCAACCCTACAGGGGATTAAGTGGTGTATAGATAATGGATGGATGTTTATAGTAATTTCACAGTTTTTACACGTGTAAATATCCGTAATTAAACATAATAAAGCCCTAAACCATAAAATATGTAAAAAAATAAGGCCAAAAACTTACATATATATTTCGATGTGCTGTTTTTTATGTGACAGTTATTTTCTGTTATTTTACAGTAGTTTTTGATGCCCCCCATGTGCCAGTATATGTTTTTACAGTTTTTTAGGCAGCCATAACAGACATGTAGAAGAAGATCTCTTTTTTCCTGAAGCACATATGTGCAGCACTTAGGCCAATATCATCCACTGCCAAGGATTTCTTCTCTGTCATGTATCCTTGTTAACTTTACCAACCAAGTGTTTCCAATTGAAAAATGAAACAGGCAATATAGTAACAAAAGAAAGCCTCAAATTAAAATACACATATTACTTTGGATAATTTCATCTGAGTAGGCACACGGGAGGATAACAGCAGACAAGAAGACATCTTTTGCACAAAATGTTGTACGAAAGTGGGACTTTTATGCAGATGGTGGTGTGAGGAAACTGTCTTTCAGCACTAGCACTCTCTGTGCACCTTAACTTTTTCACCATTCCTTGACTAAGATGGAGGCACAGCATGATTACAGCGCCGTGTGAAAGAACTGGAATGACAAACGGACACATAAAAAAACACTCAATTTCCTCTCAATAACCAACATGTTGGCACAAACATGGATTTCTGATAACAGAACAAAAGGGAAGAAGACCTTGCCCGGGTCAACGGATCGCCCATGAAGTGGCCGAATGTTGGAGATTGAACACTGAATCGCATCTGCAGAGGAAGAAGTTGTTATGTTCGACCAATTCATTGTTGGCAAGAGGTCAGAGTGAGCCTCGCACATACAAAGTAATGACACTGTTCTGCCACTCAAAGAAATCCTTGAATTTATCTAGAAAGTACTCGTCAACAAGGAGTTGTCAGCCTTTATTATCATCAACTATGTGATTGTACACTTGGGCTGTAACCTTCAGGATGTCATCAGCACCTCGGCACTGGGTTGTTTATCGAGTTCTGTCAGTCTTTCTGCCCTCATACCTGAAGTCCGCTGTCCGTTCAGTGACACTTCAGTCTGGCACATGTTTAATCACCCTCCTATGCAACAGGTCCATTAGGTCTCATTTAAAAAAAATGTTTTTTAATATTCCCTTTTGTTGTAACAGTACAAATACTTTGCACGTCTTTATCAGTTTCCACGCTGGCATTTAGCTCAGCTGCCAGCATTATGTAGGAGGTGCTACTGCAAAGATGAGGATTCCAGCTCAGGTTTTGTACAACTTTTAAAAATTGAATACCATTTTTTACGCTTCCAAATGTCACATAGAAGACAAAGTGCAAAATAATGGGATGCTTTTAAAATCATCTTGCTTCCAAGAAATATTGGCGCAACATTCTGCTTTAATAAGCCTTTTAAACTTGCTTCCTAATCAAAATAATCTCATTAGTAACTTTACCAAATCTCAAACTAGGCTGTGAGATATTGTTTGTTGGAAAATATAATGCTCCCTCCTGTGATTTAAAAACTGATTCTAGACACTTTCATTTCTTTTTCTTTTTCTTTTGATTTAATCTCCACTTTTGATACGGTTCACCACCCTTTTCTATTCAGCAGTTTCTTCACTTGGTCTTCCCTAATGGTCATTATTAAAGCTGCTCCACATACAGCATCAGGGTTCAAGGTTATCTTTATCGTCCCTCCAAACGGGGGGAATTTGTTTTGCAGCAAGAGTTTGCATATAAAAAAGGGACAGTGACATCGACGGCAACAACAACAATAAATAACCAACTAATGCAGGGAAATGGAAATCCGTACCAAATACAAATATTCAAGTGTGCAAATGGGCCAAGATAGAGCAAAGCAAAGACGCAGCCAGAATGCTGATTTCCATTAAGCATAGTAACAGGACAACATATAAAAGAGACATGGAGTCTTTTAGTCTTTCAAGCAAGTTTTCTGGCAAGAGGGCAGTAGTGAGCACTATCCATGATTGACTGAATATTTCAGACTAGTCCTGTTGTAGCACAACTTTGGCGCAATGGCTGTTGTTTTAAACATGCTCTATAAATAACGTAGACTTGCTTTATTATTAAATATACTGTGTCATCTGAAGATTGTAGCCCAAAATCAACTGTGTGCACCAGTTACGGATCCAGGAAAAGTCATACAGCACCATGAAAAAGTACTGCATTTTGTGTTTACTTGGGTTATCATTTTCTAATATTTAAATTTGTTTGACGGTCTTAAAAATTAAAGTGGGGAAAATATGCACACAAAAAAAAAAGGAATTTGAGAACGAGGCAAATACTTTTTCACAGCACTGTACATGCTCTTTAACTAATTTGCACTCCAGCTCAGAGTAAACTGCCTCCTTAACTCTGGCTTAGCAAAAGCTTTATCTCTATTGTCGCTGCTCTTTATACTGTAAGCTTGAGAACTGATTTAGATTTCCAAGACGACTTTTGAACTATCTACATTTTAGGTTGTCTGGCTGTAGCTTCAGGTTTACTGGTGGATCGGTTGGTCGATACGATCTCATCCGACCAAGTTCTAATCAGTCGGACAAACGCTGGTGTTACTTTTATCAGCAGGAAAGTTTTAAATCAACAGCCTTCCAAGATTTATCTCTCATTTTTGGATGCTGAAGGACAAAACTATCTTTAACTTTAAACACATCCAACCTAATGGTGACTGATAGGTCTAACTTGTTTTTCGCTTTACATTGCATTATTCATTCATTCCATACTAGATGGTGGTAAGCCACATATGTAGCCACAGCTGTCTGGGGGTAGACTGACAGAGGTGAGGCTTACAGTCTGCGCCATCAGCCCCTCTGACCACCACCAACCACTCACTCTAACACTGCATTCACCCGGGCTTCCTGATGTTTCCTCACGGTCTGCCATCCAGGTACTGACCAACCTCGCTTAGCTTCCAAGATCTGACGGGATCGGGCATCCACAAGGTGGTATGGCCACAAACTGTTACTGAAAGTGTGCTCCAACTCCAAATCAACTGACACCTTATCCAGCAAGTTTTGGCTACAAGTTGTTCAAACTGATTCCCAAAAATAAGAGTGCAAACTCTGCACACAGCAGTCTGCATATCGCAGCTCAGCAGCCAACCTGACAGATCATCCAAAAACAGCAGGCTAACTTGTCTGTGTTATATTTCTAAATAGTTCTTGTGCTGGAATCGCAAGTTGATCTATTTTCAGAAATCATATGAACATGTATAAATTTATGCTGCAGTCTGTTTCAGTAGAAAAAAAACAGGTGAAAAAGATTTAATAGCTTACAAATACTAGATTTCTATGGTATTGCAATTCAGTTAGGCTCATACATTGAGCACTTAGAAGTAATGTGCAGATTTTTTTTTCTCCAATCGACCATCTACATAAAATTGTAGACATGTCAGTGACTTATGAGCCCCAGAGTTCTTTATTTCCTGATTAGGCTGCAGTCAAACCAGCAGCATTTTTAAAGTTGCTTTTATCTGATAATTCCCCTAACTTTTAGCAGATCTGCTTTCATCTGTTTTAATGTGCTTCCTCTTCCATTTTTTATTAAAAGCTAAAAGCTGGCAAAAGTAAATAAAACCATTCAGATCGAAACTGTGGTGTTCAGTGCTACCCTGCGTGCACCCCACCCAGCACCTTACATGAATTATACTCCAAAGCGCCATAAAATCTGATAAAGTTCCATCCGTCCATTGATGTTCCTCCCAAGGGCAAAAGAACATCCATAACAAGATTAGGACTGATCCAGCACATCATAATTCATACGGAGCGCTGCCGGACTACAACCTGGTCACAGGGCTGCAGATGACACTATCTGTGGCAGGAGGAAGAGGTGGACAACAAACAGCGGCTGCAGCTTGGGTTAATGCAGCCGTGATGGATTAGCTGAGGTCACAAAATACGGAGAAGCGCAGAGAAGATGCGGAGATGTTAACATGGAAGATTATCAAAATAAAACAGAGAAGAGTGCTAAAATGTATTGCGAAGGCTGTATGAGACACTCAGCAACGCATTGTTCCCCTGGCACCCAAGGCCAGAGTCCAAGTAATCTCAAATACACAAGAAAACAGAGGGTCCAAAGGTGAGAATATAATGGAATCAATGACCGTGTTAGGGTTGGAGATGTGTCCTTGATGCTGCTTGCTGTGCCATCACTGTTAGTCCGGCCAGCTCTCAATCTTGATGCTCATCACCACGTGAGTTCGTCCCGCACTCCCTTCTGAGGAGGTCATGTGGGATTTCTGCACTCAATCTCCGAAGGGGCCCCGGAGTCCCCCACCTTTCTGTTTATTTGCTGCTGTCCACAATATCTGTCAGCGCAAATGTGGAAGTAAATAAATAAACTGGGTGAGAGAGAGAGAGTGCAGCTCTCTGGACATCGGCCTGAAAGCCACATTAGCGTTGTCATTTTCCCCCGATGTTTGGACCCACTCTGAGGAGAGGGGGAAAAAACGGCTCACGAATGCAAAACTACCTCATTATGTGGTGAAAATTGTTCATGGAGCAATAAGAGCTCTCAGTACAAGACACCACAATCACAGGCATAAATGCCTTGTCACTTACATCAGATGTTAATGTGTTTATTACCCATCACTGCAGAAAAAAGTAAATGACAAATCAAGTTTTTCCGCGATTCTTTGTTGTCTTGTGCCCATGTGACCTCGCGGATAATTTGAGGCAGGCCTGGAGGTATGTAAACAGCCTAGATGGAGGCTCTGATAAAAGGAAACCCGGCGAGAGGATGGACAAGTTCCATTCCTAATGGAGGATCTCATTCAGGGACAAAGCAATAATAAGACATCACACAGACTTAATCGACTTACAGCAATGACACACAATGACAGCGCTCCTACTGGGAGGCTCAGGCTGACCTTATGCTCAAAAAGAAAAGCAGCACAACAGCTTTTTTCCCCCTGAATATACAGCAGTAAAGTATTACGGGTGTCTCATTTTTCATTATCAGTGCCAGCATCCCTGTTCAGATGAAAGAGGTATACTGCACAACACATTTTATATCTTGAAGTCTACGATTCCCAAACCCCTGCATAAAATTGATATATTTGTCTGTTATTCAACAAGAATACTTAAATAAATTTGAATTTTGCTATCCTTTTGTTATTTCGCAGCAGTACAGATAACTGACCGTTTGGCCCGGCGGCCTTGAAGTTATTGTTGCTACATCTGCCGAGCTTTTCTATACAGTTCCCCCACTGATAACAATGGCAGATTTACCGCTGAAAATTATTACAGCAGTAATTTATGAAACTAGATGTCCTTGGAGCAAAAATGGACAAAAGCAATTTCACATTTTAAGCCTGAAACCATCAATTTTTTTTCGGGCTGAAATGACAACCGTCGCAAATTTTATTGGCCGGGGCTAGTTAGTAAATTTGGTCAGTGTTTGGTTCCAAAGCTGGCTAAATAAAAATCTATGTGGAAGTCCTGGAAATAAATAAAGATGAAGAGAATTAAATATAACTGCACATATATTGAAGTGTGAAGATAACTATAATAAATAAATAAATAAGAATTTTTATTGTACAGATATTTTCCACATTTTGTAATTCACAAAATATCAATAAAATTACAAAATTTACTGTAAATTTACATGTCAAATGTAAAATAATGTAAAAAAAAAAAAAAAAAAAGATATATGAAATGTTTTTATGTTAAGCTATGTGTAAAAATTTATACTTGATATTTTTCATCAAGTATTTGCTTAACTGTGATTTAACAATTTTTAAAAATGTAAATCTATTCATTTTATCTATGGACATACTTTTTAAGGTCATAGATCTGCAAAATATACAACATTTTTATGTACTGCCACATACAAAAACTATATTACACTTGATATAATCTCAAATTAACAGTAGATCCTTGCAATCTGAGACCAAATGTCTACTTTTAAACCAGAATTATTACTATTTTTAAAACTAAAATAATGCATAATAAAATTAATAATGCCTTTTTTTCTGTATTAAGCCTGATTATTTGTATTATAATATTATTTAAACATAGTTATAGGTTATTTCATTGCTTTTAGATGTGTAGATATCCTTCATTAAACATTAAAAAGCCAAAAAAAAAACCACATTATATAAAATTAAGGCTAAAAACGGCATTCTGATCATGGAAAAATATGTGTTTTGTTTTGTTTGTTGTTTTTTTGTGATGTAATAATTTTTTTCTATTATTCTACAGCAGTTTTTGGCGGCCCAGCTCCTAGAATGTTTTTTTCTACAGTGTTGTTTGTGTATTTTGAATATCGTAAGAAACGTATGTAATAAATATAACCCTGCCAGCCAGCATATAAAATAGGATTATGTGTCTCTCTTGGAAGGAAAGCTCTGCTGCTGCTATATGTGTAAATTTTAACACATTTACTGACGTTGTTTTTTGGTTCTCTGAAGAACAAGACTCCATTAAAACTCTTAAAATGCGGAGTTTTGCACTAACAGCCGCTAACACATTACTTTAATACATCTGGCTCTTCTCATTTCTCTGTTTTGAGCCACCTCATCTCCTACGTCCTCCTGCCTGAAAATGGATCTTAGTGGAGCATCTTGAAGGATGTCTCAGTTCCTGAAATGCATCTGGAGCGGAGAGGAGACTTGACGGAGAAGCTATGAGCGCGGAACCACAGATATATTCTCAGTATATCCTTTGCAGAAGTCATATCGGCACAGGTGACGTAAAGAAATTGGCATGACGGAAAGCTGGAACATACAAACAATTGGGGAAGCAGGACTGGCAAATCAGTAATTGTGTTCATGTACAACTAAACTGCACTTACATTTTGAAAGAATCTTATTTTTTCATCTGTGACCTGGTAGGAAAGGCTTTTATTTTAATGGAGCCACAAAATAAACACAAGCAGGATAGGGAGTGCAAACATAAGGCAGCAACAGGAGCCTCACCCAGGAGACCAGGGCTCAATGTGGGAGCATTATTCTTAGAAGTAACTTACATTTTCATCATTCGGTAAGGTTTATGCAGCAAAACTGCTTGGTTTAGTTTAGAAATAATCATAATTTGGGTTAAGATTTGACTCTCTCGTGACCTGTTTGAAGATTCTCCCCAGTTTTCTGGGATGATCAGTCCCACCTAATCACTGAAAAGGAGCAACAGCAAAGGGATAAAATAAACGGCAGAGCTATTTTAATCTGAAACATTTTTGTGATCGTCACACACACATATAATCCAGCAGAAAATCCCTCAAAGCATCATTCTGAATGCAGCTGAGTTGTATGGGAATGCAATGTTTGGGTGACAGGACTGCAGTGCGGCGTCTCGAAGTATGTCTTAATTCCTAAAAATGCATCTTGAGAAAAGTGACGTAGCATCGTGACACATAAAATGTAGGAGACACAGCTGGAATACACAAACCACTGAGGAAGCAGAACATATTATACACACCTGACGCCTGACATTGTGTTGATCCCCCTTATGTGCTCAAAAATGCTCTGAACCATTGGCACTGGACAAGAGGACCTTTCAGGGTGTCCTATGGGGTCTGGAACCAGGATACTGGCACTGGATTCTTTGGGTACTCTGGCTTGTGCAGTGGGGCCTCTGTCAGTCAAACTTGTTCCACTGCATCCTGTTGATGCTTGATCAGAATGGGGTGTAGGAAGTTTGGAGGCATTTGGGATTTCCATTTGCGTGAGGGAGTGTACTTGTTCTGGGACAATGTTTCTTTGGTTGTCTAAGTGTCATCAACACAGATGCCAAAATCCGAGGTATTCCAGCAGAACAGCACATAGTACCAATACGATCAGTGTTATTCACTTCACCTGTCAGTGGTCATAATGTTGTGGCTGATCGGTGTACATATAAAGTATATATGTGTTAAATGAGAAAAACTAAAAATGTTAGACATCCATACAGTCTTGTCACATTATGCTACGTTGCGAATTGACTTAAAAGCAATTGTTCACTGAAAAATACCATGAATTAATGAAAAATGTTCTGCTCATCTGGCAGAGATCAGAAAATACAGCTCGAACAAAACAGAGGACAGACGATGAAGCTGTGCCACACGTCATATTTAAATGATGTCGCTTTAAAACAACAAGGATTTTTTCGAATCGCTCGTTGCCCTGACTACTCTGCACTCGCGTCTTTTCCTCTTCTGCTCATATTTCTTGTGGGCAGGGAGAGGAATTGAGGATGTAAAAACTTTACAGACACCGTCATGCTTGGCTACAGTTGCTAAGCTATGATTGGACGATTGCTGTTTGTGGGAGGAGCTTAGCTTACAGTGAAGACAAGAGCAGCAAACCGTGGACCTTATGCCACCAAATAACCTCACTCAAATCTAATATAAATGACATATGCATTTGTTTTTCAGAAATATAATTTCATATTTGCTGCGGCAGATCACCTACCTGCTCTCTCTCTCACACATGCACACACACACACACGCACACACACACAATGTTAGACAAGTGAAAACATCACTGTTGGCTGCATAAGAACCTTCTCCATTGCAGCCGGATCAATAAGGCAGCCTACCAGCTTTGCATCGGGGCATGAAGGACTGACAGGTTTTCCATTCCCGTGGCTGACACGCTGCCTGAAGTGCACAACCTAATCTCATTTTCACCTCCACCTTCCCCCCCCTTCCCTCCCCCCTCCACGCTCATTCTATCATTCACAGCTCCACCTCTGTCAAGCTCATTCTCTCCCATTCATATCATTTTTCATTATCGCCGCCGTCATCCATCAAGTAGCCTCTCTCTCTCTCCCACACGATATTCAAAGTAGCATTTGGTATTGACAGTTTCAGCTTTAAAAAAAAAAAAACAACAACCCCCCTCGTCTCTCTCTCTAGTTGTAGTGTTTTTCATTGACCAGAGATCAGCTTCACGTGACATCTCCTCTATCATTCATTTCTAAATGCTAATAATGGAGCTGCTTTCACTTCATCACATTTCTCCTCTCTGCACATTCTATCCTATTTTGGAGGACTTTAAAGCTTTCTCAGCTCCGTGTCCTCGTTTTTATGACTTCCCTGTTCTCCACAGCCCTCATTTAAAATGCAAAAAAACTGACCAGAAAGGTGACAGGAGGGAAAGTATTGAATTAGGCTGTATAGTGCCACGGGGCGCTCTTAACCTTTTTCCAGTGCTTTTGCTTTATCTACACTGTTAACAACTCGTATTCTTTTTCTGCTCTTAACTTTATCTTGTCCTCCTCATTCCGAGCAGGAGCCATAACTGGTTTCTCTGCAGGTCTTTATCACTTTGAGTCAAGGGCCAGCAGACCATTACCTATGCCTCCGGGGACAGGGGGTAGAAATGAAGAGTGAAAGAGGGTGGGGTGGGGTGGGGGGAGAGTGAAAATAAATGAAATACAAGCGCTATTGTCAAAGTAGCCACTGCCTTCCAGCATCGGAGAGAGATAAGGCCGTGTCAGCAAGTTGTTGTTGTCTTCCTTCCAAGGAGAGCGGCGGCTCGCGCTGACCTTTTGAATTGTCCTCCAGGCGGTTCAGGATCAACTGCCGGATTTGCCCCCGAGGGAGAAGCAGCCGCGTGGACGCAGAAAAAAAAAAGAAGACGGAGAGAGATGTGCACTTCTTCAACGTCGGTTTGCCTTAATGCTTTAGAGATCCAATAAGAATCTGTCCATGGCTGCACAGAGGAGGAAGAAGCAACAGGTGTGTGCACTGATGATTACTGCCATCATCTAATTCTACATCCATAAAACGCAAATTATTTTGGGCTTTTTCCTAAAAAAAATCCCTGTTGTACTCATTTACTATTCATTATAGACAGTAAAAGACACTCAGTTTATCCTTTAGCGAGCATCAAATTGGGATTGTAGACATTTAACACTAAAAAAACATGCGTATAATGTTGCACTATAATATGCACTACTGTTACTTGGTCTATAAAATGTCAGAAAATGGTGAAAAACAATTCGGAATTTTGCCACATCCTGAAGATATTCAGTTTACTGTCAGAGAGGAGCAAAGAAACCCCCCAAAATCACATTTAAGAAACTAAAATCCGTGATTTGACTTGATTTGCTCAGAAAAATCACTACAGCTGATTACTCGATTTTCATAACAGTTGTAAAAGAATTAATCAGTTGACAGCTAAATAAGACTAATTGCAGCTTTACATATTAATAATTAAGGGATTGTTAGAAGAAGGTGATGTAAGGTGGTGAATGTGACTGCAGTGTGCAGCTTAATTAATGTGATTACAGACAAAGCCACAGAGTCAACACAGCTTGGCTTCCTCTTCACCTCACACACAAAATGAACTTTTAATTCAGCCGGACACTATTAAGAAAACTATTTCTGATATTTTAAGACCTAAAGTGCTGGAACTCTTATGTAGGGACTACCGAGGAGCACTTGAACCACAAAGGCATACCACACATAAGTGGGTTCACTGATTAGTTCCTCCTCAGTGCTTGGAAGTGTGCTAATCAGTGAAATCGCCCACTGCAGCCCTGCATATTCTCAGCAACTGCATGGCCGGTCATCCGTGCTGCGGGCTAAATCATATGCAAGCCCTAATAAAGACGAAACCTTCTTTAAGTAATAGTGGAACTACTTATTCCGCACCTAATCAAAACAGAAATCACTTCGGATTAGAAAAAAAAACACCAGCTGTCCATCTCAACCACAGCCACGAAGACAGAGGAGGTGTCCTGAACAAAACAAAAGAACATCCTTCACATTCTTGCCCAAATCTTGACCTACATCACTCAAATTAAGAACTCATTAAACGAGATTAGTTCGGCTTTAACTGCAACAAATGCAAATTAATGCAATAATTGCTAAAGTTGTCTTTTTGTTACATTCTGGGCTGTGAAAATTCATGAGATCCGTTAAAAAAAAGTGAGCATTCAGACACTGATGAAGTGGAAGTGCAAGTTTGCTGATTGAGTGGGAAGCAGCACAGGAAGTCCACCGAGCACGACAATTTCATAAGTTTCGGGAAGTTTAACCACCGCGCTTCTTGTCGTGTTTACAGGAGCAGTTTGCTGCAGCATCCGTGCACAGGTTGTTGTTGCGACGTGTGCTCAGTGACAGTGTGTGTGCATGACAATGAGGATAAGATCACCTCCTGGGGCTCTGAAGGTTGGTCAGGGTTGTAATCAACCATGTGGTCGGGTCATAACCCCCACCGCAGACGGGCAAACTAGATAACCAAGCAGCCCTGATTAATTTCGTGTGCAAAAAAAAACAGTATCTTACCAATGAGCCATGCATCACTATCAGCAGGCTGGTCAAAGAGCAACACACACTGCTGTTCTACACAATGAACATGTCATAGGGACCTCCAGACCAGCAAGAAACAGCATGAAACAGACTGAGAGTGGAGTGATTCTGATATTTTTGCACATTCCAGTTGGGTTTTGCAGGACAAAAATCGTCTGCAAGTGCATTTCTTATTCCCATTGTTCTTCCGGTCTTCCTGTACTCAAGAAATGGGTGCATCCCGGTTCACATTTTGAACAGCCGTGCTGTGCCAGACCGGTCAGCACCTCCCTGCAGAGCAAACTCTCGGCCAAAAAGACTGAGAAAACACGGAGTCTGAACATGTGGAGACAGAAGCTGGGCCGTTCTTGTCATCCCGCTCAGTCTGCAACTCTGGGGTGTTGCAGAAATCCATAAAGCTCACTCCTTAGCACTCAGCAGCACTTTATCAGCCAGTCATCACCCTCTGTGAGCACATCACACGGATCTCAAAGACACACTTTCTACCTATAGCACAATTAAGGAGCTTTCATAACAGGAAAATACAATATTGATAAGTGTGGCACCTTTTTTACATCATCATCCATCATCATCAGCAGATGAAGTACCTAATGGGGAAACCATTAGGTAAGTGAAATATTATATGTATTAGTTAAATTGCTCAGATGTATTGACAGATATACTGTGAGTCTTTATAGATTTTTATCTGGGCAAAGTCAGTGGCTACTTGACCCTGCATTGAACTTCTGAATCTAAACCCTCAACGACATTTGAAAGGCATGGTATATTTGAAAAATCACCAAAATTACCCTGTTTGTAACAGCGAGAAACTGTAAAAGCAGAATAAATCTGTAAAATCTGCAGACAGGAAACAGATTAAAAATATAAGTAGTTAATTGTCTACGGTATGTGGAGCCAGATTTTTTCTCTCCAGCATTAGCAGCATCTGTGGGCACTTGGGAAAATGCTGTTTGTGTTAAGTCGAGGTTTTTTCAAGCTTTCTAAAAGAAATTTTAAAAATTCAACTTGTGTTTTTCTTTTTTTTACTATTTATGGCAGTATAATTTTGTCATACTGCACAAAAGACATTTCTGAGTTCTCTCTCCTTCTAGTCATGGTTTTGTTGTTTCTACAGAGATGCAGGACTTTATATTGCAGTAAAAGAAATGAGCCACAGTGAGAAAAAACGTGAGCAAAACACAGCCAGAAGCTGCGTGGAGTTCAGGCGGGTTAGAATGAGATTTTCTTAACGTTTTCATGCATCATGGATACAAACTTGTGTTGCAATTTGTGTTGCATCTTCTGCTAGTCTATTCATGGGAGGGAAAAAAAAGGAAAAATGAACATGAACGCCAAAATGTTTGTGGAAACATTCATAAATGATCATTTACATAACATCTAATTATATGCTGGGTAAATTGACTGCTAAACATATGTTCATCTCAGGTGCAGCTCTTTACCATTACAGCTCGAGACAACACACATACGGCTCTGCCTCGCTGTCCTACATTTACCGCCTACAGGGCATTCACACGTTCCTCTGTATAGCCTGCCTATTTAGTTTCACTGCAGCAACCGGGCCTTGAGGGCTTCATCCCAGTTAGTGGTTCCCCTGAGCAACGCCGCCTGGACGGAGAAAAGAAAAACTCATTGTCCCCGATCATGACGGTGCAACTATATGCTAAACTGAATTTTCTGAATTAGTGTGGGTTTAATGCTCCGTGTACACATCCTTCTGACCTTCTCTGCTGAAATGTTTAAAACATTATCCTGGCCTCAGCCTTGACCTACCTACTCTTTGTCCTGCCTCTCGACACCCCGAGAGGAAGATAAAATAGAACGAATTAATGGGGCTCCATTAATTCTTTTCCTGTATGCCCCTTACTAACTTGAAAGCTAAATTTAACACCGCTGAGGAGAGAGACAACCTGTTCAAAGTGTTTTCCCTTTTTTTCCCTGCCTGATATAATCTGGCATAATATCCAGCCCTCAAAGCACCAAAGGGATTAAACAGGTAGGGGAAATGAATGCGTGAATAAATAAATGAATAAATGAGCATTACTATACAGTTTTTTTTTTCCTGGATGGCACCGCGGTCAGCAGCTAATCAGACCTGAGGAAGAAATTTTCCCCCAGCAGACACAGAGGAGAGGCAGAGCGCTGAGAGAAGGAAAAGACAATCCAGCGACAGGCTAATTTTTTGATTAGATTTTCATTAGCTCCTTGTTATCAATGATTGATCCCATTAACATGTCAGCATGGCGACATGCCCCTGCGGTAAAATCTGAGGCTTCCTGGGACGAAGGGCGCAGCCGCATAATAATGCACACCACGGTTTGGTCATCTGTCTTGGTGCAAAGCTAATGAGCTAGTCATGAGAGAAAATGAGTGACAGTTGGCAAATGCTCACATGCATTGAAGTATTCCCCAGCACTTCTTGATAATTATTTATACAAAAAAAAGCATAACTGCCATACTACATGTACTTGTGTGTTTGCTTTGGCTGTTTCTAAAGCTCCAGTCAAAGTCAACATTGTAGTGATTTAATTGTATGGCTCCAGGCGCACCATATCCCAAGATATTAGAGTCAACAGTGATAAATCAGCCTAACAAGCCATTCAAGCAAAACAATCTCATATACAATCTGCTCATTTTCTCTTTCTACCACCCTCTCAATACCCGCATGCAAGCACGGCTCCCTCGCACACATATACACCTAATCTTGAAATTCGTGTCACAGTGATGTCAACAGATGCAGCTTAAATGGCCTTCAGCATGCTTTTTAGTAATTACTCAGCCTGTTTAAAAGAGCCTTCACCAGCGCCATCAGCAAAGTTGTCCACCCACACTATCCCTCCCAAAACACTTACGTCCCAATAAACTCTGCCAGCTTTTTCCCCGGTGGATGTTAGCACATTTACAGTGCTTCAACAATGACAAAGTGTCTCTCTGGCTCTGCAGATTTCTATTGTAGCGGCTCGCGTCCGCTGACATTGTGCAGCATTTATTTAGTTGCACTGACTGAATGAGTGCTGTGAACAATAGCATTGCCATGTGGCGGCGTGCTCTGTACAGACGGAGAGATTGTGTCCACTGCGTCACAGGAGGACTTTAGCGGCTGATGGATGGACAGGTGCCAGGCTAGGCCCAAGACGAGGCCACAGTCTAGTGCCAGATAGATAAATCTGAGGCAGACACTGATAGGCCGCAGAGTCATCATAATGACAGGCAGGATGGAGCCAAAGGCAGGAGGCTGCAGTTCCGCCCATCCCAGAGGTGTAATGTGCTTGTGATTAACTGTCAATCCCCCCTGTTTGGTGGGCAGACGTCCTATCTTGGTAAGAAGCACTCATCATCGTGACAGCTACTGTAGCTCTGACCTTGGCCTCTACCAAAAAATGCTGCATGCATTTTCTTGGGAATTTCCTTACATGTGAACAATTAAGACAACAATAACAGAAACAGGACACATGCACTTCAAGCAGAGTTAAAGGTGTATGTATGATACAATCAGATTCAGGTGGTACTGTGCTATGTAGGTCACAGTAGGAGAAGCACAGTGACATTATAGATAACGGAATTCTAGTTTACTGCTTTAATGTCAGGGTGCATGTTAACTCACTAGTCAGGCTAAAGGACAGAGGTTTTAACGCTCTCTACTTTTAATTTTAGGCTTAAAACCTTCCTTTTTGATAAAGCTGGCTCAGGTGAGGCTGAACCATCCCTTAGTTAAGCCACTATTAGTCTCACTTAGCCAGCACATTCTGTAGAACATAATGGTCTGGCTGCACCTCATGATCATTAGTGGCAGGTGGAAATGTTTCAGTAGAATGTTTGCAGCAGGGAGACTAGCACTGCTTAAAATATATATATATAATCCACCCAAAAAAAACCACAAAAACACAAAAACAAAACTAGCACAGCTGTTTTACTGCATGATCCAAATCCTCTGCAAAACTTGAAATTCTCGGTGTTAGCTCTGGCTTTGCCAGCCCATTCTGTACAACATAATGTCCTCGTCTCTTGTTTGTATTTCTTTAAACCAATCACACGAATTGTAGGCAGAGCTCAGTGAAGGATGCATCTTCAGTGTTCCCTTTAAAATAATGATAGTGAAATATGTGCAACAGGGAAACTAGCATGGTTATTTAAAGGGATAATTCACAGAGAAAAATAGATAAATGAACAAGAACAGAACAAAGTTGCCTGAAATAAGCAGCAGGCTTGTAATTTCAGCCAACATCCGGTGAGTCCAACTAAGCAGCTAAAACACTGCTGAGAGACTTCCCATGATACACTGAGCATCTGATCTGCAGTTACTGGCCTCATCAACTTCCTCAGTGTTTATTGTTCTCTTACACATTGTCTGGTTTCTACCTGCTACCCTGTATCCTTCTTTCCCTCACCCCAACTGGTCGAGGCAGATGTCTGCCCTCCCTGAGCCTGGTTCTGCCGGGAGTTTCTTCCTTGGAAACGGGAGTTTGTTTTTCTCCCACTGTCACCAAAGAGCTTCTCAAAGGAAATAATTTGGATTTGTTGTTTTCCTCCCTAAATTTAATTAAATTAAAATGGATTTCCTGCAGAAGTGGGTGACCCGAATTCTCTGGTCAGGTGTCGAAAATCCACTGCAGAGGAAAACAGTGAGATGACATTCCAGTCAAACTTCAAACTATAAAAAACTATCGACATAACATAAAAAAAAGTACCAGGTACAGACATTGTTTCATGTATTAATCCAAGGTGTGCTGCTTATCTAAGGTTTTAGTGTCATTTTCGCTTGTCGTGTATCACCTTTGCATTGATTTTGTGAAAAAAATCTACATTTCAGTCACAGGGACCTTTCTCCTTTTTAATAAATCAATACAGAGGTGATACATGTGTGCAGGGATTGACTTTTCTTTCGATGAGTTGGATGTCTGAGGGGATTTGGTTCCCTGCACTACAAAGGAAACCAAGCAAGTGGCATGCGTGCTGCCTTCAGCTCTTTTTGTTTCATGTATATCATGATTTATTCGCTGAATTTGTTTCCACCACCCTCTGTTATACCTATTTTGAAATACTTTTCTTGACTTTTACTTTTAATTTTCATATAATGCAAACTGAAAACTTTGCATGACAATACATGTCAAGGCTAACTATGACTCACGAATAGAGAGGAGCCATTGTTACTGATATTAGTCACATCTATGCATTTCCAAAAGTGTCTGCTGTCAAAAAGGTCAGTTGCTCAAGGATTCTTCCTCAAGTATCCATCACATGCAGCCTCTCCAATCAGCTGATTGGCAAAGTTACTCTTGATAAACCACTGCAGAACAGAGGATGGATTTTTACTGCAGAAGTAAAAAACTGTTCACATGTGAATTGTGGGGAATAGCCACAAGGACGCTGTATCTGGAAATACAAATTGCTTTTAATCTTTTTAAACTTATTTTTCAGTGGTGCGAGCCCCTCAGCAGAATTTCTTATCACCTCTAATGTACGGGGGTGAAGGCAGTTAGTGTGGAACACCCACATACATCACTCCTCCTGCAACGGCCAGAGCAAACTGTAACTGTGATTTCTGCCTCCCAAGGACTCGCAACACTGTGTGATGGTTACTGCAAAACTTTATTTTATCAAACTAGGCAAACTACAACATATCAAACTCAGATTGGCTCTTTGCCAGGTACCAAGAGGTATGAAAAGTGAGGTGGAGGCAGAAATATTAGATTCATACGTCTACAAATCTGAGCAAATATGTTCATGGCTAGCTACCACTGGGTCAGTAAGATTTTTGGTTAGAATTGTGTTTGAATGAATCATTGTTGGGGTATGAGATTCAACAAAGGTTTTCAGTATTCCACAGTCATACTGGAACACTGTGGTTGATAGATTATACTCTACCAGTGCCAGCTTACCTGAATGGAAAGCAGACACTAATAAAGGCCTGAACACCAAAACCTGCATTTTGGTTTGAAAGACGTCCTATCCTTTTTAAAATTTACACCATTTATCGGAGCCACAAACTTTAAAAATAGAAAGAATCACAGGTTTTTCAATTTCCTGACAGTCCTTGAATAATCGTGCAGGATGTACAGTTCCCTCAGGACAATGAGTCAAATCTAAGCTTAAAATTGAGATATTTCAATAAAAAACCACGTTATTCGGCTGAAGAAAAACTAAAAATTCTGCTCTTTTCTGTGCAACCAAGAAGTCGTGACTGACTCAGCTGCAACCAACAGTAGCTTGATTAAAATTCAAAGACTATTCAGCTGAACTGCAGGCAGTGCTCACACAAAACAGATAGATGACGAGAATGAAAATGTAAGTAGTAAAGTATCTTCAGTACGTACAGTCACTTTTTTCTAGTACTGGTAACACCTGAGGGCTCTTGAAAAATCCTGCACATGGTCATTCGCAGCATTTCTTTTTCTTTTTTAAGATTTATGGCATACCTTTCACCATGATTATGCCGTTTCCATTGAGGTGCAGGACTTTATATTACAATGAATAACAAGCTTAAAATGAGTAGAAATGTCAAAGTAGCAAAAACTTTCCAGAAACTGCCTGGGATTCAGAGGGCTAACCATCAAAACCACAGCGCTGGCAGTTACCGCCAGCTACGGAGCGGCAGTTAGAAAACAAGTCCCATCCTATGCAAAGAATGAGGAATTCAATATTCATACGGTGGTATTCTCAAGATGGTTTATGCAAATTAATGAGAGCAACAAAGTGCCATAAGCACTGCACAGTGACTGTAGTTGTCACTTGCCTGTTGTCTGAAAACAAACACCTGCCGCGTGTTAAGATGGTTGTGTGGCAACATAACAGTATATTGTGGAAACAGTGACTAATTGCAATAATCATGATTAAAACAATGAATTTGTTCTCACGGTTATATAACCCAAGCATGTTTTTTTGACTCTTGTCCTTTGTAATGATGACACCCTCATCTAAACAGCATATGTCCATCACTATTCACTGAAAACACATCTGTATCTCTGAGACACTTTTTTTAATCCATGAAAGTTGTTTTCCAAAGCTTGGCAGAAAGTGTGCTTTTCTTCTTCTGTTTTTGTTTAACCTCCCATCGATTGCTACCTCTGCTGGCGGAGGGATTTTTTTTCTGGCCCTCTTTGTGGTGCCTGTCTGCGGCGCGACATCCTCGTCCTGACAACAACACTACCAGAGGAGAACAAAACCTTCAGGAAAAAAAGACAAAAAGGCAGCAGGGCAGCAAAGCAGCACATGCACGCACTTTCGGAGCTTTTGTTTTCGGCTCTCCGCCTTGGGTATGCAAGTATGCACACTAAATACAATTGATTAAAACAGACAATGGGAAAACAAGTTTCGACTCAATATTCCTCATGAGTGTCTCTTCCCTTCACTGCATGCAGTGTTGCAATGCTGCTCTTCTGTTTTCATCCCAGTTTTTGTTTTGCATTCCTCTCCAGGGATTAAATTTTGTCTTATTCTCTGCTATCTGTGTACCTCGAGGTGACCAGATAATGGGCCAGACAAGGTTCAGTACTGACATGTCTGACCTCCAGCGCGATGGCAGCCTCTCAGACTGGATCCAGGCTGAATATATATTTGATGCAGGGTTGTTTACTTAATCTGTGTTCTGATGATCTGCATGATTTCTGAGTATATTTCACTGCTCCTGCACTGTCAGTATTCTGTTGATCCGTTGTTTGTTGTCAGCAAAGCCACGAGGGAATTTTATGCACGCAAAGTTTGCAAAGTCATAAATTTACAGGATGCCAGGGTAACCGTCTCCTGCATTTCTGCAAAGACACAGTAATTTTCACGAAGCTCGCTTTAAAATAATCAATATAGCACACTAAACCTTTCTTTCCCCCCAAAACTCTCCTAGTTTTTAAATCTCACCGGACAACTCAGAGTCTACTTCACCTTGTTGTCTGCCAGGGCTTTTATCTCCACCTCTTGCTTAAAAAGGATCAGAAACTGTCAACTGCCAAACGCTGAAGAGCAGCAGCATGGCCATTAGGCAGCCGTAGAGACTGCTGTGCTCGCTTTCAGAGGGTTTGCGATAGAGCAGCTCTGAAAAGCCCTGCCAAGCCCCAGCCTAAGGGAGCTCCTGCGAGCTCTGGGCCCTATTTCTGCCTCGACATCCAGGCTGCGCTCATCAGCCAGTCTGTCTGCAATCAACAATAGAGCCAGATGGACAGAGACCCAAGGATCCACCGGCTGGCTCCACGGGTGCACCAAACCAAGAAGTATAGTCCTTAGAAGTAACTTTGTTTAAACATGAGGACCTCAGTTTGCACAGGTTCAAACAGGTGCATGGGTAGAGATCTTCAAAGAGGGTTTTTAACCTCTGTTTACACTGCTGAGCTTTGCTGACCATGCGTGTGCTATTTTGGAGACATGCATGGACATGTGTGCCTCTTTGCTTTCAGAATGTGACCTTTACTCACACCTGGAGGCTGCACGCTCCGTCCACTGTGGACCGAAGAGCTGTACTTATCGTCTATCCACATTTTCTAAGCCGATCTGTGGATTTTCTTGCAAAGACGTTTTCCAGGACTCTCATTAATTCTGAGCGTATTAGAGGAAAGCAGTCATCCTCGAGATCCTAACATGTGGCAATACGCGCACAATGTTGCAAAATGTCGTGTCATGACATATTTTTTATTGTTCCAACATCTTTTCATGCATGTAAATCTAATCTCCAAACTTTACAGGGGGGTTGCGCAAGACGTGTGGAGGATGAAATTAAAATATAAAATGTCATACAAGCAGAGTGCGGATCAAGTGTTTATTCATAATGTATAATTAATTCACTCCAGTGAGGTAAAGTCTAACATCAACCAAAGGATTATTTAAATTTAAAGTGTTAGTGGAATGTGAAGGATTCTGAGTGAAAAAATGAGAATATGATCACTTATGTCAAGGAGAGAAGTTTTTAAAGAGAGGAGGCAGAGAGAGTTAGCTCACATGCCTGTGATTTGTGGGTCATAATGACGGCTGATTCATACTTCCTCGAAGGTTTCGTGCCATATGTTCAGGTATCATTTTCCCTCCACGCACTGCATAATGAGTAATGGCTGTACGACATCCCATCCCTGATGAATACCCCTCAGTTAAAACAGCTCCTCCGTCACGATTTTGACCACAGATTCCAAACTATCCCCCCCCCCCCATATTCTCTCCGCACATTGTGATCCTACGGCTAAATTCAGCTGGGCTTTTCCTCGACTTTATAATCGAAAAATAGCACCATTCCCAAAGTAGACGGCTTACTAATAGCCAAAACAAAGCTTTTGCGGCCATCTGCTTGCTGGTGTGCATCTCGTTTTAAAGACCCGGAGGTCTTAAGAGACCAAATACCGAGCGGTGCGCGCAACAAAGAGAGCAGACTGTACATTTGCTGTGTGGTGCTGCGACCTGCCAAGGCTCCCAGGGCACGAGGTCTTCATGAGAGGAGGCCGAGGGAAAGGGGAAAGGAAAAGGAGGACCATGAGAGCCGGCAGCATTTGCAGACGAGCCTTTGAACCGCGTCTGGGGCTAAAACCTTTACGCTTAAGACGTCACAGGGAGGATTTATAGCTGCACTCTGCCTCTGTAAACAAGCCTCCCTGACCCATGTGTCCATCCACATACACATATATACATTAATAACACCTCCTGCAGGGTATTATTCGACACGCACTCTATATACACAGACACACCCTCATAAACACTGGCGACAGACACTCAATTATACTGTACCAACATGCTCGCTTATATGTGGGAGCTGATTTAAGCCTTTCCTCATTCGCCTCGTCTTTGAAGTGTTCTTCTGCTCCTCTTGGTAGAAATAAGGAGGTTCGACCCGCTGAAGCCCGTGGAAACAGGATTAGTCTAGCCCCGCTTCCTAATTAATTGTCGGGATGTTTGGCTAATAAATCTTGGTTATCTGGCCCTCTAATCATAGCGGGAGATAGCACGACTCTGACCCAGCCGCTGGAATTTTTAACAGTCTGTGCTTTCTGTAATCAAGCTCCAAGAAATGCGGAGGGAATATCTGCTTTATTTTGCTCCTCTCCCTAATTCAATTAAAAAAAGATAGGCCAGTGCATTGCGGAAATTGTTGTGCATCATTAGATTAGGCTCTAATTGGCTGGCTGTATGCTGCAGTTTGACTCTGTGTTTGTTTTTCAAGAACTTTTTCCTGACACTGGGTGAGAGAGGACAGGATTATGAACAATAACTCTCCACAATAAAAAGTGAGGGATTGTTTGACTGCATGTGAAGTTCAACTGTGCAGATAGTTCCAGTACAGATAATAGGGTACTGTAGCTGAAGTGTCTCGAGACTGACATACTAGGAGGGAGAAAAAATATATAATAAAAAAAAAAGACGCGTTCGCACCCGGAGGCATGCATGCCTACGGCGATGGGCACAGGTTGGAGGTAGCTGGTGCTCGGCTGCTCCCGCCCCGCCACCGACAGCCTGCCTCTCCA
The DNA here is from genome assembly GCA_024666655.1 of Dascyllus trimaculatus. Lineage (NCBI taxonomy): Eukaryota > Metazoa > Chordata > Actinopteri > Pomacentridae > Dascyllus > Dascyllus trimaculatus. The sequence goes on along the minus strand of CM045451.1, from coordinate 9,901,788 downwards.
GAGAATTGGAAGCCGAGATCTTAGCCGAGCTCTCCGAGTCTGTTGCAACATTTATAATGCACCAACCAGAAGCTCGGGAACAGAACTGCAATGTCATCTCATTCTCAATATCATGCTACGGTTTGGTGTGAAATAAATCTCAAAGCGTTAGACGGAGATGGCATATTTTGGGGGCAAAAAAATGGAGAAAAAAATGGAAAAAAAGGGAGCAGAAAGTGAGCAAATGAGTGAGAGATAAGCAGCAGAACAGCATAGATACAGGTGCAAATGTGCAGTTTGAGGACAGACTCGGTGAAATGGAAAATGTGGGAGTCTGTGTGTGTGTGTGGACCTCGCTCTATTACTCATGTGGGGACATAAATCTATTTAAATCATGACATTGTGGGGACATACTTCAAAACAATTAGATAAGTCGTTAAATTTAGTATACAGGTAAGGTTTAGGGTTACAGTTAGGGTCAGAAAACTAGTAGTGATGGTTAGGGCTATGGAAATATCTCCAGGTAGTGAATGTAAGTCAACATAATGTCCTCACAAGACATGAAAACACGACTATGTGTGCTTGTGAGTAAAAATAGGTCCATGTGATCCTGGGCTGGGACGACTCCTCATCTCCCAGTGAGGCCCCAAATAAATTAGGTTAAGCGATGTGCAAATCCCGCAGCTGTTTGAGGGTGTGTTTTGCAGTCGTGTAAGTTGCATCCAGCTGCGCATCACAGATTGTCCCTGCCACCTCAAAGGGAACACATCAGACGGGCGAGAGGAGCTGCAGCAAGACTTTGAAACGTTATATTTCCCACAAGTTGGATTTTAAAATTCCCTGTTTTCTCTGTGATGAAAAACATTACAAGCAAAGCGTATAAAAGAATATGAGTTTCCGCTGAAGTTATGATTATGGCCTTTTTCTATTGCTCCCTTTAGAGAGCATGGCCCTTAGCAAGGTGACAAGGAAGCAGCCCACATAGCAGTGGGAGCTGGAACTTCATAATTGTACTGTCACAATAAAACTGATGCAGAGCTTCCAGATTTCACTTTATGACATCGCCTCCAAACTCAAATAAACTGACGAGGGCGTGAAGCAGCTGATTGGCCAAACACAGCTGCCTCAGGTTTTCTCATATGAATAAATGCATGAAAAACATACGTCAGCGTACTGTACGCTTGCATGGTGTTGTGCATTTTGTTCATGCACGTGTTGTGTGGCACCAATTTGCTGTGCGTGCAATCGCCCTCGTTGCCATCATCTGATATTAATATTTGAGCAAATGCTGTCAGACAGCTCCTACTGGAGAACCCCCAGCAGTCATTAGCTGTAACAACCTGGGAGTGTTCCTCGGAGGGACATGCTCTTCACTGCGATTACAAAGAAAGCAGGGACCGTGATGCCGCGATTGAACTGCTTCGCCGGCTCCTCTGATGTTTTTGTCATGCTACAAATATTCTAGAGTTTTGTTGGGGTTTTTTTTTCTAACCAGAACAATTGCTAGGCTTCAAGCTGTGGCTAGCACAAGCATCTGCGGCCACATTTTTGATCATGATCGCAATGTACAGTCGCTGCTTTGTGCCATTCACGCTCCATAATTGCAGGCAGTATTCCTGGAGGTGGGAGGTACTGAGCAGTTTCAATGGAGGCAGTAAAAACTGTAATGACTGTGAGAAAAAGGAATCGATTGTAGTAATCTTACAGATGCCATAAAAGCACACAAGGCACTCCTCAAAACGAATATCTCTCATTTCAGAGGCTGTTGTAACCTTTATCCTCTTTATTCCCGAATTTGCCGTCGAGCCTGACATTTACAGTCGGAGCAGAAAAAATATTCTATCCGCAGCCCATCCAGTGTTAGAGGGGCTCCTTTGTTTCTCACGCACATAATCTCCTCAGACGTATTATCATCCCCCACTCTCCAATGACAGAGAAGGATCCACATGTAAGCCAAACCCTTCCTCGTCTAATTCTCCAGCTCTGCCTTTTGGAGGAGAGGTTGAAGATGAAAAGTAGGGTCCACATCCCAAGAATAGCCTGTCAAAATATGTCATAATGGGCTGAATTATCGCCGCGATGGAGAACATTTTCTTTTCGTTTCAATTAAGTTAAAGAGATGGCTTTCGCTAAATCACAATTTTTAAAGAAAAAAAAAGTGCGAGCAGACTGTGACTTACAGCGGAACACTGGGGATTTGAGAGATTGGACCATTTTTCAACTTAGTTACATGATGAAACTGGACACCAAATCATCCACGAACCCATGGTCAATTATTCGCTCCATTGACTCATGGTAGCTCTTTTGCATAGTGGACATTATGTTAAGTCGACGGGCCTTCTTGGAATAAAATGTATAGATTTATATGTTTTACAGAATATAATACGAATCCTATTTATACTGTAAGTATACCCGCTTAAGTTTTGAGTTATTTCAAATGGGAAGCAATCAACTTTATTGTCTTCTATAATCTCCAACCGGCACCATAAGCAGCACCCTTGTAAAAAAAATAATATACTGAGACATTCTTCCTGATCTGTGTCACCTGAATGAAGGTGCAACAAAGCACAAGAGAGAGCATGTGAGACTCGAGATTACGGATGTGCCAAACTAACTTTTCCTCTCCATTCTTTAACTCACGGTACCTGTCACCACTGAGTCCCAATCCCATACCAGCGCTCACTTTATCCCAGATTTAAAATCCAACACCAGACTGTGTTGGCTGCTTTCCTTGCATGAATGACTGTAAGGGACAGAAGAATTTCAAGAATTTAAATTTGCCAACTACAAAAACAGACTCTGCTCATGCAAACTAATACTCAGTGTTTGCTTCATTATGGGGTTTCATCACAACATCTATTAAAATAAGTATCCAGTCACTGATTAAACCCCTGAAAACTCATTTATGTGTACCAAGCTTGCATATTTATAAGTTTTCTTTAGATTAAAATATCCTATTTATTCCTCAAAATACTTCAGATGCAACTTTGCACTATTGCCTAGAATATGCAAATCTATGAAGTCCTTGCCTCTCCACTTATTGCTGCCCACTCATAGTAGCTCGAGCACACCAGCTCACCTTTAGGTCTGCTCAAACACTGTAAAAGTACTTTACAAGTAGCGCTACACAATATTTGGATGAACTGGAAGCCTTTTCTGAACAAGAATAGTGCTATCTAAAGCCCTGCCCTGCAAGGTGTTTGATTCTTTTAGTTCTAAATTGCTTCAGTAGAAGGCAACTGGACCTCTCTTTTTGGTTCTTGAAGAGTTTCACCTCTCATTTCAAGAGGCTTCTTCATCTCTAACTGGTAGGGTCCAACCAATGGTGGCGAAACTTCCTGGGGAGGGATCTCAAGACTGCATCATAAGTATCTGACAATTGGTGTCATACATCCCTCTACTTTGTTTGTATCTTAGGTGGGGATGCACGATAATATCGGCAGCCGATAATTATCGGTTAATTTTGGCAACTATGATGTCATTCCGATAATTATGATAACTAAAAAATCAGCCAATAAAGTGACAGTACTGTCGTATGTGTGTGATGTCATAGCACTACCTGGGCAGAGAAAAACAAGCAGCATGGCGTGGTACTCACCAGTGTGGACTTTCTTTACCGTGTCTGAAGAAGTCGTTTCACTAGGGCTGGTCCCGAATATTGGAATATCCAAATATTTGTTCGTTGTGGTGGTATTCGGATGATAATTTTGATACTCAAAAAGTTGTGCGTGTCGCCAAACGCCACCGAGCGTTGCCGAGGCTGTCGTACGCCGCTGGGCGCAGCCAAGGGTCGCCAAGGCTCTAGTACGCCGCTGAGGCTCTAGAATGTCGCGGTGGTTGTAGTAGCGGACCTGACAACTCCGGTGTCACGCTCCGGTGCGCAGTCAGTTCACATTATCAGTTACTGGCTGCAAGAAATATAAAATTATCGATTATCGGAATTGGTTGAAATTGGCATGATCGTGCATCCCTAATCTCAGGTTGTGTTTCGTATAAAGCCCCAGAAGTCTAAATCTGTGTTTTTGAGAAACTAACTGCAGCTTTAAGGCAACAATACCATGGTGTTGACTGCTTATTTTGCATGTATATGTATAAAAAACACCATATGGACACAAATAAGGTGAAAACCCTTGATTTTCACCAGAAAGTCATAAAATTCTTCAGCATGCCAGCACGTAGTATTCCCTCCTTGAACTATGGCCCTTGGAAAAAGTAATAAATCAGCTGCTGGGATACTTATAACAGGATGATAACGCATTATTTAACTCATCTAGGCGTGACAGTGTTTTGACCAAAAAAAAAAAAAATCAATTTAAATAAAGTCACCGACATCGCTGCAGCTAATTCATCTTTGTTTTACTCAACTGTGGTGTCCCGTCCTCATCAGAATCTTTCATAACTTATCTGAGTGGTAACACGCCTCATATGTGTTAATGGAGAATAATAAAGTTTGGTGAAGCTTGAGAAGTTAATTATCAACAGTCTGGTTAAAAGCACAGAGATGGACGGCATACTAAACAGACCGGCGCATGACAAAAAAATGGAGACAGCAGATATTCTGTCAGATCATTTTCAGATATTACTGTTGTAACAAGACCTAAAATATTACCTTTCTAACACACCACTGTGTGTGGAGTTTTTTTTTTTGGTCTCACTTTCACCATCTATTTCTTTATATGCCTATTTCCCTCCGCATCAAATATCGTTAAGGATGTGAAGAAGATGTAGAAGGAGATGCCAGATCAGATACAGGCTATTTATATCCAGGCAGCTCCAGCTGATGTGAGTAAAAGACAGGCAACAAATTCAGGGAGAGCTCTGGACCCCTGAGACCTGATATAATATATTACTTATTGTGTATAATTCAAATAGCCATCCATCTCCAGTTAGTCATTCTGCTTGCATCAGGCCTTTCACATTCATTATCATATCAGTTAACACGATTTAAAGCAAATGGCTCCACCCAGAAACAGTGCCTACATATCAATTACTGACAGAGTGTTGTGCACGACAAGAGTTATTATGGTAACAGTGCTGAATTAAATTGCACCTGAGAGGAAGTATGTGAAGGAGAATGGCCAGGATGGATGAGGCAGTGAGAGGGAACATGAGGGAGAGGAACAAAATGTTTTGTCCCCACTTCTTTATACTCTGAAGGACCCTCTTGGCGCTTCACGATGTCTCCAACCAGATGCCGCCTTGAGACGATCCTACATCTCAAATCAATGTTATTCCAACAAATGGTGATGAAAACCCACACTCACAACCTCTCCTGGCAACGGGATTGCCACCCACTATGTCTTCAGAGAAAATACACTGAAATCATTAAGTCTCACAGCAGAGGATCAATGGCTGCATACAGATTCCGCTCATGCCATTTGCAGGGATGTTCATCTGTGCCATTATCTGGCTCTTTTCACCCCGATTACAGCGAGGATACTTAAAGCCTGTACAGCTGTTTGAGTCCTAAATGACACATCCATCACCTATTCAGCTAAAATGACAGCTGATGTAAATACGGAACAGACAGCCACATTTTAAGAGGATTTAACAAACAGTATGAGACAATGACAGAATTATTTATGGCTGTGAAATTTAAAGTGCAAGAAGGGTGCATGGTTATGTGCTGCTTTGTAAATGGTGCCGTGCTGCAGAAGCTGCTTTGTGTGAACCCTGAGAGTTGCAACCAGTTTTCCCAGTGGGACCTCTGAAGTACGAAGTGTGGGTCCCAGAGGAACGCAGGGCAGTGCATTTATAAGCAGACGGCGGTGGCTTCACGCTCCCACAGGAGATCACTACAATATTTTATTTCCCTTTAGAAAGGCAGTCAAGCTAACAAAGAAAGCAAAGCATATGCCGGAGTATAATTCTATTTAAATAGCAAGTCAGCAAGTTGGAAAGGTGCAACGCTCTCATCCCATAGTGAAATGAGTTTAGTGTTATGAGGTCCCGCTTCTGTCAAGAATTTTCTTTTAAAAACCAGGACGACTCAAACTTTGTGCTTACTTTTTTCATTAAATAGCTGCAGCACTTTGACATTATCATAACATTATCACAGCTCTAAGTACAATTTTCTGTAGAGGCCCACATTCAGTTATCCCGGTCTGCTGATAACGCCTCTGCTGCACATAGACAGGTACTCCCTTACCATTTTTGTAGCTGATGTGCTTTGCACTCCCTTCCCATGACTAATTCTCTTTTCTTTTTTTGCACCACTGTGTAGCTGCCACCATGTTATCATTCACAGAAAAGTCAGGTGTGAACACTAAACCAGTCTTGAAGCCTCACCGCTGCCAATTAGTTACCGAATGGAGAAAAGGCTGCGATGAATAAATGCACTGTTAGGGTTCATCATTACTTGTGCGTGATTTTAAACCTCATACATTATTTTTAGTAATTAACCTTTCTAAAAATAATATTGTCACTGGGCAATCCAGCAAAATCCTGAATTATGTGTTTAATAGTCACTGAGAATACAGAAATCATTGATAGTCTCACATCAATGGAAATATTTCATGCTTTTCCTACTAAAACTACCTGCCTAAGCTTAGAAGAAGATCATTAATGTGGCTAAAAAACGAAGAAAAAAAATCTGATTTGTGTTGTGGATCTCAGTGTCAGACCAACATCAAAGTCAAAAATGTTAGACCATTACTTCAGGATTCTTCTCATTAGTCCAACCAAATGCCACACAACATCCTTGCCATGCTTTGCCACTGAATGTTGACATTAGATGTGAATTGTGCACTGCATCATCATCTATTACGCACATAATTGGAGTGTACACAACCCCGGCGACTGTCTATGCTGCTGCATATAAAGTTTAACTTATTAACTGGGAAGTCTTGTGGTTTTTGTTTGTTCAACATTTATTTACTGATAAGCACCCCGTGGCCAACCTTTAACTGCAGAGCTGCATGCAAATGTACCTGTGCTATGACCTATGAGTTCATGTTTCAGCTTATTTACGAGGGAACAATGTCATACAAAATCAGTTCAAAGTGAGTCTAAATAAAGCTAAGGTAAAAAATACTATTAAATTTAGATTTGTGGTGATTTTTTGAGCAGCACTGGCTGGAAATGACACAAGGTGGCAAAATACAGTAAGACACTTTGTTAGAGATGTTTTTACATTTTTGCTAAATGATCGATGTCCAAATTGTTGAAATTGTCACTACTTTTTGAGAAAACAGAGCTTTCAGTACATTGCAAATAGTCCTGGTAATTTCTGCCATGTTCTAGAGTGTTTTAACACACTATAAACTAAGAATAGCTGATGCAGTAATTCTCTAGTCAGTTATGAGTCAACTGTCAATTGGACGGCAGTATGCACAAGTGGGCGAACCCATCACCTTTATACAAGTCTGCAAGTATCTGGCTTTCATATGCCCAACACACTCCTAACACACTATGCTAAGCTACAAGCATTCTGAACCTGACAGATTTAACAGTAACATAAAGATTCATTTTACACCATTATATCAAAATAGCAAAACGTGGTTTAGCCCACTTGTGCATACTGCCATCCAATTGTGGCTAAAACCAAAGAGCTCAGTGAGCTTTTTATTAGGGTTCATCATTGACAGAACGGTGCATTGCTGCTCACAAGATGGGGGAAGGTGTTTTCAAGTGTCAGCAGTGACAGTACAAAAAAGAATCAGAAAGTACAAGGAGTTCCACACTGGGAAAAACCTCAAAGTGCAAAGTAGGAAGTCAAAAAGTGACACCTGTGCTGGCAAGAATGGTAGTGCAAGAGGTCAAGAAGAATCCGAGGATCAGCACCAAGAACATCCTGATGAATGTGAGCAGTTCTGGTAGCAACCTGTCAATCAGACGCTCCAGCAGACCAAGAACAAGGCTGGTCTCCATGGATCAGGGACCAAGGAGGACTCCACTTTTCCAAGACAGACACACTAAAGCTCAGCTGGGAAAAGAAGGAAGCTGTTGCTCACAGTTATGTGGTCATATCAGATGAAGATGGAGTTATTTGGACACAGGCAGCAAGAAATCCCAAGAACAGCATTCCTACAGTTAAGCATGGTGGAAGTATGAGGCTCTTTGAATGTTTTTCAGCCAATGGACAAGAAAACCTTGTCAAAGTAAACAGCATCATGAGAAAAGACGATGAGATTAAGATTGTGGAGGAAAAAAAAAACATCAGTCATTCTGCAAAAAAGCTTGGACCTTTAGCTAAAGTGATGAAGTAATGATTAAAGAAAACTACATGAACATTTTGGAGCGGCCCAGCCAGGGTCCAGACCTGATTCCATCCAGAATCTGTGGAGAAACTGGAGACCAGAGTGATGGAGAGAAAGCCTTCAACCTCAAAGAGCTGGAGATCGTCACAAAGAGAAACAAAATCCCAGAGAAGACATGCAGATAGACTGTCATTTCCAGCCAAAAGACACCTATTGGTCACTGATAATCAAATAAGTCAAAAGAAAGATGCAGCCCAACAAAACAATGCAACACATTACAATCACCCAACAACAATAAGCAATTCTCAACCGGATCAATACAATTTCAGTGATTTTAATGTCAGTTTCAAGTCATTTCAGATACACAGATAAAATAAGGTTGTTGTCTGGTCACAAAGATTGCTGATGTTTTCGGTAAAATGATGCCAAGAAACATTTATAATGAATCCATGCAAAAATTCAAGCAGCGTTGTTCAGTTCACGACCCAAAAGCAGAGAAAATGCTTGAATGAAAAGCAAGAGAAGACAGCACAATCCCTCAGAGTTTTTCTTTGAGCAAAATACCATGAGAGCTGTCAAAAATGTGAACTTTTTAAATTAATAAAATGCTATCAAAGTAACAAATCTGCATACATCTTATTCTGACATCTCATCCGCCCGTGTTCAAGTGCTCACAAAAGATCAGAGACGCTTCCCTTCCTCCATTAAAAGCTGATGCATTAATATGTGTTGTTACGGGTGTGAATGAAGAACTTTCGCTGCTCTCCCCATCTTCCCTTCCATTTGTAATTCATGTAAGCTGAATTCACGCCTGCATACAAGCAGAATTTTAAGAAATGCTTGGAAGCTATCTGTTCTGGTTTCAAACAGCTTGCTCGGGCCTGTGATCTGTGAGGATTTAGCGAGAGTTGGAGCAAAGTATGGGCACAGAGGAGTGGTGGAGTGCACAGAGATACACACTGTGAAACCATCCACACCAGGCACACGTACAAAGCTCATTCCAATCTCCAGATCACCAAAGAGGGAATGTGTGATTAGCAGAAAAGAGGAGGATATCAGACGAAGAAAGAAAACTTCAAATATTTAAAGAACATGTTCAAAGACGGCGGCCAAGAGTAGAAATGTCTTTTAACTTAATTCAAGTGGTCACATTTGTTTCACAAAGACGCTTTTACTCTGTTAATCATTTGCGTACAAAGACAGTAACAGAGAGCCTAAGTTGGATTAAGTGATAGAAAATTCAGTTTTTCAAGTATCTCTTTGACCACAGCTCTGTACTCTGAGCTTATACTAAGTTTGCAAATCAATATTAGACTTAAACACTCTGAGGTGCTCTTCAGCAGTGACAATTTAGTTGTGAATGTATCTTGAAAATGTGATTGGATCTCTGAGGACATCTATCTGGATTTTGAGTTTCACTATACATACATTTATTTCATTAAACACCGTTTAAGGAAACTTATTTAATGTACAATTTAAATTTTACTAGCATATCTTTGTCATTTTTCCCAAAGGTTACCTTGTTAGGAACACAATATTGTCTTTAAAGTCCCTCTCTAGTCTTGATTAAACCTCTTAAACCTCATCTGTGTCTATCATAGATGCATATTTAGTCGTTCTTTCCATGGAAATAATGCATTACAGCCTGAAAATGGCTTAGATGTAACTCTACACCATTACTTCCTCTATTATGTGCAGATCCATGAGGTCCCTTCCTCCATCTATATCTGCATTTTACTTGTTGCACTGTAAAACAACGCTGTGGTACACAAAGGCAAGTTGTCATGCATGTAAGAACACAGTTGGTTCCTGACCCAGTTCCTTTCGATGTGAAGGTGCAGTGACTTAACTTCATGCTTTTTCAAAGATGTCTGAATACCTCACCTCATTTCTAAGACTGTCTTTTATTGAAACCTTAACTTTCCAAAAAGTCACCCTTGTCAGGAACACAGTCTTTTCTGTAAGTCCTTCAGGGGTCTTGATTGAACCCCTAAAACCTCATCTTTGGGTATTAAAATTACATATGTAGAAGTTTTCGCCATAGAAATGACCCTTTCTGCATTTTAATGGATAACAGCTGCAATGTGGAGATCTATGAAGTCCATGCCTCTGTCTACACCTGCACACCCAACTTGCCGCAGCTCAAGTACACCAGCTGACCTGCTCGTTCACTGCAAAGCTACTCTCGGCTACACCAGGGCAAGTTGTGATATTGGAGTAATTCAGTCAAAACCCCAAAGTTTTTCTTCCATTCATGTTCTTCCACTTATGCAGAGTCGTGTTGCTGTATCAGCAGGCATGCCAAGGCATTCCAGACTTCCCTGTCCCAAGCAATGTTTTCCAGTTCCAACTGAGAGATTCCAAGGTGTTCACATGCCAGATGAGATACGTAATCTGTCCACCCAGTTCTGGTTCGACCCCGGAGTCTGCTGGTTTGGATGTTTCTGCAAAACCTCCAAAGGACAAGCACTGGAGACATCCTAATCACTCACCCACACTCCTTAACCTAGTTCCTTCTGATTTAAAGGTGCAGCGACTTAACTTCATGCTTCGTTCCACATGTCCAGACTCCTCACCCTATCTCTAAGGCTGAGTCCAACCACCTTACAGAGGAAACAAATTTCCTGCACAAACTCATTCTTTTGGTCACTGCAGAGCTCATGACTATAGGTAACAATTGGAACAAGTAATGGGAACATTAGTAAATCAAGCGCTTTGCCTTCCAGCTCACCTTCTTCTTCCCACCCACGGTTCAGTACAGACAGTCATCAGTACGTTGACTGCTTATTTAGCTCATGATATATTTTCTAGCATATGAAAAAACACCGTACGGACATGTTAACAACGTTAAAAAGACATGATTTTCACCAAAGAGGATCTTCAAGTTGAATCTCACTCTTTATAGAAAGCCTTAGATGTATCCTTCAGACCAGTCTTAAAATTATGTTTACATACAACTAATGTGCAAAAGCAAATGCATTGAGAGGGAGACATTATTGAAAGAAGATTATATTATCCATCAACATAATGAGAAAATGACGTTAATAAACGTACTTGACAAGATTCTATAAGCTGAGATTGAATGTATCAGCAATACGTTCATAACAATATGTTTTGTTTTTTGTTTTTTTTTACCATATTTAACCTTGCACTTTAGTATCCACTTGTACTGCAGCATTATTAAATCTGTGATTATGTTTAGAGCAAGGCAGCGCTTGGTTATTGAGGATCATTCTTTGGTTTGATATCAAAAGATACTGTTGACAATTTGGGCGTAATGTCTCAACAGATCCTAAAAAAATGAGTAAAAATGTCAAAAAAAAAAAACCAAAAAAAAAACTTGTAATAGAGCTGAAAAGTTTGGCCACATGGCTGGGTTGCAACAATGCCCTTACCTGCTCTCTTTCTCCTTTCCATCTCTTTCTACTTTGCACTATTGAGTAAGATCCAAAATCCTCTCCAAAAAACTTAGAAACAAACAACAAAGGAGCTACATCTGAAACCTCTTTCTACTCCGGTCTGTCAGAAACGGCCATTATGTGTGAGCAAAATCCAAATTTCCATTTTATGTGGCAAAGATGCTCCGGCTTCACTGCGGCCGTCACCCACGTGGCCTTTTTTCATGAGCTGAACTGTTAACGCTCCGAGTGACCGGCCACTTCATCTCACCTGCGCTAAGGTGGTTCTATTTGGCTGCGATCCCGAGCGAGCTTCCTGAGCCTCAATTATGTTGTTAAACCTGCAACCTTACACATAAAAGCCCTCTAGCTGTCCCTCCAAAGCGACACTAATTAGACGGAATCTACAGCCAAAGGGGGCTGCATTACCATACCTACCTATCACTTGGGTGTCTGTGTGTGGGTGAGAGAACAAAAAAAAGCTGGTTGCAGAGTATAGGCTAGACTACAGGCTTCAGTGGCTGCCAAATATGTCTCTATCATTCACATTAATGATTCCTCTTTACCTTGTTGAGAAGGTATAAAGGGAGCCGACGCGCGCTTCCCTGAATAACAATTCAATTAATTTGTTATATTTTAAAAGCCTCTGTGGTGGTGACGGGAATTTAAAAGGAGACTGGGCTTTCAGACTTTTATATAACACATCAGTGATCAATAAATATGATCTTCTTTGCCTTGAGGTAATGAGTCAGAAGCAATTATCCCATAGAGTCAGAAGTGTCCCTTCTGAGCCGAGGAACTCTGCAGGTTTTCATTCCAACCAAATACTACAGCTGATTTCACTAATTAGTTCCTCCTCTCTGACTGAAGGTGTGTTAATTAGGGGAAGTCAGCTGGTGGAACGTTTGGCTGGGATGAAACCCCTGCAGAGTCTTAAACCACATGACCGGACACAAGTCTCTCTTCAAGGGAACCGGTGTCCTCTGTAACCCAAGCCAAATGATAAATATAGCTCGAGCCAGAAGATGTTAAAAGGTTCCTCCTCTCCTCGTGAGCAAAAGATGCATTACCATCCCTGAGAATAAACAACAGACCACTTTATCTCATCTCTAATTTCATTCATCATCGCACAGTTTCAGCCTTGAAACCGAGCTTTTTCTGTAAAACTGATACCTTACTTTGGCTACAACTTTTTTATTACCATTTAGTCAACCGCAACTTCAAGCTCCATATATTTGCTCAGGTCCTCAGTCTTCTTTTTTTTCCTCTCTCCCCAAAAAAACACAAACAGGAGAAAAATACTTCAACACTTTATAGGGGCAGGTTTCTGAAAAACAGATCCATCTGCTGTTGTCCTCTGACAGAACATTAGATACAGCTCAATCATCTCATATTCAAAATTGCAAGAGTTGCACAGTTTTAGTACATAATTAGCAACATAATCTTTTAAAAAAAACTGCAGCAAGTGAAATTTTAATCCCATGGCGTCTGATTTCACTGGTTAATATGACAACTGTCACAGGGAAGTTAATTGAGGTGTAGTTGATGAACATGAATTCTGCAAGTTGCCACAACATACAGGAAATCTCTGCTTTTTTTTCTCTCTGCATTCTGCTGCCACTACATTTTGTTTCCAGGCTGTTACTGCGGAAGCTGAATCAACACTGTCATTTGAGCAAAGTGGTCAGAATTACTGTTAAACTCATACAGACATTCTATCATTGTTTTAAGCTTAACACCTTAAAAGCTCTGAAATAACCACCAGGGTAAAGCAGCTGACATTCGATGAAGCTAGTGTTAGCAATAGGGACTGTAGCTTCAAACCAGGTGTCTAATATCATGTAGGTCAACCTCATGCTGCCAAAACAGCTCAGAATTTGGACTTGCACATAACACAGATTCTCGATTGGTTTCAGATCTGTAGAGTTTAGGGCCAAGACAATGCCTTGGGATCTTGGTCGTGCTCCTTGAGCCCTTTCCGAGCAGTTTTCACATTGTGAGATTGTGTGCTTGGTCTGGAGCAATGTTTAGATACGTGTTGAAAGCAACATCCACACAAATGAGGACCCAACATTTCCCAGCAGAACCCTGCATTGTAACGAGACGATCAATGTCATTCACTCCGCCTGTCAGTGGTTTTAATGCCGCGGCTGATCGGTGTACGTGTCGGGAGATCGATACATGGTGAATGGAGGCTGCCAGAAGGGAAAGGTGGAGGAGGACCGTGTCATGGAGAATTAAACCAGCGAGGATGGCTCTGATAACGCCTCTCCTGCCGCAGATGCATCCATCTCCTTACCCTGCCTCGTCCGTTCACAACGATGAAACCCAGGCCCCCGTCAATCACACGTGCAATAATGTGCAGCCGGTCTGCGGTTGTGTGTCTGAGGCCAAGCAGGGGTGAGAGGTGACACATATTAAAGACTGTCCTCCAACGCAGCCCTGATAGAGGATGCTGGAAAACCAGATGGAGGACTGTATGTGTGTTTAACTGTATGAATTAACTCTGCTGAGGTCATTACATAGTCTGCTGCTACAACGTGCACTAGCTGACCAGGCTCCGACCCTTCGACAGTGCTTAAAGCCATGCTTTATGTAGGTCTTAACCTTTTGTCGACCTAAGTTCCCATTCAACAATACAGTCTATTGAGAGCGTCTATGGGGATTTGTGTAAGAATCTTTTGTGCTGGTATCTAATAAAAAAAACTCAATTGGCTCCATACTGAGAAATGCATAGAAGAGTTGGATTTGAGACCACTGCAGGACCTTCACTGTGCAGTTGAACAGAAGATGTTTATAAAAAAGATAGGGAGAGCGAGGGATTTGCAAGATTAGCATGCAACACATGGTGAGAAAAAAAAAGCAGTAGTAGCGTATCTCAACATTCCGTTTCAGTGCTGTCAGAGAGGTTTTGTACTCTCAGCTGGAAGCTAAAGCCCTGAAAACTGCACATCTGAAAGACACAGTTTGTACAACTGCTGTGGTGGACAGCGAAGAGCAAGGTTTATGTGCTCAGCAGCACTCCAACAACAACCCCTTCACTGAGCACAGGGTTAAAACAGGAAGGATTCAGTCACTCACATATCAGTCACTGAACCTGTATGGGAGGAGCATCTTTTAGCAGATTTACGAAAGCACTACTATGTTTATGACAGAAAGTTTATTAAAGTCTTTCGCGGCTACAGAGCTGTTCATAATCTAGTAAAATGGCACCAGAGACTTGAGGTCACAATCAATGACAAAGACAACAGTGTGCAGCTGGCTGGAGGTTGATGTGAATTTAGTGCTAGTATTCTATGCGCCTATATATAGCGATACCAATACTGAAGTGATACCACAGCAAAACCAAAAAACATCAGGCAAAGCTATGGAATAAAAAGTGACAGAGCATGGAATTCCTAAATTGGCTGCCTTTTTTTCTTAATTAAAAAGTAAAAATATTTTGTCAATGTGAATGCACAGCAGTGGAGGATGTAAAAAGAGGCACAAAAGCTACTGGAGTGACTTACTGCAGCACTGTGTGTTCATACATTTCAATATTCAACCAGAACTGTGGAGGAACTCTTCATGATAATCAGCTCTTTGCACGTTTGCATCTCTCCACCTTCACATTTCACACTCAGAAAAGGTTAAATCTTTGCAGAGATAAGTGGCAGCAGTACTTTAGTGGGCATTATAATCTCCCACCTTCATTGTTTTTGCAGGAGTTCATTTTGATCGTTCATAGCTGGGGTTGCTGATCTGCATACTTGCAAACAACTGATTTTTAGCAGCTTGTAGTCATGAGAGTTAAATTTACCAATGCTAACATTGAACTTTGTATATAGAGATGTTTGCAATTTTAGAGTAATTTAACCGTTATCAATGTTCTTTATTAGCTTGTCACAAAATAAATCACACTTATTTGATTTTTTGATATACACTGGTCAACCACAACATTATGACCACTGACAGGTGAAGTTAATAACATTGATCATATTGGTACTATGTGGTGTTCTGCTGGACAATCTTGGATTTTAACATCCGTGTTGATGAGACTTAGACACCCAAATAAACATTGTCCCACAACAAGCACACTCCCTCATGTACATGGAAATCCCAAATGTCACTGGTCTATGCCCACAGGAAAATGCACCCCACCACATGGAAAACACATCAAACAATCAGGAACATGTTGAGGAACATGACAATGGCCCAAGATGTTAATTAGACCTCCAAACTTCCTACACCCAATTGTGATCAAGCATCAACAGGATGCAGTGGAACAAGTTTGATTGACAGAGGCCCCACTGCACAAGCCAGAGTACCCAAAGGATCCACTGCTAATTTCCTGGTTCCAGACCCCATAGGACACCCTGAGAGGTCCTCTTGTCCATGCCCAATGGTTCAGAGCATTTTTGAGCACACAAGGGGGACCAACACCATATTAGGCTAATAATATTATAATGATGTGGCTGATCAGTGTGTTTAGCTTAGTGTTGTGCTGTGCTTTCAATAACCTCTTTCCTCCAGGAGAACATCCCTGGAGTCAAGGAAGTGTTTTAAGTAGAGAAGCGGAGGATTTCATTTCACATCTTCTACAATATTTCCTCTTTCTGAATAAGTCACTATGCTGCCCAGCACAGGGACTTATTCAGTGGTTGTAATGACCAATTTCTCAGCAAACTGTCCCCACTTGGTGATCTGGACTCTTCAGTCTTCTTGTGCAACTCTTTGCTTCAAATTAAACAACAGTTGCAAAACAGTAAATAAAGAAAATGTTAACTCTTTGTTGCTGATTGAAAAACTACTCCTCACAGTTTTTCCCAACATGTTTTAGTATCCTTGACTGTTGGGTCAAACGGGGACAGTAATCTGACTTTTTACAGTTAAGGAAGTTGTTACTCTAAGTTGTCAAAGCTGGTAATGTAGACTATTTTTTGTCTGCCATTGGGAACAACTTGGGGTTCGATATCTCGCTGAAGGACGCTCCAGGAGGAGCTGAGGGATCGAGCGGTTCACTTCCGCCCAACAAGGTGAGCAAAGAAAGCAAGATACATCACCATTAGCTCTTTTTAAACCATATTTAATGGATTTTTACCTTAAGGCGACACTGATACACTATAATGGATACTGCGGCGGACCCATAACTTTTCAAACTAATGAATCTGCCTTTCAGAAAATGAGGTACGCTTGACATGCAAACACATTCCTCTTTGCAAGGTCATCGTCCTGCACGCCTGCCTCATTCATTAAAACAGCGAGAGAGGCGAGGATTATCAATATCAACCACACATCTCCAGTCTAATTCAAAATAACACAGGGTGTGATAAAAATGGGCCATTCTTATTAAGATCTTACTGCATTCTATCTCCGCTTTTTTTTTGTCTTCCAAGACTATTTTCTCTTTCATGGGAGCGGTAGTCTCTAATTTCTCCTGGGAGCCACAAGCTGCTGCTATCTCAGCTGTGTTTACTAATCTTCCCTCGACACCAATTTCTCAGTCCCACAAAGTTAATACTGGTCCAATGTAAATAGCCTTATCTCATAAACTCTTGTTATCCCCCCCCCACCTTGGCTGCCCGATGTGATACATGGTTAGAAGTCAACACAGAGGGATTAAGTCAGAAAGAAGAGGGGGAAAGAGGGAAAAACTTCCTGTGCAGTAAGGTTACCCACCTTAAATATCACAGTGTAAATGTCAACCTGTCTCCAGCAAAAGAACACCACTGTCAGTATACAGTGACAACAATCAGATGAAGAACATGAGTAATATGCTGTTTCTGGTGCACACCTGAAGGATGAGCGGGTAATAAATTAAACTCAGTTTGTCTCCTGGTCCTCAGAAGCGATCGATCGGTGCTCCGAGCCTCTCATGTCGCCTCGTCATGTGCAGGTTACAGTTACCTGCTTCATTCCACCTGTCTTAGTGTGTTTTCCACTGAAGGCTCTGGCCTGCTATAAATGCCATGGCAGTGAGTTTTAATTAAACCCGAAGGGAAAAGTATTAATTATCTCATCGCCTGCCGTGGATTTGGCTGGTGGCTGCGGGCAGATTCTCACTCGAATGCTGATGATGTGGAGGTGAGCCGGGTGCGGTTTTGGGATTAAATGTGGGATTTATCGAGTTCAGAATTGTATTTGGATAACCACCCGCGGTCAAGGAAGGAATTTTGGTGCTACAAATCAAAATCACGTGCTTTTAATTCACCCCTGCAGGATGTTTTCAAAGGCTACTTGAGTCGATAGCTTCCAAACGGACAGAGTGTTCCCTGAGGCCTGCATTCATTTCCTTTCAGATGATGCAAAGTATCTGACTGTATCCCGTCTTGTCATCCTTCCATCTGCTCCTTGTAGCATTTTTCTCTTTGTGTCTACCACATAAACTGCCTCTTCTGCTGTCAAATGTTGTCAGTCCTTTTTTCCAAGCTTGTAAAACTGTTGCCACAATTTAGCATGCAAGGTCCCCCTCTCTCCCTGTCTCGTACAATGAGCACTTTAAGTCATGTTTTTTGTCATGCATTTGTTGAATTCTCATTACCATATCATAGGCTGATTGATTGGTTGTACCCGAGGGAGGTCAATTCCTTAATTATACTGCAAGTTTCCACAGCAGAAGTACTTCAGCAGAGAAAGCCCACTGCAGCCGTGCGGATATTTCTGCTGAGAAGCTGAAACAGAACTCTTCTCTTTGTCAGATCCCTGTAGGTATTTGTTAATGCAGAGATGGAGGAGCGCCTTATAAACTATGCATGCCATTTCCCTCTGGCAACCACCAGTAGAGAGGATGATGGCAGGAAAATGCTGGTTTCCATTAGTCCTGTGAGGCTGGTTATCATAAAATTATCCTAAGGGTTAGCAGGCAGCACACAAAACTGGGGTGAGTGCTTCATTAAAGCTGATGCATAATGGACACTGGACATGTAGAAAAAGCTGATTTGCACACAGTGTCACTTTTTCTGATATGCCGCTCACATAGATACCAACAGAAGTCGGAGCGATTCTCACACTTAAAGACAATTTAAAGAAGAGCCAGAAGTAGAAACCAGCTGCTGATGTGGCTCAAAAATAGCTTCTGGTCCTGTGCCCTGTGAACTCTTGCTCGCTGTGTTTCAGTGGAAGATTTATAGCAAGCTAAGCTCCTGATCAACCACAGCATACTAACATACAGACTAAAATGGCTGGAGTGTAAAAAAAAAAGCAGTCAGGTACAGAGGAGCACTCACCCTTCAGAAGGTCAGAGCTGGCAGAAGGACTGTACGTCCGAAACAACAGCCAGTCGAAGTCATCCTCCTCCCCCTGGGTGAAGTCGCACAGATTAGGGTCTGAATCCTCTTCGAACGTGCAGCCAGCAGCTAAGAGAAGGAGACAAATAAAGCAACGGTCATTAATGACAGACACACAATCCTCGGTTTACAGTATATAAAGGCAGATTTACCTCAAAGGAAGGAACAGAGCAACCTTGTCTCCCAAAAACTACATTCTACACAAGCAGACTGAATTTTCATTGACATTTTGCAAGTAATGTAACTTTATTTTGAAAGAAAAAACGTGTTTTCTAGACTGTGACATTGTAGTAAAGTCCACATAAGGGGGTGGTGTCTCTTGTGGGATCATTATCCATTATTGTTTTCACACACTGTTTGATTTAGGGCCCAAAACTATGTGGTTGGATTTAGGAAAATATCACACTTTGTCACCACAACAACTACTTGACAGAAGCTTGGTTAAGTTTAGGCACCACAACTGCATGGTTAGGGTTAGAAAAATACCAAAGGAACTCCAGCAAACTGTCTAAATTGCAAACATACAGCTAAAAATGTATGTTTGCAAGTTAGACAGTGTGCAGGAGTGTGTTTGAGTCTTAGGGTTAGGAAAATATCATGGTTTGGGTTAAAACACGACCCTTTCGCAACACGTTTCAAGCTTTTCTTCCATTGTCTGGGTTACCAGGGTGACAAGTCATGCACCATCTAATGTATAAGTTTGGTTGACTGAAAAGGAGACACAGTAGAGCAATAAGCTAAATTCCAAAGATATGTTCAACTCAAAATGTGGTTGAGACTGCAGCTTAGTTGTATAGAAAGGCACTTTTAAGAGACAGCTCTGGACTGAGACAAATTAAAGAAGTGAACAGTACAACGCTTAACTATCTTCTATACACCGATCAGGCATAACATTATGACCACCTGCCTAACATTGTGTTGGTCCCACTGATATGGTCAAAAATGCTCTGAGCCATTGGGCATGGACAAGAGGACCTCTCAGGGTGTCCAATCGGGTCTGGCACCAGGATGTTGGCAGTGGATCCTTTAGGTACTCTAGCTTGTGCAGTGGGGCCTCTATCAATCAAACTTGTTCCACTGCATCCTGTTGATGCTTGATCAGAATGGGGTGTAGGAAGTTTGGAGGTCAGATCAACATGTTGGACCATTGTCATGTTCCTCAACATGTTCCTGATTGTTTAATGTTGTTTCCATGTGGTGGGGTGCATTTTCCTGCGGGGGTAGACCAGTGACATTTGGGATTTCCATTTGCATGAGGGAGTGTGCTTGTTCTAGGACAGTGTTTATTTGGGTGTCAAAGTCTCATCAATATAGATGCCAAAATCCAAAGTTTTCCAGCAAAACACCACATAGTACCAATATGGTCAATGTTATTCACCTCACCT
The DNA here is from genome assembly GCA_024666655.1 of Dascyllus trimaculatus. Taxonomy (NCBI): domain Eukaryota; kingdom Metazoa; phylum Chordata; class Actinopteri; family Pomacentridae; genus Dascyllus; species Dascyllus trimaculatus. The sequence goes on along the minus strand of CM045451.1, from coordinate 9,881,563 downwards.
GTCAGTGGTCATAATGTTTTGGCTGATCAGTGTAGGTTAACATTTTAATTGTTCTCTAGTTTTCTCAGAATTGTTCTTTCCATTGTTCTGTCCAAATCCAATGGTCCATTCACTATCATGGAGGAAAACCAGAAATTAGCCCCATTTAACCCGAGAATGTTGAGTTATTGTTTCAGCTCCACAGCCAACTCAAACCAAAGCCTTAGTGTTATGATAACTTTTGATCCCTGGCCTGGTTTTTCAATTTCTCTCCAGACTTTTTTCCTTTTCCAAAAACTGAAAGAGCAGTCGCAGAATCAAGAGGTCTTCCTCCCACATTTAATGTGCGCTTGAGCTACACCCCAAGTTTAGCTGCCAGCTGCAATGAAATGTGCGCCGAAGCCACAGCGACCACCTTTTTGCCCCTTCAGACCGAAGACTTGACCCCAGGTTGCGGTTTATGGGACCACAGGTCTGATGTGGCTCAGCGTCGGGGATGAAAGGCTGGACTGGAGCTGGAGCAATAACTGTGGTGTTATGGATTAACATAATAAACCCTAAAGTAAACACTGACGGCAAATTGTGGCCAATGGCTTTTTAACACTTTCCACAATTGTAAAGATGCTTTCACATGGATGTAAAACTACTTGCACTCACAAACAACCATCTGCAGGAGTATTTTCTGTATACAGGAATATAAACAGTGTCAGTAATGATCAGATACTAGCAGTAACTGTTACCATCAGCCTGGCAGACTATAGCTGCAACGATTAATTGATTAGCTGTCAACTATAAAATTAATTGGCAACTACAGGTATGTAGATAATCGATTGACCAGTTCAAGCAATTTTTAAAGTAAAAAGTCCAAATTTTCTGATTACAGCTTCTTAAATGTGAATTTTTTCTGGTACCCTTCCTCTTCTATGACCATAAACTGAACATCTTCGTGAACAAAACAAGACATTTGTCATATCGGGCTTTGGAAAAAACAGATTCACCATTTTCTAACATTTTATAGACCCAACAACTAATCGATTGTTTGAGAAAATAATGTAAAGATCAATCGACAAAGGAAATAATCATTTGCTGCAGTACTAATGCCGACTGGACGCCGGTTCAATATCATATGTCATTGACACCACCTATAATTACTTCAGACTCACACAAAAGAAAACAAAGCAATAATTGCCCCTGCATCTGAGCAGAATTACCCTTTCCATACAGCATTCGCAAACAAGCCTACATATCCTGAAGCCTATTCACGAAGGCACGTACAAATAGTAATAACATTTGGGGAAAGCAGACACTCTGGGGAATGTAGTGATTATTACAATACCTCACAACCTGCTACTCCGTGTGCCAAAAAGCTAATTTTTTCAAATTATATTTAATAGCCATGGCTTTAATGGCCCTTGGGTCCTGAATAATGTGCTTCAGCCGTTGCTCTCCGCATCTGTTGCCATATTTCACATTAGTCCATCGGTGTGAGAATTACAATCTAACAGTGGGCAGTTTGAACAGCTCAGTCATAAGACCAGAGCCTGTGTCAGTAATAATTGGAGCAGGACAGCACGCGACGCGGCATGCTAATGATAGGAATAACCACGAGCAGGTCCTGAAGGTGACCCCTGTGGTCTGCAGCTTTATTGCCGCTCATTCTTTTCTCTAATCTGCCATTAAACAAATGGTCTCAATATGACAGGCTGCAGACAAAAACACAGCCGGCCTCACTGTACTGAGGATTCATAATTCTCATTTTTACAACTGAGGCATTAGATAGCTGCAGTTTAGAGTCATTAACAGGTTACTGTTGGACCGGTTTGGTGCGTTACAGGCCAAGCATTGGAAGGATCTGTACTTTTTTGTTACCAATACCTAGGTGTTAGTGGCAATACTAAATGACATGAAATACGAAAGGTTTCTCTTACATAACTCAGTCTGAGGAACATGTTTTTATAAAAATTAAACATGCGGAGCTTTCAACATGTCTCATTTTTTTAAAAGTTGCCAAAAATTAATGATCTGTACTAGCCAGATTCTGTAAAAACTGAAAATTCTGCACTCCGTGAAAAAACTCTGAAGTTACTGTATGAGTGACTCAGCTGCAATCAAGCATCAGGAAGTTTTCAGCTGAACTGGGCTGGACTGCAGGCTGTGTAACGCACAGATAAGATTAAAAAAAAAGTAGAAAAACATCTACAGCATATACAGTCATTCTTTTCAGTCCTGCTAACACCTGTGGGCACAAATGCTTTAAATATTGATAATATTGATTCCAGTTTATTAGCTCAATTTTTGCAAAACAGTAAATTCGACTCTCAATTCTTCCTTTTTTTTAAATTCGTGACATTATAACACTCTTGTGCTGTATGAAATACATTTCTGAGTTCTCCCTCCTAGAAATGGTTGTTCTGCTTCTATAGAGGTGCAGGACTTTGTATCGCAGTAAAAATGAAATCAATGCGAGTAAAAACATGAGAAACTATTAGGGTTCAGAGGGTTAAGATGAGTCACGTTTCCCAATTATGATGATGAATTATGGTTTAGATAGGTACATGTCTGATTAAAGAACAGACCTAAGACAACTGAGGGTAAAGGCACTGACTGTGAAGGTCACAGGTTTGTGTTCTTTGTTGGATGTCATTCTCCTTCACTTTTCCCCTTCATTTCCTGCCAGCAGCTCACTGAAAACCTTCTAACAAAGACATAAAAAGCCGCCAACTGTACTCAAAAAGAAAGAAAAAACAACAACACTAAGCACATAAAGCCACTCTTGCAGCCATATGGGACTTTGAACTACGTGCTGACATCAGCTAACAAACTTAGGCTCAACTCGGCCTTCCGAAGGAGATGCATTCTGGCTCTCTGGTTTAACAGGTTGCAGTTGATCCAAGGCGCTGAACTGCAGCACAAACACACACTCAGGGTGCCCTTGCATACAGCCAAGCCATTACATCACTGGCACCTCCAGTGATTACACGATAACACCGGAGCACATCCACCATCGCGTACGTTCAGTCTGTTGGGTGATAGTAGCCAGCCAACCAGGGAGGGGAGGGAGTGCTCGGTTTCTCCCTCTAGGTTTGATTTATTGCCCCGTGCTGGGCTGTTACTGCACAGATCTGCTGCTGAGGCCAGGGGTTAATTGTCCCGCGCTGGGGTCTATTTCTAATAGAACAGCCAGAGATATGGGACCTGACACATCCAAACGCTGGCACTATATTATTCCCTGCTGCTTCGGTAAATGAAGCCTGCAGACTCCTCCCTACAAAAGTCTCATCATCCAGAAGAAGGAAGCCGGGATCCGAGGCCAGCGCTGCGCGGGAATGTCATCTCCTCGCAACCCGCTGGGAGAGATCCAGCTCATCTATCATGACAAACACACTCCCTCCTCTGCTCCTCCACAGGACCAATGGGTGTGTGAGGTGTCAGTGGTCATTTTTTACCTGAATAATTACAGCATAATTTAGTGCCATGACCAGTGCAAAGTCAGACGCTGCCAAGGTTCTGTAGCTGAGGTGAAGACACGTTTCACAGTTTGTTCATTCTCTTGCCGGCTGACATATGCATGTATATATGCATATCAATTTTACAACATTTAACTGTTAATTTAAGCATATAAATCAAATGTCGCCACACTGTTTTGGGATAAACATTCCCTGGCAATGATACTGGTTAATAGAATAAAGTAATGCAGATCCAGACAAAATGTTCACGATCCTGCTGAGGTTTGCTGTTTGTATCACAATGTCTGATCTACTGAAGCTGTCAGCGCTGGAGCTCCCGGCCTGAGGATGTAGAGCCTGCAGAATCAGCAGCATCTCCTTAAAACTTATCGTTTTCAAGAAGACTTTTTGGAAATTGATGCTACAGTTTTATTACCAGCATGTCTTATTTTTGGCTTATTTATTAGAGTTTTTATCGCACGTGCCTGCTTTTTGTGTCACTTTTATATGGATTTTATTTACTTAATCTCACTCTTGAAATGTTTTATTTCTGGTTCGACTATGTGAAGCAGTTTGTAACTTATTTTTATATTTGTTCTAGAAATAAATTTCATTATCATCTATTGTTATTAGCCATGCATTTTGCTTTATTTTAGGTTTGCCATTTTTTTTGGACAACTTGCAAAATGGATGAACAAGTTAATTATACCAGTCTAGCGCTGAAACTAAAATTTATTCACATTTTTGATAACTGTCTCGATTAATCAATTAATTGTTTGGTTTATTAAATGTCACAAAATTGTGGAACATTGTTGATTGGTGTTTCCAAAAGACCAAAATGAAGTCCGCAAATGTCATGTTTTGTTCACAATCCAAAGATATTCTGTTTACCGTCATAGCGGAGTAAAGAAAACAGGAAATATTCTTTTTTTAAGACAGAATTTTGACCTTCTCTTTTTAGAAAATTGACTCAAACTAATTAACTGATTATAACAATAACTGGCGAGTTTCTGGGCATTTTTTGTTGTTTTTGCTTCAGTTAATTTTTCTCTACAATATAGAGTCCTGTGTCTCTACGGAAAGAGCACAACCATGGCTAGAATTAAAGAGAACACAGAAATACCAATACTGGGAGGAAAAATGGTGGCTCCACATACAATAGATATTACTACTTGTATTTTGAATTTTGTTTCCATACATTATCCCCCCTACTTTGTGTAAGCACAGCCTGCAGTTCATCCTAGTTCAGCTGAAAAGTCCCTGAATTTTTGTCAAGTGACTGTTGGTCACAGTTTTGTCTCTATTGGCTTTTTTGTTGCACCACAGAATGTAGATTTTTTGGGGGGGGTTTGGCAGAATTTGATGCAAATACTACATTTTTTGTCAATTTTTTACATGAGACATGCATAGTAAAGCAATTTTGATAAAATATTCCAATTTTAAGCTTAGATTTGGTTGATTCTCCCAACAGAATAGCACATCACAGTCTGACCTTTCACCTTATTTTTACAGTTTCTGGCTCTGATAAATGGTGTAACTTTGGCCATTTCTTAAAAAGAACAAGCCTTTCAAACCCACAGGAAGGTTTCAGGGTCTTTCAAGTTAACTGTTTCAGGTCAGGAAGCTCCACTTTTCCGAACACAAGCAGAAAACACTGTTGAGCAGTGATACATCAGTCTGCTGTGATGCCCTTTACTGTTAGGAGGAATCCCTGAGAGGAAACAAGATGGAAGGGTGGGATGAGGATGATGATGATGATGATGATGCCGCTGTTGTCGATTTAAAGGGCTCAAGTGAAAGAGATTTGTTGACACTTCTTGGTTCTTCTTTAACACTAATCTCTGTATTTACTGTGAGTTTGCTCTCGATTGCCACAGAACACCAAATAAATCAATACACACTGTAACCTCTTTGACTTTATAGCAAACCAAAATAACTTCAGATTTACACTGCGGAAGTGAGGAGCCACGCTCTGGCAGAGCATGGACGCAGTAACTCCTCTTTGATTTCATAAGGACATAAAAGAAGGTGGCAACTTGTTTACCAGACACTCCAATTTGCCGCTACATTCGTGGGGATACGTAAAAATGTTCCCCAGTTTTATGTGTGCAGTTAATCATGACCAGGAAGTCTCTTTCTGCTCATATCAGCTGTTAGTGTCGCATGTAGCTCTTCATATTAGATCTGCTTCTCTCTTTGCTGGTATAATCCCATGCCTTATCTAATTAGAGTGTCAGCTGTGCACAGTGCATAATGTCCGTCTCTGCTTATTCCCTTTATTTGCATATGTTTAAAGCATAAGGACGCTGGCCTAAGCTTATTTAGGGTGCCACTACTCCGACAACTTCTCACTTGAATAAACAGCACAAACAACAAAACAGAAATCAGAGCCGAGGCTGAGCGGAGCCCCACGCTGCCACTAACAGTTTGTAGATATGTCAAGACCACCTAAATGAAACGTGGACAGCCGTCAGAGTGCAATCTTAAAATGTACATGTTCTCTTTTTCTCTGATTCCAAAGAAAAAAAAGAATGACACGCTTTTTAAAAAACAAGAACGTGGTCCTTTGATCTGAGGCGCCGCGGTTAATCTTTTCAGCGGCTCCTGAAAGATTCAGTGCAGCGAGCGGAGCAGAATGAAACAGCGGAGCCCAACACCACAGGGCAGTGTTTGCACAGGTTGTAAATTAGCAGTACTTGTTTGAGCACCAAATTGCCACGTCGGCCGCTCACGGAGGTAGTTAAAGGCTGCATGTAGGAAAACCGGGGCTCAAATGACGTAATTTGTAGGATTTTCATTGCACACATGACGACAATTTTCATTCTCACTGGCAGCATAAAACAATAAATATATTTGCTCCTTCACATGTTGTAAGACCCCGTCCAGGTCTAGATCACACTGATCCAGATTGCAAAAAACATCAAAATGCTAAAATATCAATTACACGCAGCATGGGCTGGACAATATCAATAAAATCCCCTTACAATACCTAATTTGACATATTATGTGTGATCATTTTAACATGTTTTTGACTGAAACATCTGACAAATCAAGGCTCAGTTTCCCGGACATAAATTAAGCCTAATCCTAGACTGACTACTTTCTTCAGTTGACATCTCTGTTGAATTTTCCAAGGCGAGCCTTAATCCACATCTGGGAAAACTGCCTGGAAGATGGTTATCACATTAATGCAAAAACCATATAAAAATCCAGCACTGCCATGAATCCATTCTGTTCATTGATGTGCAGCGTTCCCTGATGCAACCAAAGATATAACAGCAAAGAAAGGGGAGTAAAAATGGAATAGGGTAATCTCGGACAGGGGGTGCAGTCCTAAACAAGTGGAAAGGCAAATGCAGTAAACATCAAGGAATATAAACAGAATGTGCCATAATGTGCTCTGTGCCCACTTTAGAAATTGGTGAAGTAGCTTGCAAATGGACCATTGTCAGCAGAGTCCTTTATGAGACACTGAATGAGGCAACACTATAAGTAAGGTAATGTTATTTAGTCTAAATAGGCCAATCGGTGATTGAACTAAAGGCACCAGCCTCTAAAGGCTCTTTGTGGCTATTTTCAACCTTATTGGTTTTAGTGTAGAGACACATATACTGCACTGTAGCTCACTTTAGGCCTGGACCTGCCACAAAAAACACCAAGGCAGCAGCTTTGGATTATGTGTACTTAAAATTTTAGGAATATTCGAGCCATCTCTCTTGGGATAGTTATACCTATTTGTTTTACATTTCCAAGTTTCATACATAAATGCACAAGAATTTCCATGTAAGCAGGTCCCATCACAGTGTGTGTGTGTGTGTGTGTGTTGCTGTATTAGAGTTTTAATACACACCCACAGTACAAACTAGCCATGCTGTCAGCAGAAAACTAGCATAACTGATTAAACATTCAAGGCTCCTCTCTGGTCATTGATGAAACCACTTAAAACTCATCTCTGTGTATAGAAACTACATATTTTTTCATTTTGTTTCAATGAAAATGAACACTTCCTGCCTTAAAATGGCTTAGATATAACATGCTTACTATACACAATGGGGCTATCTATGAAGTCCACGCCTCCCTTTTAATGCATCTCAAGCACACCAGCTCACCTATGAACTCTGCTCAAACTTGTAACTGGTGGGTCGCCAGTTCGAGTCCCCGGACTGGCAAGACGTTGAGGAGGGAAAGTGAGAGCGACCGCTTGTCCCAGTCACCGCCTCTCAGCAAGGCTCTTAACCAGCAGCCCACTGTAAGGTTAACTATGAATAGGATGGCTCAAATGGAGAGGATCAATAAGGGTTAGATTATGATTATTATTTTTATGAATATTGATACAGAAAGCCCCATTCTGCAAGTTGACAATGTTGTTTTTTTAGGTTTACCACATGCGAAACCCCGAAAGTCTGAATCTGTGTTTTTGAGTCATCGGTACACGGCAGTTTCACAGTGTCAAATGCTCAGCCGTGGCACCGACTGGTCATTTTGCTCATGATGTGTCTTCTAATATCTAAAAAACACCACATGGACAGAGGGAGGCTTGAAAAAGGTATATTAATGACTTGAAATAATTTGACATTTTGAGAAATCTTCACTTTTTTGTGTTATATGAGAAGATTGATGTCACTTTGTATTTGTGCATTAATATAAACAGTCAGACTGCTTATAACTCAACTTAAATACATGATAAAACAGCCAGCGCGGCTCTATTTACCCTGAAGTCCATACAAAAATCAGGACTCGAGGAAGGACCGAGATGCGAGTCAAGAAAAAGCCAGAGATACAAACTCCCACAACAACAAACTTGTCTTTTTCACCCTCTGGATTTTGTACAGATTTTTTAAAAAAAACAACAGATTTGACATGTTGCGTGTTTGATTTAGAAGTGACAGTCTGTGTTACCTTGAGATGGAGCCAGGCTGGGTTTTTTTTATTCAGTCATTATTTCAGTCAGAGAGAGATAACCTGGTTCAGCCTGTAATCTTTTATGTCACTGATGAATACAAGAGTGGTATTGATCTTCTCATGTAACCCTCTGCAAGAAAACCATTCTTTGAACAGAACTTTATGAAAAAAAATACGAAAAAAAATGCAATTATCCTTATATTTCTTGAAATTTCTAGGATTCTGGCTCCCATTCATTGCCTGGCATAGCACGTGGGTAGTTTAATATCCTGTCAATGGGGGGAAAAAAATAAATAAATCAGACAAGTTGTTGACAAGAGTGATGAGCACACACAGCTGTTTATTCATGTGGCCCTGAAAATAAAACTCCTGGTTCTTACTGTCTGATCAAAATCAACAGAAAAAGCACAGGCAGTCACATCCAATTTCAAAAGCACTTAGGTCTAGTCTCTCGTTTTTTTAGCAAAAAATAGGAACGGCGAATGCCCCGAGAAACCATTCACATGCTTTGCCTTAATGTCAACTCCAACCTCTGCCCTTAATTATCTAGCAGTCAGGACGGTGTAATGAATGCCAGAGCCTGTCAAGTCAGCCGGGAAATGCAGTCTGATAATGAGGCATGGATGCCCGTCGTATCGCCGTCAACAAATAGGGATGCAAACCGCGGCTGGGAAGAGAGCCCGCACCTGAGAGCTATACTTCCACTCCGCACACAGGAAAATCTGAATCTGGGGTGAGTGTGGCTGGCTGGTGGGGGATCCAGGTGGGAAAGGGTGAGTAATACTAGAAGCAGTTAGGGGGGAGGAGAGTGGCTGATTTGCATTGCTGCGAGTGTGGCCCTATGCATCAGCAGGGGACAGGTATATTTATTCTCTACAGAGGCTCTCCTCCCCAGCACTCCCCTGGCTGCCTCTGAAAGCCATCCATCCCCACACCTGAATACGCAATGAAATCATCTCTCTGGCTCCGTGGGCATTAATAACTCAACCCTGGTGGCTGGATGGGCCTGGTCACACAGACAGGGACGGGGGAGAGGATTGAGAAAAGAAAAAAAAAAGGCGGGGGGGACGGTTGGAGATGGTGAACAAGTGCCGCAGAGGTGCTGAGCTTCGGGGTAGACTTCGCTGAAATATGCTGCATATCCAGAGAGACATCTGGAGGAGGAGGAGGAGGAAATAAGAGACTTTACGGAAATTACTGAGGTGGAGATGGGGAAGGGCTGAACCTTATGGTTTAAAAAAAGCAAGACCCTCACTGCATTAATAATATTTTCCTCAGCCCCTCCCATTTACTTACACATACAGCAGCTTAAAGTGATATGACACTACTGAATTGGGGCAACCTACAGAGCCGAAATCATCTGTTATTGCACATTTCTAACACTTGAATGTTTCAGCTCATCCAACTAATTTTAATGTAAGACAAAGATAACCCAAGAAAACACAAAATGCAGTTTTCAAAAGATGACTTCATTAATTGAAGGAAAAATTCTGTCTAGCCCACATTGCCCTATATGAAAAAGTAATTGCCCCTTTAGCTACCAATCTACCAAATGAACAAATTCATTTGGTAATTGGGTTCAATCTCACCATCCACATTCACATATGGTTACTGCCAGGCTTGTTAAATCTAAATATCACTTAAATAGAACCTGTCTGGCATTGTGAAAAAGCTAAAGGGTCTAAAAAACAGCACATGATGCCATGTTCTAAAGAGATTCAAGAACAGACAGTGACATTTATCAGTCTGGAAAGAGTTACAAAGTCATTGCTAAGTTTCGGGAGACATCATCCACAAATGGAGAAACATGGAACAGTGGTGAACCTACCCAGGAGTGGCCGGCATAACAACATTTCTCCAAGAGCGTGTTGACGTCTAATCCAGGATATCACAAAAGAACCCAGACAAACACAAAAGATCTGCAGGCCTCGCTGGCCTCAGTTAAAGTCCGTCTACATGATTCCACAATAAGGAAGACTCTGGGCAAAAAATGTCATCCACGGGAGAGTTGTGAACAACTAGACAGAAAAAATGTGCAGGCCAACATACAGGCCGACAGACTCTAATTAGTAATTCAGGAGACCTAATATCACCACTCAACTGGGGGGCAGTGGTGGCCTAGTGGTTTGTGAAGCAAACTTGTAAACAACAAACATTCATTTTCAGAGTGTATTAGCTTATTACACATTTAATCTGGGATAAATATGATGCCTGATAAGTAAAAAGAAACTCCAGTACAGACAACCCATACGGGACCATATAGAGAAAAAAAAGAAGAAAACATCCTGCTCAGTGTGTACACCGATACGCTATTAAAACCCCCTGCCAAATATTATGCTGTAATGATATCAGGCTTGTTTAGGCTCATCCTACTGATATTCAATCAGACTGAGATCTGGGGAGTTGGAGGTCGGGTTTCTCGAGTCATTCCTGAGCAGGTTTGGCAGTGTGGTCTGGGCACAAAATGTTGGCTCATATATCGGTAACTGATTGTTAAAACTTTTGGTCCAATTATAATTGGATACTCAAATTTAAACTTTAAAGGTAGAGTATACAACAAAGTTATTGTCCACTTCAATTAATCTCCTCACAGTCCACTAACTATTTACTCTGTGTTTGTGTAGAATTGCAATCTCCACTTTTAATGAATTAATAATAATGGAATAAATAACTAAAGTGGACTCAATAATTGACAAAATGACTCAAATGACAAAATGATATGTGATGTATTTAAATTCCCTCGCTGGTCACTGATAAAAACCCCTAAAAACTCATCTCTGGATATTAAGGTTACATATTTAGACATTTTGTTCATGAAAATAATCCCTTCCTACCTTAACATGTCTTAGAAGTAACTCTACACTGTTGCATACTTTTTGAAGAATCTATGAAGATGCCCACTATCCAGCACACCAGCTCACCTGTGACTTTGCTACTCTACACTACACAATGTAAAGTTGTGACAATGAAGTAATTCAGCCATGCACGTTGGAACCGCAAACCGGTTCTTAAGAAGAACTAGAATGCACTCAAGCGAGATACAGACCCACGTCGGATGCCTTCCTCAACATGGCAGGTAGCCCTGCGGCCTTGACCTTTGACCTTTGGACCCCAAAATTAATGGGTGACCAGGGTAGGTCAAGATGAACATCTGTGCCGAGTTTGATTATCATATCTGTATTTGTTATCGAGTTATGGTGCGGACATAGTCAACCTCACACCCACCCATAAACAGACAGACAGACAGACAGGCAGACAGACAGGCAGACGGCCGTGACCGTCGGTGTGGGCAACAATGATACAGAACATCCCTCCCTGCAAGCTGACACAAATGGTTCTTTAGGTTTGTTAAATATCAACATCCAGAAGTTTGAATCTGAGTTTTTGAGACTAAAAAAAGGAGTTTTAAGGTCCAGCCTTGGTGTTGACCGCTTATTTAGCTCATGATATGTCATTTTGCATATAAAAAACATCACATGGACAAGTTAATAAGGAAAAAAACCTTCACTAAAGAGGGTGGTTAACATTTTTCAATGCATTTAACTGCTATAAAAGTCAAGTTCTGCTCTCCGTTAAGATGCACGATAAAAAGAAGTCATTACAATCAATCACTTATAACAAAGACCCGTTTCATTTCTTCTTTAAAAGCTGACACATTAGTCATATTTGAGCAGAGTGAACCTCTGATACAGAATCACGGCTGTCTTCGTATTGCAAAGTGCCCCTTTAAGACCTGCAGTAAACACAAAATTCATCATTTTGATAAAATGAAGTCTAACACTGGGCTGAGATAAAGTTAAACCATCCTACATGCCTCCCTTCTCCTCGCCTCTGATAATTTCCATATGGTCCCTGTAGACTCAAGATGAACCAAAGTAACACAAGTCAAGAACATTTTTCCTTTCCATCTTCTGACGACGAACAATAACACAAAGGCTTCCTGCAGCTGTATTCGTGCTGAATCCTAAGATACCAGTCAGCTGCAATTCATCTTGAAATTAATTTTGCCTTCACTTTAAAAGACTGGTACAATATTTCATCCTCGATGGTGGTTTGATGATAAAAGTATCTCACGTGTCTAAGAGTCGAAAATATTATTCTTCCAATATCAGCTTTTTCTGTGCTATTCTGAGGGCAACAAGAACAAACAAGGACAAGGAGACAAAAGCAGCTTGAGCTTGTTGTCTCCTGTTTCTCCTTTTCAGAGAAAACAAAAAAGCATCAATTATTCCACTTCACAGTTCCTGCGGGTTTCATGTAGGGGGGCTAGAAGGAATCTCACTTCACACTGAAGATAAAATGTTGGTTTTAATTATCATGCAGACTTTTTTTCACAATGGTCTATTTTGAGTTGATGAGTTCTCTCAGGTAAGATTGCAGCTTCCCACGTGTTCACCTCCGCGGAAGGTAAAATGTGGGAAGAGAGTGGATGGCAACAGCGAAGCAAAATCTAAAGGCCCATGAAATAAATCAGTTTAATTAGCAGAGTGGGAAATCTCTCATGTCTGATGGCTCACGCTTCGGCATCTGCTTCGTTTTAGGCTCCAGTTTTAATGAATGTGAATTTGCTGAAGACTTTATAAAAGAGCTAATGTGCAAATGTAAGTTCAAATAAAGTCCACAACATGGTGAAGGACCACAAGACACGTCTTTCAGTCAATGGAAGAACATAAAGAAACCGCAGCAGGAGGCTGTCATGAAATAAAGAGAACATGTAATGGCAACTGGGGATTCTCAACCGGCTGAATACTGCTTGTTTTGATCAAACTCAATATAGAACTCCCTTTCTATTGGCTAGTGTTTGTTCATTCTTGATTACATGAATGTCATAAAACAGATCAACAACAAATTTGATAATTAATTAAAACAGTTACTGGTTTCTGCAAATGTAAACAGAAACACATTTGTGCTTCTTGTTAAGACTATCATGGCACAATTAATTCCTGTAGGTTTAAGAGTAGAATTGATATAATTAAACAGAAAATAAACTATTTTCCATTAATAGAACTGAAACTATTAGCCCATGAATTGAATAAATGAAGGACAGAAAATTAATCTGCAACCATTTTCAACAATCATTTGACATTTTAAAGCAAAACTGTTAATTACTTGCTGTTTGTAACTTCTCAAATATGAGGATTCTACATTTTTTTAGTATAGGATGGTCTGTACAGTACAGTACAGTACAGTACAGTATAGTATAGTATAGTATAGTATAGTATAGTATAGTATAGTATAGTATAGTATAGTATAGTATAGTATAGTACAGTATAGTATTGTATAGTATAGTATAGTATAGTACAGTACAGTATAGTATAGTATAGTTTATATAGTATAGATGGATTTCAAGGTTGTTGCTCAGATAAAATAGGACATTTTAAGACTTCACTTTGGTCTAGGGGAAATTACAACCCACATTTTCAGCTGTCTATTGATATTTTGTAGACATACTGATTAATCAGAAGCATCTTGTAGAACTTGCCTCAGTTCTTTAGTGGATTTAGTCCGTCTCTGGGTCTTCAAGTAACCCGAACTGACTACAGAATGGTGAGATCAGTACTCTGTGGCGTCAGACCACAATGTTTTGGTGCTTTTCATGAGGCTAATATGTCTCTTTGCTTCCCTTACTTGCATCTCTTCCTTGTATCGTAGCTCTTATCAGAGACACAAGGACAAAGCAGCTGAAGTTACCCAGTTAGGCACGACGTGCTGCACAGCTGTATCACCTGTCAAATCAATGTGTATTTTGTTTGACACATCGTAATCACATCAACACCATGAAGGTTCAGCATCTGTGCACCACACCACTTGATAAAAGACTTCAGTGTAGGATACACCTGTGTTTCTTCGCTCCTCTAGAAGCTTCCTCTCTCCATTAGGTGCATTAAGTAATTGGAAGATCGTCCATAATGGCTGGTGGTGAACAATTTTCAGGTCAGAGGAGGAAAAAGGATGTGAGGAAGAATAAGTTAGCACAATGACTTCTTGACTCTGGTTTGGCCTTGTTTGGGACAATCAGATGCCTCTCTGATGGTGCTGATGATAGAGAACAATGTAAACATCTAAAGTACCCACAAATCCTGCATAGTACTGTACATGATAGACCTTTTTCCATTGTGTTCTGACATCTTATGAACATATCTGACTTAGTTAATTATGAAAACACACTAACATGGATGGTTTATTCAAGACACAACCAACACATTAATAAAACTGTGTTAGGAGCAGCTTTTCTGATAATAGTGCATGAATATGATAAAGAAAACCTTCTAGTTAGTGTTTCCTTGTGAGGTGGATTCTCACAAGATCACAAGAATTCATCTCACCAGGCTTCAAGCTTTGCGCCTGTGGCCGATCCACAGTAGTCAGATCAGTCAGCAGCCCATGAGGAGCTAGCATGTTTTCTCTAGGTGTGAGTTGACGGACAGATGGTTCCGCCAATCACCTGTTCTATTTTGTAAGTGGCTGCCTTCTCCCAAACGGTTTCCCAGCACGACTTCTCATGTTGTCTTTTTCTTTAATTCTTCTCTGGCCTGTTTATTTTGGGTTTAAAGATGATTGGCAAACGACAAACACATTTTTTATCCACTTGCCAACATTTTTTTTTAGCTATATTTGAGTCAGTGCCATCAGTGTCAATATGTAGCAAGTGTTTCTGATGTCATTCCAAATCTTATTTTTATTTCTGGTAAAATAAGCTACAGTAAAACACATGACCACAGCGGATATTGGAGCCTAATGCAGCCTGATTTGTTGTGGAAAAACAACATGATTTCATACAAGGAGATAAATATTAACCTCTGACACACCTCACTTGTGAGATAACTGGTGCCTTTAATTTAGATACTAATACCCTATGACCAAATCATAATGATTCATAATCCATTTTATGAATCATAATACAATCTCCGCATGGTGTAATTCAAATGTGCCTAAGAGGTGATTACGATGTGTCAAACAAAATACACATTTACGTGTTAACACAGTTACGTGCACCAGCCCCTGTAAGTCCTCAGGTCAACCCTGTCTCTCAAAAATTATGCTCTCATACAAGTGAACTGCATTCTCATTTATATTTTGCAAGAAACTTATTTTCTCAACGAAAGATAAGACTGTGACTGAGCAGGAAAGGCTTTCGGTTTCAGAGAGCCACAAAGTCTGCATAAGGAGGCAGGAGGAGTTTCTGCATTTGTGAGTATGCAAAGTTCCATGTGATGTAAATGCTGTCTTCTCCCCAAGTCTGCTACAAGGACAATAGTGTGCATGCTTGGCAGTCGTGTGTTTGCACAGCTTTTTCCAAGCAGACTGAGAAAGTTGTATAATAACAACAGCAATGGGTGTCTGCAGCTTTCCTTGTGCATGTTCACAAGAGAGTATAATCAAGGCTTTAGGTCACTGTTACACTTTCTGAGCATACAATGGTCTACAAGGGTCCACATGACGTAGATTTCATCATCTCCTCAAATTGGTAAGCGTCCATGCAGACCCTTGAGACTCCCGTGGACAAGAAAAGAAGTATTACAACAACAGCTACATGTCCACAGGTGTCCACAGCTGTTCCTTTTCATGTTCACATTGGAGTATAATCAAGGCTTTAGGCCACTGTTATACTTTCTAAATATACAAAGGTCTGCATGAATGGATTCTCTCCTCAAGTCGGCAAGAGTCCATTTAGACCCTTGAGATTCCTGCAGACGAGAAAAATAGCATCAGAAAAACTAAGCATCCATGGGTGTCAGCAGCTGGTCGCCCACAACGTACTATAATCAAGGCTTCAGACTAAAGTTTTGTTTTCTCTTGCAGTTCTCTTAAGGTTTAGGTACCAAAAGGTTTCTGAAAATAGCACATTCTAGGTTAAAATACAACCCTTTCACAACATGTTTGAAGTTTCTCCTCCATTTTTTGGGTTGCCATGGTGACAAGTTCCACTGCATCTTATATATATATATATATATATAACTGGTTGGCTGAAAAGGAGAGACGGTAATTCAAGTAAACAAATGGCACAGGAGATGCTGTTTGGAAATGTTTTTGGGATTCATCACAAACAAACTTAATCCAGCAGAAAATATGTTTTCCTCATAACATAATTGAGAAAGTAGTTTAGTCGTGTAGTAATGTAATTTTTAGCAGATAGGCCTTGCAGTAGAATATGCGCATAATTGAAGTGTTAAACAATGCAGACTTGAAACTTCCCACCTGTTCATCCTTTCCATCTGTTGTTACAAGAACAGAATGGCTAAAGTAAATATTTGATCCATTCCTTGGCTGAGCAGCTACAGTTGGAAAACCACTTCCGGGTTCAGAGATGAGTCATTCCTGTGTAATTTCTATCAAACCGCCTGCGGTGCCGAAGCGCTCTAGGACGAGTGAGGGTTCATGCACAGGTCATGAGTACAGCATCTGAATTTAATGCCCACGCTTATTTTGAGTAAACTTACAATCTCCTGCACGAACACAAAGTCCACCCACTTCCACTGACCTCCGTCAATTGCGTGCAACCCCGGACCAGCTAAGCTAAGTCCATTTGACTGCATGTCCTCCTCAAACTGCCTGCAGTGTCTCGACTCACTGGGAAAAAAAACTGGTGTCTATCAGCTTTGTGAAACCACATACCCCGTAGCAGCTTCACCGCTCTGCTGCCTGTCAATTCCACTAACACAAAGGCAGCCAATTGCTGTCTCCACAACCTGCAGCCTTTCAATTCCACTAACCCACATATAGGATCACATGAAGGGAGGGGAGCAGGAGAGAAGCATTTCAGTTCATGATGCCTTTTCTTTTCGTCTTAGTGTTTCTCAATCCATTGTTCTTGTCTGTTATGCATTTAGCATAAGACATGCGTGCTCTGTCTTTCCTTTCTTTCTACATTTGACATCAATGAAAAAGAGACAAAGGACAGACAATTTTACCCTTTTTTCAGGGTAAAATCCTTTTCTGCTACAGATGTTAAAGGAGCTCTAATGTTTTGTAAAAGCCAAGTCTTTTCACTGCCTGGGGATCCTTTCTGAAATTCCAGGGAAAATCAAACACAGTCTTACTTTTCAAAATTTTACTTCAAGACAAAAGAAAAAGAAAAGGAGCTGTAAACCTTACGAACTAGCCAGGAATCTGCACATCACACATCAAAAAGACGAAGATATCAGTAATCTTCCTTTCTTTGGAAAGTATACCTTTATGGGATGCTTGGTGAAACAAATCTGCAGTTTGTAGCTCTGACAGCCATGACTTGTTGACACAGATGGAAAGACTTGTAAAAAATGTTTTCCTCAGGCGAAACAGTTCAACAGTGTGGTAATTAATCCCTGATCTAGTTTAGTCATCTGAGAGATCTCACCTTTTTGGGCTGGTTTTTAAAATGCTGCTGCGAGCACTAAAGAAAAAGGAAGGTCATCACAAGTTGTGCTCTGTTTATTACCAAAACAAAAACTACAGACTCACATAATTGCCACACAGAATTAGTTTTACAGAATATGCTGGTGTTGGTTGATGCAAAAAATCTTCTAGGCCATCTAACAAATACATGACACCACATGGAATTTGCCTAACACCATCCATTCATCCCTTGGTACCATTTGTCTAGGGCATGAGCATTCAAAGGGTTCTGGCTCCACCGTGGGATCTCCTCCTGGTTGGATATGCCTGGGAATCATCCAAAGAAAGGTTCCACGCTAAGGAGTGATTCTACTCAAAGTTCTCTCGGGATGTCCAAGCTCCTCATAAGACTGAGCCCAGCCACCCAATGGACAAAACTAATTCCAACCACTTGTATCCAAAATCTCCTTCCTTCATTTCCTACTCAGAGCTCAGGACCATAGGTGATGGGTGGAACATGGACCGACTGGTAAATCGAGAGCTTTGCCATCTGACTCAGCTCCATTTTTACCACGATGGTCCAGTACAACACCCGCATAACTGCTGACGCTGCTCCAATACATCTGTCGACCTCACACTCCAAGATCCCAAGATATTGAAACTCCTTCACTTGAGACAGTAGTTCACCCCGACTCAGAGGTAGCAATCTAGCAAGAACTATGGCTTCATATTTGGAGGTGCTGACTCTTATCCTGGCTGCAAACCCCAGTGTACACTGAAAGTCTTAGTCTGATGAAGCCAACAAAACATTGTCATCTGCACAAAGCAGAGATGGGACTCTGAGGTTCCCAAATTTCCACAGCCTGGCTGTGGATTCAGTTCTTGTCCAAGAATGTCAAACAGGACCAGGGACAAAGGGCAACCTTGTAGGAGTCCAACACCCACCAGAAACATGTTGTCTTAGCGCCAAGAATACAAACACAGCGTTTGCTTTGGTTGTACAAGGATGGGACGGCTTGTACCCAGTATGTCCCGACAGGTTTCTCCGAAGGACACTGTTGTAAGCCTTCTTCAAATTCACAAAACACACGTGGACTGAAAGGTTAAACTCCCATGACCCCCTAAGCAACTCCACGAGGGTAAAGAGCTGGTCCACTGTTCCCCAGGAAATCCATATTGTTCCTTCCGAATCTGAGGTTCTACAGTCTAAAACTCAAAAGCTAATCTGCTTTATCAACCCTGTGTATATTATTTGATCGCATTTGATTTACATCTGATTAGTGCAAAGAAACGCACGACATCACCTGTTTTAAACGGAGATCTGCCCACTTCAAATTCAACATTTAACCTTAATCTGCGAAAGGTTTAACAAGAACTGTCTTAAACCGTAGCTAAGCTTATCTAATGATAACTGACACAGCGACAGCCAGTGTGAATCTGTCATATTAATGAAAGAAAAAAATCTGCATGACAGTAAAGAAAATGTCACTAAATTCCAACAAAGTGTTATTAGACTCTAAAAATTGCAGATAATTAATTAGACTACAAACTTCTTAAGTTTGTTATTGGCTCAATGGTATTTAAATAAGTCTGGTGAGTGACTCTGCAGCCATCCTCCCATTTCTGTCTGACATTTTAAGGGATTATAAGAAAAGATGGGAAGTGCCACCTGTGCCACTGGTGCACAGAGGGGGAGCTAAGAAGTCATTTAAATCTACTTAAAAAAAGAAGCTAAGTATTTGTGCGGGGAGAAGGATGTGAGTGAGCTGTGCGACTAATTTGCAGAGCAAGTGCAGTCGCTGTGTGAGGGGAGTCAGTGTCTGGCACAGGTCTTAATGGTAATAAGCAGGTGCATGAAAATTTATACTCACCAAACACTAATGCAAATACATGATGAACTATCAGTGCCATTTTCCCATTGGGGCACAAGGTGAAATCACAAAGTTTTAACTTCAGTGGTTTGAGTCCAAAATTATCTCCTGTTTATTTTGCAGTTCACTGTCTATATTTTATCTAAATCTTCCTACAACAATCATGTATTGCATGAACACTACTTTTTAACAACAACCAACAGCGAAATGTGTTACATTTTATAGATGTGAGACTGACTATTGTGGAGCTCTGCAGCTACGGAGAAGACGCCAACTAATGATGATCCAAAATACCAAATTTTTAAAATGATTTATATAAACAACAAAAGACAGTAGGACATTCATTATTAGTACTCTCAGTGGGAAAACCTCTATTTACCACCACATCAATCAAACAGTTCTTATAGTTGCTAACGGTCTTTCTGCATGTCTCCACTGGGATTTTGTTCCTTTTTGTGTCAATCTCCAGCTCTTTAAGTGTTGAAGGTTTCCTCTCCATCATTCTTGTTTTGAGTTCCTCCACGGATTCTTGATGGGGTTCTGCCTGGTTCACTCCAAAAAGCTGATACTGTTTTCTGTTTACAATTTCTTCACCATTTTCAGCTGTATGTTTAACATCATTGTCTTGTCAGAAGCTCCTACGCTGCTCGAGGCCAAGTTTTTCTGCAGACTGCCTGGTATTTTTCTCCACAATCTTAATGTCGTTCTCTTTTCTCATGATGCTGTTTATTTTGACAGTGTCGTCCAGCCTATCGGCTAAAAATAGCTCAAAAGCATCACATTCCCACCACAATGTTTGACAATGGTTATGCTGTTCATGGGGTTGAATGTTTCTCTTTTCTTTCTCCTAATTAAAACCACATCCTCAGGTCCAAACAACTCCATTTTCATCTCATATGGCCACAGAACTGATGACCAAAAGCTTTCTGCTTTGTCCAGGTGAGCTTTTGTGGAGAAGACGAGTCCTGCTTGGTCTGCTGTAACGGAGATCAGCTTTGTTCAGTATCTGCTGGAGTGTCTAACTGAGATGTTGCACCAAGAATTACTCAGATTCCTCAGAATGTCCTTGATACAGATCCTTGGACTCTCTTGACCTCTCATACTATCATTTTTTGCCATTAGAGGGGTCACTTTTGGCTTCCTACCGCACCCTTTGACTGAGGAAACTCCTTATACTGTTTGACTATGCTTTGCACTGCGGCCACTGGTACTTGAAAACACTTGAATAGGGTTTTATAGCCTTTCTCTGTCCTGTCAGCAGCCACAAAATGCAGCTCTCTCAGTGATAGCTCACTAAGCTTTTCAGTTTTAGAGGACTTGTAAATGACTAGTAGCTGACTAAAGAACTACTGCATCAGCTGTTCTCAGTTTATAGTTTATTAGAACACTTTGGAACATGGTAGATATTACCAGCAACATTTGGAATGGTATAGAAGATACTTTTGCAAACAATAACTAAAATTGGAATAATTTTGGGCATGACATTTTTATTAAAACTATTACAAACATTAATTAACAATCATTACTAAGCTAACACAGTGTCTCACCATTTTGTGTCATTTAATTGGGGTAATTTTCAGCCAGAAGAAACTGTTTGGACAAATAAAAACTCCCTACAAATCAAAATTTGGCATGGGTAGGAATAATTTGAAGGAGCTGCTTTAATTCCAATAAAAATAGACAACCTGGTACTCCAGATGGCTCTGTGCACTCAGCTAACCATCCTATGGGGAACCGTCTGAACAGCAATGCCAATCTGAATGACAACAATGTCAACAAGCACAGCACTGAAAACAAAAGAAAAACTGAACAACCAAATGCTTTGGCTGGGGGCGAAAAGTCAAACTCGACTAAAGACACATGCCGTTTCACCTTTTAACAGCTTCCTCCTCTCCTTCCAGCCTCCACCTGCTCCGCAAACCCTTCTGGGCTACCACCCAGCCAGCCGTCAAAGCCCACCTGATCGTCTCCTCATATCCGGGCAGCTCAGGCGGGCACATGCTCCTTTGGCCTGCTGTGGACCAGCTTCCTGGTGCAGCTGCCACCTGCCCATTCGTGTGGTGTTTTGCATCAATCTCGTCGCGGCTGGAGCCAAGTGGCCGGTCCAGTGCGAGCTCATATATGCATGCCTAAGAGTCTGCACGAGCGCCTCTGGTCTGTTAGCATTCATTTATATGTGTGATGTACGCTGCAGCGGAGACGCGAGGCAGACAGGCCGTCACTCACGCAAAGATGGACGTGGAGAGAAATGGGAAAAGACATCCAGCGATCACACATGAGGATGTGCTTTCACACTCAATCCAGACAGAGATGGCCAAAGAGACACTGAATGAACCTCATTCGTTACTGCCTTCCAAAGCCTCTCTGCTAATTCTCCATACTGGTTGAAGCAGAGAAGTGATCAAACTCATTAAGTCTAAGAGAGTTGTGTTGAAGGTTCAGGCATCTAACCTGCCCTCAGCTGGCATTCCTGCCCTGTACTGTTTATGTCTGAAAGATCCAGACGTTGTTAGTTCAGCTGGTCCTCGAAGAAGACGTGGAATGTGTAAAAATCAGGGCTAACGTCACCATTAGCCACCGAGCAGCTCGCGTTCCACATCCGTCTGTGTATCTTGTTGGGGGGAGGGCATGATGACTTCCAGATACGTGATGAGAGAAACAGCAGAATAAAGCTGGAGCTGGGGTTGTTTTTATGTCACACTGTGTATTCTCAAACATAATAAAGAAGCGTGTGTGAGCGCTCTCCTGGGGACTAATCAGTGGGATTCTGACAGAGCTGTCGACGCCATGTGACAGGAGAAAGCAGAGCAGGAGAGGTTCGGGGTGCAAAGAGTTAGCTGGCTGGGTGCATTAGCGATGAGATGAGCACAAGACCATGTTCCAGCCATGTTAGGCCAAGTGAAGACGGCAGGAACAAAAGGCCTCGTTTAAAATGATTAGCCATGCTTCAGTCACAGCACTTTGAAGACAGACTCAAAGCTCTCTCAGTGGAAAACACCATTTGGAACAAATCTACATTTTCATTCTGTCCCCTGCAGTCGGGAGTCATAGATATCAGACCAAAAACTCATGAATACAGACGGATCGCACCTGGAAATTGTAGAGAAAATGAAAATATCTCAGTGCCTTATCATAAAGAAAATGGACTTCAATCAGCCAAATACTGTTTTTTTAAGGTTATCACATCTAAAATAACTACACCAAAATGAAATTGCAATATTTGTCTTTTATTAACATTCTGAATCCTAAAACCCATTAGCAGGTTATAAAAGCGCGTTTTTAAAAGTATTTTTTTTCCATTTTTATTGATAGAGAGAGAGACAGAGTGAAAGGGGGTACAGAGGAGAGTGACATGCCGCAAAGGGTCGTGACCTGGACACGAACTCATGACCGCTACTGGCAACCTGTGCCCACATGGTAACGCCTTAACTTAGGGGGCCATATGGCAGCCCTGTTTTGTTTTTTTAACTGCAAAATTACACCATTTATCAGACCCAAAAACTATAAAAACAGAAACAATCATCGGATTTTAAACCTTTCAGCAGTGATTGACCTACACTACTGGAAAACTAAACCAAATCTAAGATTAGAATTGGTATATGTAATCAAATTCTCTTTGTGCCACGTCTCATTTACAGATTTGCCTCCCAAAAAATCGCTGGCTTTAAGTAGAGTCTGTAAAAGCAAAATAAATAAATTCTGTGCTAGTTAGTGCAACCAAGAAACTGTTAATGAAAAATTCCTGGGCTCTCAGATGAACTGCAGGCTGTGTAGGAGGCAGGAGACAAGTATGGAAGTACTTTTAAAGTGTATGTAGGAAAATGTATATATATATATAGTATGTACAGTCACCATGTTTTCCCATATTTTTACATTTGTGGGCATTTAGAAAAATGTTCGTCAGGCTGATTGATCATGGCATGTTGTTTTTTATTTCTTTATGATACAGAACTCTACATAACTGCACAGAAGACAATTCTGAGTTCTCTCTACTTGTAGCCATTGTTTTGCAGTTTCCATAGAGGCACAGGACTTTAAATAGCAGTAAAAAAGTTGCCCATAGGGAGTAAAATATGTGACAGGAGAAAAGAAATATAGGTCAAAAACTGCTTGTGGTTCAGAGGGTTAACATGCTGCAAATGCTGCAAATAAAAATCTAAAAACAAAGTGCTACAGTGTGAGCTAAAGGATGAAAGAGAGAAAGATCACAGGGCGTGAGGCCGTCTGTTGGACCTCGGCCAACCAGTAGGGGACAGTATTTGAGGTGAGAGGTCCTACGGGGAACAGAGACAGGGAAGGCTGCCAAGAGTCGCTGCTAGAAAGCTAATTAAACTATTGGTCCATTGTGAGGAAGGTGAGGGTTGAAGAACAGGCTCAGGCTCACCCCAGGAAGCAACTCTGCGGCTTCAGAGCGGCCGCAATCTCGGAGGTAAATTTTCCACTGAGTCATACAAAAAGGCCAGCAATGACGCCGCTCGGTCTCTCTGCTGATCGACTGTTCTTTCTCTCATCCTGCGAAGTTCCGAATGAGCCTTCACCAAGAAAAAAGCAATTCCAGGAATCCCTCTGCAGCTTCAATCACTGCACTCTGTGTGAGCCGTGATGAGTTCCTCATGTGTGCACAGACATTAAAGAGGGCAACACAATGCGCCGCAACACAATGAATTCTGCACAGAATCTGCAGCCGTGCTTTCAGCGTGCTGACAGGCAGTGTGTAGCAGGCATCTGTGTTTTTACACTCTTTATTGGACTGTTAAAGTGGGAGCGTCTACCACCGACTCTGAATGACGGCAGCAGCTGTCTGGCTTCGAAGTGGTGACACAAGACACAGGAGATGAAATGATTCGATGACCAGGCTACTTCTATTATTCTTTTTAAAAGACAGTATTTAAATATATGTACACAACATTGAAAAACTCATCCGAACTTTAAATAGTCAAATCTACAGGTAGGAGTTCAGCATATTTTTAAGTCCTTTCTGCATAACATCAAATTTACACTCTGCAAACACAGAGAAAAGGTCCCTTTGAGGCCCTGCAGTGCACTGGTCCCTTTACACTTGGTTTTCTTGCAATACTGTGTGATTCTGCTGCTGAAGACAACTTCTGAGATCCAAGAAAAATTCTAAGAAATCTGCAGAATAAGGACATTCTCAGGGCATATGTGCAGGGTCGGTGCTGGAGGATGGCGAGCGAGGGGTTCATTTGTTATATATGGCTGCTGGCCAAAAGAATAAGGGCCGTGCACACTAATGTGGGCTCTGAGTGCACATCCACATTCTTCAAAAACATTTTTCTTCTTAGACTGAATGTTCGAGCTAAAGTGGTCTAACATTTTGTATGACTCTTGAATGAAAAGGAAGGACATTGCTTGCAGTTTGTCATTGATCGATATTCGCTGTTTCTGCTTAATTCAGTGCACAGAATAGACAATATATAGCACTGCATTGAAACATCTTATGTCTTGTCAAACTGCAAAATCCCTAAAATTCCTCCTCTCATGAAAGCATGAACCTGTTGTCATGCACACAAGCTCCGTGATGTGTATTATTAGCAATGCTGCAACAAACATTTCTTAGATATTCCGTGCCAACAGCAAACTCCCTTATTATCTGTGGTAATGTTCGGGGTTACACTCTGCATTAACAAAGCCAGAGCAAGAGCATGCAGAGCCTTCGGATGTTTCTGAATCCTGCTGTATCTCAATTTTGCCCCGGTCGGTCAGCCTCACTGATAGGAGACCCCACAGGCTGCTTCCATCTCCCCCTCACATATTCAGCCACAGTTGCACAGATACAGATGCTTTGTTACGGCCGTGCAACAGTGTTGGTGGTAATTGTTTTGGCACAGCACGGTCGCTCAGTTCCAGTGCAAAAAGAAACAGACAAACAAGCATGCAGACACCGCAACCCATTACAGCAAGACACACCAAAGGAAACACACGAGTGTGTGAGATTGTGGGGGCCCATGCAGAGGAAACTGGAGGTTTGTCGCCACAGATGGCTGTAAGCTCAGACTAACCAAGAACTGAGCGGAAAAGACTGGGAGGGCTACAGCTGTAGAGCAATTTGGCTTCTGCACCAAGACAAGACTGGATGTTTTATCAGAGCTGGATTCACATCATTTGCAACAGAAGTTTCCACTTAACATGCAGTGATAAAGCACCAGCTTGTGCATGTGAGATACATCTTTACTTAGAAATTTATCAGTATGGATCTATTTTTCATTTTGCGGCTTAAATTCATCCAAGATGACCCAGTTCTCTAAGTGCTCAGAATTCTCTTTTGAGTGTCGACAGCCAGAGACATCAAACATAAAATGAAATGCCAATCAAATATGTAGCATCACCAAAATCCCAGAATTATATGACTGACTGCTCTGCTATTTATCTACCAAAGCCAGTCATTTTGAATTACACTTGTTTTACATCTTCTACTTTTTGTTTTACTTCCACAAAATGAAATATGAGCAATTTTTTGTATAGTCAGAGGCTTTGTGCTTGGAAACAATTAGTGGAGCCAAATTTGGCATTTTGTTCCCAAAATGTACGTTTTCAAAGGCCAGCAGTGTTTTTGTGAGTAAAAAATAATCAGAACTCCCTTTGCCCCATCAAGGCTTAAGAGAGGAATACTTCTCAAGACATAAATGCACCTCTAATGCATTTTCTTGGTGGCACGTTGTGAAAGGGTTTTAGCTGCTTTCAAAGACCAATGCAATTTAGTAAAAGGTCAGAAAATAATCCGGTCCTTTCATGAGGTGTCTACTTCAGGTGTTTTTTTTTTTTTACCCTTTCAAAAGTGCTGCACTTTTGTGTATAATATCTTCCATGAAGGTGCAAACTTATCTTTAGAAAAAGGTCTTACCAAGAGGAAATGAATTGTAGAGTGCACAGAAAGAGCGTCACTCTGTAATGCTCAGGTGTCTAATGTTTTAATTTGCCTTTAAGTGTAGTCGTGCAATTTGAGCACCACGCTGTGTAATTAGGATCTATACTTTAAAGGGATGAGTCCTAGGGCATTTTTCAAGCCTAACAAGATACAGACAGCATCCAAGGAGCCATTTTCATACTAGCCTCCACACTGGGACTTTTATAGCCTCATTACTCAGCCAAAGTAAAATAAGTTTAGGGTCTTAATCAGGGATCAAGTAGTTTGAGACCTCTCACTGAGAAGATTAAAAGAGAAAATACCGAGGGACACCTGGCATTAGAGGGGAGTGGGGGGCTGAGCGGCTTTTTTTATGAGCCTCCTTTTCTCTAATATCCTGCTTCCACCATCCAATTGTCTTCCATAGGGGGAGAGTCCCTGCTGGTGCTCTTCACATTTTCTCAGCACGAATCTGTCTCGCTTCTGCTCGGGAAGATGTTCAGAAGGATCCATTCATCTCCTAATTATAAAATCTAATTATGCCGAAATTGGACCGCTATTGTTAAGTCTGGCAAGTTCTATAAAACTGCAATTTCACACTGAATGCAGGTGTCAATGAAACATGTAACTTTTACAAACGTGGGAATCCTTCACAGTGTGCGTGTTAATTGTTTATGTCCTGTGCACACACAAATCTCTGTTCCCTATTGTTTCAGATTGCGTGTGAGTGTGGAGACATAATTAGTTGTTATTAACAGTACATCAATGTACCATACATCATTCTGTCATCAAGTTGCAGCCAAGCGGCAACCTCTGGGACCTCAAAAAATGAAGGCAGCATTGAAGTGCAAAAAAAACGTAGTTCTTCAAATGGCCACTTGAGGCTGGCTCCAAAATTGAGTCAGTCTGCATAGACAGCTATGTTAAAGTGGCAAACTTTACAGCAGAAATAAACAACTTTACAGCCTCGTGCAACAACAGTTTTGGTCTCTATAGTCATTTTCCCCATCCATGACAACTGTACAGGTCTATAACTCATTCATTTAAATTATGTTAAGGTTTAAAGTTATGCATAACACTTGGAATAACAGATGGGTGCTGCAAAAGGACAGTCCATGACCCTCCTCATCTCCACTTATGAGATGCATTCCAACACCCATACAATCCAGTATGCCATAAAAAGATTTACTATGTCCCAGTATTTGGCATGACCAGTGCAGGATGCCAACAATACCAGGAGGTCCTACTACATAAGTCTCATTTTGCAGTATGCAAGCCAGCACACTTTTCCTGCCATTGTGACCCACAGTCCTCTGTGTAGTGGACGATAGGTCACAAACTCACTCAAGTAAGATGCGTGAGCTGCCGGGAGTTCACCAACAGCTCATTTCATACAGCAGACTGCGACTGCTGCCTGAGTAAAGCTTAGGGCGCAATAGTACAACAAAGCAGCTTGTCCCAATTGTATGCATACTTCATGGGGCAGTACAAACTTTGTAAGGGCAGCTGTAATACATACTGGAGTGAAAAAGGCATGTGTGATTTGGGATGTCAGGATGGTAAGGGCCACAGCCATAACACTGAGCTTCAAACCCCCTTTTAAGGAAATATATAAACCCCATGAAGGGTTCATCCATCTACAATTATAGTCCATGGTTTCAGTTAAGTTCAGCTAAAATTTGACCTCAAACTAACTAACTAACTAATTTAACTTTAAAAAATGCTATATTTCTTCATGGCCTGATGATCAGAACCAACACTGCCAGAAAGAAGTCCAATAACTCTCCAAGAGTTATCGAGGTTAATTGCTAAATTGCTGCTTGTGATGTCTTAACATCCCATTAATTTGCTTCATCATGTATACAAGGCTTGAGGATGAGCCTGTACATGAACCCAGTAGCTGGAGATTCATAGGAGCCTAACAGTATGTAGCTAAAGGACATCACTAAAAATACATTCGATGGGGTAGTTATGAAAGCAAAAGCTTCTTGTCGGAATCTCACTAACAAGCTTTTTTTGAAGAGACAACTGCCCGAATTGATGAAAACATGCACCAACTGGATCATCTCTCGCTGCCGTCACGGACAGAGAGAGCCTGCATTTTAATAACACTGCACACAGACAGATGCAAAGGGTTAGAATCCCATCGTGACATCCAGGGACTGAGACGTTTCCATGATGATGCTCCCTGACAGCATAATTATGCATTGTATCTCAGTTCACACGGCTCACCAAGCCACATCAGCTACAGCTCCAAGTCCAGCATCCAGCAGCGGGAGCGAAGCTGAGGGACGAGGGGGTGGAGGAAAGCTCGAAGCCCGAAGCAAAAGGAATGCAAAGGCAGAAGATTGGAGACCAGACACGGAGAGGGCTGAATAGGGATGTCAGAGGAGCGCCAGTGGTCCTTCACTTTGCATCAACGTCAGACTGAGGGCACTAGGAAGAGGCGCAGGAGCCGAGGCACCGAGGGGTGGCAAAAGAGTGTGGGGAGCGAGAGAGGAGAGTGTTAATCCTGAAGCCAGCGCTGCCACTACACATAGCTGGAAGGCCACTTCAGGGACTGGGAACATTATGAAAGAGGAAGAAGAAAAATCTGCCTCCACAAGAAGAGACCTGCACCAAGGACCACTATAATTCGAAGACATTTTGTTCTCAAAGGCACACTTTCGTGATTTTAAGGCACACTACTTGACTGGAAATTGATTATAAACTGTAACTCCAGCTTGAGATGTAGTGTAACTGAGTGGTCAGCGTGTTTCACAAAAGTAAAACAAGCAACAGGGGCTTTGTTAACCCATCCATTCAGACTGGCTTCCTCCTTTTGTGAGCTGTGACACCAGGCCACATAAGTGTTAATGTAAACATACGTCGTCAGTGCTGATACGGCTGATGCTGTATTAGCCGAACAACAATAGGAGCAGAGTCTGGTTGGGCTTAAATGAAAGATTAGGGATTTTTTTAACCGTGTTCATACAAACCAGCCACATTAGTTCACATGTGTGGAAAAATCAGTCCTTGAAATATCAGAATAAAAGCAGATACACTGAGAAAGCAACAATGAAATGCAGAGCAAAACTGACACGTCTGTTGGCTTCATATGGGGTATTTATCAACAATACATTGGTTTCAGTGTCTGATATGTGTTTCTAACTAAACATGATGCAAGAAAAGATGCTTCGGGTTATTTTGAAATGGTGTCATCATGTATTCTGTCTTCGATATCTGCCAACTGATATTAAAAAGATACCAACGTGAAAACATAAAAACATAAGAAAAAGTAATAAAATCACATATGACACAACTTAGAACTAAAATTAAGTTGTCTTTGATTCATTTAAAAGAAAAAAAGGAAAAAAGTATTTCAGCAGTGTCAATGTAAAGCAGTTAAGGATGTGAGGAGAAGCCATGAAACAAGGGGAGGGAATTACCGTTCCACAGTGTGATCACACATGTTCAAATCTTAATGCATCAAGATCAGCTCTTTACATGTTCGCGCCTCCACATGTCACACTTGTCTTCTGCAAGGATTTAACCTTAATAAGTGTTTAATCCCTCACTTTCACTCTTTCTGGAGACAATCAGTTGATAATTTATAGTACGTGTTGAAGATAGATAGATAGATATTTCAGTTACCAATTGTATTACTGTAATTCACAAATGTGCTTTACAATGTTCTTTCGCATTGCATTTTGCAAACAAAACTGATGGAAACTCATCTCAGTAAGACAGTTCCATGAAATACTCCGGGTGCATATTGCGGAGATTATATTAAATACAAGAATGTAATAGAGGATGAGAGTCTCTTTCAATATTATTATGTGCGACCCAATAAGTAATAAGCAGAACACAATATTGCTTCCGTTTTTGTTCCTCCGGATTCTTCTTGGATGCTTTGTCT
Source organism: Dascyllus trimaculatus (assembly GCA_024666655.1). NCBI lineage: Eukaryota > Metazoa > Chordata > Actinopteri > Pomacentridae > Dascyllus > Dascyllus trimaculatus. Next base: position 9,851,287 of record CM045451.1, on the reverse strand, counting down.
TAAAGAAAACATAGTCGGGGACAAAAGAAAGCACACTTTAAAAAGCCAAAAGACATAAACAGTAAAAATCACTGCAGTCCTGAAAAAAAACCAGCACATTTAATGCCCTTTCCTTCCCAGATGAGGCAGCTGGGTTTAGCCACACCGAAGCGCGAATTATCCCCTTTGATTCTCCGAGGTCATTGCTGTGGAAGTGCAGGTGCCCCATCAGTCCTGCTGCAGCCAATGGGGGATGCTAGGTAAAGGGGGTGGAGGCTCAAAAGTGGCTCCTTAAATCGCCACCTTCATTAATCACACTTTGCATGCCGGCGGCCCACCGAGCAGTGTGACAGTGACAGCACTGAGAATGATTAATACTTAATGCAGCGTTTAAGAGAATGATTTATGCCATCTGTTAGTGGATGACATGCTGCAGAAGTTGGCTTCACCGCTAACACACACTTGTCAGCAAGGATTAGGAGAATGATACATAACTTAATCTCAAGAGCAGCAGGTCACCTCCAAAATTAGGCTGATTTTAGACCATGAACACAAGGGGCAGAAGTGGGTGTGAGGGGAGGATATACAGGCTGGATGTGCATAACCTTAGCAACAAATTAATTGGAGCGGGCCATGAATGGTCCATCCACAACTAATCAGGCATTGCATTCATCCACTATTAACCCCCAACACGCAGCGGCCTGTTGGCGGGTCATTACAAACTCAAGCCATTCATCTTTCTATTTTCTGCCAATTATCCTGTTCAGGGGTATTGGTATTGGTGTATTGGGAGCATAAAGCTTCATCTAAATGTCCTGGTTACTCACTGTCTCCAAAGCAGCTTGCAAGGGAAGTAATTTCAGCCAATATCCACGATCTAAAGCTGGGTCCACAGCAGTCCGGCCATAAATAACTATGCCGTAGATTCATAGTCACCCAATTACAGCGCTGTCACAAGAATACATCATGCGTGACAAGGTCGCATCATGCTTTAATTATATTCCCCCACTCACTGTTTTTTTTTTTTTTTTTTTTTTAACTTTGTGATCATAGAACAACTGCTACCAATTCATACACTTCTATCTGTGTGGTACTGAAAAGGAGAAAACTTAAATTCTTTAATTAGTTGTCTTCACTGTCAAAAAATCTCTACCAGCATCAAAAACTTGTAGCAGAACCCACAAGCAGCACAAATTGGCCAATTACAGTCTCCATATGGTATTTTGATAGCCTTCATGTCCGAGAAAGTTGGATTTTTGAGGAGGTGCACATCACTTAATGGCCTCAACGACTACAACCGCAGCCTTTGTAGTTACACCTTGAAGTCTGATCACTGATTAACACCTTGAAAACTCACCCATATGTGTCAAAGTTACATAGGCTATTTAAATGGGGGTTTTTTTTGCATGAAAACAATCCATTCCTGCTTTTGAATATACTAACCCTTGTGGATAAGCACAGACAGCTGTAGACACCATGGATGTGGAGCTGTTGTTTTACTGTTTTCTAGTCCACTTGGAGTCTCCTTGGAGGATTCCAATACATCCAGTAGGTGGCGACTCCTCTGGTTGCAAAACGAAGTCTGACTGAATATAAGTCTATGAGAAAATTACCCAACATCTAAATTGACTGGTTATCAACATTTCCCTAATAAGTTTACGGTCTCAATCGCCAGTTTCTAGACATTTTGAATACGACATGATCTTAATTTTGTAAATTATGGTCCTGTTTAGTCAAAATCTGACAATAAAGCAAACTAACAGGTGACATCATGTTTGCTACGTTCATCTTAGGGGTGGAAATTTTGAACCGTTTTCTTAATCAATAGTCAGCAGCCTTGTCAATCAACAATCAATTAGGCAAAACCATAAAATGAAGTCAGAGGACCCCACTCATTTTCCAATTACAAATGTTTTGAATGTGGTCACATGGCATAAACCAATCAGCTTATATCATGTGACATGAGCCTCTCTACCGGTGTAATAATTTGAACCACCAGCTCAGAGTGATGCTGTCATAACGCATTTTAGCTTGCCAACAAGTTGAGAGCTTTGACCAGAAGGCATTAAGTGTCACAAGACACTTTCTCATGGTGGCACTTTACTAACTAAACTCCCACAATGCTCTCTGCATGCCAGTATAAACTGCACATAATCTGAGAGACCGCCTTCTCGAGTCACTACAGTATTAAACATAAAGAGGCTCAACTTGGTGGCACAACCAGGTACTACAGCTAATCTACAACACATTATCTGAAATGCATGCCATTTGTTTTTTCTGCCTCACTGGTTAATGTAATTTTAATTTGTTAAATCAATCGTAAATGATTATTGTCATTAACATCCCTAGTCCATCTTTTATATGCAATCTATGACAAAAAATTTTGGATGTCTATAGAGGGGTCCACGTCGACTCTCACAAACTTGGGGAGGTAATGAAATTTGCAAATGTGGGAAGTCCAAGAAAAGCCTTAGATGTAATGCTACATCATCGCCTCCTCTAAAATGTGCAGATCTCCCTCCCCATCCACCCCTCCCAACCTACTGAAACTTGAGCGCACTAGCTCACCTACAACTCTGCTCAACCGCTATTAAACTGCTTTAAGCTACAGTTTGTCAAGCTGTAATATTGGAGTAATTCAGCCATACATGTTCAAAAACGATTATTAAGATGAGTTAAAAAGACCCACCTTGCAAACTGGCAGACTTGTTTCCTTAGGTTTGCTTCTTTCAAAGTAAAAGTTTAACACTGTCATTAGTGGACTGCAGCTTCAAGGTGGAAATGCTCATCCATGGCGCTAACTACTTATTCCACTCATGATGTGTCCTCCAGCATATATAAGACACCAAATGGACATATTAACAAGGTAAAAAACTTGATTTTCACCAGAGGGGGTCTTTAACCCCTTAATGCAGACCTATAAATCCAGCTTAATATTCTCGGTCACTTTCCTCAAAGCTCTAAACTCCGGCTATCGCACTGTTACCAACAAGCACCACCTAATCTCAAGACTTGATTGCAAATGAGCAGCGTTATCTCTGCCTGCCTTCCCTCACTCCCTTCCTCTCCATTCCCTCTGTAATATTTACATATTCAAACAAACTGTCAGAGCTCCAAAACAAACAATTTGTTATCCACCAGAGTTTGCATGGTTAAAAATACTCCGCATCTAATCTGCATAAAAAGTATCAGTCTTTCGTCAGAGATTACTGGCTTTTCCTCCTTTCCTTCGCCGCTTTTTGCAGCGCTATCAGATGACAAGGTGAACACAAGGGTAATCAGTCTGGTCACTGCTTTGAATCTTTTCCTCCTGGAAGGTTACACTCTCGTTCTCCGTTTGATGTTCCTGCCGAGAGTTAATCGACAAAATCAGTCCTTTCTAAAAAAAAACGCCTCCGTCTTTACTGCGCTCAAGAAACAGCCTGTCCAACACTTCACTTCAGATTATTGTTACCATCACACTTTCATAAAGAAGAAAAGTGCCAACTGTTTCACGAATCACGATCAAACACAGCACCCAAAATGTGGATGTTTGGATGTCTGTCGGTCTTGGGCGAGCGCAGACTTGCCCATCAGCACAGCAGTCCAACCGCATTGGTGTACCTAAGCGTGGGAGCAAAATGCAGAGGAGAAATCCACGATGCTTCGATGAAATTGCACAACACAGTCCAATATGATGCAAAAACATGCCACGAGGTCACCCTTTTAGCATGCTAATCATTCAGAGCCTTTACAATATTCGAAAAAAATCCATTTTTTAAAGGAGAAATGTAAATTGAGGTGTTTAATGAGCCAAAAAAAACAGCCTGTGATTTGCTGGAACAAGATACTTTATCCAATTAATTTAGAGCGTCTTGAAATCGCAACCCTCCACACCAAAGACAGTAACGAGCAGAGCCGCAGGAATTTAAATATATTACAACTATTTATAAGTGGAAAAGAGTTATTTTCCCTTGACCTATTTACCTTCGCTCTTGGTTGCACCTTTGCTCTTGCCAGCGCGAGTGCCTCCTGTCTGTATACAAATAGACAGGAACATAAAAAAATAAAAATAACAAGGTGCTTAAAGCGGTGAGTAATAAGATTTTTACGAGAGAAAATCACACCGCAGGAATGCACAGCAGGGTTTGTTTTACACCAGCGGAAAACACCAACCTCAGATGTCGTATTTTTTCCAATCACAAGCAATATTCATGTCTCATTAGTGCCCAATCACAGGTTAAAGTTTTGCTTTTAAAGCGGCAGACTGAGGGGTTTCCTACCGTAAGGCAGCTTCTCCCCCTTCCCCTTATGGCGACTGTGAACTCTAGTGATGTGTTGTAAAAAAAAAACGATGCAGCACAGCGGCCTCCGAGAAGCTCATACACACACTCATGATTGATTGATTGATACACAGTGGTAAATCAAAGAGCGGGGTGCCTTTTCAATCACAGGCGAAGTCTTTGAACATAAATAACAGCTACCATCTTGCCCATGGCAGTTCTCAGCTCACTATAAACACAAGGCACTTGGCAGTCGTCATGCACGGCGAAAAAAGTCTCTGCGAGAGCGAGGCACAATTCCTCACAAATGGAAATTTATGTACACCCATTTGACACTTTCCACTCTTGATTGGTTTGTATTTTGCCTCCTTCTCCTTCCTACCCATTATCAGAGATGATTAGCATTATTTGCGGGCAATGAAGAAGACTAGAGGGGATGTGAAGGCGCCACTAACCCTAACTAGTAGTCTGCGTGCCTTAGATAGGCAGCAGGTAATCCCTGCCTAATGTTGACAACAAAGCGCTGCTGCAGCAATTCACCTGAGACCTGGAGCCCATCACAGGCCCTGCAGAGCTACAGTAATAACAATTCCACTAAGAAAGGCGCTTTCTCCGGAGGCAATTAGCGCTGAAGGGCTTGTCTGTTCTTCTCTTGTCTGTAATTTTTTGGAATAGCTATCAAATTTATCGAGCCCGGGAGAAATTACTGCGGAACTTAACAGCAATTTAGTCATGCTTGAAAATAATATAAGAAAAGAAAAAAGAAACAGTCACATTTGGAGCATTATTTCTGACGCTCTTCCCCCTGCATTAACTTGTTTCTCTGTTCGTTTATGCAAACCATCTTAAGAGGAAAAAAAAATAAAATCTTAGCATTTAAGTGACAGCCTGCCAAATTGGCCACTAATGGACCCATCAGTTGTGAATACGCAGCCAAAAACAACAGCAAAAAAAAAATCTTCCAAGTAGCTCTTTCCAAATAACTCTGAATGAGTTGTTTCCTGTGTTTTATTTTTGACAATGAGTTTCAGTATTTTTTTTCTCCTTTTCGCCCGGTCGTCTAAGCTTTAAAGAGAAAAGAAATCAAGAGCAACCCCCCCTTTTTTTTGGCAGTACTGCATCTTTTAAAATCCACACAGCTGCAAAGAAAAATATAAATAGATAAAGCATAAAGCTTAGCGACGTGTATTTACAAGCCTATTTAGCTTTTAGGGGCTTCGACACTTTGCCCATCAAGTGTCGGAGAGAGTTACGACCGGAGACATCAAGATTCATTGGTAGGAGTGACCTACCGCTACTGCCAATGACAAGTGAGCTATATAAAAAACAATTAAGAGGCCAAACTTTTGTACAGTTACTTGCATGCTAAATTAATCCAAGTCTTCCACGTCAAAAGAGGTCTCTAAACACTGGGAGTTTTTTTTGTTACGTATCAGCATTTTGCATATATTTTCCTTGCTCCCCGTGAAATGGATTCCCAGCCTCCATTGAGTCCGTTATCTCTTCATTGCCTCAAACTGGGTCATCATATCTCCAGGCACAATTACAGCCCAAAACCTCAGCAAGACAAATTTGCTGTCAGTCGCCGCGCCACTTTTATGTATGAACAGCGAGCTGTCAGCGGGGACGGCCGGGAGATAAAAAACTGAGAGAGGATGGAGGGGGAGGAAGCGTCGCGGATCACGCGGCGGGCCCAACAGGTCGATGGGAGACAAACGTATGTCTAATAGGCCGATGATGAAGCCGGAGTGGTCCCTCTTGTGGGGGGGCCCGGACTGCTTCTAACAAATGTGTTATTGACTTCACGCGAGCAGCCAATCATAGAAACATACTCCGAGAAGGAAGAGAGGGAGAGAGAGAGACGAGCTGGTAGCAGGGTTAAAGTATCGATCACACAATCCTGTTTATACCCTCCAGCTAATGACGAGCTACTAACGTACAATAAGCATGACAGTTTGAGCACCTGGAGGAACCATCAGAACAATTGCGTGGATGCGTTTTTACAGATTCACTTGAGGGGGGGATTCGTAATAACCGAAAATACAATTAGAGACACTCCAATGTTTTACAGGAATGGAAAATCAATTGTCATAGCAGGCTATTTGAGTCTCACTCTCATCCGCTTCCATTCACTGAATGCACAACGCTCACACTTCGACAGCCAATACACTGAAATAGGGGAGCAACTATTTTCTCTATTGATTAAATACACCGATCAGGCATAACATTATGACCACCTGCTAATATTGTGTTGGTCCCCCTTATGTGCTCAAAAATGCTCTGAACGATTGGGCATGGACTAGAGGACCTCTCAGGGTGTCCTATAGGGTCTGGAACCAGGATGTTGGCAGTGGAAACTTTGGGTATTTTGGCTTGTGCAGTGGGGCATCTGTCCATCAAACTTGTGATCAAGCATCCTGTTGAGGCTTGACCACAATGGGGTGTAGGAAGTTTGGAGGTCAAATCAACATGTTGGGCCATTGTCATGTTCCTCAACATGTTCCTGATTGTTTGATGTTGTTGCCATGTGGTGGGGTGCATTTTCCTGCAGGGGTAGGCCAGTGACATTTGGGATTTCCATTAGCATGAGGGAGTGTGCTTGTTGTGGGACAATGTTTATTTGGGTGTCTAAGTCTCATCAACATGGATGTTAAAATCCACGGTCTTCCAGCAAAACCCCACACAGTACCAGTATGATCAATGTTATTCACTTCACCTGTCAGTGGTCAGAATGTTTTGGCTGATTGTTGTATTGCAACTTCCAAGTGTCCAAGGTGACGTCTTCAGATGTCTTACTTTTGTCCAGACAAGACATAAAAAAGCAGCAAATTATAAAATATTATTTTTTTGCACTGAAATTACTCATTTTCAGTCAGCTCTCCACTGAAGGACGGACACATCTAGGTTACTAAAATACCCTCTCCATAAATACAGATTAAACTGATTTAATGCTAAGTGCTACTTTATGAACATATACACTTAAATGAGTTGCAGCTAATGAAGACAAAACGCCGAAATTGCTTCCAGACGGATTATTAATATGCTGGCTCCGAGTGGAACTGTAGCCTGTATAGTGCTTCCTGGAGGGTTAGCACGAGGCACCAACAATAAGTCAGGGCCACATTAAAGCCATTTCATCCGCAGTTATTCATCAAAGTGATTCAGTAACGTTAACTGCCGCTGTGCAGTTCCGTGCCGTGCATTATGGAGATGACTTACGGAGCTCCGAGGCTGAATTACAGTCACATGTCAGCGAGTCGGGCTGCAATGTGCTTCACCTGCAAGTGCTTCTGCGCGTGCACACGACGCCGTATACGTCTAATTAAGGAAGAAAATGCAGGCGACAGCTTGTCGCTCAACTGCCATTAATTTCTTCCCCAAATATGTTTTTTCCTGCTGCTTTAAATTTGTACTGAAGTCATAGTATATAAATAAATAACTGCCGTGTGTGCACAGACTGGATAATGAGATTAATTTACAGTGCTGCTTGGTAAACACTCGTGGCCTCCTGTTTGTTTTATTTACATTTTATCGTGATAGCTACTGACAGAGTGACATGAGTACATCGGTCTTATAGACTGGTTAATGCTACTATGAACTATAGCACAGCTCCACGTAAAGATGTGCCAATCAGTGCTTTTTTGGACCCATAACATGAAATAAGTTTTCGATCACTTGGAAGCAAAGCTGTAAACACTAAACTGACTCTTTTTAAGTTAGTATGGACAGTTTGTTAGCAAAAATCTGCACATCTAATGCAGAAAAAACAGTATTAGCTTTCATGTAGACTCGTGTTTCTGGTTACCTGGTGAATCTGAGTCCAATATTTACTTGCCTTCATTTCCTCTCTATTAGCTACGATGGCCCTGAAGTGCAAACAAAACCAAATTGAACAAAACAGAAGAACATTTCAAAGAAATCTTTTTTTAAAAAACACAGCAACACAGAAAACGCGCCGACATTGCTTTGCATCCTTGTAAAATGTTGGAGTTCCTGTTTGGTTGTTGGGTTTTCTAACATGTTGTTGTGTTTTCTATTTTGTTGTTGCATTTTCTAAGGTGTGTTTTGTGTTTTCTGATGCAGATATTTCCATCGGGAGTCGTTATGAAGCAAACAGAGCTAAAAGAAGAGAGGATATTTTGACATATATCAGCAGGATGCCAGAAATATGACTACAAATGAAGCTACGTACTAATAAAATTACTCCATGTCTCCTGAATGTTTTTACAGTTGTATATTATTTTACAACAATTGAATTACACGAGCACAGCTGTTTGTGCAGCCTATTACAGTTTGCTTTTTTACATCTGTTTTGAGTTGTGCCTTTTCTGGACATGCATGTTGGGGGACTTCCGCTCTGTTCAACACATTTTTGCCACTTTTTCGGCCGATGTTGCTGGTGCGATGCGACGTGAACAAAAACAATGAATATCTGCACAGAAATTTGAGAGCACAGGGGATGCAGAGTAGGAGCCAGGCAAAAAGGAGGAAATACGGCCGCATCTTCTTGGGCAATGTGAGCTAACAGCCCTGGTGAATGGACTTCTGTAAGCATACTGCTGTTGGTTTCAGGTATTATTCCGGACCCCATCTTTATTGTTGATGACCTTCAGATGCTTCAGGTGGACGAGAATGGATCCGAGAGTGTAAAGGAAAGTGAAGGATGGCCTGCTGCCTTTATTAACAACAGGTGGTGCCACCTTGGTCACATTACAGTGAAAGAATGTCTCAGCAGCCAAGCAGCTTCAAGATGCCATCCTGGCTGTTGTTTACATCCCTGGCAGTAATTCCGTTACCGTGAGACTCCAGGGACTCATCAGTGCATATTTAGTGTTGTGTTTACAAAATAGTTTTAGTATTTTTGGGCGGGTTCAGGAATGCATTTTAGTTGATCTTGTTTTTTTTTCTGCATTTCTGTCTGTATATAAGCACAAACAAGTTCATTATGCTCTCCATGCCTATCCCTTGACACATCCAACACAGTGCTGCTTGTTTGTGTTTGTTTGTATGTATACATTATGAAAAACAATTATGAGAAAGAAAAAAACTGTGAACACCTGGCAGCAAGGGTGTCAGCAAAAATAAGTTTAAACAGTGGGATACTGTAACTTTCAAAAATGTACACACACACACACATATATATATGTACATTTTTATTTTTTATTTAAAATAAAAATAAAATAACTTAAAAATAATCACAGATATCTGTAAAATAGTGATTTAGTGATTTAGTTTTAGCTGATTTAAATAAGTTTTACAAAAGTGGTATTTCCTGGTCAAATGTACAAATTACAAATAATTATACTTGTTTTAACTTTTGGCCTGTTTTTTAGTCAACATTTAAGTTAGTACTTTGTTTCTGTCATTTTTCTATATATTATTTGCGATGTCACAAAATAAGGAAAATCTGTAAAAAATAACTGTTAAATGTGTTTTACTATTTATATACATAATCTTTCTGTCAAATATGGTAAAATATTTTATTTTGTTGATTTAAATACAGTAAAAAAAAAAAAGTTTTCCTAGATATCTGTAATTTAACAAAACAGAAAAATCAGTAAAAATAACTGTTAAAAAATAAAATAACTTAAAAATAATTTAATATTAAAGTGTAGTTTTTTTTCCCTTTGCAAATGCCTGTAAAGTAATATTTTTTGCTGATTTAAATACAGTAAAAAGAAGTGTAATATTATTAAATCAAGTCTTTCTTCTATGATTTTACTGATTTGGATCTATAATTTAAAAAAAACAGTGAAAATCCATAAAATAACAGTAAATTAAAAAAAACTGTACTGAACTGTTGCAAAATGTTGATTTCATACAGTGTAGTGTAGATGAAAAAAATACCACACAAGAATTGCTGCTCATGTGTCTCGTCATTGTTTTTATACACCCATATAATACACATATGCATTATCAGCATCAGCGTCTGTCTTCCTGTGTTTGCATACGATACATATATAGAGATATGAGCCGGCCTCCATGCTGTGTGGCTGAGCAGCAGCGAGGTGGGGTGTGTGACAAATGTCCTGTTTGGTGCTGACGGAGCAGGTCCTGGAAAGCTATACAGTCCCAGGGGCAGGAGGCTAATCACAGCGGTTCCTCTGGAGCCCTTCTGCTTCTGAATGACAAACAACTGTAAGCCCCACTCCAAAGCAAACTCCACACAAGAAGACACGCTCAAATTTTATTTATACTGTCCCAAATGTTGATGATCAAGTTGAGTCACATTAAATTTGCCTGTAAAGCCCTTTAACAAACAGGTTTATCACAAGGCGGGGGCAGAGGAAGGAGAACAAACCGATCAAACAATAAAACCGGTCCCGGCGCAGTCACGACATCCTTACAGTTGGTAATAAATTGACACAGGGATTCAAAAGCATCTGAATGGCTCCGAGAAGAAAAGTCATTTCCAGCTTTTCATTACCTGGAATTTAATTACTTACAACCACCAGAGTAATGAACGTATACGGGAGCTTCGTTCCGCCCGTTGTGGAGCATTTTGAGAGTTTTCCACGCTTATCCCCCAGACAATATTTGCATTTGTGATCAGAGCTGATACTGTGTGTAGACACAGTTCTGTTTAACAAAACATTAATTATGTAAACTCAACAAAAGCAAAGCTGGCTCCCCTGGTCTCTGTTCGCCATCTCTTTCTAACATCCATCCCTTCATCCTGCAAATGACAAACACACACATGAAAACACACACAGGAGAGCGGTGAGACTGAGCAAGTCTGGCTGAGCCGCCCGTCAGTCTCACGCTGCCGTGTGGCCTCACTGAGAGACGACACCAGTGCCGCCCGCGGTCTTTCTGCTGGTGTTGATTTGAGTTTTAACATGGGACGGATCCCGCACAGGGGAGGCCGGAGATACAGGAGGGTGGGACAGAGAAAGAAACTGTAGGAGAAGCAAAGCGAGAGAGATCTGGAAGATACACCTGTGCCTACTGAGCACTTTTTTTCAGCTCCAGCAGCACTAAACACATGCATATGAAAAGTGATGGCCCAGGCTACTGCTGCTAGACTCCTGCAAACTCGTCTGAAGCGTGGCGCTGGTATTCTGTGAGAAATAAAACATTTTCAAAGCGCCGTGGGCACTAAAGACATGCAAAGTTCCCGCCGCTGCCAAGAACATGCCACAGCACATCTGAAAATAATGTGAAAAAAGGAAGGCGGCCATGTAAATAGAAGCCCCCTGTGAACATGCAGCCTCAGGGTTTGTGTGTGTGTGTGGAGGGGGTAGAGCGATGTCAAATGAATGGATCAGGTGGATGGAGACGTGAATGGAGCTCGGTGCGAAAAGAAAAAGTCTGACAAACGGAGCCAGAGTCGTAATAGCATTAGCTCCTCTAACCCTACCAGTGCTCACTCCTCCTCAAGGTAAGAACGACTTCTTTTTTTTTTTGCTGAGTATGAGGAGAGTTGAAAAGAAGCTGTGAGGCCGAGTGATGGGAAGCACAGTGCAGATGGGGAAAAACCTCTGGCAGATACCAAAAGAAACGCTCCACGATATCTTCATACTAATCCTGCTCCTTCAGGCACAAACCTGAGCACGGCAGTCTGCTAGAGCACAAATGATGTGTGCTACACCGCTGCTAAGATAACAGCTTTCTTTACACCACATTGTGTGTGTAAAAGACAGAGAAAAGGCAGGAGGAGAGTGTGTGCTTATCTGAACATAGTGTAAGTGTGAGCTGGCATGTGTTTTGATGTCCCTCCCCTATTGTTATTATCTACGAGTGTATCCTACAGCAGTGGAGCATATGGGTAAAACACTCAATTACTGCTCACAGTAGGGATAGATATGTACACACAGTATCATATACACAGTAATTAATGTGAAATTCAACCGCATAACCAGATGCTAATCCAGGCTAAGCCAGTGAATAAATACAACTGATTATTTTTCTTTCCATAATTAACAAAATCATGAAATCCACAGTGCTTGTCACCAGGTTTTAAGGAATATTTATTGGTTGCATTTGTCTTGTGAGAGTTTGTATAAATTAGGGGTCAACCAATGGATACCACTTAATGGTGATCAAGGAGATTGATAACTGATACTAGAAAGTAATACACCGATCAGGGATAGCATTATGACCACCTGCCCAATATTGTGTGCTCAAAAATGCTCTGAACCATTGGGCATAAACAAGAGGACCTCTCAGGGTGTCCTATGGGGTCTGGAACCAGAATGCTGGCACTGGATCCTTTGGGTACTCTGGCTTGTGCAGTGGGGCCTCTGTCAATCAAACTTGTTCCTGCATCCTGTTGATGCTTGATCACAATGGGGGCCCGAGGTCAAATCGACAACTCGGGCAATTGTCATGTTCCTCAACATGTTCCTGATTGTTTGATGTTTTTTCCATGTGGTGGGGTGCATTTTCCTGCGGGGGTAGGCCAGTGACATTTAGGATTTCCATTTTCATGAGGGAGTGTGCTTGTTGTGGGACAGTGTTTTTTTGGGTGTCTAAGTCTCATCAACACAGATGCCGAAATCCAAGGTCTTCCAGCAGAACCCCACATAGTACCAATATGATCAATGTTATTCACTTCACCTGTCAATGACTTTAATGTTGTGGCTGATCCATGTATACACTAGAAGTTCAATTTAAATGTTGGCATCAAAAAACCAACACAGAACTTGGCTAAAATGCCTTTGTTTATTTATGTTTAACATGATTTCATTAAAACTTTTCAACATTTATCTTCCACCATTGGTAGGCTATAACTAATGACATCTAGCCAATCAGATTTACTTAATTGGGAATTTCTTTTACTTTGCTTGTTGTTTTATTTAAAAGGAAAAATGCAGACTATTAGATCCAGTAATCGGCTAGGCCAAAAATCAGTCAACCTCTTGTTTGTATTTGTTTGCAAACTCCTGTGAGGCTATAAAAGCTATAATAAATCGCACAGTTGAAGTAATACTTTTTTCCAATACAAAAGCTAAATAAAGCAAATCCTCTTCTCTCTTCCTATTTTCTCATATTAAAGTAACTCCCCAGTCATTTATTAAACCCCTGAAAACTCATCTCCGTGTACCAACATTGCATAATAAGAAGGTTTTTTTTCAATTAAAATAATCCTTTCCTGCCTTAAAATCTCTAGATATAACTCTTGCTTTTTATAAAATGTGCATAAGTATAAAGTCCCTGCATCTTTCTCCACCTACTCCTCTGCTGCTTGGTGCAGCTCAAGCACACCAGTTCACCTTCAACTCTGCTAAAAGCCTGTAAAACTACTCTGCGCAACACAATGGCAAGGTGCAACACTGGATTAATTCGGCCACACATGTCCAAACTGGCAGACAACCCCACCCTGCAAGTTGACAAGATCTGAATCTGTGTTTTTGAGGCTGTTATAGGTACACTTCAGTCTGACTGCTTATTTTATTCATGATATGTCTTCTAGCATATAAAAAAACACAGCATGGACATGTTAACAAGTTAAATAAAACTTTACCAGAGCGAATCTTTAATCAAATAATCAGTCGTCTATAAAATGTCATTAAAGTGTTCCATTTTATTCTCACACTGAAGAAGGCATTACAGCAGACCCTGGCCTTTTCTGATTGATATGTTTTTTAAAATAACTCTTCTCACATTAAAACGGTCTGTCAAGCAGCTAATCAGTGCATCAACTCTTCATTTTTACACCGATAAAATATCCAACTAGTCGTGAATTGCCTTTCGCTGCACAGAAGTTATGTTTAATCACCGCTTATTCAATAACTGGTATAAACACAAGTTTGATAAGTGGTCGCAAATACTTCATTCACTTTAAATAAAAGGATTTTTTTCATATCAAGAATTTAACTGACATACTTATGAGCACAAGTTCTAAAGTTGACAGCTGTTTGAAAAATTAAGTCGCCAATTAGATTCTCACTCCTGCCGCTCCTCCATCAGTTTTGAGGTGCAGTTTGACAGATAAGAGATAAATTCAAGGCCCCGCGGTAATATCACGGCCGAGACTATTTCCAAAGTCATTGCTTTAGTAGAATTTAATTGTGGCAAGAAATGATACTCGAAATGCTCCAAATTTGTGCAGGCACGTCGAGTAGACCTTGAAATTCTGAACTCCCTGTGAAGGAAAATTAAGTTATCAAGCCAATTTCATTAAGCATCTATAACTTGAATTACTTTTTAATTCATGAACTTGGGCATTTAACTTTAAATTAAACACAATATTAAGGTCAACATTCTCAATATTCTCAAAATAATGGGTTTGTCTAAATCAGTGAATTGGATTTTTTTCCCTTGCAACCATACATTTAATTAAGCTGCGAGAATATAAACCCTAATTATTGCTTTTAGAGAGTGAAAAGGTCCAATACAATCACAGATAATAGGTAGAAACAGTATAACAGACTCTCTTGCTTCACATCATGCTGCCAGACACTAATATCGCAAAGTTCTAACAGAGAGTTCAGTAACCTGGCAAGCAGAAAGGCCTGTAAAAAGCCATCCTGCCCTGCTCTGCTAATGCGACCCTCTCTGCAGGCAGCGGCGAGAGCCAAACCTGACCACGTGACTGTCCCTAGCTCGATTTCCTGTGGGGTGGAGGGGGGGCGTGGATGATTTTATCAAAGGCCAAGGAAAGAGGGCGGCATTTCTCCACCCAGGCAGCTGAACCATGCAAAAAGGTGGCACCGAAAAGCAGGGACCTGCGACAGGAAGCTCTCCACCCTGCTGCAGGCCAAAACACTATGAGCGCGGTGTCGGCTGAGATAATAACATAACACGGCGTATTATAAGCTTTCATGTTGTTAAAACCACTAATGATCCACCTGAGCGACTGTCTTTGTCTGGTTTCCTGGTGGCTCCGCTGTAAAGCCGTGCCACACACAGCGTCACGATAATGGAGATGACTGGAGGAATTCCAAAGCTGTAATTTTCCCTCAAATTATAATCTGCACTCGTAAACAGATACGTGTCTGTGCGCTCGTTTACCCCTGCAGCGTCGAAAATCTGTTTGCCGAGCAGTGGCATCCTCCAGCGATGTTTCCCAGGACGATTCAATTTCCATAGGTGCTGTGTTTTGTCTCCTTCAATCCAGAGCTTGCAGTCCGCTCCCCCCCATTTCCTGAGAACATTTTATCAAAGTGGCAGCTCGGCAGAATCCCGCTGAATCTGGCCTGTCAGCTCGAGACTGACAACAACAGGGCGGCTGTCGGATGCAGGACATGTGAGATCCATCCCCTCGTTCCCTCCTCTCATCTCCATGTGTCTGCATTTCCCAGCTTCACCTGCCCGCCTCGCACTCTTCACCTTGACCGGGATACACGACTGGGGAGCTGACAAGCCCGAGCATATGTGTTTTTTTTTAAGCATTTGTAGGTCAGAAAAATATAGCCTCACTGGGAGTCTGACAGAAGGCTTAGGAATACATTTTAGTCTGGACTGGCAGCAAAGCCTTGCTTATGAATGTTATAGCAGCGGGATCGAAGACAATACAGAATTTGCTTCGAAAGAGAGGAAAAAGAACGTTTCAACAGGTGAGCGCAGACACAAAGCTATTACAATGCATTACAGGATAAGAGGCAAGACAATTCATGAAAGTGGCCTTCACGGCAACTCCCTCAAGAGATTTAAAGTGTTTAATCTGAAGTGCACAGCTTCGCATGGAAGGCTTAGACAGTTGTAATCTAACATGCCTGAGGGAGGAAAAAAAAATTCCTCTACTTTCTGGCCAATAAAGTCTCGGAGAACAGGAAGGGGACAGGAGTGCAGAAATGGCCATGAAGATGTGGCGAGTGATTATTGCAATGAACCGCCTCCTTAGAGAGAAAGAGAGTGAGAAAAACACACTTATCTCGCGATTTTCATGGCAGGTCAGGAGTACACAGACGTATCTGAAAAAGCAACACCTAATGTGGAGAGTTAAGTCAAGAGGTGTCGTGGATCAATCCGGGTTAAAGCAGGTTAATGTCATTTGCTCCCCTGAGTAATGAAAGGGCGAATGTGTGACTATGCATGGCTGCGAGCGTCTGGGCAGGTGAAAGACATGTTGTGGAAAAGTGAGGCTTAAATATGAGACGCAACAAAACTAAAAGAGCTGCACAGGCACACGTAGAGGCGTGAGTTGCAGTAAGTATGACTTCAATCAACCCAATTACACAGAGGAGGTTTTCTGACTCGTACCTGCTCATTACCTGAAGATGACTCACTTTGCAAATTACAGACCAGCCAAACGTCCCAGGTGTATCGACTGACCCTCCTCCTCTGCACATTCCCGCCCACATATGCACAGATGCACCACAACTCCTGCATCACAGATTTAGTTCCAGGCGTGACATTTGTACCCTGCGCCACTGTCACCATCGAGACTTGGTTACTATAATCGAGTTAATCTGAATAGTGGGAACTGGCTAATGAAGTTACCTTCTTCCATCACCCCGGGATGGGAAATTATGTCTCTGTCGGGGGCCTTTTAACCTCCGCATGCGCGCCCGTTTCTCCCAACAGCCTCCGGAAACACACACCTTCACACACCGGCTTAATGAGTGCCTGGGGAGGCAGGCAGACACACACTCTCAAAGACAGGTCTGCTTTGAGCTCCACGCAACACCCTGCCTTGAATACTGAACCCTTTCCCAGAAACACTGAGCGTACTGTAGATTTCCCGAGAAGCCCTAAGGCTGAAGAGGACAAGGACAAAGATGGAGAGGAAACGTCGAGCCGGGTGAAACATGCAGAGTGGAGCGATGAGCAATGGAGAGAAATTAAGGAGAGAAAAGCACCTTGGCTACAGCGAAGGATGTGACTGATCCGAGGATGGCGTCTTTTAGGAAGCTCAGTGAGATCTCGCTGTACTTCATGTTCAGTTTATAACAAGCATCAGAGGACCAGCTCCACACGGGAGATTGTTAGAGAGTGTTTCAGGGCTATTTTTGACAGTTTTACAGAAAATGTTGTATACCACATGCTATCATAGCCACAGGAAACAGCTGAATCTTTTCAAACAGAAGAAAATGTTAATTTGTCCTTACTTTTCCACAGTATCAAGGCCTGACACCGATTTCTCAACTGCATAAAAAGCCCAATAATAAATTTAATGACTAAGACATCCCTAAAAAAAGTGGGAATAATGAATCACAATGACTAAACTCGACCAGAAAAAAAAAATAGCGGCAGACAACAGCTGTTAGAAAGCAGATGCTTTCCATGTTTGTCTTCCGGTAATTCAGACTCAACACTTTCTGCAGCTGCTTCAGAATAAAAGCCTTCCAGAAAAACAAGCAGATGTCGGCTGATTACTGCGAATCAACCACATCAAATGTTGAACTACACTTACTAAAATGAGCTTAGATAGTGAGCTTAATCTGCATTTGGATCGCTTTTGTAGTTTTTAGCCGTAACTAGGCTGCAACTGACAATTACTCCCACTGTCAGTTATTCCGTTGACTATTTTCCCAATTATTTGACCAGTTGTTTCGTCTATAAATTGTCAGAAAACTGTGAAAAATGTTAGTCAATGTCTCCCAGAATTTCTATTTTTTATTTAATTATCAAAATAGTTAACACCAATTAATTGCAGCTCCAACCATGAAGTCCCATTAGCTTTGTGTTTAACCAGGAAAAAAATATATTAAGACTCGATGTAAGATATCTAGATAAGGAACTAGAATCAAGTGAGCACTATATCTGTGTAACTGATTTTTAAAAAAGCCAGAAAAATACCCATAAAAAGTCAAAAAGCAAGAACTGCACAATAACTCACTGCACTGTGGTGTTCATTTCTGAGTGTATTGTCATTATAATTCGGTTTTAATAGTTTGTCAATTCAATTTATTAGCTCTCACTCGCTTTGTCCTGCTGTCTGCCACCACAAAGAGTTGTGAAGTGGTGATTCTGGTAAGTTACAGCTTTGCCTTTCTGCTTCCCCAGAACTAAAATTAAAAACTCTTTAGCCATAGTAACTAGCCAAAGGGATTTCTCTACACAGTAAACAGCTACTTATCCATCAGAAAGCTATTAGTTACAGCTTCTAAATCCTTTGCAAAGAGGGATTTCGGGAACTATTACGGAGATTTCTAGCTCTGTTTCTTGCGGTAGCTGGAAAAAGAGCATAACTTTCTGTCATCCTCTCATGAAAAACACATTTTCTTTTCAATAAAACCCTCCTCTCCGCCTCACCTTTCACCCAAACTTCTCCCATTATTAAGTTCTACCAGAATGTATCAGCCAGACACACAGACTTTTATTGCAACCGAAGAAAAATCTGTCTTCTTAATCTTTATGGCAGACGGACGGACAGACCAATCTTAAATCCTTCAACAGGAGCTCGAGGCGCCACAGGGACTCACTGGACTGGGATAAATCCTCAGTTCCATGGCCTCAGCGCTGAATGAGCCCGTTCCCCCAAGAGCACATGTGCCTAACCATGCCAAAAGACAAACCAGTGAAGTGAGAAAGTCTCCTCTGAGAGGTAAAACCTAGTTAATTCATCTGCCATAATGACAGTCCACCATTGCAACTCCCCGAACCGCCGCTGAATCCCAATCAAAACGTGTCTCCTTCATTTAGCGACACACAGAATCAGACACTTGCTCTTTATTCTGGCTCATATTAAAAGTCAGGTTGCCTGGAAAGAGTTTTCCTCCTTTGCTTTTCCAGTCAAAGTGAATAAAGCCACACCAGCCAGACAAACACATTCCTGTCTGCCTCTTGTTTCTGGCAGCACTACCTCAGACGTGACTGCGTTAGCCCTCCATGCTGCGCAGTCCCTCTGATGGGATTAGCTCTTAAAGACTGTGGAAAACAATTCCCTGCTCCCTCTCAATAAGGTCAAAACAAAGCATTGTTGTGTCATGTCATGCACCGATAATTCTGCCAACTATGCACCTCGAGCAGTGTTTTCTAATGCACGAGCAGCTGATACTGGCAAAGTTCATTGTAAATAAGAGTAATGCGATAAATTAGGTGGTTCATTTGATGTAACCTTTCTGTGTTTGGATAAATCTTCTCCCTACGTTGTTATTACTCACACTGGCCTGGTTCCATATCCTTTGTAAAGGGCAACAAACGGCCTCACTTATGGAGGTGGTGTTCGGGCTACAAGCATCGGGTTACCTCTGCATGCACAACACAATAAAAGGCAGGACGAACAAGAAAGAAGTTATCTCCCCCCTCTTTGTTTCACATGCCAAACACGGGCTATCCATTTCAGCGACCGTGTTTCCTAAAGTAGAGGAGGGCAAGGACCTGAGAGTATCAGGCTTTTAGTCCTGCCTTACAGCTTCAGCTAATGAGAACATTAATTACATTCCACAAAAATATCTCAGAAACAGCAAGTTCGTGTGCGTGCATTCACCAGAGAGACCAACAATCATGCATGTTTCATTTCGGAGGTGCCGGCAAAAGGCAAATACGACTGAACGCTGCTAAAATACCTCAGGGACGTGTACAGCAAAATATTACCATTTTCTAATTAGGCTGAGGCAAATTTTTAAAAAGTTTGAATACATGAAGAAAAACCAGGAAGGTGGAGAGCTGCATGCTGTGGGTAAACAAAGCTCTCTGCAGTAAAGCCTATTAGTGTAAAGCAAGGGATCTCAGCATCAACAGGGTTCCATTGTCAGTTGTCTTACTGTCACATGATAGCTCTGCTAAGCAGAGTAATACCCATATTAACCACCATTCTGCTAATGCTTTTTCTCCTGTCCCCTGTGATCAGCCTGCTTCCAGCCATAATCCCAGACTAAGCTGATTCTTAATTACCCTGGCTGTTCGGACAGACAAAGGCCAGGGCCGACCTGCTCCGAGGTCTCTCACACTGTGTATTCCAGCTACTCTCTAAACACAGACCGCCTCTGAAGCCCGTGTCCGCAGCAAAAAAAAAGCCTGACTTTTTGATCTTTGCAGTGCAATGCATTTATCATGAGAAGAGTTATGTCCTAACAATGGTATGCAAATTTTTTTCATTAGCATTTTCACACCGCGGAAGAATGAAGCAAACAAAAGCTCCTATAATAATCCACATGGCTGTGATTTATGGAAGTTCAAAATGGCCAAAGGAGTTTAGCAAATATTTACATATAATCAGGTGGGAACAATCACCAATCTGGCTCTTCCACATATACAAAACACACACCCGGCCACTCGCCAGTGTGCATACAAACACCCACACACACATACACACACACACACAGAAGGGCCAGGCAATAATTACAATCTTCTGTTTGTGGTTTTGAATTAAGCTCTTTGTTAACGACACCCCGTGGGCTCCCTGGACATTCTTGCATATTTCTGGCTTTGTGCTAATGTGAGGCACGCAAATGGTGCTGTGCCTTTGGCTGCAGTGGGTCCGCCGTGCTATCTGAAAATGGCATAAAAGCTTTTCCATCCATATTAGCCTTTTCCAGGCCCTTCTCTGCCATTCACATCAAAATGCCAAAAACAACAGTGCAGCACTGAAATTTTCTCCACTGGTCATGCACGGGCCCCTCTGAAGCCGGCAGCTTTACAGCAGATCACATCACAGCGGTGGTGTCAGCGCTTTTGAAAAGCCCCGTTTTTCCCCAGCATTTTAAGAATCGTCCATCGAAGGCGTTTTTTAAAAAGGTCAGATTTCAGTGACCGCTTAGTATTGATGGCACAAATATAACCTCCAAATCATAAATCACAAATTTTGCCTCCGTGGGCTTTGCAATCTGTAGATGCTTCATGTGGAAAACTTCCCAAAAAAGAAATTGGGGTAACAGATGAGACAGCACTTTTCCACTGACGGACAAACATGCAATGTACTAAAAGTTCAAGGGGTGTATACCTATGATGGGGAATAACTGTACATTATAAAGTCTTACATTACTATACACCAAAACTCATATGTTTGAATTAATCAAAGAAAAAAGATTAAAGCTTGGAGCGAGCTGCTGTTGCTCCAGGACAATGGGCCCATCCACACAGCACTGGTGGCAGAAGCAGCCAAATGTGGCTTGAACTGTTGCCTCATGCACCTTACTCCCGCAACCTGCCACCTTCTGACTTCTTTTTCACCGTCTTCTTCCTTGGTCTCCATTTTCAGAGTATTGATGAAGTCCCACATGCTGTTGAGGAGTATCTTGAGGCTAAAGATGTGACTTTAACGAAAACTTTAACATCGGTGGACCAATTGCATTGAAGTTGAAGGAGACTATGTTGAAAAATAATGCAATAACAATATTTTGGCCTTTCTGATGAGGCCGATAAGTTCCCTCGTAGATATCATGCATACAGAATGATATGGAAAAAGGCTCCATCATCTCCCATTTCAACCCATAAGCCCCTCTTCTCTTGGGCCGATCACCTCCCATCTAGCCACCTCTCAGCTAGCGGGCTGAGTCCAACCCAAGAATAAACTGAGGCCTTTGAAACCGTCTGATGAGCTGTCTCTGCAGCACACCAGGAACGCTCACTCGCCCAGGAGAACCCTGGAGGGCCCTGGAGGACTGTGGAGGTCTAGAGAGCCCTGAGGGTATGTTTGTCAAGACTTCAGGTGAGAAGAGGATCGCACTTCTGGGTCTGTATAAACAGAGCCAGACATCAAAGCCGTGCACTGGCATTAACTGTTTCTGAGCAACACATGCACAGCGATGTGAGGATAAAGTGCACATATTTTCTCGGTCAGGAGTTATCTCTTTTCTCTCTTTATCCTTGGAGAAATTACTTACACACCATCTAAATACACTGGGAAGAAAACACCAATTAATCTCTGCACCTTCGGGCACCACCATGCCAAAACAAATGAATAATATACGCCGTTTTCTATGAATCGGATGTTAATGAACGCTTGAATATGCACACGTTGTCATACAGGAAAATGGTGAAGAGGTGAACACCCTGAACTGCTTTCCCTGAAATGTCTTACAACCATACAAAGCGTATCAAACGTGGAAAAAAGAGATGTTTTTTTCATGGAAAAAAGGTACTCGGGATCCCCTGAGCACCTGCTGAAATAGCGGCATGTCAAAGTGAGGAGGATTGTGATGGGAGGTCATGTAGGATCGAAAGGAGAGTTTCAAGAGGAAGAAGACAATAGGCTGACTGTGACAGGCAGTGTTTGAGAAATCAATAGGCTCTGCTTTTATTCTGTCTCACTACAGCACCTGAATCAGAACAAAGCGTCAAAGGCCGACTGAGTTCCCAAACTCTCTTCACTAACATCACTTGACAAAAGCTTTTCAACCCATTCGGCGGTCAGAAGCCAGCATATGCGCCGGTATATCATAGCACGTTAAAACGCTCCGCAGAGCCGCTGGTTTTGTTTTCATTTCGACCAGATATTGATACAAAGCACCTGCAGTCCAGACTCGATCGAGGACTGCACGCATTCTGCAATGATAAGAAAAATTACACCACTTCTTTTTTTTTTCCAACAAAAACTGGAGGACTGGTGTGTAACTTTCCCCGCATAGAACGGTGATGAAACTGCATGCAACGTTCACATCGCTGTGGTGGAAACCATACAGCTGCACTTTTCATTTCAAGATTTCAGAGGCTTGGAAAATTACAGATGAACTCTTTGGAAACCTTGCAAATTTGATTCAATTAAAACACACACACACACAAAAGTTAGACAACATCACCTTCTTGCTAAGGAGTTTCTGGGTGGGGTTCTTTCTGCTCCTGTGACTTTTTTACTCACTGTGGGCTCAATTTTCACTAGAATATAAAGTCCTGCACCTCTATGGAAACAGCACACCATAACTCAAAGTAGAGAGAACTCAAAGTTGTCTTCTATGCAGTATGTTTCTATTATATTGCCATAAATTATGAAAAAAAAAGGTAAAATTTGCGGAATTTCTTGGGTTACTTATTTTACTAGAATAGTTTTTTTAAAAAGTAATTAAAAGGTACAACATTTTTTCCAAGTGCCCACAGGTGCTACAAATAACATACAAAAAACATCACTCTACATACTATACGTGTTGAACTTGTTTCCACACTTGTCTCCTGTCCGCTCAGTGTAAACACAGCCTGCAGTTCACTCCAGTTCAGACAAAAAGAAAAGAGTCCCTGAATTTTTGTTACATGATCGTTGGCCACAGCAGAGTGACTCATAGCTTCACAGGTGCACACAGAAGGGGGGGATTTTTTATTTTTTGCAGATTTTGGTTAGAGCAAACAGCTTATTTTTGCCAGATTTTTAAACATGATGAAATATCAGGATTTCAAGCTTCCTTTTGGTTAAGCTTCTCTATGGAACCACACTTTAATGATGAGTAGTTCGAGGACTGCAGGAAAGCTGAAAACCTTATGATTCTTTCTGTTTTTACAGGTTCTTTCTCGGATAAATGGGTTGATGTTGGCAATTTCTTCAAAGACAACATCCCTCTCAAAGCCACCGGTGGGTTTTCAGGGTCAGAGGGTTAAACCAAGTACTTCTTACATGTTATCTGTACTCAACAGGTTTGAAATCAGTCCGCTGACTGATTCACTGCCAGCTGGCACCTGTGCTACCACAGCTGCCATGACCGACCCATAACCCACCAGCAGCAGCAGCTGTCACAGCTGAGTGTCACCACTGTGCCATGAGACTGTGCTGCAGGGAACCAGAGACAAAATGCCTTCAATTCAGCAGCAAACAGGTAATGTAAGCTCAGCGCTATATAGCTGAGCAGATTCTTTAAAAGACCTCACTTTTAGCGTTTGATTTCACGCTAGGCGAGCCTCAAATACTGTGCTCTTTTAAATCAGCACAGCAGACATTATCCATGCTCTGTTACACTTTAATGCTCTTCAATTTCCACTGTCCTAATAAAGTTTATGTGAAAGACTGTCAGTCTAATAAGTGTGAGATACATCAGGGTGATGAGTGTTCAGGTTCATGGCTCGGTCTCTGTGAGGATATTTCTTTGCCCAAAGGGACTGGACAAACTAGAAATGCCACTTTTTTCTTTGAGATCATGACACAAAGACAAGAGAATCCGGCATCCATTACAACGGCAGGGAGAAAAATATCCTGAAGAGAGTGTTTTGACTTTTAGAGCAGTGTCAGAGGGCTCAGATTTCACTGGGGGATTCGCATGCAGAGGGCTACACTGGCACCTGAACAGTAGGTCAGAACCCGACACAGCAATCCTGGCCTAATCCTGAACTTTGACTCTAGCAAACCTGCGTTGCACCATGTATAGACCACAACAGAGGGCCCGAGGAATCTGGCGGGGAATTTGTTGACACAGAGAAAGGTAAAGAACTGAAAACACGGCCAGCGGGCTAAATATAAACTGCTCAGGAGGCTTTCTTTCCTCTGGGCAGGGGATAAGGAGCAGCACTCGCAGCATCAGTCTTGCAGACCCACTTTTCTGGAAACTCACTAGCTCGAGGTAGAAAACACAGAGCCCTGCTTATTTCTTTGTTGGATAATTATACATCTGTGCGTGTGCTGGAGCTATGCAGTCACACTCTTTTCATATCCAGGCCATAAACAATGGTCCATCTGTGTTCCATGATAAATTCCTCTGTCGATTATTCAAGTAAAGCATACGCTTTTAAGTGATAATGAGTATAATAGCTGTGTCATTTTAGACCACAAGATCAAGCAGATATTTATTTTGAATATGCAGTCTTTAGCCTTCGCATGGAAATGAGGCTCATTCTTTCATGTTTAAGAGGACCTTTTCCTTATTCTCCACACAACACAATGCTACCAGCATTCCTCTGCTGCAGACCAAACCTCTCTGTCTGCACTTACGTCATGCAAGTCCAGGCTGGCCAGCTGGCTAATTCCCGACTCCTACATCAAACTTGCAGGCCACAGGCGGAATGACACTTTGATCAAATTTAAGTAAAATGGACTTCCCAGAGTTTGAAAGATCAATACCACATTAATAACACCTGGCCGAGGGAGCCGAGGAGGCTGCACTCCGGTTGTTGCCGCAGAGTGGAAAAAGGAAGAGACAGGCCAAGGCAGGCCACTGACTGTAAATCTCTCAAGTCTTGGCATCTCTTCCACGCTGCTGGAAGGTGTCACAATAACCCTGAAGACCTCATAGTGGCGTCAGCTCAAGTCCCTGCTAGCATCAGTGTCAGGGCAGGCTGAGTCACTTGGCACCATGGGGCCTTCCTGCATGGCGACGGCTTCAGTGCGAGACTTCCTGCTCGTACGGGCAAAAGAGGCGCTTAAGACATGTACGTGAGAATCAGAGACACACATTCACTCTTAAACATTCAAATTTCGAATTAAAATACTGAATAGTCAATGGTATTTCTTGGGAAATATGCTTTAATTACTATGTCTTACTTCCTCACCAAATGTTTACAGTGCTTGAATCATTTTCAACAGAAACATGCATCGTTGAGCTGTTAACATGCTAATTTCTCAGGCGTCTCATTGCCTTATGTTTCATGGTCACTTAACACTTTTCTAAAGGAGGAAATTAGTTTTTTTATTTCTCACTTTTTGCTCCCTTAAAACACACTCATAATAAATGGCCTTGTCATGTATAATTATCTCCAAACTGCCCGGTTTTCCTCCGAGTGGTTCCTTTCAGCGCTCTTTGTCGGAGCCTGGCGAGATTTGCTCTAAGGGAGCTCACATAGGAGGGTTTGGGCGAAATGGCAGAGGAGACACACACACACACACACACACAGAGCAGAAACAATCCTGCTTTTGACCTGTTTCTCAAAGACCACGACCTGGTCTTCCTTGGCTTTAAAAAAACACAACTCCCAACTAGGATTTGACCTTTCCGAAGAGCAAAACAATCCTCCGCCTCAGTAGGCCACAAACAAATTAAAAAATAAAAGTTAAGCTGAGTTAGAAACAGGAACATGTGATAATTAAAGCGAGAACAGCAAAACGCTTAGGAGGACTAATTAAGCACAACAATCACAAGATGTGCGTGAGCTGCAGTCTTGCATGAGGAAACCTCAGCACACTCAGCAAAGCACAAACTTAGATGTGATGCATCGCGAGGAAGATAAGAAATGAGACCAGATCCAGACAGAGGAGGCGCCTCGACGGACACATGCTTCCACTGATGAGGAGTACCAATCACGGCACTTGGCATGGAGCAGCGCTCCTTGAACACATGGAGTAGATGGATATGTTTCATCTCCCAGCCTTGCGAGATGAGTAAGCCAATCGGGGCCTGGCTTTCCTCCACATAGCCCCCACGTTACAATAGATCAGAGACAGAGCAGCGGACTCCTCACATAAACACAATGTTTAATCACACACACACACCAGCACAAGTGCCGAGGGCAGAATGGCCAGCAAGCTCAGCAAAAGTCCTGCTGTGGCCACGGCTGAAAGCAAAACATCCATCTGAATGAATCCCTCTGTCATTCTCAGCCCGTCTTCTCTGAAATTCCTTCCTCCCCTCCAATCCCTTCCCTCCTTGTTGCAAAGTTTTCCATCTGCTCTCTGAATTACTGATTCCCACAAAGATGGAAATCAACCAGTCTTTTCAGGAGTCTGATTCAGGCCCAATCCCTGCTGCCCCTCACACTCCAACCACAGATGGTGGCCTGGATCCTGCAGGGAGCACTTCCACTTTGTGGATCTGCCGCGGTGTCGAGGCAACATTCTCAACATGTAGCTTACTTCTTCTTTTCTTTTTTTTTTTCCTTTCGCTACAGCAATAACGCACAAATTCATCTCAGGCTCTTCTTTTTCTCATTCAGTTAGATGCTTTTTATAGAGAGCACATCTAATGGACTCTCAAGAACCAATATGTAAAAGATACAAACAGATGCTGTGAGATGAATGATGTAAGAATAATAACATTTAGCAATAAAGAAAACCCTTAAATTGGTGCATATTTAAATGGCGAAAGGATGATTCTTCTGACCGAATATTAAACACGTTTCATATTAACAATTTAAGCCCTGCAATAAATAGATTTTTCCTCTTTGAAGTAGAACATCCCCTATATCCAGTTTAATCTCTTCAGTGTTTTCTTTATGTCTGCTTGCTGCATATATCAGTTCCAGTTTATCTGGTGGTGCCTATAAATGTGAGCTACTCTCTGATATATTTATGCCCTTAAACCCTCTGAATATTTGAAATGCAAGTCGTCTTTTTTTGAAAATCGCCAAAATTACGCCATTTGTCAGAGCCAGAAACTGTAAAAATAGAAGGAATTGTTAGATTTTTAGGTGTCCAACCACTTTTAACCTAATCACTATTGCTCTCCTGTCAGGAAATGAACAAATCTAAACTTAAAATCTGGATATTTCATCATTTATTCTGCATCTCGTTTAAATATTCACCAAAAATTAGTCATTTGCAATAACCAAATTCTGTAAAAATCAAAAAATTCTATGCTTCTCACTGCAACCGTGAAGCCATTAGTGGTTACACTGTGAACAACAATCATGTGACAAAAATTCAAGCACTTTTTGTCATCAACTAGGTTGAACTGCAGGCTGTGCATAAGCCAAGCTGATAGGAGAAGCATGGAAACTGACTAAAAATGTAAATAAGAAAATATCTATGGTATGTAGCGTCAATATGTCTCTTTCTAGTACATGTAACACCTTTGGGCTCTTGGTAAAATCTCATACTTTCTGATTGTAGGCTCTTTTTTAAGTTTCGTAAAATAAATTATCCAAAAAATCTATTTTCTGTTTTATGATTTATGACATTTTAACCATACAATACTGCACAGAAGACGTTTTCGAGTTCTCTCTACTTCTAGTCATGGTTGTGCTGTTTCCATATAAGTGCAGGACTTTAAATTGCAGTGAAAAATGAGCTCACGGTGATTAAATATGTGTCAGGATCCAGAAACTGCTTGGAGTTCAGAGGTTAACCTTGACCACAACAAACATATTCAGTTTACTATCATGTACCTGACAGAAAACCACTAAATCTTTACATTTAAGGAGGTCGAACCTCAAATGTTTGGCATGTTTGCTTAAAAAAAATGATGATTATCGCTCCATATCACGTTCCCCAATATTGGTGCTGATGTTTATGCAGTGTAAACCCGAGAGCCCCGAAGTATTATTCATTCCACGCCACGCTTTGACTTAGACAGTCTGGGCTCCGCTGTCCTTTTCATCTCAGTCCAAGCGTTATCTTATTCACTGAAATAAGCAAAAAAAAAAAGGATATTCTGCCTTAACTTTAGATCAAACCGGGAAATGAGTCATGAGACGCAGGATAATTACACCACTCAGTTGACAACATTCGCAGCTAATAGAGGAAACAGATGGTAAGTGAGCATCTATTCTATTCCCATAGGAGACAACAGAGGAGGGAAAGTGTCAGATTGGGCTTTACACAATGAGAGAAAAAAAAGCACACAGCATGGCAGCAACACAACTGGACTTTCACTTTCATAATCTCTTTGTGCCTGAGAAAACATGATGCAAATGCAATATTTTCTTCCTTTTATCAAGCAGTCCAGCAGACTCTCCATATCTCACAGAAGGTAATAATTCCTCCCTGACAGCCTGGACTGACCGCCGCATGAGCAGGATGGAAGAATATGGATGAGATCAGGGTGAAAAGGGCAAGAAATCCCCAAAGGACAGGCTTTAATTGTTATCACGCGGCCAAGGTTAAGGTGTGGTCTTCACACAATCGTAGTGATAAAGGCGGTGCTAATCAAAAGAGGCACTCTGAGGATTGTGGGAGTCGAGGCTGCATTTATGCCTCCTTGGTTCTCGCCTCCTTCAGGATGTAGGCAGGCGGGGAAGCATGAAGGGCCGGTAGGAGGATCAGGAGAGGGAGAAGCCAGCGTTTTAACCATTAACCGCTAATAGGAAGGTAAAAGCGCAGATGCTGAGGCTTGCAACACTCCAGTTAACAAACTAAAAAACCGACAGCATGTAAATTCCTGTTGACAGATACTCTCACACAGCGCTGCGTGCCGGAGCGTTGCTGTTCCATTCAGCTCTTTTAATTACCTGTGTGTGTGTGATTTAATCCTTCATATGTCTCAGCCCATTCCTCTTAATGATGTGCTCCATTCAGCTCTTGACAATACACATTCTGCTTGCACGGGTTTGGGTTTTTTTTCCTTCCCTTGTTGCACATACAAGTGAGCATTAGCAGCTTTCTCCCCCCCCCCACCACCATCTCTCATGAAACAGTAGCAGTGCCAGGAAGAAAAAACACAAATATTGGTAGAGGATCCCAAAGAATAATCTCCCTTTCTGCTTGTGACCAGCACTGTGTCGCATACACAGAGTTAAAGCAGCCCGCAGTGTAAATGTTATCAGTATTACTTCCTTATTACTCTGCTTTTATGCCCCCACAACGGCCACAATTCGTCGTGTGTGTGTGTGACAGAAATCCAAACAGGCCCCAGTCACTTCAGCCTTTAGACAAAAGCCTCTGAGCCCTGCAATTAGATGGCATAAATGACAAGCAAAATTCAATGAATAAAAGCCGATTTGGAAAACATGAATGCAAATGAAAGTGAAAAGGTCCGTGTCAGACACATATAAAAGATTTATTTATACCGCTTTGTCTTTCCCTCTCTCTCTCCACCTCTCTGATATGCAGCTGAGTTTCATTTTGGAAAAGATTTATTTATCCTACTGGAACACTGCTGCAAAAAAACCCCACTAAATCTAACCATGTTACAATCCACAAAATAGAAAAAAGAGCACTTTCTTCTTCTCTAACAACCATTTGACATGATTTTTTTTTTTCACATCTTGGAAGATTTAGAGCTGACTGAGTGAGTTTTCAGCCCAGAAGACCAGAGGCAGCTCATCACACAGGAGGAAAAAGCCAGCAGCAGCTTTGAGGCTTGGATCTAACAACTTCTCCACACTGCAAATTTGGTTTCAATAATCAATAGCCATTCCAATGTCACACAAAAAAACCCCATCAGAATGCAAACTTTCAAGTAGTCTGGAATGAGCAATGCAACCCCCGACGCCTGAATGGAGGAAGCTCCAGGTTCTGGTGTCTGGATGTCATCCCAGATTGAGGGGGACGTTGGCGCACAGATATTGATTAAATTGGCTAAACTGTGCGTCTTTGGGGGATTTTTTGTTGTTGTTGTTGCTGCTGCTTCTAACTTTGGATCGAACACCTTTTAGGTTACCTGGCCGCTTTAGAGGCGCCAAACAAAAGGCAGAAGCAGCGTAGGCAGGATTGTGTTTGGGGAAATGGGAGCTTTTCCCCCCAGAGCACCAAGGCGCAGTCCTCCGAAATAAGCAAGATTATTTTTACGCACGGTAAAATAAAGACAAACTTGATCCAAACTTGTTCAAATAAAAATGTTTATATTCTCTACTGGGAAGATTAATATTGTCCCATAGGTAAGTCATGGCAAAAGAGGCAGAAAGCCGCAGATAAACGTGTTAGGGAACACAGGCACAAAGTTGGCACCTTCAACCAGGCTCGCTCCGCTTTTGCTTTCAGTGGAGTTTTATCCACATGTAAAAACTTCCCAACTGCGTTTAGGAGACCGAGGTGGAATACGAGTCTTACCTGTTGGCCCCTCGATGCCATCGGCGTAGATCTGGACAGACAAAATCAACAGAAAGGCGCAGGTGTTCATCGTGTAGCTGTTTTAGTCCACTTTAAATGTGCAGCAGGAAGCATTTCATTCACTCCGTGAGATCCGGGCGCGCAAGTGGCGGAGCGGAGCCCATCTATTCCCCACAATATGTGACTGAGTGGAGTTTCGGAGACACTGAGGGAGACAGGGCAGAGCTAGTTCTGCAAACTGACGTCAGGGTAAACAGTTCAGGAGAGAGATTTTCTTTTCCCAAGCCCACTTTCCTTTCCCAGCCTCCACTTCTCCGCGCGTTCAGAGTATGAGCCGGGCGCCTCCAAGTGGCCAAATCCGGCAAAGGCACTGTGGTATTCAAGCGTCGGCCAAGCAAAACCCCAATCTGTGTGTGCGTGTGTGTGTGTGTGTGTTCTTAATACTACTACAGATCATCCCAAAATGATTAATACCCATTACAAAATTTGATTTATAGTGAATTTACATTGGACCAAAGGGTTTCCTCTGACTAGACATGACAAAAGATGGTAAGACATTGTGTTAGAGATGTTAATGAGGAATTTTAACTATTTTCACCACAACTGTCATGTCCAAAATTATTCATACCCCTCAGTAAGTAATGACAAAGCCTTTATTTGCCTCCACATCAGTCTAACAGTCTTTCTGCATGTCTCCGCTGGGATTTTATTCTGTTTTTCTTTGTGACGATCTGCAGGAAAAAGCTAAAGGCTTCCTTTCCGTCACTCTGGTCCTCAGGTTCTGGACAGGACTCTGGCTGGGCTGCTCCAGAATGTTGATATTGTTTAAACCATTTCTCCACCACTTCGGCTGTTTGTTTCGCATCATTGTCGTGTCAGAAAACCCACGTTTTTCTGCAGACTGTCTGATGTTTTCTTCTACAGTATTAATGTCGGCCTCTTTTCTCATGATGCGGTTTGCTTTGACAAGGTTGACTGGTTCATTGGTTGAGAAACACCCCTAAAGCATCACATTCCCACCACCATGTTTGACCATGAGGATGATGTTCTTTGGGTTGAATCCTTCTCCTTTCTTTCCAAATTAAAGCCACATCCCTGTCTCGCCTCATCCAACCACACAATTGATGACATGAAGCGTTCTTCTTTGCCCAGTTGAGCTTTTGTGCATCTGTCTTGGAGAAGTGGAGTCTTTCTTGGTCGGCATCCACGGAGACCAGCCTTGTTCACTGTCTGTCTTGAGTAGTTGCTACCAGAATCGTATAGATTCATCAGGACGGTCTTTGTGCTGATCTTTGGGTTCTATACTTGACATTTTGCACCACTATTCTTGCCAGCACAGGTGTCACTTTTGGCTTCCTAACACATCCTTTGAGATTTTTCACAGTGTGGAACTCCTTGTACTTTTTTGATTCTGTTTTGCATTGTGGCTGTGTGGCATTGGAAACACTTGGATATGGCATCTCACAGCAGCTCACTGAGCTGTTTGGTTTTAGTCATGATTTTCAATTGATTAGTAACTGACTAGAGAACAACTGCATCAGCTGTCCTCAATGTATAGTATATTATAATCTATGCTCTAGACCTTAATAGAAATTACCAGGACTATTTGGGCAATTCAAAGAGTATACATAGCATTCTAGTCAAACTGTTAACAAAAGACAAACCCCACAATGTCTTACTATCATTTGCCGTCAGAAGAAGCCTACTGTTCAAATAAAATTTCCCTATACATCAAAATTTGCGATTGGTGTGAGTAATCGTGGCCTAACCTCTCTGTTTGACACTGGACTTTAAGTGGAATATCAGAAATCAGGTCCACATTGCAGGCTAATATTTGGGTTAGGCACACAGCTCTGAAGGCCCAGACAATGGGAAGCATTCAGATAGTGAGACACTTGCACCCATTTAATTCTAATGAGAAGTCACTTAATCTTTACTGCCCAGCAGCTACTTACAGTGATTCCCCTGCATGCAGCACCACAGGTACAGGACTCTGACAACAATGCCTACAGGCTGAGAAATACTCGTTATTTAAGGCTGCTGAGAAAACACAGTATACGTTAACTTCTGCGTTAAATATGTTAAATGAATCTTATTTTGAAATCTTACCTGACATCTAAGTGATCCACATAACCTGCACTGAAAAAAAATATTGTTTTTGTCCTGTTAGCTGCTGTTTTACACTCGAGCTTAGTCATATATTCGCACAGGACAGACAGGTAAGCAGGCCCACACTCCCACCTTCCATGACAGGTGCAAAGCATATTTCTCCATAAATTAAATAGTCTGTCATGTTGTGTGCATTGAATTTGCATTTGATGAATTTACTTTTTTTTTCCTCCTCGGCCCCACAGCTGTTCAAGTTTGTCAGACAACACCTGAAGAGCCGGATAGCAGAAATCACTCTTGGATTTTTGTGTCAAAGTTAAATGTGAACACACGGCACTGTTGTATTAACTACACAAAAAAGGACTTGAAAAGCCACAGCCACATATTTTCCAGCTTGTCTGGCCTGTCGCCGTCCTGTAACAACATTAGACTTGTGTATTTGATTATGAATCACTCAACACTCTCACCATGATGCAAGGTGTCTGCTGCTATTTGATTATAGCTTTACGCGTGTTTTGATATTCACCTTTCAAGTAAAAACATCTTGCACAAATGCTGATGTCGCAGCCGCTCCTGTTTCCTAACACGGCACAGCTGACACACTTAGCCGTGGCTCCAGGACTCCCAATTGGATCAAGGTGCCATTATGCGGGCTATTCATCATTCATTTTGTTGTTTGCGTGTGAACATTAAAGCTCTGGATTAAATTAAAGGCAGCCAAACAGGCGCATCTAAGGCTTCCAACATGAGTGCACACTGCAGACTAATGTTGTTAGCCCCCCGAATGGCAGATGAACGATTCATTGCTCAGCAAATTACTTAATTTCACCAAAGGAGCACAACGTATGTCAAGCTAACACCTGTAATTACACCTGCTTGATGCATGGCAGACACTTTGCGTCCTGGTATTCAATGCCCAGAGTAGCAATCTATTTAAACTAAAGGAGTATTCTGGCCACAACCTGTTGTGATAGTTTAATATGCAAGTCACCCTGATAGGATGTTGCAAGAAATTCTGTTCCAAACACAACAACAGGACAGGTGCACCAAGCCATTTTTATCAGATGTTTTATAAGCTGCCACTCATAACCTCCTCGCAAACAACTACATCTGCACAGGTGGTGTACTGCATGAATTTATAATAACATATCATCACGGTTCTGAGAGAAGTTGTCAGAAGCAAACCATCACTGTCTATCAGCCGGCCCTGGCATTGCAGCGGCGGTGCTCGAAAAGCACACAAACAGGGGAATCACACAGGGAAGAAAACCGGGAGACTTTGATCTGTCAAGCTGAAACTCTAAAGTGCGGTCAAACACATCGAGCAGTGGTATCAGAAAAGACGATTTCCGCTGGCTATCAAATAGGAAATGGTTGATGTCAGTGATTGGAAGTCAAACTTAGTTGTAAGGTGACTCCACAGAGCAGCAGTTTAGTTTTCTCCTGCGGCGGGTGATTTTTAGGCTTGAATTCCCGCTGAACTTCTGTTCTATTAAGGTAACTGAGGTAACAGGGATTGCAATGGGGATTTTCGGAAGGATGGGGAGATGAATGAAACATCTTAGATTAAATCCAGCAAGAAAATTCAAATAAAGTCGGCCTACAGTGGCCCTTCCTCCTGTCTGTATTTTAAAAAGTAAGTACACTCCAGTGCAGTATCACCTGAATGTCAAATGATTCTAATGCAACAACCCTCACTACTGGGAATCAAATCTTCTGTTTTTTCAGTATTCCATGTGTCCATCTTTATTTTTATTGAGAGACTCAATCTTGCTTGACATGATACCAGATTTCTTGAGCGATGTTCTGCCATTCTTCAGAGACATTTTTCGCAGGTGCTCTTTGCTGGAAGAGTTGTGTTGTTCTGCCTTTCTCTTTAAAATACCCCAAAGGTGTTACGTTGGATTCAAGTCAGGAGACATACTTGGCCAGGTTGTATTTTTTCTCTTTAGGAACTCTTGTGTGATTTTGGCAGCATGTTTTGGATGGGTATCATGCTGGGATATTCCTCTTCTGCCAAGATTCTGCAGACTGGGAGCCATCTTGTCAGTCAGTGTTGTGGTACATCCACAGGCCTTCAAATAAATGTCATCTCCTCAACACCTGTTGCACTCATGCACCCCAATATCAGCACACTCCCACCTCTGTGCTTCACTGTCAGGACTATGCATTCACTGTGGTAGTCCTGGTCTGGTTTGCGAACCAAGCAAATTGATCTTGACCAAAATCTGACCAAAAAAAATGTGCTTCCAATATTCATCAGGCTTCTATTCATTAAGTGATTTGTTGCAGTTTTTTCCCCGAATAGCAATCAAGGGTCTTTTTTTTTTGCACACCGTCCACAGAGGCTGATGCTATGAACTGTCCTTTGCACTGTCTGAGCTGTAACAGAAACTCGTATTTCCACTGATAACCCTTGTGCCATGTTTGGATCATTTGCCTCTCTGTTTTTCAAAGCTAAATTGCCCTCAGAGTGCACCATCTGTGGTGTCATTTTAGGAGGACACCCACTGCAGCTCTGATTAGTGATACTGTGGCTCGTTCTATACCTCCTGACTACTGCTGCAACTGTGGTTCAACTGATTTTTAGTTGGTCACTGATCTTTTTCTCTTCTTTTCCATCTTGGTGAAGTCTCACACTCAGACTTTTCACTTCCTCTGGTAAATATCTGCCATGAGAAGCCATGATGCATACATGAAGCACAACCCATAGATCAAAATCTGAGGAAGTTCTGGTGTTCACAGCTCATTTTTTAAAACAATGTTCATGCAGATACGCCGATTGGAAATCATAAGGGTACTCAATTTTGAGTTTCTGTATTGTCGGTTTAGTCTTTACAAAAAGAATGTTGTTTTGGCTTTGTTTTTGCTTGTCAGAGGAAATACTCTACTAGTCAGCTTACAAATAATGCAATTATTACATAGAAATAGAAATGTGAATCATTTGACATTTAGGCGATATTGCACATACTGTTGTTTACTGTCCCGGCATTTTGCAGCTCTCATCAACAACGTGAAATAAAAAAGAATCAATAGATTGTAGAATGGAATTATCTTTTGCACACAAGCTTAAACACTGCTTCTGTTAAAATGTCAGACAAAACAGCTTTTATTTTAAATGCGTTCGTTATCTTATGAGGTCATTTCGGACCTTTAGTGCCCTTTTTAAACCACACATTTATGTATATAACATATTGTTCCCTTTTATATTTGTTTCTATAGCAAAGGGATGGTAAGTAGATAAACAAGATTCTGTATTTGCGGCACATGTTAGTACACAATACCGTGTATAAAGCAACAGCACGTCAACAGTCACAGTAATCACTTAAAATATAGTTTTCATTTAGAATAATGTATTCTTCAGGCAGTGAGTGTCTGGTGCAGGGATCTTAGGCATCATTAGGTCAAAGGCCTAAATGCAAGCCTGAGTGGAAAAAAGAAATTACAAAATCCAAATCATGTCAAATTCAAAACACAAATTTAACTCACAAAACAAGTATTTTAAATTACAAATATTAGGGAAACCATGTAAATTAATTCTTGAAAAAGTTGTCAGCTACTTGTAGGCAAAGGAAAATGTTGTAATCAAATACTTGAAGATGCAATCAGATATTATATCTACAGACTTCTAAGTTCCTGAAATTTAGAAACACTCATAAACAGAGTTCTGTCACAACTACGTGGGGGTTCTAATACTATGTCCAAAAGACAAAAGAGAACTCTGTGGGCTACATTTAATGTTTATTTTCAACTGAAATGCAAATTATTTTCTTGATTAAATGGATCTGGTCTATAAAATATGTATATATAAAAATGCCTACTGCAATTACCCAGAGCCCAAAGTAACATCTCTATATTGCAAAATGCTGTTTTTTTGTCTGACCAACAGTCCAGGTCAGACTAAGAAAACCAGCACCTATTCACACTTGATGAGCTGAGACCAGGACTTTTTTTGGCATTTTTGCTTAAAAAATTACTGAAACACATATCAGTGATTACAAATAATAATTCCCAGTATGACTTTCTGGCAGTCGACGAATCAATCAACTAGAAATTTTAGCTCTACTGTGTTTTGAGTTGGAAAAATGTTAGAAAAGCATGTTTAAAATGGTCTTTCTGTCATTTAAAACCTCAGTGCAAGAGCATATCTGTGCCTGTAACACCACTGCATGAACCATGACAACCACAGCTCCACTAACCCCTGCATATACTCCATATACACCGATCAGCCACAACGTTAAAACTGCTGACTACCATGTTACACCTCTTAAGGGGTGGGATATAGGCAGCAAGGGAACAGTCAGTTCTTAAAGCTGATGTGTTGGAAGCATGAAAAATGGGCAGCGTAAGGATCTGAGTGACTTTGACAAGGGCCATTTTGTGGTGGCTAGATTACAGGGTTTCCAAACCGACAAGTCTTGTGGGGTGTTTCCAGTACAAAGTGGTACCAAATGTGGTTCAACGGAGGGCAACTGGTGAACTGGTGAGAGGGTCACCGGTGCCCTGTGTGGTCCGATCCAACAGAAGAGCTGCTGGGCACCAATTTTTTGAAAACCTTCATGCTGTCTATGATAGATATCAGAACAGCTTGTAGAGGACCCATGATGATCCCGTCCATTGTTGAAATAGCCTGCAATGGGCCTGTGAGCATAGAATCACCATTTCTTTCTAACAGTTGTACCTGAAGAAGAGATGGCAGCAGGATGAACTATGTGAAGAAGGCTAGCTGGCAGAGGAAGTGCGATGCTCTGGACCATGTTCTGCTGGGAAACTTTGCATCCTGGCATTCATGTGGATGTTACTTTGACACCTACCAACTAACCAAACATTGATGCAGATGATGAATGCCCCTTCATGGTATTCCCTGCAGACAGTGATTTCTTTCAGCAGGATAATGCTCCCTGTCACACAGTGCAATAGTGCAAACACTATTCAAGAGCAACTTGGGGAACGTGACCAAGAGCTCAAAGTATTGACTTGGTCTCCAAATTCAACAGATTTTAATCCGATTGAGCATTTATGGGTTGCAAAAACACTTCCTAGCAACTTCCAGGACTTCAAGGATCACGTCTTGGTGCCTGATACCACAGGACACCTTCAGATGTCTGTTAAGTTCACGCGTCAGTGGGTTAGCTCTGTTTCTGCTGCATTATCATGGACCTACACCATATCAGACAGCTAGTTTTAATGTTACGGCTGATCGTTGTATATGAGAATGCAAGAAGAAAGTACAGTTTGACAAAGTAATATTATTTTTTAATTGTTTCTCCACTGTGTGTCTCCTTTTAGTCTCAGGCACATTCTCTCAATTAGTCCCACTGAATCCCTCTGGGGTCGTCTGGCTCACTTACTTTTATGTTTCTTTGATGCCTTTTTCTCTATAATCACCTTTTCAATGTCACGCAAGCCTTCTGTCTCCTCTGCTGCCTCGCTTCTAATGCGCGAGTCTCCCCGAAACTTCACAGTCTCTCTCTGTCCAGGCTCTTTGTGGATCCCTGAGGTGTCTTTCTTCTCGCTGCCCGTCTGTCCCAGCCGGTGAACCTTCTCCCAGCTTCCTGCCTCACTGATCTCGTGCTCCCTCTCCAGCGTGGCACCGTGGCCATCCCTGTCTGTCCTGCCAGCCCCGGCTCGATGGTGTTGGCCGGTGAAGGCAGAAAAGTGGGTAAATAGCTGAGGGTTTATTGTGAGCTGAGCGTAAGACGCAGCAGACAGGCCGGTAACAGAGAGAGGTTGGATAACCGAGCTAGTTTTGATGGACAACGGCGATTTCTGGCTGTTTGACTGGCTCTGACGTTGAGGTCGAAGGTGTTTTAATGATGACGGTTTGTAACTTGTGCTTTTATCGCAACTCCTCCTCCTCTGGTCCTCCAAGATCTCATCCAGCACTACACAAAAACAAGATAT
The DNA here is from genome assembly GCA_024666655.1 of Dascyllus trimaculatus. NCBI lineage: Eukaryota > Metazoa > Chordata > Actinopteri > Pomacentridae > Dascyllus > Dascyllus trimaculatus. The sequence goes on along the minus strand of CM045451.1, from coordinate 9,812,647 downwards.
GAGTTAATACAATCCGCTGGGGCATCACTGGGAGAACTGTATGTTGACTTTGACAGCTTTCTCACCATAAACACTGTTGTGGATTTTGTTCTCTTCATTCTGGCTTCGCCTCAGGTCCAGTGCTTGCTTCACTGAGTCTAAAAGCCCAAACATCTCACACAAGGAATTAAGGATGACGGCATCTGACAAAAGAAAATAATAAAACACTGACTGCAAGGTTTGAATGATTAATACTTGTCTTTATTAATTTGTCGGCAACAAATTCTGCTGTTTTAGAAATCAATCTCTGTGAATTTCAAACCAGATTTAGCTGATGGGGCTTTTATTGGAAATCATTTTAAAAAATTGCATAACTTGACTGACAAAATTCAATGCAAACTATCCAGAAAATTCTTTCCAGTGATTATACAGGTCCCACCATGGCAACGTACCTGTTTCCTGCAGGTTGGCTCGCTCACTGCGAAGCTCCACTCCTTTGAAAGTGGATAATAACTCAGTCTGGAGACTAGAAAGGACCTCTCCCATCAAGCCAGAGTCCGCCACACCATTCCACAGACTCAGTACTCCATCTAGAGAAGGTCAAAAGGTTGAACATCATTATAATATGTGGAGAACTCTGTGCATGAGTCTGTTTTTCATTTTATTAGAGGTGTTAGAAATCGTAAAGAGCCACAGAGAAATAAGAGAAAGTTGTAAAGGCGCCATTATAGAGGCAATGCGTGTGATTGTATGCATTCTTGCTTGTGCAGTGGAGCTGGGCAGTTTCAAAAAAAGGCCAGACACAATGGAGCCCAGCAAAATAAATAAGAAATGTGGGATAAATAAAAAAGGGTAGAGAGGCAGGGAAATGTCTGCAGGTGAGATGTGAAGAGAGCATTCAAAGAATAATAAAGTGAAGAAGGGAAACAGAGGAGGAGATGTCAAGGTTGGAGAAACAATGAAAAAAAATATAGGATATAAGGAGATAAAAGAAATGGGAGAAGTGCTGCACTTGGAGAGAGGATGTTAAATGGGTGACAGAAAGGGAAAGAGTCTGAAAATGGGTTAGGAAAGAGGTGCTCGAGGAAGAGAGAAAAGAGGGCAGATTCGAGAGGGAATGAAAAATTACTGTGGGTCTATGAGCAAAACAGAAGTTGAGTGTATTAGAGTGAGAAAATGTCAGAGGTGCTTGATATCTAATCTTACAAGAAATGCGTGCACAGTCATGTTTGCTTAAATGTCTGCCTAGATAAATGCAATACGCCTCGTGAAAATATTTCCAAATCCCATTTACAGCGATCTCAGGCTGAATTAATTTATTCTTCCGTGTCGGCAGTGTATACACTACTGGGGAGCGACGCATCTCTGTAGATGGAGGAGTACAGCTATAGCCCGAGTACGCTTCCGGAGAATTGTCAATTTGTTTTAAGCCCTGTGACAAGCAATTCTGCATGTGCAATGACGCATTGCAATTTGCCACTCGCAAGATCCCCACCTCCCCGCAGGCTATTTTACCTACCGTGGTCGACCTGGAACAATGCCTAATCAGGTCACCTTTAAAAGCCCTTAAATCAAGGCAAGAAAAAAGCCACACTTAGAAATGCCAGATGCCGTCGGTGGTAATATAAAGGGACATGACTCTGTGGCTGCCTGTGGTCAGCAGCTTTTTAAGGACAGTCTGCAGGAAAAGGCAGAACATCGCACAACTGCAGATTCAGAGGCTCGCTGGCTCGGTATATCAGAGGGGTCAAATAGTTGTGGCAGCAGGAGGCGTGACACGTGGGACTGAAGGACTGCAGGACAACTCGTGTAAATCCTTTGAAGTACAAGGGCTTCAAATAAATGTACGGCCTCTCAGCGACTGAAGGTCAGTGGGCTGAACCTGTGCCTCCTCCTATTATAACAACAGATCTTTTACAACTTATTAAGTCAGTACTTTGCCAATTTACCACCAGAGCGTTGCCCTTTGGCAGATGACAAAGTGATTGATGAGAGGGGTAAATGAAAGTTGCACAATTCCAGAAGTTGTAGTGCATGTTAAGACATAGTGTCCAACAAGGGTAACACTTTATTGCCAAATGATTTTAAAATTGAAACACCTTCCAACAATTGCATCACAAGCTGAACAGTATTTGCTGTTATGTAAAATTACAAACTAACAGTCTATATAGTAAAAATACAAGCCTCACCACAGGAATTCAGTGCAACAAAAGGGTGCACCTTTGATCACTGAGATTCAAATCTTCAGTACTTCATTTATTCGCTTTTATTTTTGATGCCAGACTAAATTCTACGGAGCATGAAGGACACCAGTTGTGCACAAACTTCAAGAGAGAGGCTCTGCCATTTTTCAGTCTATTTGTTTTGGACACTCTTTGCAGGAAGGGCTGTGTTGCTCTACCTTTAGCCTTGAAATGCTCCAAAGGCAGATTTACATCAGGCGTCATACTTGGCCAGGACATGGTTCTCACTTCTTTCGAAACTCTTGTGCGATTTTGGCAGTGTGCTTTAGATCGTTATCACAACGGAATATTCTTTTTCTGCCAAGTTTCTGCAGACTGGGTGTCATCTTGTCTGCCAGTATTTGGGTATATCCATAGGCATTTACATTGCCATCAATAAATGTCATCTCCTTGATACGGTTTGCACTCATGTAGCTCCACATCACCACACTCCCACCTCTGTGCTTCACTGTCGGGACTATGCATTCACTGTGGTTTTCCTGGTCAGGTTTTACATCAAACAAGCTGGGGCTCATCGAAGCAGAACAAATGTATCTTGGTCTCATCTGATCTAAAAATGTGTTCCCAGAGGATTTGTCAGGCTTTTTTTCACGTCTTTTAGTCAAGTTTAATCTTGTAGCTCTGTAGTGACGAGCAAGCAAGGGTGTTTTTCTTGGATGCTGATCGTAGAGGGTGATGTCATAAACCAAATCCTTCACACTGAGCTGTCACAGAAACACGTATTTTATTTTACTGATAACCCCTGTTTCAACTCTGAAGGTTATTTGTCTGATTTTCAGGGCTAGACTGTCCAAGTAGCGCACTGTTGCATCAAATTTGGAGGACGACCAGTGTGGCCCTGATTAGTGGTACTATGGCTCATTATGCACCTCCTGATTACTGCTGCAACTGTTTCCACTGATTATTAGCTGGTAATTTAATTTGCCTGTATCTTTTTTGATCTTTGTAAAATCTCACAGGCAGATATTTTACTTCCTCTGGCAATTCTTTTCCACATGGAGCCATGATGCAGGCATGCAGACAGATATAGCCGATAGGTCCAAAACTGAGAAACTCTGAATGTTCACAGGTCATTTTATAATCATGTTCATAAAATTAGACTAATTGGTAAGTACTGGTGTAGTTAATTTTGTTTAATTTTGTCTAAGATCATAAGAATAATCACTTTTGTTGCATTAAGTTTCTACTTTGGGATGACGTCTGTATTTTCAGTTGTTCATAACAGCCAAAAAGTAATGCAATTATTGAGAGATGATACAGCTTTCTATGTGATATTGCTGTTTGTGTGTTCAATTCTGTTTTAGACTGTAAAACCTGCTCGGTATTTTGCAGGAAAACAGGTGCACTACACAAAAATTGCAACCTCAGACTGTGGATTGCAAAGTTTCTCAATACTGTACTCATGTGGTGCCTCACAGTAGAGCACTACAGCCGACTAGCTCACTGTTGTGTAGTATATACTTCCATAACAAAGACTGATTATGCACGAATTGTGCTGCAGGATGGTAATTATTTGTGCACCACATTACACAATGAATGCTAAAAAAAAAGGCTGAAGTGTAAAGAGGACTCAGGATTTAGCTTGTCCTTTAGGACGTCCTTTCACCAGAGGTATTTCTGTGTGTTTGGCTCCATACTCAAGCATCCTCATCGTATTCAGGCTGTTTAACAAGCACTCACATACTCACGCACGCAGCTTTCATTTGAATATTAGGGGTCTGTGGTTTCCTCCCTCAGGAAAAGTTGTGCCTTTTCTGAATTAATTTACAGTGAAATGTATTTATTTATGTAAAGGAAAACACAACATTCAGGCACAAGGTGACAATTCAAAATATAATGAAATATATGCAGATCTAATTACATTTTGCACAACAAATTCTGTGGTTGACTGAGCTCATAATTCATATTTTGGGAGTTTAAAAAAAAGACTAAGTGCTGAAGTAATAACACCCGCACCTGTCTGAAGCATTCTTGTGCTGATTAGCAACAATATAGAGGATTTTTCTTCTTTCATGTTTGTGTTCCAAGCATTGAGGAGGATGTATCTCCTGTTTCCCCCCTGAGATCTACACTTATGCATATACTGCATCCGTGTTTATATTTACCAGGCGTGTCAGCCCTCTTTCTCTTGGCAGAATGTCCATTGGCTGTTGTGGGCTTTACAAGTCGCAGTGGACCGGCGCTCCACTCTGCTGTCGCACTTAACTTATCCTCCAAAGGCTCCTCTACCTCTGCTGCATTGTGTGCATCTCCTGGAATGGGAACAAAACATGCATATCCATTAAATACAGAGTAAAAAGCATGCCCTATGAGCTCTGAATGTGAACACGTACAGGGAAGGCAACTAATAAAGAGTTTCTCTCGAGAATTATTTTTTTTCTGTGCAGTGGTTGGTGCATTATTAAAATATCCGGTTATTTTTAATTGTTGAGATTTTAATTTAAATGTTCGGTGTCTTCTTTTAAAACACTTCTTAAAAACCATTTTTAAAGACTTTCATTTATGTGATGTCTATCTATCTATATCTACTCTTTTATTATTATCAGTATTCTTACCCTTGTTTTTATGGTTTTACATTCTGTTTTCCTTTACTCGATTTTTTCTTTAATTTGACATGGCATTGCAGTGCTCTATTTTTTTTTTATTTGTATCCAGTAATGCTTATTGTTTCGATTTATTTTGTAAATTTTTCCCTTTTTAACTCTATTTCTCCAATTTTGCTTCTCCTGCCTTTTTTCTTTCTGTGGTTCACTGGTCTTCCTGAATATCCTCCTTGTAAACTCCATATAATCACACTCCCACCTCCATTCTTCACTGTCAGGACTGTGCATTCACTGTGGTTTTCCTGGCCAGGTTCGCACCAAACATACTGGAACGCATCAGAGCCACACAAATGTATCTTGGGTTTATCTGTTGAAAAAAAATGTATCCCAAGTATCCGTTGGGCTTCCTTTCATGTCTTTTAGTCAGGTTTCATTTTGCAGCTTTGTACTAAACAGCAAGCAAGGGTGTTTTTCTTGGATGCTGTCTATTGAGGTTGCTGTTATGAACAATCCTTCACACTGAGATGTCACAGAAACCTATATTCTCATTGATAAACCATATGCCAACTCTGAAGCTTTTTTGTTTGGTTTACAGGGCTAGATTGTGCAAGTAGCCTCTTCTATTGCATCAGTTTTGGAAGACGACCAGTCCAGCTCTGAGAAGTGGTACTATGGCCCGTTCTCTTCTCCGGTCTATTTTCTCTGTTGTTCAATGGCCTCCTTTTTTTGGCCCGCCTGTAAAGCGTCTTGTAAACTCCATATCACCACATTCCCACCTTTGTGCTTCACTGTCAGGACTATGCATTCACTGTGGTTTGTTCTGTTTAACTCTATTTCGCCACTTTTGCTTCTCTGGTCTTTTCTCCTTCTGTTGTTCAATGGTCTTTCTGAGTATCTTCCTTTTTTTTGGCCCATCTATAAAGCACCTTGCACACTCCATATCATTACACTTTCACTTATGTGCTTCACTGTCAGGGCTTTGCATTCACTGTGGTTTTCCTATTTCTGCACTTTAGCTTCTCTGGTCTTTTTTCCTTCTGTTGTTTAATGGTCTTCATGAGTATCCTGCATTTTTTTGGCCTGTCTGTAAAAGAAAAAACCTTGTAATCTCCATAAAACTGTTTTTTATATAAACAATAATAACTATTATTTCTGTATTCATTATGTTCCTTAAAGTGTTCAAACCAGTGTGATATCCACATAACTTGTTAAGTTTTCTGCTTGTATAATCTCGGTGAAACAACAGCAGCTCAAGCATATGTGGGAGGAAGGAAAAAAAAAAACAGCAAACTGTAAATGCCAACTGAAATCTACCTGTCAAGGGAGGCACCTGTCCTCCAACAGGGTCAAGAGCCAGACACGACAGGCTCGGCTGCACTGAGGTCCCGGGAGGAAGCCGCGTGCTGTTGATCAGCACATCAAATTTAGTGCTGCGGCAGGTGTTGCTGCACACAGTGTCGTGCTGGTAGAAATCTATCTGGCCGGAGTCCATCATTTTCCTGCATGGGGAGAAGCAGCAGAAAATATTTTTTTGCCACGCAGCTACTGAGGGATATTAGGACGGAATTTGCTGTACACTGCAGATAGCTTCCCACTGGTTTGTTTGACACAAAGCCCATTGATCTGGCCTCCGGAGGAAGAAAGATGAAAAGAACAGATACTGCCTATTGGGTTTTTGCATATTCCCTCACAGTAACACCAACAACAAGTGCAAACATGATAAAGAGGTGAGAAGTATCACTCAGCAGCAGCTTGCATGCATGCTATTTGATCCTGCTATCATAATAATGCTGCTTACCGACTACCTCTGGAATGTACTGGCAGACACCAACAGACTCCACACAGTTGCGGATTATATAACTCAGTGGCATGTTATTGACTGAGGTGTTTTAAAGTCTGACACTTTAACCCCGATGCAAAAGACTAAAGTCACCTTAACGGGCCTCTCAGATTTACAGTTAGCAGACTAGGAACAAGTTTCCTAAGCCTACCTGAGCATAACCCCTCCCAGTCTGATGGCCCGTTTCCAGTCCTTCAGAGTGGCTTTTCCTGCCAAGTGCACAAACTGCTTTGGACTGATGAGCTGGTCATTGAACTGTAAAAAAGGAAGACAGCACAATTTATGTTTATGAGGTCTTATAAATGCAAAGAGAAAGTAATAAGACAGAAGGGGCAGAGAAAATTGGAAGACGATTATGTGTCTTGACTGATAAAGTGACTTTACAGCATTAATACATCAATAATTCACTCCCACTTGACATATCAACTTACTTTGACACATCGGACATTGATTCCAGGGCACACAAACTTCTTGAAGAGCAGCACTGCCCTGCTGTCTCCACAAGTGATGGGGTAGCCATATTCAACCTCCTCCCCCTCTGCTTTACTGTCATCTAAACAAAACAGAACAAGAACATAACCCCTGCAGCAACACTACAGTGTGCACACACAAAAATAATTTGACAACAAAGTGCATGACTGCACCTTACATGGTCTCTATTCATAACTGTTAACCCACTGAACCCAAAAATTTGCCGGCAGGAGTGAATCGCATGAACTCGTTTAAAAACTCACTATAATTACACCATTTATCAGATCCCAAAACTGTAAAAATAGAAAAAATCTTCCTGTTTTCAGCTTTCCAACAGTCCTTGAACTGATCATGTGGGACATGTGGAGCCATAGGAAAATTTACCTAAATCTACGCTTGAAATCATGATATTTCATCAAAACCACTTTCCTCTACATGTCTCACTTAGAAATTTGCTGAAAATAAACAGTTTCTCTCTTACCAAATTATGCAAAAAAATAAAAAAATAAATTCATTGCACTCCTGAATGCAACTAAGAAGCCATTAGTGACTCACTCTGAGCAACATTCATTTGACAAAAATTCAGGGACTTTTAGCTGAACTGCAGGCAATGTTCACACAAAGCAGATGGGAGACAAGTATAGAAAAAAATCTAAGTACTAAAACATCCATAGTATGTTGAGCCAACAGTTTTTTTCCAGTACTGGTAATACCTGTGGGAACTTGGAGAAATGTTGTACATGTTGATTCCATATTTTTAAATTTTCTTTAAAATAAATAATCAAACAAATTTAGCTTATGTCTGTTCTTTTTTTCTATCATGATTTATTGTATTATAATTTTGTTATACTGTATAGAACACATATATATTTGCTCTCTCTAGTACCAGTCATGGTTGCGTTGTTACCATAGAGGTGCAGGATTTTATACTGCGATGAAAACTGAGCCCACAGGCAGGAAAAAATGTGACAGAAGCAAACAACATTCAGGAACTGCTTGGTTCAGAGAGTTAAATGACAGCGCAGCCTTAAGTGCACATAACACAAGTTGTTGATTTTATATGTTGAATTTGTATTGTTGTTAAATTGAGCAGTGAAGGGAAATGTCACCGTGTCACTTACCATGATGTGCTTCTATGGCCAAGACTGTAGTGCCAGTGTCAGCAGTGTCATCGTTCATCCTGTAGAGGGCGACATATTCCCATTTATACAATGACAATCATTCATCTGAGAGTTGAATCTGTGAATAGTTGCTGCGTGTCTATGCTTTTTGAGATCTTTCTCATTTACTTTTTGTCCACATTGCTTAACGTTGCACTCTGTGACTTAAGCCAGCATTAAACTGAATTTCAAGCGCACTAATGTGGATGGATGTCATATGATTTGCTTACTATACGCAAGAAGAAAAATGCAAGGAAAGGGAAAAATAAAATTTAATGCAGAAAATCAATGTGTACGTCCATACAAATCTCTTTACCTTTCCTTTTTTTTGTGTGTCACACAGCAAACACAGAACATCTAATTACATAAGCCACGTTACCCATGCAGAATGGGCTGCAGGTGCAGGATGACTTGAGTCTTATGGTTGTTGCCACTGTACTCCCCCTCCTCTTCCTTCACCGCCATGAGTTCCCCTGAAGACACAGTGACCTCAGCACCCGCCATCACCCCTCCCCGCAGAGCTGCACGCAGAGAAGGCCGGGCACGCATGTTTACATCCACATCACACACACACACACACAGTCATGGTATTTAATGCACACAGAAGTCGACGAAAGCCTCCCCCGACTGTCTTTCCTGACATGCAACAGCCAGAAATGAGTCCATACTGAGCTTAAAATGACTTAATCCTTGCATGCTTCCTATATTGGTGTTGGGGATGCACATAAATATCCTATGATGGTTTAAAAGCTCACAGTTTTAGCTAAAACCAGTGATGTGAGGCCTGAATTATTTTTTTAAAAAAGGTGAAGCATATAACAGACAGAGCGGCTTTAACAGGTAAAACTGTCCTGTCAGATCATATTAGTGCTGTTTGGTTAAACTTTGTCTGGCCATTTAAATCAGCAACACAAAGTTTTTCAAGTCAACTTGTGAAAATTCCTGTATTTTTTCATATCATGGAAAAACTAAATATGATAGTGCGAGTTTTTCCAATTGCCCTAGTTAGCTTTAGAACTGCCCCGACTAATTGGTTAATAATGATGAATTATTTCGACGATTATTAATTGGTCTTAGTATTTTTTTAAGAAAAAAAACATCTAAATTCTCTGATTCCAGCTTCAGAAATATGATTTTTTTTTGTTGTTGTTGTTTGTTTCTTCACTATGACAATAAACTGAATATCTTCAGGTTTGGGACATATGCTTCATTACTGAAAAGGTTATGGCAAAATTATCATTATCTTTAAAGGTTCTATTATAGATGTTGATAAATGCACAGTACATAGACACATTTTAAATGGGTCAAATATGAAGTAACTGTCTACTTGACTGTTGCCTCCTTGGGTGAACAGCTACAGAATAGTAAATAATAATTTGTCACAGCAGTTATTCTAGTCTAATCCTGCTCGTAATATTCTTTCAGTCTTACCCAAGCACCAGATAAGCAGTTTTTTAAAGAAAAACAAAGTAAATTCTCTGATTCCAGCTTCTTAAATATGAATATTTTCTAGTTTATTTACTCTAGTTTGACATTAAAGTGAATACGTTTGGGTTGAGGACAAAAGAAAACATTCGAGGACGTCATGGTGAACTATGGTCAAATGCTGATTTACATTTTAGAGTCGAGAAATTATTATTATTATTATTATTATTATTATTATTATTATTATCATCATCATCGTCATCATAGGCAACGAGTCAAATGTGAATAAATTGTCCACTTGCTTGTTATGTGGTCACTGGAGACTGGGTTTAAACAAGGATAAGTAAATGTCTTCTGGAAAAACAGCTACAGAATAACAAAAAACAATTTGCCACAGCAATTATTCCAGTCGGATTCCGTTCCATAACATTCTTTTAGTTTTAAACAAGCGGCAGATGAATCTTTAAGTCAAAATTTTTTGCTTCCAGTTTCTTAAAGGTGAATTTTTTTCTGTATTTACTCCTCTATGAAAGCAAACTGAATATCTCTGGGCTGTGGACAGAACAAGGCACAACTAATCGATTAACCGAGAAAATGATGGACAGATTAATCAACAATAAAATTCAGCCCTAGTATATTTGTAGGTGGTCTATGCTGCAAAATTTAGAAGATTACAAGTAAATTATTATTATTATTATGAGCTCTGGATCAAATGTGAAGATCCTCCACTTGACTTGGTAAAAAAAGGAAAATAAATGTCTCCTTGGTAAACAGCCGTAGAGCAATAAATTACAATTTGTCACAGCAATTATTCTATTCTGATTCTGTCTGTAACATTCTTTCAGTCTTAAACAAGCAGCAGATGAAGCTTTGAGTGTTTTTTTAAGTCGAAGAGCCAAAATTTTCTGCTTCCAGCTTCTTAAAAGTCAATATTTTCTCTTTTTAAAACTACTGTATGAAAGTAAACTGAATATCTTTGGTCTGTGGACAGAACAAGGCACGATAAATCGATTAAGAGAGAAAACGATGGGCAGATTAATCAACAAATAAAAATTAATAGTTAGCTGCAGCCCCATATGCTGCAATTTTTAAAAGGTTACAGGGATTATTATATTATTATTACGAGCTCTGTGTCAAATGTGAAGATCTTGTCCACTTGACTGGGAACTTAAAAAAAGGAAAAGAAACTGCCTCCTGGGTTAACAGCTACAGAACAATAAATAATAATTTGTTGCAGCAATTATTCTAGTCTGATTCTGTCTGTAACAGTCTTTCAGTCATAAACAAGCAGCAGATGAAGCTTTAAGTCATAAATTTCTGCTTCCAGCTTCTTAAAAGGGAAACATTTCTGCATTTTTAAAACTACTTTATGACAGTAAACTGAGTATTTTTCTTCAAGTTAATAATTAATCGTGAAAATGATGGACAGGATAATTAACAAAGAAATCAGTATAATTATAATGACCTCTGGGTCAAATGTGAGAGAGTCTGAGCACTTGACTGGTTAAAAATCAAGGAGAAATAAATGCCTCCTGGTAAACATCTACAGAATAATAAACAAGACTTGACTAATCAAGAAAAGAATCATTAGCAGCACCCCTGAAATGTATGTATGTAGCCTATGCTTCCATTTCTAATAAGGTTACAGTGACATTAATAATATTACAATGAGCTCTGGGTCAAGTCTGAAGAGTCTGACCACCTGACTGGGTTAAAAAGAGGAAAAATAAATGACTCCTGGGTAAACAACTAAAGAACAATAAACAAGACTCGACTAATCGAGAAGATATTTATTAATTGCATGTATATAGGTAGTCTAGGCTGCAATTTCTAATAAGGTTATAGTGACATAAATACTATCATAACGAGCTCTGGGTCAAATGTGAAGAGTCTGAACACTTGACTAGGTAAAAAAAAAAGGAAAGTAAATGCCTCCTGGGTAAACAGCTGTGAATAATCATTTGTCACAGGAATTATTCTAGTTCATAATATTCTTTCTGTCACACACAAGCAGCAGATGAAGCCTAATACAACAAAAACACACAAATAAATGCATTAACAAACAGTCAGTCTGGATTTTCCTCCATAGAGAAACAAATCAGGCAGTTTGATCGTGCACTGATGAGCACAATAAAGTGATATAAAGTGCATTTAAGTAGCTGGGTCTCCAGCTCGCACACTTGCGTGCCTTCTCACCCTCCTTCACCTACTCAAACTGACGTCTGCTGGAGCGGCAGCACGCACACCCGGGACAACAACGGCACGGCAACGGAACGGTTACGCGCTCCGGTTACAAAAAGTCCCCCCTCGGAAAAAAAAATCCTCCCTCTACTTGCAAACTTTACAAAACAAAACAGTTTTTATACTCACCGTTTTACAGCAGGAGATAATTCATCCTCCGGTTCGTCGGAGCGGCGGCCGAGCATGCGCCGTGCCGCCCCGCTGCCCTTCCTGCAGCGAAGGCAGCATTTGCCTGAGAAGCATCTGTCCCGCTGTCACGAGAAGCGGCCGGTTCGCACGCGATGTGTAAATCGGTCAAACTGCTCTTATGCGGCTCGGTGGAAAAGCCTCGCAAACATGTCTTCCCGCCACGAGGAAGAAAAACATTAAAAAAATCAAAAATTTCAAAATAAACTATAAGCTCATGGTTTCTTTTTACTTCATGCTATTTATTGAAATGCTAATTTGCGTGTCTGCTTTGTGTTACTTTGTCATGCAATAAACGCAACTGCTCTATTTTTGTTGATGCGTGTATTTCACCAGAAGATGGCAGGGTTACTTTAAGGGAAAGTAATGAAGGACTCTCCACAAGCCGCACAGAAACAAAATACTTCAAACTAATATTCTTAAAAAAAAAAACAACATTTCAACTTTTAGCACAACAAATGTATAAAATAACCTAAATGCTGCTCGGCTCAGTTTTGCAACCTTTCACAATAAAAGTAAATCTATGCATTCCACCTCGGCGCTCACCTACAGATCAGCCCGCCCCCCTACATGGGAATGGAATGCACATCGCTCCTTGATTGACAGCCTTCACAGCCAATGGGAAGTCGAGTTTACGCCTCGTGGCCAATAGTAAATATGCAGTACTTCTTGCTTGAAGTTTTTTATTGTAGCCAGAACCCCCGAGCCGTCGAGGCATGCACCTTACCTTAAATCATGCTCCCTACGAGCCCAAACATCGGGAATACCGTGAAGTCCGTCCTCGCCGGTTTCTGGATCACTTTTAGCGTCTGCTCCGTAGGTGTCCACGGCCAGGAGGGTAAGAAAGCACCCGTTTTGTTGACGCTTTGGATGCGATAAGGACCGATAAGGGGGCTTCTTGTCAAACGTCTTGCTAGCTTACTGCTGTCCAGCTGCTAAAACAGAAAACGTGAATGTTTTCTTACTGACATAGTTTTAAAGTGCCACAAAAGACAAACACTGATGGCAAGCATTTTAAAAATCTATATTTTTTGTTCTACTTTAGATGTTCGTTATCATACAAAGTTGCTAACTAACAGTTATTTTCATTGTCGATTAATCGATTAGTTGTATTTTAAAAGGCTGCACAGTGTCAGTTGGTGTTTTCCAAAGACATCATCCTCAAATGTCTTGTTTTTGTCCACAACCCCTAAGATATATACATATATACAAGGTCTTGCAGCTAACAATTATTGTCATCGTCAATTAATCTGTAAATCATTGATTAATCATTAGTTGTTTGTTCTATAAAATGTCAGAAAATAGTGTGAAAGTTTGATCAATGTTTTCAGAATTCCAAGATTCATTCCCAAATATCTTGTTTGACCAGCAATCCCAAATATACATACATATATACTAAGGCTGCAGCTAATGATTATTTTCCTTAATTGTTTGATTGATTTCTCGATTAATCGATCAGTTGGTTCGTTTATAAAATGTTAGTAAGTCGTGAACAGTGTTTCCCAAAGTCAAAGTGACCATTCTCAAATGTCCTGCTTTGTCCACAATCACAAAGTTATATACATACATACTAGGGCAACCACAAAGATATGTACATACATACCAGGGCTGCTACTGATGATTACTTTAAGCAATCTGTTAGTCATTTTCTCAAATAATCAGTTGATTTTGCTCTATAAAATTATAAGAAAATGGAGGAAAATTGTGATCGGTGTTCCCAGAACCCAAGATTCATACTAGCACTGCAACTGATGGTAATTTCATTGTCTTTTAGTAATTTTCTAGAATAATCGATTTGTTGTTTGGTCTGTAAAATGGCAGAAAATGGTGAAAAATGTTGATCGGTGTTTTTCCAAAGTCTTGTTTTCGCCACAACCCAAAGACATTCACTTTACTGACATACTAAACTAACGAGTCCGGTACTTTATCATGATTAATAAGCTTGAATTAGAGATGTGAGACTTTTTTTCTTAACAAATTACATTAAATCACTCAAAGATGCATCTGGTGCTTGTGTGAGACTGAAATAATATAATGGCCAGAATAAGACTAGGATAGTCACTTAAACAAATTATTTATTCCTCTGTAGCTATTTAAAAAAAGAGGCATTTACATACCCTTTTTGACACAATTCCCAATGAACACAGACTCTAGTCAAGTGGACAGTTTATTTACAATTGACCCATCTAAAATATGTCAATAGGTTGTATATTTACCAACATATATTATAATTAGTTTTAGAAATCAAGGCATTGAGTACATATATACTTGGGTTACAACTAACTATTATTTTCATAGTCAATTTTTTTCTCATTTAATCGACTAGTTGTTTGGTCTATACAATGTCACAAAATGGTGAAAAATGAGGTCCTCAAGTGTCTTGTTTTGTCCACAGCCCAAAGATTTCCATTTTACTTGCATGTATGTAGGGGAAAAATAACTTAACATTCATTTTAAAGAGGCTGGAATCAGAAAATCTTCTCTTTTTTCCCTTTAAAATTACTTAAATTGATCTTCAAAATAGTTGTTTTACTAGCTGAAGACTGATCGATTAATTGTTGCAACTGACTTGAATAACTGTACAAGAGAGTTTTCATATTACTGCATATCAGACAATATACACAGCAACTATGGTATATCTGTGGCAGACCAATATCAGCCGATAATATCAGCCAACAGATATATCAGTAGGGCGGACGTTTGTAAGTCATGCCATCCTTTCTGTAGCTGAAATAATTCAACACAACTGACATCGTGTTTCTTGTTTCAGCCAAATCTTTCCTTTTAAATCAGAAGAAATTATATTAGACAGACCTCTCTTGTATATCAGTTATTGAAAATGAGAACCAATGCGAGTTTACTTTTTTGTGTGACACGGAAAGTAAACACTCGATGAGTTAGCTTGCCTTACTTCAAATTGCACTTATTGTGGTGAAACTTTTGCACATGCACATGTTGCAAAGTCGAAACGATCCATCATGTAGCCATACTGCTAACTGCTATTTAATGAATTTGACATCCGAACCTATCAACTGATATATCACCATACCCTTGACCTGTATTCTGCAGAGTACAAGTCATGAGAGGTTTTAGTCAAGTTTACTTTTTCCATATATTTCTCAAGACACATATATGAGTGTAACTGTACTATATGTGTTTAGGCCCCTTGGAGAAGTACTGTATTTCAAATTGAAGTAGGTGCAAAGGTTGACCATGTGATGTCATGGTAGCATTCTTTACATACTCTCTCTGGTCCATGTTTACCTACCGATCCCAGCTATCAGCTTACCTTTCCCACAGGTTTTTTTTCCAAAGGCCCAGTATGAATCACGCTGACCATATGTACACACAGACAAACAGAATAACAATTTACTGCCCGGCAGACTATGACGCTAGCACTCAGCCATACCACAAATCTTCTTTTGTTGTTTTTGTCTGTCTCTGGGGCTTTGGTTTCCTCACATCGGAAGATGATTAAGTCCAGGGTAAATTATTTAATTTGAATCATTTTTTTGCTTGGGAAATTCATATCCGAGCTTTGGCGGAGCTGGGGTTTGGTGGGGAGGAAACATTTCAGCTTGTGTGCTTTAATGCTGTGATTGACACACAAGGCGGTATAAGGCAGTGTAGTGACAGTTAGCACAGGTGAACATCCTGTCTGCTAGTGTGGACCTGTAAGGACCTGCCAGCAAAGCCTCAAGTGGAAAAACAATGTTGCTGGTGTGCTTCTGGTCGACTGTCTGCTACCCTGCAACCCGGTTTCAATCCAGTTTTCACCTTCTAAACTTTCTGAACTGGTCACAACAAGCTCAGCACGTATCTGTTTCAGTCTGAAGCTAAAAGCACACCGGCCCGGAGACAGACTGTAGGTGAAAGAGTTCAGTGAGCAGGGGACAATTACCGGCCACCCAGAACTTCCCCGGCTTTGCTGCCTCTGTGGCCTCCCACCGGAAGGTGACAGATCCATGCTCTGTTGCCCACGGTTACAGTATGTTGCTGTGGCATTTCCAGGGAATCCTAGGGGGACCTGAGGAGGGGCAATAATAGTCAAAGGTTTACGGTATTTGGAGCTAAAGGGCTGTAAGGAAGCAAAGGAATGGCTGGTGCAATGCAGGATGTGTGACACAGGGTGAGTGGAAGGTTATCCTGTGGTTTTCTCTCAACATGTATCCACGAGCCTTATATGGAAGACAAGGACAGGGATGATGTTTAGCATCAGACTGACCCTGGTGCCTTCTCCAAGTTTTGACCATTCTGGGAACGCGTCACCACTTGACATTTTTTGGGTAGAATCTGCCGCCCCCACACCACTAATCTCTGTGTAGCCGCTGTGGGAATTGACTCATTTATTTTCTGCAACCCACGGGGATGTTGGACCATTTAAATATTTGTGTTTTCCGTTCAAGTGTTAGTCACAGCAGCCGCAAGGTCAGAGGATGTAGTGAATCAACATTCAAGAAACATTGTTTTTTTAATAGAAACTAATTCATAATTATAGAAAAAAAATACTTTTTGATCCATTTTCTTGCCTTCACCTTGAGAATAACGCCCCATGATTTATAGTTGAAATCACAGACTTTGTATTTAATGTTTGAAGAGTGTCTTTTGCAACATATCCAGGCCGCAGGTTGTATTTTTTGGAGCTGCTCTCACTGGAAGTTGTGTCATCTCACAGTCATGATCATAAGAGTATAAACATGCCCCAGTCTGCTGTGCATGTTTGGATTAGACTTGTTACTCATCTGTCCTGAAATAGTGCATCAACAAAGCCTTTAATATTCTGTGTATTTAATCAAGAGAATTGATGACAAAACTGTCTGCGGCTGAGTGGTTTTGGTTTTCCTAAAAACGAGCTGTTAATTCCACTCCTCTCCCAGCTGTTTCTGAAGTGAAGCTGATTTGTTATAACATACTTTTCCATCTACCGGCTGCATAAGAAATAAATATTTCACGTTTGCCACCACCTGTACAGTAGGGCTGAATGGTTTCTGGAAAATATCTAATCTCTGATTTAATTTGTCCATCACTTTTTAAAGTTGAGCTTCAGTTCAGTATTCAATGTGTAATAGATTGAAAACACGTGAGGGGGCGTTGCCACAAAAGGAGGACGGCATAAAATTGTAAAACTCTTTGCACAGTTTAAACCCTGGATCGGACGTGGTGTAAAAGGTATGAGGTGTGGCAATTAAATAATAAGACTGGGGTGATGTCAGTCAAATCAAAGCGTGCATGCCTGAACTACATAGTTAGCATTGTTCAGTGGGCAAGAATAAGCAGTCCCTGAATTTCAATCTGCTCGATTTGAATAAAATTGAATTACTGCATTAGTCTCATTACTTAATGGCCAAACCTCATACGTTCTAATTTTCAGGCTTCGCAGTTTGCATTGTTTTAAATTATAACTTCCATTTTGAGCCAATAAATTGTCAGCCCTTCGGAGACTAGTTATCAATTAGTTAATCAGTCAAGGCATAAATTTGCTAATAGACGTGTGAATGCTAACAATGCTCGGGTTCAAGCTTGTCAAATGTGAAAATTTCTTTAGTCTGCTGTTTGAATTACTGCTTAGACAAAACAAACAACAGGACTGTGTCAACTTGAAATAACCAATTTATTAATTTAGGAAATAACCTACAAGATTAATTGTAACACAAATAATCATTAGTTGCAGCCGTGGGTTGTTTCAAAGGAATTTATTAGGTGACATAAGTCTTCCCTAAACCTGTAGTACAGCGTAAGGTTTCTGTTCTTTTTCTTCCTTTTTAAAGCCTTCTTATTGTACTTTTATTTTGTCAGGTAATGGCTGTGGACACACACTGCTGGGAACCGAGTCCGGCACCGTAGCCTCTCAGAATTACCCAGGCACCTATCCCAGCAACACCTGGTGTAAGTGGAGGCTTCGAGTGCCGGAGGGTCGGACGCTCCGACTGCTGTTTGGAGATTTTGACATCGAGAGCAGTCCGGGCTGCAGCAATGGCTCTATGGTGATCACAGACAAAAACGGAGAGCGCAGCTTGGGTGAGTTCACCTCTGATGGTCAGATGATGCATTTCAGAGTGATGCCTGATTACTCTTTACTGACTTTTTTATGTTTCGCACCATTGCTGACGTTCCTCGGGCATGCCTTTCGATTGACACACCGACAGAAGAGACAAATCCAGTCTACGCAACAGACAGACAGACAAGTGTACGTTTTGCAACTTGCTGCATCAAGTCATGTCTTGAGGGCATGAAAATTTGACAACACACCAAACCCAACGAGATTCGGGGGTAAAAATATTCAGCTAGGCTGCCTGTTGCGTTTATTATCAGATTCCACAGAGCCTGGCTCATGATTTTATTGTGTTCTCTCTTCTGTGCAGTGTAGCTGTCCTTACATGTAGATTTTCCATGTGACGCATTACTATACAATCAAGCATTAGCAGTGTGAGACTGACTTATATCATTTATGTATGTTATTAAGGACTGGCAGTAAATGCATTCCTGAATCACAAAAAGTAGTGTGCTGACAGATGTGTTCATGTTTTCTTTGTGTGCTTGTTCACAGGTCCAGTTTGCGGGAAGCTTGATGCAGCACAGAAGAATGTGACGCTTAAAAGTAATGAAGCAACAATAGTTTTTAAGTCGGGCCCACATCGTTCTGGACGAGGGTTTTTACTTTCATACACCACAGACCAGAATCCAGGTATGCTGCTCTGATTTGAATCTTGCTGGTTTGCAACGGGATCAGGTAGCTGGATTAAGTGCATGAATGCAGTGTATTACCAACATGTGAGGTCACATTAGGCATTACTATTGTTTTTACTATTGTTACTGGGCATGAAAAGCACATACCTGAGCTTTACAAATGCCAGAGTTGTAGTTGTGTTTGCTTTTTTACAAGTTTACACCGGTGTAATTTTAACACCGGCCTCTCTGTGAATATTTATCCCTGATAATGTGCGCTTGTGTGTTGATGTGTGAGTGACTGCATGAGTCACTGCTTATTGGCATTCGTCCTCCATCGCCATCTTTGCTCTGGCATGTTTGCTCAGAAAACATGAGTGAGACTCCTTCTCGCGGGCTGAATGGAGGGAGGCCTCAGGCTTCAGTCTGTCACTTGGAGTGGCTTGATTTCACACACACACAGACACACCCCTCCTCATCAGCCTGTTAACCACTTCAAGCCCACTACCATTGGATGTTTGTTGCAATAAGGCCTCTCTGCTTCAGATTTAGCTTTTCCTTAGTCTGCATATTCTAACTCTGTCTCCCAATGCAACCGCAAATATGCAATCTAACGTGTACATTCATTCATTTAGTGATTAAAGTCTAAATGTTGTGTTTCTTGATAGTTTAGATTCAATCACGGGATGTTAAAAAGGTTAAGGTTCCTCTTGTGTATGATTTTAATAACCGTGCAGCCTTGTTTACTCTGAATACTACTCTATACTTAGAGATCGTCTCCTTTTCTTGCAGATGAGGTAATCCGGATTGTACAGTGTGTATCATAGTTTCCTGTTTTCTACTGCGCTGTTTATGAAATCCGGCAGTGTCTGGACCGGAGCTAAGCCTGTGTTCAGACACACAAACCACTGTCTGTTAACTGTAATCACACGAGGGCCACTCGCTGTACTCGTGAACTGTGACAAAGTCGCAGTAACAAAGGGCTTAGTCACATCAACAGCGATGACCGCTCATCCCCTAATATAGCACACTTGGAGCATGCTAGACCGTCTCACACAGAATCTGTGTTTGTGTCGGGGGGGCGTTATGTAAGACTGAGACACGGGGTCTCACTTCATACTTTAGAATCCACATATACACACCTTTTAAGAAAGTGTAGATTCATTATTTGGAGTGTTAAGCCTAACATCTGTCGTTTTTTTCCCAGATCTCATTTCTTGTTTACAGCGAGGATCTCATTTTAGCTCGCAGCATTTGAGGTGAGCGGTTTGCCTCTGCATCATCCCATAATAGAACCTCAGAGCAACTGCAAGTGTTTCTCACATGTTATTCTGCTGTTTTTCAGTGTGTACTGCCCTGCCGGATGTAAGAATGTCACAGGAGACGTCTGGGGGAGCTCCGAGCAGGGTTACAGAGATGTAAGCGCACCGCGTTTGACTTGGCCGAGCTGTTTCAGAATTGTCTGATCACATTCATGCCTGAAAATGCTCCATATTTCCCCCCTCTGCCACAGACCTCAGTCCTGTGCAAGTCTGCAGTCCACGCAGGGGCTACATCTGATAGTTTGGGAGGTCGTGTCACTGTGAACCGTGGGAGAAGTCTTACACTCTATGAATCCACCTTCGCCAATGGAATCCTTACGAAAATGTGCGTTTCTTGTCCAAAAATTTGAAATAATAAATTACAGTAATGCCTGACAGTCACCAGTTGGCTCCAAACTGATTTATTTCGAATGTGTACGAGCACTGACCTTTCAGTGATCCTCTTTTGACAGGGGATCATTATCTGACAAGAAGCTGCTTTTCAGCCAAGGTATGAGCCCGGCATGACATTTACAACCACATGTTACAAACTTTTCAGAGGACATACATAGTATTATTGCATGTTCTTGCCAAATTGCTTCAAGTAGCACATTATTTACATTCCTGCTGTAGTGTTTTCAATTTTAGAAACCTTCAAGACAGATTTAAGTTTGTATTCCTTTCAACAGGATACAAAAAAAATCAATTCCTTGACCTATTACAGAGGACATGAGTATACAAACAATAGTTGGCAGTGAAATATACATGATTTGTAGTCAAGTGGCAAATGTTGCCGTTTATAAACAACTCTGGGCTGTATAATGGAACACTTCATGAGCAGATCCTTTCTTTGTAACCCTGAACAGAATGTAACAACGTCCTGGCTGTTTCTGGTTTAAATGCCTCGTCTTTCTGGGATAAAGACAGTCAAGAGCACAGAATGTTCTGGTCCTCCAGCAACATGGACACCAGCCATGAGTTCCTACTCTGGGCAGCAGGCAGTAATGATCCAAGCCCGTGGGTGGAGATGGAGCTGAGTGATAGAAGCAATGTCACAGGTAAGAATGTAAATGTGACAAAAAAGTATTTGCATGTAAAATCTCTTCATTTAAGAGCATTTGAATATACTTTAAAGAACCTGTTTAACCCTTTGAACCCCACATCAGTTTCTGGGTGTTCCATTCACATTTTTCCTCACTGTGAGCTCATTTTTCACTGCAATATAAAGTCCTGCATTTCTGTGGAAACAGCACAACTGTGACTATAAGTAGAGACACCTCAGAAATGTCTTTTGTGCAGGAATGAGACAGTTATGTTGCCGTGTATAATCATAAAAAAGTTTATTTATTTGATTATTCTCTTTTTGCATTACTATGCGCATCAAAACTAGAAAGTTATTTCTTCCAACAACCTGCTGACAAGTTGCTAATTTGTAGGCTGTTTTTAAGCTGTGCTGCATTTATTATTATACGATTAAGTATGTTTTATTTTGCTCGCAATATCTCTAATTTGTTTCCATAACTGTCTCATGTCTTCTGTAACACAGCCTGCAGTTCAGCCAAATAGTTGCTAAGGTTTTGAGTCACTCTGTGCATCTTGGTTGCGCTGAGGTGTGTCAAACATGAGTAGTTCAAGGACCGTCAGAAAGTTGAAAATCCTGCATTTCCTTTTATTTTTTTACAGTTTCTTGCTCTGATAAATGATGTGGTTTTGGGGCTTTTTCTAAAAAAACCAACAACTTTTAAATCAAGTTGTGTGTTTAAAAGGTTAAAGGATAGATGTACTTTTGTTCTCTGGTCTTTGTTACTGTAAACAGAGAGTGATTGATTTTTTCCACAATTCCAAAAAAAGCACATCCCATTCACTTCTGCAGTGTGTTGCTATATCATTTGAAAACTGTATCTTAAGTGTTGATCTAACAATATAATTGTGCTGTCTATCTTTTTTACAGGAATAGCAACAACAGGATCAAATCAGTTCTACATAGAATCCTACAGTCTGTTTTTCAGCAAGGACAGAAAGAACTGGAAGCTTTACAAAGGTGCTTTGAGCAAAGAAAAGAAGGCAAGTGTTGCAGTGTACATTATCATTCAGTCAATGGTTATTGAGATACCAACTGCCTGAGCTTATATAGCAACTCAGGGAATCATTAGAGTTGTAGGCATGATCTTATACACGCCATAGTGTTCTCTGTGTGTAAGTAACTTGCTCTTTATGGCTCCTAGGTGTTTCAGGCCTACACTGATGGCCACCTCAGGGTGCTCAACAGCCTGTTTCCTCCTGTGATAGCTCGATTTGTTCGGCTGCAGCCTCTGAGCTGGCATGGAAGAGCTTCAGCTCAGCTCCAAGTTCTGGGCTGCCCCATTGCAAAGTTCACACCGAGGACGCGCTCACCAGCAGGTACACATTAGCTATTTAGACTTTCCAGAATAAACTTCATCTGGTCACATGATTTGATGAGCAGTCGAGGGTTTCTAATGTGCCTTTGTCTACAGGATCTCCGTCCATCAAAGTCAGCATGGATACACCGCGCCCAAGCTCCTTTCCCACCCCCACAGAAGGCCCAGTGATAATGGAAACAACACTAAGTATGTGCTTGTATCACCATCGAATTTCTCTGCGTGAAAATTTCCACCTGTCTATTTAAGGAAGGGTGCTTGTCACATCAGGAAAACCAACGCAATACGTCCTTTAATCTCGCATTCGGCGTTGTGCACATTGCAATTAACTGCATTCCTTCCTCACACGTGTTCGGCTGTTCAGTTACTCACACACTTGCACTCTTGCAGGCTCCAGTCAGCCGATGATTGTGGCCATAGGAGTGGTCCTGGGACTGCTAATGTGTGGGACTTGTTTGCTGGCTGGAGTCTGGTGGAAGCGAAGGTGCTGTATATTAATACTGTTGAACTTTTACTCCAACTGAGAAGCTAATATTTATTTCCCGCCCAAATTGTTTTGGTGCTGATGCAAGGCCGCTATGAACAGTTACTGTTGTTGTTGAGTCGCGTGCTAGTTATTTATTATGAAGAAATCAACAATTTAGTCCATGAATTGTCAAAAATTTAGGAGTAAATGCTTGTCACAGCTTCCCAGAGTCACATAAAACATCTTTAATTTTTTGTTCTAACAGAAGTTTAAAACCCAAACTTTTTCTAATTACATATTATAAAAAGAAAAGCAGCAAATCCTCTCATTTAAGGTGGTACCAGACAGTTTTTTTGTTTATGTGAAAATTGACCTAGATGATAATTGCATTATTAAAATAGCCGCCTACTATTGTTCTTTCACTAAATTTGCCAATCACACTGTACAGCAGTTGTGTGTAGCATGTAAATACCTGAATCTTTGCATTTTATGTCTTATTGCTTTTTTAGCAGGCGCTCTATTTCTTATGCTATGTCATTTTGTTTTTTTCTGAGCAATATCTGGTACAAGAATTTACTTCAGGACTGAAAAATCTTATCTGTCTTCTTCTCCATATAGGAAAAAAGATTCACAGTTGAAGTACTCCTTACCCACAAGTAAGTCAAGCGCCCTTTAAATGTTCCTGCACTTTTTAGTTCTTGTTATAAAAGACTTGACTATGTATGTCTTTCTGTCAAGTAGGTTCTCAAGGTTTCAAGGCAAAGAGTCTCCCCTGCCCACAATCTGAGCTTATCTCCTACCCTCTCGAGAGAAATATCCACGATGCTCTACCAAACCCCCCACTTAATGGTAAGAATTCATAAATATTTAAGGATTTGTTTACATGCTTTAAACAGGACACTTCTACAGTTCTTTTTTTCCTGCAAGTACCATAATTTCTTACGCATTCAGAGCTTCCTGGTCATCTCGAGTGTTTCCCTCCTCCATGTTTCCCGCTCCAACAAACTCTGGCTTCAGTGGTCAGTTTGAGCAGCTCCTGCCAGGCCTGACAGGCAAACAGCTCTCCCGGCAGGCCGTCCATTCTTTCCCCTGGCTCAGCCCATCACCCAGTCGCAGTATAAACATTCCTTTCTTTGGTCCACGGAGCCTCACTGAAAGAGACCCTTTAATTGGAGCTCGATAAAGGGCGCTCAGCCTGTTCTCCCCCCCCTCACCAGTCCCATCTCTGCCTCCCCCATCCCCCTCCCGCAGCAAGGGGGCCCTTCACTGAGAGGTCCAGTGATAAACAGGACAGAGGGTCAATGCTAAGACAATCAAAGCCCTCACTAAAGCCCGTCTAATTAAAATAGCTCTGGCTCTGAGGCTCCCCGTGGGCTCTTGAGCAAGGCCTCCCACACCACAGCCTCTTCTGGAGGGGTGAGGAGTAGAGCCTGGTTGGATCTAAGTGCTGCACTGTCAGCCCCCGTCTTTGTGATTCGAGGAGACATTGTTGGTGGCCAGGCAGCTCACGCAGTGGCTCTACATTGGCCTAGTATGAGACCACTATTTAGCAGAAACAAAGCATTTCCCA
Source organism: Dascyllus trimaculatus (assembly GCA_024666655.1). Taxonomy (NCBI): domain Eukaryota; kingdom Metazoa; phylum Chordata; class Actinopteri; family Pomacentridae; genus Dascyllus; species Dascyllus trimaculatus. The sequence goes on along the minus strand of CM045451.1, from coordinate 9,788,157 downwards.
GAAATTGCTGTGTAAGATGCAAATAAGCAGTTGAGAATTTTTCCCGTTATGGAGAGGATGCTGCTGTGGTACAACTGTCAATTTCATTCATTTAGTAATTACCTACAGTAGAATATTCATGTGGATCCACCAGTATGCTTTAAAGTTCATAAAATGTCAGATTCATCCTACACAGATGAGCTGATCCTGAAGTATGTGAATCTTCTATTTGTCTTACAGGTATTGAACTAAAAGAAAAGAGCTGCTAAACTGCCTGTCATTGTTTTTTAACAATGACAATAAATATCTCTTCTAAAACAGATTTAGACATCCATGGTTTCAAAAATACTGTGGGCCAAAAATCCATGCTCAAATTGAGTTTTAAACGTTTCCAAAACTCTGGACAAAATACATAATTTTTAGATTTTTGAAGTGAAAAAACATAAATACAGTGTCAACCTTTAAATGTTAATCCACTGTTCCTTTTTATTTCTTGAACTTTAAAGTAGAAAAGAAAGTTGGATGCCCTGACAATTGTCTCGGAACTCGATTTACTTGTTAGGCTTTAACTTGTTGGGACTTACAAAGGCCAATTCATGGTTTCCACATGACCATTGCAGACTTTGACAGCAGACACACACGTGGTTCTGTTCATACTACAGTAGGTACGTGATGGTCTGCTACATGTACGGTCACATGGATGGATGACAAAATGTATGTCATGCATACCATTGCAGACACAGAAAGCATGAATTGCCATTGAGGCAGGCTAAATGGGTTGTATTTACTTACTTCCAAAGATTAACAAATATGTCATTTATCTAGAAGCAAACCAAACCAATTTATTAGGTGACATTGCTGATTGAGTGAAACCTCAGTTTACTAAAGGAACTCATAAACTAAGCCCTCTTTCGCAGGAATGCTTTATGCCGTTATGGATTTTGATGCAGATTTTAGGCAATCCCTACAATATTCCAATGTTTGCTGCATCTCAAATTAATAGAAATACATTCTGATACTGGTGTTGATTAATGTTTCTGGGTTTTTTTGTCACTTTTCCAGATTATGCCGAGCCTGCTCTTTCAACTATTGGTCAGAAGGTTGGGTCAACATTTAGACCTTCGTCAGATGAAGGCTACACCACCCCCTTCACCTGCAGCCATTACGACACCCCTGGAAACCTTCCAGAGTATGCCGAACCACTTCCTCCAGAGCCCGAGTACGCCACCCCGTTCGGTGATCAGCCTTCAGAGTCCAGCCTAACAGCTCATTCAGGGATCGCTCACACTAACACACATGGATCTTCGACTGGTGCCAGGACACCAAGCCACAGCCAGTATGACTGCCCTTCACACAGGATGCTGTTCAATGGCTACTGCACTCCTGCTTTACATGCCAGTGGCCCACGACCAGTCAGTGTGATCTATGCAGAACCCAAGTCGTCTGACTCTTTAATACACAAGCACACATATGAGGAGCCTTTGTGAGCACAGCAAGACTTGTAGAAAAAAAGTCTGTGTGACAGGACCAGAGGAGCACTTGGAATGATCTCAAGTGGACACTAAGCTGGACAGTGCTGTCCAGAGCGCACCAATGCTTCCAGTATGTGATGCACCCAAAGTTAAGGAGTCACTTTGGACCCATGTGAGGGTGCACTGCTCAGAGAGCCATATGGACACAAATATTTCCTTCCAGGAAGTATGTAGTAGTACAGATTTATTGTCTCGTGATGCACAAAGAAAACACAGGTTCAGCTGTGTCTCAGAGATACTGTTTATTCATGAAATGTTTAATCACGAGCTGCACTTTCTGAAAACACATACAGAAATGTGTGCTTCAGTCTACTTAACAGGTTAATGCAAGGAAGTGGATTAAATATATTACTTGTCCTCACAAAACATTGTATTCACAATGTATAATTTCAACACTTTGGTAAAAAAAAAGAAAAGAAAAAAGTAAGAAGCACTATAAAAGGTACACTGTAACAAAGAGTGTTATGATTACATTTAACCACTAGGTGGCTCTCATGAGCTTCAGACATCTAACAGTAAAGGATTGTGTAATGAATTGTCTGCTGGTTCTCTAATTATCACCCAATTTATAACCGTCAGTAAAAGTACAAACGTGTTTTTAAAAAGAAGAAATACTTGGATTGTAATATATCAGAGGCACAACAGGCAAGGTGGCGTCGTGAATAGGATGGACTGTTCTTATTGATGAACACCCCTGTGATTCAACCAGCTGCAGTGTACTTGACGAAGAAACCCAACGTACAAACCCCAGAGAAAGATTACTTTTCCCTTTGAGGGGTCCTAGTATTTGCTAGGCTTTTGTCACTGCACAGCAACTTTCCCTACAAGCTTAGAATTCTGTACCTAGAATTCTACACTATGCAAATTCCACTGGATTATTCAGTTTTTTGTATGGGAAACATAGGTTTTAAATGGAATATATTACTTAATAAACTTACATGGCATTGCGGTTCACACACTGGTAATCTGTTGTTAACACACTGAAAAAACAGCAGATTTGTATTTAAGTTAGAAAATTGTACTTTTTTATTACAAGGCATTTTGTATATTAAGGGTCAGTCCTTGATTCTATAAGAAAATGTTACTAAAAGCCTCTAAAAATTTATGAAAAGCCTGTGACGAACTCTGTGGTGTCACAATGCAACAAGAGATATACCTCTTCCACTGCTGAATAAGGCACAATAAAACAGTTGTATTAACAGAAATACTGGTTGGCTTGGCGTGTGATTGGAGCAAGTGGTTAGAGGTTATTGTAAGATAATGCTTACACATGTAGCAGTGACAAATCTGCACAAACAGGATACCTCAGGAACGGAAAATGTTTCCTTGTCTGATCATAAATCAAAAAACCTGTTGCACAGGTTGATCCTGCTGTGATAACAGGCAGGTTTGTATTTCTGTTTGTAAACTGTGCAAAATCTGTCTTTTAAATCTATTTAGATGATGTGAAACCTCATTTGAGACTATAGTAGCTCAAGAAGAGGATGTGTGATGAGTAATGCTTAGCTAACAGATGGTATTTTCTACATGTAAAAATGTATGTACTCTGCAGTTTGGATGTTCAGCTGGTTGTAATCTAACCAGTAACATTAATTCACCTTCCTTCGCTGTGATCCTGGACTCTCATTCATACTAAACTCCTTCCTCTGCTGCTCCTCCTCCTCCTCCTCCTCTTCTCTCCCATCCTGGGAGTAGTGAACCAGAGTCTGGTGTCTGTTCCTAGACGGGGCGTCTTTAAAACGCAGCCCACAGTCTTCACATGCGTACAGAAGCCCGTCTCTGTTCCCAGCTGCTCCTTCAGACTGAGATTTGCGCTCAAACAGGGCAGAGCCAGGATGAGCAGAAATCAACTCTGATGAATCTCGAGAGTTCGGAGCTGCGTTTGAGTTGTCATCTGGGCTATTGGGTGTGTTTAGCCCAACAGTCCTGGGTCGTCCAGGCGGACAACCTCGACCTGCTGGTCCTCGATACACACCTCCAGCTCCTGCCTCCCCGCTGTGTTCAGGAGCTAACCCGTGAACCGTGCGGTAGTGGAAGCGAATCCCAGAGCGGTTGGAAAAGCCTTTCCCACAGATGCTGCAGATGAAGGGCCTCTCTCCTGTGTGGATTCTGGTGTGGATCTTTAGAGCTCCTGACTGGGTGAAACACTTCCCACACTGGTTACAGCGATAGGGTTTCTCTCCTGTGTGGGTCCTCTGGTGGGCACGAACCCCAGCCAGATGGGGAAACCCCCTGCCACAGAAGCCACAGGAGTATGGCCTTTCACCCGTGTGGATCCGCCTGTGGATCTTGAGAGCTCCGGATTGGCTAAAGCTCTTCCCGCAGTCGGAACAGGTGTAGGGCCGGGCGCCGGTGTGCACGTTGAGGTGGATGCGGAGGTTGCTGTGCGAGTTAAAAGCTCTGCCGCACTCTGTGCAGAGGAAGCCAGATGGTTTGTGGGCATGCTCAGATCGCTGGTGCTGCAGCAGCTGGGATGGTCTGGAAAAAGAGGCAGAGCAGTGCATGCAGGGATGCAGCGACAGCAGGGTGGCAGCCGTCCTGCCTCTCTCTTCTGGCTGCTGTGTTTGTCTGTGCTGGTGGTGGCAGACCTGGCTGCAGGTAGGCAAGGAGCACTGACAGGACAAGCAGGGAAAAGGACCAGAGAGCTGTGAGGACTGTGAGTGGGCGAGCTGAGGACACGGTAAACACGATGTTAACGGGCAGTGATGGTGGTGGAAATGGTGGTGGGCATGAGTATGAGAAAACGGGGAGTCCGTTCCCTCCTGATGACCCACCAGCTGGCTGCAGGTTTGCAGGCCGCGGTGGCAGCACAGGCAGGGAAACATGGAGAAATGGGACATGGAGGCCGAAGACGCTCTGGACGGAGGAGCCTCAGAGGGTTGATCTCGGTTTTGCGTTCCTCTGTCTGCATCCTCACCCTGCGATCGATTGGACGGCCTGGTGTCCTGCTCGGATGGGGCGCTGCTGCTGCTGCTGCTGCTTGGTATGGTGGTGTCTGGTAAACACATGCTGAGGCTCACTGGAGCAGTGCTGCTGAGATCTTTGGGGTGGCAGACTGCCTCCGAGTGTGGTGGTGAGGACAAAGACTGCCTGGGTGTTAAAGTCTCAAAAGAGCCGGAGTAAGGACAGCCGGGGCAGGTGCAGGCATGATGCACATCTAAACCCGAAAGAACAGATGAAAACAGTAAAACATTTTTGCACAAAAATAGGTTGAATAATCCATTTACTGGCCTGGGTGTCTGAGGCTTTAGGCCTAAGTGTGTCATTAACTATGGATCTTAAATTTTGTTGTTTTTTTTTTTAACAAAAGAAAGAATAATTTTGACTTTGTGACTCGAATCTTGTGTTTAAACCCTAAAAAATAATGTCCCTTTACTAAACCTCAAATATGTTTTGATGTGACATGAAGTTTTTATCTTTTGTTTTACAGCTGGGTATCTGCCTCAGCGACAATATTGTACATATGCCTGTTTTCAATATAGAACATCCATCTATCTATTATCTGTACACCGCTTATTCCTCTGCAGGGTCGCGGGGGGGCTGGAGCCTATCCCAGCCGACTCGGGCGAAGGCAAGGGACACTCTGGACAGGTTGCCAGTCTATCACAGGGCTACACATAGAGACATACAACCAAGCACACTCTTATTCACACCTATGGACAATTTAGAATCATCAATTAACCTCAGCATGTTTTTGGACTGTGGGAGGAAGCCGGAGTACCTGGTGAGAACCCACGCTGCACAGGGAGAACATGCAAACTCCACACAGAAAGATCCCAGGCGTCCTAACCGGGACACGAACCGGAAATTTTCTAGCTGTGAGGCGACGCTGCTGACCACCAAGCCACGGTGCAGCCCAATATAGAACATGACCTCTCTAATTATTAAACAAAATATGGCAACAGGCCAAGTAGCAAAGCGAAACACATTTTTTTTTATTGTAAGCTGCTGTTGTTAGGTCACCAACCACTTGGCCGTACAACACTGTCAACAACACAAAAAGCAGATTTGCTCTGATTATTATTATTAGTTTGGTGTCTTGTGTGTTTTTCTACAATGCAGCAGAAAATGTGATTTAATTACATTTAGTAGAGAATTGCTTTTATTTTGCAATCCTCATATATGAATGCAACTAAAAGCCATGATAAAAAAGTTTTATTACCGCAAAAAAGCAGAAGACAAGTGCAATATGAGTTTATATCTATGATAAAAACTAAAGCCAGAGGTAAATAGAAAAGTAGATAAAACCACAAAAAAACCTTCAGAAACAGAGAAAACACTTTAAAGAGGATACTGACATGTATAACTGGGGGGAATAGTTGGAAAAAACACACTCAATAGCACGACTTTTAAAGGAAAAAACCTCTAAGGTTCACATTTTTGATGGCTTTAGTTAAATACATTTGTGGATCATAACTCTGCTGCTTGGGGTAAGTTTTGTCATCACATCCAGGCAGCAGATTTGTTCTGGTTAATATTTATTTGGGGTATTGTGTTCTGAGACTTTATGAGTGAACTTTCTCCCCTCAGCAGAACGTGCATCTCTTCTCCTGGACTGTTCAAAGGATCAGTGACCAATTTACTATTATAATTACATTTATGAAAACAAGTGTTTCCAAAGTGCACATGGATTTAAAGCTGTGTAAATCACATTAATAAGACTAATTCCAAGGCACACAGTTCAAGAAGGTCTGACTCGCCTGATTACTGTGATATTAATGTGGAAGAGATAAAAAGAAAAATGATCTCACTTTGAGTGGAGCAGTGTCTCCTATTTTATACTTAACAAAAATCTAAAAGCTCCCTGTAATATTTTTTGAAATTCTATACTTTTCAACATAAGTAATGTTTTTTCCACCACATGACTTCTCTACAACAGAATGGACTCTATGAAACAACCAAGCACACACTTCAGGGTCATTCATCTTAAATCATCACATTTTTAGAGGAATTTCTGCACAGTCATCTCTAATTTGCCTGAAGGTTTTATCGCATAAAATATGGATATTTAAAAGATGTTTGTGAAATTTTAGTTTAATATATCAAACACTTTCCAAGATATTTTTTAAATGGGCTGTTGACCCACTTTCAGCACTTTTCTACTAGGCGCTGCACTTCTTATTTCATTTCGTTTTTCTGAGCAGTCCTTTGGGATTAATAAAGTTTAATCTTACCTTACAAACGTTTCATTTTCAGGTCCCACTTTGTGTGATGAATGAGAGTGAACTGTTACCTATTATCATATACTTACTGAACATCAATATAAATGATGTTTTTAACTTTTGCTCCAAGTCAGTAAAATAAAACTATTTGCATGCTGCACGTTATTCTGAAATAACCCCAAAATTGTGTGTTTATCAGGTCAAAATCTAAATATCTCTGAGCCTCAAACACAAGGGTGGCCAACCCTGGCCCTCAAGAGCCACAATCCAGCATGTTTTAGATGTGTCCCTCTTCCAGCACACCTGACTGAAATAATCAGGGTCGTTATCAAGCTCTGCAGAAGCCTGATAGCGATCCTGATCATTTCAATCAGGTGTGTGGCTCTCAAGGACCATGGTTGGCCACCCCTGCTCTAACAGCTCCTCTGCTGAGCTCCCACCTTCTCTCCGGTCTCTGGCTTCTCTTTTCCTCTGCGAAGACCCGGACTGGATCTGTCTGCCGGGTTCCCTCTTGTCCTGGACGGGTCGAGGAGGCTGAAGAGGTTCCAGTGGAGCGGCTTTGAAGCCCAGAGAACCGGCAGCTGCAGCCGCCACACCCCACGTTGCTGCGTTCAGCACATCTGGCTGGTTTTTGGAGGAGTTTCCAGATGTGATAAGGTCACCGATGAACTGGTGCATGTCCATCCAGGAGCACTGAGCGGGCTGAGGGAGGCACAGAAAAGAGAGGCTAAATGTAAACACACTGAAGACCAGGTTGCCGTGAAAAACTCAGGATAAACACAGAAAATGTTACAGTTAATGTAAATCAGAAAAAAATCAGGGTCGTTTACTTACAACGTCGCTACACTTATCTTTGTCCATGAGTTCAAACTAACAACGGCTCAGCTGCACGGCGAGGATTTTAATATTTTAGCTTTAATGGGAAAAAACAATCAGACAAACACGTCAAATAAAATAAATAACTGCACACGTTTGTTATTACATCACTACACCTCGCCTCCATGTAGCCCAGTTACAATGTCCGGTCACCTGACTTTGTTTTTCCGGGTTTCCGATCACGTGATAAGAATCGTAGTTCTCCTTTCACCCGCTCTTTTCTCTTGAAGTACTGCACACAGACAAGCTTTAAAGTTAAGTTGGAAATTTAAAAAAAAAACCCATAAAATAATGGTTTAGATTAAAATAATTTGCATGGATTTGTCAAATAATTACATTTATGCCATTTTTTATATTTGTATTGATTTTTTTATTTGAAAATTAGGCTCATTAGAACTGGAATTGGTGACACAAGATGGTAAGGCATTTAGTTTGAGGTGATAACTTGTTTTTTTCCTTTTTTTTAATAAAAATGCCATTTGCAAAATTATTTACGTCACCTGAAATCATTGTTATTGATCGTCAACAAAAAATCTGAACTGATTTAGTAGCAACATCTCAAGCAGATGCTGGACAAGGTAAACAAAACATATATTAGCAAAATTAATTCATCCTTAGCTCCATATATATATATATATTTGGTATTGGTCTGAATAATTTGGGCCTTAACTGCAAATGTGTTCATTTTTAAACATATGGAAATTCTCTAATCCCCACAACTTTAATGGCAAAACAAGAGAAATCGCTCTAAGTATTATGATTGATAAATTTAGCAACATTTTCTTTCAAAGTTTGCTGCGCTGGAATAGGCATTTGACACCGATTTAGACCTTGGAGTTGTTTTTTCCTCTCTGATAAAAACAACTAATAACAAAAATACATTCACATTTTTAATGAGGGCTGCTACAACTATAACTAGGCTCACTAATTAACTGATACAAGAACTACATCCTCATACAATGACAGTGACCTGCAGATGGAAAAGCTCTGTAAAACCAGGCTGCTTAAGGGTCTATTGTTTCTCAAGGTTGACAAAAAAGCACTAGAGTGAAAATCTAAAAAATTCTTGCAGATTTGTGTGACAAGAACTGTTCCTTGTCACACAAATCTACAAGAAACAGTTCTGAAATATCAGGTATGGACTCCAGACCTCGAAAAGTTCAGGCACCAGGCAGCAGATTCTTTAGACCTCCATTGATCAGATTTGTTTTTCTGGGGCATCCCGCACTTGCTCAATCAGATTGAGATCTTGGGAATTTTGTTTTGTTCTTGAACAATGGTTTCATTATCCTGCTATCAAGATGTGTGTGTGTGTGTGTGCGATCTGCAACAATATTCATATGTTAAAGTAGAAACCACATAAATGTAGCACCCACAGTTTCCCAGTTTGACTTTAATCGGAGTCGCTCTGATTGTCACACTGCCCATTTTTCCATCCTCAAAAACATCAAAATCAAGAAGTGAGTGTTCTCTTGCTGCCTGATATGTCTCACCCCTTAACAGGTGAAATTGTAATGACATAATAAACACTACTCACTTCACCTGACTCTGGTTTTAATGTCACAGCTGATCAATGTGCCTGAAACAGCTCAGTATCTCTGCAACACAAATTCATGTGTAAGATCTCTTGCTTATGTACACGAACACAAGTCAATATTGTAGATTAGGAATATTTAAAAAAAAACTGCTGTGGACAAGTTACGGAAGGTTCTTGCATCACAGACAAATCTTTATTTGCCTTTAGAAAAACATCCAAATATTCCTGCAGAATGTACAGATTCAGGAAATGCAAATCACAAGGTGACAAAGTGTCTTATTATTGATCAGTAGCATCCTAATGAATCCATCAAATATTTAACGTAGTAGTAAATGTCAAGTTCCTATACAAAAAACTCCCTAAGTATTCAGTTGAAGACTAAGTCCTGTGTTTTCATTCAGTTATTACACAGGAAAGAAACCAAAAGATTCTGTCTCTCCACACAAAAATGAGGAAATAAAGTTTTATATAATGCTGAGAGAAACCCTGAACATAGGCGTGGGACCAATCCACAAACCTTACGCAGAATGCAAATTTTTTTTCTTAAAAAACGCCTCAGTTAACAAAAGTTTGGAATGTTTTGTTTACAGATGAATGGAAAAAAACAACTCTTACACCAAAACAAAAATTACAGTAACTGTAGACACTTAAAGAGTCTATTCATACCAGTGGCAAAAGCAGTCGTAGGAAAAAATCCTGCCTTATTTTAAAACTGTATGATGATCGATGTACTAATTAGACAGAAATGTATACAACATTCATTAGTATATAATTCTGGCTGTATAATATCACCTCCATATTTGGTTTAAGTGCCTATAGATAGAGTAAAATGGAGTGTGCTTCTGTTGCAGAGTAGGGAATGTGAGCATTGTTCTCTTCTTCTGCCCTCACTGTGTTTCATGTCTCCATGTTGCCACAGGCAGGGTTTGAAATGTCAACTTCCATCTTAATCTCTTTATCTGGCTCGCAGTCTGTTGGTTGTCTGGTTCTGGATAAGCACAAATCAAGGCCGAGACCAGGGGACTGAGGCTCACTCTTTATATTCATTATTAGTGCAGATGATGCCGTCTTCCCTTCAGTCTTTGTTGTGCGGTTCTTATATTCACGTCTTTCAGTACCATTAATCTGCCCTGAAATTTCACACTCTTCTGGCTCACTTTTTACAGGAAGAAGAGGAATGTTGATCGGCGCAGACTCAGATGAGCTGCGCTTCTTAGACAAGTCCAGAGGTGCTTCTGGATCCTGTTTAATCCCAGTTACGAGATCCAGGGGGGCTCTGAGAGCAGTGTTCACAACGAGTTTCCCTGAAACAAGCGGGCGAGACGCTTGAGGCAGGGCTTGCATAGCGGTAACCGGTAGAGTCTGACGGACTGCAGATGGGAGTGGAAGCCCATTGGTTTGGGTTGAACAGACAGGAACAAACACGACGAGTTCGACTCCAGGAGGCGGCTGTTTGTTGAGGGTTAACTTCCAAACCCCGTCTGATGAAGCGGAGCCAGCAGACACACCCGCCGTCACAAGTCCTGGGCTGCTGCAATCCTGAACTGTTGCAGCAGGGTTGGTTGGAACGACAGCAACTGTGGTTGCTGCAGTCAACGAGTCTGGTTTTGCTGTAGGCTTTTTTGACTCAGGTAAAGAGCTCTTTGAGGTCTGACGTTTCTTGGGAGCGCTCTAGAAATGGAAAGACAATGAAAACATCTTAGTTATTTGATGAACAGTACAGAACTAGAGTATCACATGCCAATATGCAAAATGCCTAAAGTTTAGGGAAATATGTTCACTGACTTTTTTGCCAAAACTTACATGAGAAAACTGATATGCTATGAAGCTTCATCTAGCAGCAAGTAGCTTAGCATGCTAGTCATTATAATGACTAAAAATGGGAAAAATAGCTCATCCGGCTCCGTCCAAAGCAAAAATCCACCTAATAGCACCTTTTAAGCTCAGTAGCATCAAGAAAGGGGATCAGCATTACTTGATATATGTTTAAATCTCAGTTAAACCTTTCCTTGTTCTCTGAGCTATTTTGTGGAAAATCAATGTCAGCTGGGGCACTCCAAAAGAAACTGGGAAACTCGGTGTGTTCACTTGTGCATGAGCCTTCTGGTTATAGCCAGGTTTTTTTTGACTATTCGGGTTTTGCACTGATCATGTAAACGCCATATCCTAGTTTCAGAAACCTGGATAGTAGCCTGGATATGCCAGCTTGATAGAAACCCTGGATTTTGTGGAATGTTATTTTGGTTCGTGAGCATTTTTTGTTGAAACAGCACATAGAGAAAATCCAGACACACCTACACAGAGATGAGCAAAAGCCTGACTCAGACTCGTCCCTGCAGGCGTATGAATAACCAGGTTTCTTGTGTTGTTGAAAACCGATCAAAAGATAAAAACCAGGATAAAAACCCAAAACTGAGCGCACATATGAATGCACTCACAATCACTGCAGGATGTATGTCTGCATAAAATATGAGGAACATCTGGTATGAGGGATCACATTGTTTGATATTGCGATGACAAGATGACCTGTGATACATAAACAAATGCTATACAGTTTTTAAGTATTTCTGCTTTAATAGGTACACTGCTACATAAATCCCTAACGTTAAATAGACTACGTCAATTTAACAATTCTTTTTAAACAATTTTGTGCAATTTACTGAACAAATTGCACATTAATACCCAACTCACTAAAGATAACATTAATTTAGGTACTATAATAAAAGGAAATTGAAGTGTAATTTTTCTCCAAAGCTCCTTTAAAAACACTTTCATCTAAAATCAACAGAAACCTCAACATTACACTCACATTTCTCACCTTAGCGCTGGCTAACCTTGCAGTCGGCACCAAATTCACACTAATTAATTTGAATGTTGCTGACATTTATCTTAGGTTCCATTTGATTGGCCGAATAGTGCAAATGCAATGGTTAAATGTTCATAGAGTGCATGTAAATAGAACTATTGTTATTATTCACTGTATTTTAGGTAGCCTTTTGCATGTGTTGATTGCGATGAAAATTACGATTCAGTGGTCAGCACTGCATGTGAACACCTGATGCAGGTTTCTGATCATTTTGCACAGAAATGAATGACTAAGGTGTCAACAAATTGAGTCACACTTGCACACGGAAACCCAGACACTGCATGCTTGGATAAAAATAACCAGTTTTCTTAAGTTATGTGTAAATTTCACACCCCAAATAATGATCAAACCAGGACGCTAATTTACATACAATCCCAGTCACTCAAATTTGCACTTCCTTGTATTGAAAAACTACTCCCCAGAAGCTCTTCAATGTTGGGGTTTCCCAAATCATTTAAAATCCACAACCAAAGTGCCTGCACTTCTCCACAAATGACATCAATTTAACAGCAGATGAAGCTGCCTTCATACACAGAGATGGATTACCTAGCTAATTTTCATATCACTGCGATTTGACTCTCAAATAAAGTTGACTCATTGAAACGTTTGTGCTGAACCGCAACCTTCAACCGTCACAGCAGAGTAAAGTATTAGATGAAATGCGGTTAAAAACAGTGGAGGTAAAGCTCTTTTGTCACCATAACGTCCTACACTCACCACAGATGGAGACGTTTGTCCGCAGGTCTTAAGGTGGCTGTCGTAGTTCTGCTGGTGGGGGAAGCCGAGTCCACAGCTCTGACAAAGGCAGGGCGACTTGCCAGCATGACCGCCCATGTGGGACATTAACAGCAACGCCGAGCGGAACCCCTTCCCACATTCAGCACACTTAAGCACCCTCTGGTGAGCCCCGGCGTGTTTCTTCAGCTCCTCCGAAGTGTCAAATCTCTGTCCGCACTCCAAACACCTGATCTCATCCGTTGTTACGTTTCTCTCCTGGTTGCCCCAGCAACCTGTGTCCTTTTTGTGCTGCTGGAAGTCCTCTTGACTGAGAAACTCCCTCAGACAAGCCACGCAGTGAAGCCGTTCGGGTTCACATTTATGTTGGCGGTACAGCTTAGCCAGGCGGAAGTGGCGGCGGCATCGAATGCAGGTGTACGGCAGCAAACCAAGATGGGAGAAGCTATGTTTGAGGAGAGCGTTCTTCTTGGTGAAAGTCTTCGTGCAGTCTGTGCATTTAAAATTGCGATGGCAACTTTTCTTCCGGTGGCGCGCGAGGGATTTCGGAGAGGAAAAATTGCGGCCACACACGTCGCACACGACATTCACCATGCATTTGTGTAGCTGCACGTGATTTTCACATGCCTTCAGCGAGGTAAAAACGCGTTTGCACAGGTCGCACTCGTAAAACTCGTCCTCAAAGTGAGTCCTCGACAGGTGTCTGTTCAGAGCCACCTGCGTTGGGAAGCTCACCAGACAGATGCGACACTGGGGGCGATCCACTTTGACCAGGGCATGTGTGCGCAAGTGGACGCGGTAGTTATAAATCTGACAAAAGCGCTTCCCGCATTCTGCACAGCAGTAGGGGCGTGCTCCTGTGTGCAGGTTCATGTGGTCTTGGAGCTTGAATTGGGAGGGCAGCTGGAGATCACAGATGCTGCAGCGGTAATCACCTGAATGACCCGACTCTGGGGGAAGAGAGAAGGAAAGTCGACTGATGAGAGCAGATCAGGACTGAAGATGTACACTCAGCAGGAAGGACAGCAGGTTAGGTTTTATAAACTAGTGATGCTAATAAAAACCATGAAAAGATTAAAAACAACAGTGTTCAAGTCCATGTTTTGATACATTTTCAATTTCCATTCTTTATCAGAGGCACTCAGCTCTCAGCCCATTTGTTCCTACTGCACAATAAATCTTTAGCTCCTAATATTACCATGACCTGAATGATCTACACATATTGTTAAACCCTCTGACTCCTTATTGTCAGATGAGTAAATAAACCAGAAAATATTCACATTTAAGAAGATGGAAGCAGAAAATCTTGACATTTTTTCTTTAAAAAAATACTCCAACCGAAAAATAACCTATTACTTTCCTTAAAAAAAGACTAAAAACTATTTTTTTCCAATTCATTTTGGCCATTTACCGATACATGCACACATTTTTCCACCTAATTGCAATGAACATCAGGTCTCTCCTGTAGTGAAATTATTATATTGTTATACCTACTCTTATCATGAAGGCCCGCTGGCAGGTGAAGACAAAAACACGTTTTTCAAATGGACACATTTACAGAGCAAAAAAGAGAAAATGTTAATGGAAAATTTATGCATCGTTTTCAAAGAAATCTGTAAACTCGAAACTATCTCCCTGTTGGTGTTGAATTTGGGCCTATTTCAATATTTCATTTTATAGCCTTTGTCCTTTATTATACCGATATCGATAAAATGCTGACATCATCCTTAGCGGGCAGTTAGTGACTCAGTAAATATGTGACCCTACAGGCAGCAGAAAATGTAAGAAACAATGTGTATGAACTCTTATTACAAAGTAAGCAACTACTGTTTCTGGAATTGTTGCTGTTGTGCTGGGTAAAAATAGCCTTGATCATTTGAATTGTGAGGCTTTGTGCTTGCAAATGATGTATAATTAGGTTTACGCTGTTCAAAATACAACAGCAGCGTTTTCACTTGGCAAATATTCGGGCCGATGAGTGTTCACACAAATGTGTCACAAATATTTACATCTATTTAAAGGTAAAAGTGTCCCAAAAACAGTAAGACACTGTAGCAACAGTTCATATCGAAAATGACTTAGACAAGGACCAAAATAGTAAAATAGTACTAGTAAATAAACTTCAAGTATTTTGATAATTGTTTAACGAATTTGAGCAGTTTCTTATGAAAAAAGTCAACAGTTTCAATTCCAGCTTCTTAAATTTGCATATTTTCTTTGGGTTTTTTGTTTTAAAGTATTTTATGACAATAAATTGAGTATTTTGTGAACAAAACAAGACATTTGAGGACTTTGGGAAACACTGACTGACATTTTTCACCAAACCAATCAGGTTAATCGGCCCTAAAAATACTCATTAATCACAACCAAAATATGTCAGGTGACAGATTTAGGATTACAGCATCCAGGTTTGTCATTAATAAATGTGTCACTTCATGCACTTTCCAGAGTTTTGGGGACAAAAACTTAGGAATATAAGCTATGTCAGGCTTTGACTACACAGTAAATATTTGTCACTTAATTGTTGGTTTGGATCTTTTTATGTGATTTATTGACAATAAGAAAAATGTAATATAGCACATGCTTAAACAACAGTACCCAAATCAGGCCTATTTACTCCTTATATTTGGCCTGACTGACTTTACTTGTGCTGTACCTTGCATACGCTCACAAAAACACCTACTAGCATCATTACGGATCAATACCACTGAATGAACCTTGATTTTAAGGTTGTTCTATTTATTTAAAGTCAACATGTGTTGACACCTTTGTACATTTCAGAACTTCTCTTCCCCTACTTTACTTCTAAGCTTTTCAGATCCTCAGAGATTTTAACTGATCAATGATTGGGGCATAAATGTTGCTTCTCCATTAACATTTTTAGGAAAAAAAAAAGAAGATGTACATGTTTTTAAATTGTTTTTGGTTGCTCTTTTTGGTCTTAATCGTACAAATTGTCATCTTGTTTTTGAGTATTTTATATTTATAGTCTGCTTTTTTGCACAATTTTTGTTTTCATCTCTTTTATAATACGTACAGCACTCTGGTTGCTTTAAAATATGCAGTGTAAATACATTTAATTTCATTTGACCTGATATGTACGGATGCATATGCGCTACTGACTTAATAAAAATCAGTCATACCATTGCTTATCCCTTCTTCTTCCTCATCATCTTCCTCGTCGACCTCTTCTTCCTCATACACATCTGAAACATCGCTGTCATCCGAGTCGTCATCCACGTCCTGTTGGCACTCTGCTGGTTCCTCTGTGGCAGCTTCTCCACCGCCTTCCTGACCGTCTTCGTCTGTGATTAGCTGGGGACTGTCTGCTCCAGCGGTGGGATCATCCACAGTCATCTCTGACTCTTCAGTCCCGTTGACAGCTGCTTCATCTTGTGGACTCTGTGCAGGATTTAACTGCTTATCGGGTGATGTCTCTGCTGGAGGTGACGACACATAAACGACTGTGTTCTGTTGGGAGTTGGAGGTCAGTTTTGCAGTACTTGCTTCTTTCTCATTTCTGATCAGATGTCTTTGTTTATGCGTAGCTGAAAGTGAAGTGGGGGAGTGACTGGGTGAGTCGGTGGTCGATGTGGGGTGACAGGGTGTCTCCCTACCTCCCTCCTCCTGTGGCTGCAGGATGTCTGGGAATCCCAACTCTGTCAGTTGGATATCAATGGTGTATTCAATGGACATGACTGCTGGCTGAGGAGTCACGAAACAGAGAGAGGCAGGTGTTCAATTACCATGTGATATTTATAGCTTCAAACATTAAATTATGGTTTATTTATAACCTGCACAAATAAATACTGCCACAAATGTTTAGTTCACCTTACCTGTCGACATCTGTGTAAGAATTCCTCTGGCTCTCTTCTTTCTTTTAAACGTTTCCTGCAGTCTTCATAGGAATCCCATTATGGCACACCTTACCGCGCTGTTGGCCACCTCAGCTCACCTGGCAGGAGGGCGGGATGATGACAAAGCGTGGCAGCACAAGCTCTACCTTCGATGTTAGCTTGTATTTTTAGCCCAAAGCTAATGCGACGCGCAATACGAGCGACAAATAACAAAAAAGCATTCGCCGCACACGACGCTGAAATAGAGCGTTAACAATGAAGCAGCTAGCTAGCCGCAAACTCACTTCAGCCGAACATTGGTGTATTGAAGGGGACAAAAAAGGAAAACAAATGAAGCAGCGCAAGGAGAGAACAGCGACACTAAGGAAGCAGCGCTACTAGTGTCTGGGAGTGGTATTACATCTAACAGCCGCAGCACAAGTGCGCATGCGCATCTTAATAAAATAAGCTTTCTACTTTTTTTTCAATTTGGCATAATACAGGTAATACTTTTGTACTGCTGCCCTTAATAATATACTATTTTTAGCAATGGATGATTTTATTTCTGTTCATGTAACCCATCCTCATGATCTCCTCCCAAAATAAACATATGGGTTTTCTTGTGTTATTTTATTTTTTATTTTTATGTTATATTTTTAACTGATGTGAAGCACTTTGAATTACTTTTATTGTATGGAAGGTGCTATATAAATAAAGTTTGATTGATTGATTGATTGATATTTGTGGGTTGCAGATTTTATGAACTGTGAATTCAATTGATGGTTTTTAGATTGTTCCTGTAAGATTAGATTTTTTTTTAGTTGTTTTGATTGTGAGGTTCATCCAGTAGATGTTTAGACTTACATTTGCGTGTGTATTAATGAAGGATTTTTATATTTAAAGTCAAAGTGTTTTAGAAACTCTTACTCAGGTTTTCAATTAATAAAAACTGGAAAACTAATTTTTAAGGACCACCATCTATGAAGAGTACCTTATCAAACTATTGATTTATTATTCTTGACCGAGTGCAGCACTCCTTGTTTTTTATTAATTTTTCTTCTCATGTTCTAAGTTCTTTGCATGGTACTGGTTTAAGACATAGAAATGCACGGTATTAAGTTATTCATGTGTACAGTGTAGGTTAAATATGAAATTAAATGTACATTCACCACCATTTAGGACATAAACACCATAAAAGCCTTCTATACAAATGCATATAAAAGATTTAAATCCCCTTGTGTGACCATAAGGTATCTTTAAGGATTTTATTTGAATATATAGACAAGCACAGCAAAATAATAGTCTAATCCTAGACTATGTAGTAAGAACATTCCAAATACACTGTGTAGCTTATATTAAATATTCAACAGTTTTAATGGTTGAGGCACATAAACCAAAGCAGCACTTATTAATGCTAACTTTGCAAACAACATAGCAAAATTCTTCACCACGTCTTTTTTAATTGTTAAAAAGGTCATTCTTTATATTAAAGCTATTAAATAAGGCACTAATCTCAAAGCCTGTTAATAATCAGGGTATGTCTTGTTCTAAGAATACAAATCATGCCATCAACACAGACAATCCAGCGCAGCGTTTCAGGTTGTGTTCCTGAAGATAGATGTGAGAATAAAGACAAAAAGTCAGGATTTTTCTTCAGCAGCCTCCCTTGGGATAGCATGATTTATTACATTTTTGCAGTGTCCAGACACATCGCAGTGGGGAGAGAAACAATCCAATCAGTGAATAGCACATGATATACACAGTTCCTTAAGGGATTCTAAGGCATTAAAGAGCCACAAGTCCCATTTAAGAAATGTCTAAGACATGATCAGTATCTTGATAAGTGGAAAAATAAAGGAGTACATTTTTAGCATAAAGACAAATCAGGATTATAGTGGATCATTTCTGCCCACATGCCACACACTCCACATTGAATCTGGAGCACTTCGCCAAAATTAAATTTAAGCAGAACCTAATCATGTTGTTTTAAAAATCTTCCTCAATGAGACTTAATTTAGAAAGTAACGTAATCAAAAATATTAACTGTAAAAATGCACAATATGACCCAGAAGCTGTACATAACACATTTCTTTTGACAAACTGTCTACACATTCCAACATAGTATCTTCACTAGGCAACTAATTTACTTCAAAATATGTACTTATCCAATCTGCTTGGAAATAAAAGAGGGAAAAAAACAACATAAAAAAACTTTAAACCACAAAGTGAGTTAAAGAACTCAAGACACCGAGTAATAAATTCACACCAAATGCATTTCACACTAAAAAAAAAGAAACCTCAAATCATTTAAAAAGTTAATCAAAACAGTTTCTGTTTATACAAATAAACTATGTTTTATGACAAATGGTGTAATAGATGGATTTAACATTTGGTTAGTCAATTTAGGAGATGTGTCGGTTTGTCCAACATTTCAACAGCTCATAATCACACTCAGCTTTAAATCCAAAACTCGCTAAAATGTCATTCTCCAAACCATTTCATCTGGAACATCAGCTGGAGTATGAGATCTCCAAGGTTAAAAGAAAAAAAGGACAATTCATGACTAAAATCTTCAAAAACCATAAACTTTCTGCAAAGTCCCCACATCTCAATTATCTCTTTGCACTTGGGTTTTCAGGCTTTTCCTCCGGGTGGCTTTTCTGGTGAGCTTTCAAGGTGCGCTCACGGCCAAAGCTCTTCCCGCAGGTTGGACAGGCGAAGCGGCCGACGGCGTGAGCCCGCGACATGTGGGCGTCCAGCTGCTCAGGACGGGCGAAGCTCTCTTCACATTCTTCACAGGGGTGAGCTTTCCGCGGGGCGTGTTTCTCCTTCTTGTGATTGCGGAGCTGAATCAAGCTGGGGAATGCGAGGTCACATTCAGAACAGGGGTGCTGACGGGCCGGAGCCGGATCTACTTTAGGTTTCTTCTCCTTTTCTGGAGCTTCACTGTCATCCTCGGGACTTTTCTTATCTTCTGTATCTGATTTTGGTGCCGCTTTAGAAGGACGGCCACGCTTTGCTCCGCCCGCTTTGCCTTTTTCTTCTGCTGGGGTTGTTGCTGACTCTGATGTGCTGCTGGCCTTCGCTGCCTCCTCAGACACCTCGGCCTCATCCTTCTTTTTCCGCTTTCCCTTTTTCTCAGCAGCCGCCAGCTCTTCAGCTTTGGCTGGCCGTCCACGCTTCTTGATGGATGAAGTGCTGCCGTTGCATTGCTGACCTTCAGGGTACTTCTCCTGGTGCGCTAAAAGCTCGGATTCAGCTTCAAATCCCTGACCGCACTTCTTACAGCGATGGGTTTTTGTTGGGTCCTCTGTCTGTTCCGTAGTCTCTACTTCCGGGCGAGGATGCTGGGTCAGGCGATGGGCACGCAGCAATCCAGCACTCCGGAAGGTTTCATTGCAATCTTTGCATACCATCTGTTTCTCTGGACACACCTGTCTTCTATGGGCTGTGAGCTACAAAGATGAGAAGTAACACAAAAACTTTAAATACAAATTTGAATGTGGTCAATAGTCAAAGTAAAATAATTTAATTGCTGTGAGAGAAAAGTTTGCCAAATATTCACCACATGTCCGTTGCCTGGTTTTCATTCAAGCAATTTTCTTAAAAAATATATCATACTCACTTCAGAGAATGTCTTAAAGCTCTCCTTGCAGTGAACGCATTTG
Organism: Dascyllus trimaculatus; assembly: GCA_024666655.1. Lineage (NCBI taxonomy): Eukaryota > Metazoa > Chordata > Actinopteri > Pomacentridae > Dascyllus > Dascyllus trimaculatus. The sequence goes on along the minus strand of CM045451.1, from coordinate 9,767,966 downwards.
AAGGGCTTGTCATCCTTGCTGTGTGTTGGCTGGTGCTGTGTCAATTCCTCAGACGACAGAAATGTGCGGTCGCACACGTAGCATGTGAACAGTGTGTTACCCTGTGAAAACATAAAATAAAGAGAAGCAACAGTTAAAGAGCAAAGATTATTACAATCACTTTAATTAACAAAGACAAAGAAAGTGTATGAGCTTCTCTTGAGTAACTGACAACTACAACAGTAACAATATTACAGCTAAATCAGTATACATAAGCCACACTTTCAAATATAAATCCCACTTATAGAAAACAACTTCCTCAAAAACACAAGAAATGCAATTTGCACGCTGTTTGGGTTCTTTGTGAGTATCTTTTTCTGCATTGCAATTCCATTAACATCACACGAATATAAAAATTAAGGACCACAGAATATGACAGACTGGGCCTTTAAACTACTGTTGGCAAAGTACTCGACAATATATGGTGCCTTAAGAATACAAACTTGTTTTTTTACGTATGCTAGTAATTTCAAGTGAAAAAAACAGAAGGGAAAAACAAAAACAAGTAGTGGACCACGAAAATCATAGCATCAATGAGTGCAATCAAGTAGGGCTGAGCATGAAACCTCATTAAAAATACCACTTAAAAAGCAAACTTAGATAAATTTTGGCCTATACAACTGTACTTAATAAATGACACAAATTCATCACATCGAGGTGACGTATTTTAAATCTTACCTGCTGAAGCTGTTGCTTATATTCTTCCCTGTGGCTCTTCTTCATGTGCCTTTCCTTGGCTTTGGCACTGCAAAATGTGATGAAGCACTGGAAACACTGCAGATTTTCATGCTGGTCTGAAAGCACACAGGAAGTTTAGAGAGATCGCAGAGAACAAGGTTAATGTTTAGTTGCTTTCAGGTACCGGAGTTCAACTTGTGACCAAGGCTCCACTTACAGGGTTGAACAGTGGTTGTTGGAGGTCCATTCAAAGTGATGGGTTTGTATGGTTCTGCTGGCTTTTCAGGGGGAACTTCTGGAGGGGGATCCGGCAAGCCCCGTCCCATCACTATCTCCTCTATGTTCAAAATTTCCGAGTCCATCGTTGGATGCTGGGTGGTCTAAACAGGCACTCACGATAGCTTTCCTGGATTCAGGTAAAGAACAAAACAGGAGAAAATAATGAACTGAAGACTGAACATCATGTGGAAGAAAGGCAAGTGTGATCAACAGGTAGAACTGCAACGATTAATCAATTAATTATCAAATATGAAATCATTGCAAACTGTTGTGATGATCAACCAATAAGGTTGAAATTTTCTCTAGTTTAAAGGCAAAATTCTCTGATTTTAGGGTCTTAAATTTGAATTTAAACATATTTTAAATATCTTTGTTGGACACAGGATATTTTTACGTTAAAATGGGCTTAAGGAAACAATGATCTAAATCATTTCCGGCATTTTCTGACAGTTTATATAATTAATAATCAATCGATTTGTCGTCAATGTAATCGACAATGAAAATAATAGTCGCAGCCCTATTGGCAGCGGGTAACATAACACAGTTAAAACCCTACAGATGCAATCATTTACGTTAAGAATCACTTACGTTCAGCAAATCACAGCAAAAGAGCAAATGTCCCTCTAGTTAGGCTGAGATTAATAATTCTAAAATAAGAGTTTACTGAAGCCACAGCGCCTTTACCCAGCGGTTATTAAACTACTAGCCAACGGGAAACACTGAAGTTTAAGCTAATATTGGCTAACGTAACCTAAGGCCGCTAGCTAAGCTAACTAGCGCCATGCAAGCCTACAAGCACCCGAGTTACAGTTACCTGAATAAAATGTCTTTCGCGGTTGTTGCAGGTAAATTGGAACCGTTTGCACGCAGGGTAGCTCTTTAGTTTAATATCTGTGCACGGAGCTAATCTGAAAACACCAGGGTACTTGAGCGGGCTAACGCCAGCTAGCTTTCTACTGGTTAGCTAGTTAGCGCTAACAACACTGGCTGCCATTCAAAGAGCACCGCACACTTTCCGTTGCCTTTTCAAGTTTTGACTCGCTGGCTGCCGCTTAGGTGCATCTGCCGCGAATAAATGTGAGCCACGGTTGTACCTACACACACACACACACACAGCAAACAGATTAAATCACAATACCAGATTGAGTGGAGGCGTACGTTACCACTAACCGCTCTTTGAAGGTAGTTTGACTGTGAGAGTTGACCCCACAGAAGTACAACCCATAGATCGGACACCTCTCGATGTGCAGTGGTAGCCGCTGGTACAGCTAAGATGGCCGCCGGGGAGTCGTTCGGTCTTGTTATTGCTTCATATTCGGACAAAACGCTCGAGTATCAAATGTAAATTAGTCACGTTTTCCTGTTACACAACACAACTCTGCATTGCACACTCAAAGAAACACAACGCTAAAAACAACGCACAAAACTTCAATAGTTCCGCTGTGTAAACTCGCATTACAGTACCTGATTCTGTTTTCTAAATGTTGCCTATTATTTTGAATAAATTGACCTAACTTATAAAATCAGCTACAGCACACGAAAACTATGCAGCTACACCTTTACAGACGTAAATTTAAACTAATATTTTCTAGTCGGTGTGATTCTATGTTTGATTTTTATCACGTGACCCAAAACAACTTGTGAAAAGAACTTATTGTGATTTTAATTCATGCAGCTGATTTTAATCACACAACTGTAAATGAGTACCACAAATAGTGTAAACTGTAGCCCTTTTTACTGAAATTTTGTCCATAAAAGTAAAATCTTTTTCAGTTAATCCTAAACCACTGTATATTACATTACATATTACAAGATGTTAATATTTTATACCAGCAACATTGTCCTCCTGCTTTATGTAGATAAAATGTCAGTAATCTTGTATTGATTATAAATAACTATATTTATTCCTATAAATGAAATCTGCACAATTTTGCACTGAACCATTTATACACTTCAAATGCTGCTTTATGCATATTTATAAATGTGCATAGTAGTTACGCATTCATTTCCCTTTCTTTAAGCTGTTGTTTAAATCCATATGTGTCTTTAGTGTAAGTACTTTGAAAGCAGAGAAAATCAAACAGTGTCAAGTTCTGGGCCAATAATGCTAATTCTTATTCTGGTTTATTTGTTACTTACAGTTAAGCCCCAAATTATTCACATCCATGCCAAATTTTCATTCATACTGAATTTTTATTTGACCAGTAGGTTTATTCCCTCTGAAAATTACATTAAGAAGTGGCAAAATATAGTAAGACACTGTGTTAGAGATGGTAATGATGAATTTGTACTACTTCTGTTTTTAATCTTTCAACTGAAAATACTTTGTCTAAGGTTATTCATACCCTTTCCAAGCCATCAGTGCAAATTCTTTATTTGTCACCACATAAATCAAACAGTTCTTTCTGCATGTCTCCACTGGGATTTCGCTCCAGAACTGATTACCAAAACCTTTCTTCTTTATCCAGTTGAGCTTTTGTGCGTCTGTCTTGGACAAGTGCAGTCGTCCTTGGTCTGCATCCATGGAGACCAGACTTGTTCAGTGTCTGCTGGAGTGTCTGTCTTGAGGTGTTGCTACCAGAACTGCCTACATTCATCCAGATGGTCTTGTTGCTGATCCTTGAATTCCTCTCGGTGAGGTGACGCTGCTAACCACCGAGCCACTGTGCAGCCCCTTACTACAACAATTCGAAATAACATTGATTCTGTATTTTCTTCCAAATTTGCAACTATTCCAAATGGTATAGATAAGTTTAAACATGGCATTTTAAGCAAAAACTGTATCATTAACAGCTGGAAAACAGTGTCTCACCCTCTTTTCACACTTGCGTATGTCATCTCCAGCTATAAGAAACCTACTGTTAAAACAAAAAATTACTAAGTCAAAATTTGGTACTAGTATGAACAATTCTGGGCTTAACCATTATGCATTTTTCACTCTATCTGTTGGTATAATGTTCTCTATTATGTCTGTAGTATTTGTTCGCTGATATGCAAACAACATACCTCTTGTATGAGTATTTAATTTATTAATTTATGGATTAGTAATGTTTCAATACATGTTGGCAAGAATGGCCCCAGTGACCTGTAAAGATGAATTTATTTATCTTTTACATGTCACTGCAGGAAAAGCACGTGCAAATAAGAAAATCAGAGATGACCGAGTTGCATTTAGCTGATTCAGTTTCATTGTGTTACCAGCCTGGTATTAAGCTTACTAACTTCCTGCTGCAGTGACTATGATATTTGAACGAAAAGAGCTATCGGTCAGGTTATTAGTAATGAAATGTTGGGGAAAAAATGTGTATCGCGCAGACATTTGTCAATACAACTTTAAAAAAAAAATCAACAATGCGTGATTTATTCATCTGTATTTTATTTTCTGAAATTCAAATAAATAATGTTCAAATTCATAGAGCCAAAAAATACGCTCGTCATGAAATGTAAACTGGATCAGGTTAAAATTAACAGTAAAAAAAAAACATCATGGTGACCACAATGTTAAAATTATATTTTACATTTCTCTTGCAGCACAGTGTATGGCTATGAGTCTTTTTACATTTTCCTTTGAAGGCAAATTAATATTTTTTTATACAATGGCTCAATGACATAGTAAGCCACGTCACACAGCATTCGCTTTCTTTTTTACACTGCATAACAAAAATCTTACAAAAGAATGACACTGCCAGAGAAAGGCAACATGGGAAAGTTGTAAGGACAGAGGAGATGGGTTTACAAACACCAACAGTTACATTCTAAATCAGACAGCATGTAAGGTAAAGTCTGTAGGGGACGCTACTCCTGTCCCAGACTCCATTCGTTATGGAAATTCAAGAAGCAGTTGTGGTTGCGTGAGATACAAAGAAAGACGCAGCACTTAAGGCATAGCACTCGTGATGTTCTCTGACAATCCCCAAAGCGACACCTGCCCCCCTCTCCTTCTGCAAGCTGCTCTGGCCAGTGGCCTGAACCATCGTACCGTGTTTCCGCATCCGGCAGAGGATTTTCCTCCACCAGGATGGGATTTGGAGTTTCATTTGTCGCTTGAGTCTTCTCCGGGGGGGGTTGAGGTGGAACAGAGTCCTGGGTATCAGAGCCGCTGGAGAGGATCAAAGCCTTGGACACCTCCAGCCTGAAGGCCATGAGAGTCAAAGGTGCAGGTGAGTCCTGCCGGTACAGCAGCCAGGAGTTCACCAAAGCTAGATCTGTGAGGTACCAGAGCACCGCTTGGGGCCAGCAGGTAGGCGCCGAAGCAGTGAGGGGAATAGAATAGAGGTTCTTCAGATCTCTATTAAGACGAGCCGACTTCTGGGCCTTCTCAAAGCTGTCGGTGAGACAGGCCATGCTCCTCCGGTTAATCCCAGCGGTAGAAAGAATGAAACCACAGTGTGATCTGCGCAACATCAGCTTCCCGTCTGAGCTCACAAACTCATCCCCGATCTGTCCTCGTGCTCCCACCACCCGGCCCGCTCCATGAACCCCGGCGACTAAAAGGCGCTCAAGCATCGCAGGGGTGGAGAGCTCCTGTTTGCAGAGGAACACCATGCTGCCTTTGGGGACCATTTTCTCTACAGCATCTTCCTTGTCTGAGAGATCCAGTTTGAGATCCACATGCAGGAGCAAACCACCAAATCCGATTAACGTAGTGCAATGGAGAAACAGCTTGTTGTGCTTCTTCCCAGTCAGACAAAGCGGATATTGGTCAACTGCGTAATCGCCTTCCCATCTCAGTGACTGGCAACCTGCTTTGAAACGGCACAACAAAGGCCGAACCTTCCACAGGGGATCAGTCTGTGTTTGTGAACTGTTCATGTCATTTGCACTTCGGCACTGCTGAGGAATTACACTTTGCCTGTTTGGGCAAGTTGTACCTTTATGTGCATTCTGAAAACCACTATGATGCGTTTGTTCCCGTTCATCGCTGTCGGCCGGATCCTTTGAAGTTAGCTTCAACTTGCGAGACATTTCGAGGAAGCGTGACAGCGGCATCGCTTCAGCAATCAAGGGCACCTTCGTCAAATCCTCCCAGTAGAGCTTCAGACTTGGAAACTAAAAACAAACCAAATAAATTACAACTTTTAGTGGTTTTGTGTCTCTTTAATCATTTAGGAAATCAATGAAATGGGAATACAAACCTTCAAAGTCCCCATTGCAATGTGGATGCCAACAAAGCGTGCGACCTCTCTGGCTGTGACCGGGTGAGGCATGTTGGATAACTTATTTGTGCAACTGGCAATTTCCAGCCAGGTATCCCAACCAAAATATCTGGAGAAGTAATCAATGGGCTCTCGGGTTCTGTTTTCATCTCTGGGTGCTTGGAGCTGGCTCGATGAGGATGGAAAACTAAGGAAATAAAAGGTAAGTAAACAAGAAAACCCTGAGTTCATCCTTAATGACCTGGTTTAAGAACATTTTTAGTTACAAATATTTCTGCACAATTTGACTATATCTTTGTTTACCTTTGTGAGGTTTGATCCGGCTGTTGTGCGCTGCTGCTTTGCTTCTTGTAGAAATAAGCCATTACTTCTGCTTCTGAGTCAAGCTGAGGATCACGCAACTCAAAGCCTCCCACATCTTCTTCATCGGAACTCTGGAGGAGAAAGTCGCGGAGGTCTGGCGGATGCTGCCACTCAGAGTCTGACGCAGCTAAAAGATCGATTATATAGAGATGAGACATTGTAAGTATGAGCAGCATTTTTAATGAACAGCTCAGAACGTCACTCTAGTAGTTCAAAGTAAATCAAACCTTGTCCATCTGCAAAGTTGCTGACCCCTGGTTCTGACAACAGACCTCTGACTCTTGTTTCCTGGTAGTCTGGTGCAGAATGGCTCCCTTCATCTGCTTCAACAGAGTCAACATCAAAACAGAGGTCTGCCTATAATGTTTGCTAAAAATATAAATGGAAAACACAATTACTCACGCATATCACAATCTGCTGTTTCATGTTCTGTCTGATTTGCATCGCCGGACCCTTCTGGCGTTAAACTCCCCCTGCTGCTCTGAGGAGCTCCCAGCAGAACCTCCCTCTCCTCCTCCTTTACCGGGTAAAAGATGCACTGGTTGGTGTTGAACTCCGGAGTGATGCGGCAGTCTCTTGTCGTCTCCTCGCTGTCCATTACTGAAAGTCCAGAAAAAACATCATCAATCAATCATCTCCAACTAACACAATGGCTTATTTAATTATCACCTGTTATCTGAAAAGGCTACATTTTCTACACTGAGTAAATGACAAAATAAAATACTTATTCTGTTGAATTATCCTAATCAATTTCTGGCTCTGCCTATACTTAACGTCTGCTTATCTACTTATCCAATTCATAGCAAAGGAGGACATGAGCACATTTTCCAAAGTGTTGAACCACTACCTAAAAGTGTACCTTCAATTCTTCTTAATACCTACATGGGGTGACTGTGTTTTCATTGCTGACCGGCTCCACATTCCATCGGATGTGTTTGCTGCCATGTGTAGCCGAAGCGTCATTCAGCACGAGGCTGGTTTCCTCTTTCACCAGAACAGTCCTTATATCCCGATGGTGCTGCGGCTGCACACTTGCACTCTGTCTGTTTTGACAGGTGGCTGCAAGCATCAGTGGATCCGAGTTGTTCTCTTCGACCTTGATCTCCCCGCTTCCAAGAACTTGTGCTTCATTCTCACCCTGGAATGAAAACACATGTTGTAAGACCAAAGTGTGGAAGTCGCTGTCCTGTTTGGTATTCTTGCTACAATTAGCACCTCACCTGTCTTTGATTGTTTGTCTCTGTCGTCAGGCACTGCTCCTTCTCAGCACTGTGTGTGGAGGTAAGAAACTTCTCCAGTATGATGCCTGGAGACTGGTCAGCCTCCCTGTCTCCTCCCTGCAGCTCTCCTCCATTCATTCCCTCCCTAGCGCTAGCGGTAACAGGCTCCAGCTCAAACACAACTTGTTTTTCGTAAGATTCCTCTAATGTAGAGGGAACTGAAGGCAAAGGTACAACAGGAGCTGTAGCTTTGTTGGCCTGGCATACAGGACTCGTCTCCAGCTGTGAAATCTTGATCTCAGAGTCCATCATTTCTGAATCTGAGGTGACGCGATGTTCTTCATAAACCACCTGACATTCATCCTGTTCCTTCTCTGATTCAGTCCCTCTGGCAGTATCTCCAGCTGAAACTCTCTTCGATACCGCATCCCTTTTTAGACGTCCCGTTCCTCTTCTTCTACCTTTTGCAGCGCTATTTGCAGAAGCTCCTTTCCTTCCATCTTTTTTCTTCTGGACTAACGTTTCTTCCTCTTCTTCTTTGATCTCCACTTGGTGCGTGGAACATGACACAGTTTGTGAAGTCAGATTTGTCCCTGTTGTCTCAGGATGTTCGCCAGTGCTTCCACCCTCAGAATTGCTGCTTCCATTTGATTCATTTTGGGGAACAGTGTTTTCATGAGAAGCTGGATTATCCCTCTCATTCTGCTCCCCAACAGTGACTAAATCTACCTCTAGAAGCAAATCCTCCTTAACATCTTCATCCACGGCTCCCTGGACTTCAGATTCAGAGGTGGGATTCTTCATGGTGTCTGCTTCTCGCTTGTCAACATCTGATGGTAAAGGTTCTCCTGTCTCAGATCTCTGTGTCTGAGTGGAGGTAGTTAAAGGGGATTCAGATGTAAAAGTTGGAAGAATCTCGCCATTTTCCATTTTCTCAGATGATTGGTGAACTTCAGGAGATGTATGCAACCGATTATCTGCTTCTGTTTTACTTCCACCCTTTTCCTCATAGGCACTGACGTCAACATCTGGAGGAGGAACGGGAAAAGACGGAGATGGAATCAAAGCTGGAAAAGAGACACTTCGCTCTCGGTCCTCTAATGCCATCTCTCCCATCTCGGGCTCAGTATCCCAGTCTGTAGCAGCACGCATCACCTCCACAACCTTATTTTGCTCTTTCGGAAGCTGGTAAAGATCCAACCTGGAGACGCCTTCGAAGATGTTCCCATTGGTGTACGTGAGACTGGGACTCTCCACGATGTGCACGGTCGTCTTGTGCTTCTGTAGGGACGAGACTTCACCAAATTTTTCCCCACAGTCCTTACACTCTAAGGCACGCTTGGAATCAGAAGTTATAACTCCTTCAGCCTCCACTTTCGAGGAGGCTTTGCGTTTCCTGGTGGCCTTTGGCTTGGTGGGCAGGGTCTCAGGTGGCTGATGGGACACCTGCAGCGAGGACAACAAGGAAAGATTTTTCTGGTTCTTCTTGGCTCGTCCTCCTTTTTTCCTACCCTCTCCTGAGAGATTATTTGTAGATGCACTTGTTGGATGCTTGAGGTTAGGAGGTAAAGTCTCTGATGCCTGGCCTGATGCCTTTGAAGGGTCTAACTTGTAAACTTTCAGCTGGGGCTGTTTATGACCTTTTAATAGAAGCAGAGAGTCCTGTATGATGTGCGAGCCAGCCTTGTCTGTCTTGTTAACTTTTTCCTCTTTTGCCAGGTTTTTCTTTGCCTTCCCACTCTTTGCATTCTTGGGCTGATCTTTTTGCAGGATTTTTGTTTGTTTTTTCCTTTTAAACATAGGCGATGCTACGGTCTTGTGCTGACTTATGCGCTTTACACCCCCCTTGGAGGCTTCTTTTTGTTTTTTCATTTTATTTTTTCTTGTATCCTCTTTGATTTCTTGCACCTGTGGACCCTGGGTTGATGAAGATGATTTGACTTCAGCTGTAGATAATGCATTTCCCACTGTTTTGTCCTTTTTTCCCTTTCTTCCCTTCTTCTCAGATACTTCTTTTTTCTCTGAGAGTTTTTTTGTAGGCATTTTACCTCTTATCACATCTTCCTGTATTGGCTGACGCTGCTGTGATGGCTTCCTCTGTTTCATGTTTTTCTTCTCTTTGCTTTGTGGAACAAATTTAACAACAAGATGAGACTTTTTTGTTCTTTGGCGCTTCGCAGGTTTGGCATCAGTTTGTAAATCATCCTTGTACTTGGATCTGACCAGATCTTGCATATATCCTTGAAAAATTAAAGTCCTGGCTGACTTTCTTTTCCGTACTTTCACCAGCTCTTGAGCTGACATTATATTGACGGGCAACTCTGAGATCTCTGACACTTGATTGGTCTCTAACTGTGACTGAACCTCTTCTTGAGTACTTTGCTTCTCAGCTTCAGAAAGGTTAGTCTTGTGATCTACAAGCAGGTCCTCAGATGACACTTGCTCAGCCTTTTCTTGTGTCTCTTGTAGTGAGTCTCTTTGCACCACAGGATGGACCTGATCTAGAACTACTGTTTGCATCTGTGAATTAACATCTTCTTTGGAATGGGTTCCAGACTCAGTCGGAGCAAGTGTTTCTGGTGGAACAAAAGAGCAAGAGGAGAGGTCCTGCTGATGTGGTTGTAAAGGTGTCAGCTCCAATTCAACTGTAGACATGAGTGGTGGGACTGATAAGCTACTCTGTTGCTCTTCTGTTACAGTCTGATCTGCAGACTGTTGAGAAGTCTCCAGGTCAGTGCTTAAGACCAGAGAAGAGGAAGGAGGGATTTCATTTTGTGGCACAGTTTGGGTCTGTTCCAGCTCCAAAGTCGGCATCAAAGCGGGCGTAAGTTCTAATATGATTGTTTGCTCAAGATTTTGTTGGAGATCTGCAGGATCAGAGTGAATTGCACTAATCTCAGGTTGTTGAAGGATCTGATGCAGCACCTCTCCTTCAGTTCTCACTATTTCTTCAGCCGGAACGAGTGTTAGCTCAATATTTTCACCTGTTGCTATGTGGGAGCCTAATTCTGAGAAAGAGGGATTTTCTAGGTGTCCATCTGGAGTAATGGGTTCCAGTATTATTGTTTGCTCCATTGAATCACATGGGTTGTTTGAAGGGTCCAGTTCAACTGTCTTAGAGTCTGTCTCTTTCAGTCCTATAAAATCTATCTGTGGTGGGCTGAGATTTAGATTTACTGTCTCTGCCAGTTGTGATATCTGCTGCACTTCCAGCGGCGGGGCATGAGGTGGTACCTGCCCCAATATGACCACTTGGTTCACTTTCTGCACATTTCCCAAAGATTCAATAAGTCTGCGAATCTGTTCTGTGTCAATATTGGCATCAACTTTTTGCAGTGGTCCATTGGGCTCCACCTGCAGTAGTGCTGGTTGGCAGATGGATATTGGAGTTATGATGGGTGTACTTTGTTTCACTTGCTGCCCTACTAGGATGGTATGACGGGCTGGAGTAGGCAACACACAGTGCTCTGCGTTCATGTGATGCAGCCGAGATCTGGAAGTCTTGAAAGTGGCCTCGCATACAGTACAAGGATACTTTGTTGCAGAAGCACCTAAAGACAATAAAGGAGGAAAGTTAAGATGTGGTGTTTTAAACCATGAAACTATACAGAATTTTCTGCAAGCTGACAAATACGAGGGGTGATCCAAAAGTTCTGATGTAAAGAGTCAGGCGACCATGAGACATCAAGCTATCAACAGCAGGGCCTGTGTTTTGCAAGTTTTTGTGACCACTGGCATTTTTGATTTCTCCATGTACAGCAAACTGGAGAAGAAAAGGTTTCGTGTCAGTGAACATCACTGGGGATGAAAGCAGATTCTGCAGCTACCATCGCAAGAAGAAATAGGAGTTTTCAGAGGTGGAAAAGACTGCAGTTTCTAAAATATGACAAGAAGCATCACGGGGCTGTGCTACGTAGTGAGATTAATAGGTTAGCAAAGTATGCTGACTGAGAGCCAGAGTTTTCAGTACCACGAAGGTTGATCTCTTTTAACCTGTCTAGATCACCATAGCGACTGATGCTGCACAGCTAACCTCTCCTGTTTGGTTCAGATTATTAGATTTAAAATAACTGTACAGAGCACCACCCTTTTACCAGTTCTTCTCCTGATCATATTCTCTGACAGAAATGCTGGGAGTGCTGAATAGCTGTGCAAAGAGAATACTTTGAGGGGGATGCCAGCCAAGTTTGAATGTGCAGTTTTTGATTTTTATAGGCATAGTATTGGAACTTTTTGATCACCCTTAGCATAAGTTGTTTTCCAGAATTTAACAACTGAATTAAGAAAATGGGACTAAGACTGAAAGTCTACAGTCGTGCTAGCAGTTCTGTGAGGCGAAGCATAACAGAGCTTTGAACTAAATGCTAAAGTCAGCATGTATAGCTGTTTATTACTTTAGTTTAGCATATTAGCAAGCCCACATTTTGTAATTAGCTCACCACCAGTCCAGCTGAGGCTAAAGGGAATGTTAGTGGTTTTGCAAATATTTAATCAGAATCCAGAGTTTTGGACACATTTTAATTTAGACCTGATGATGATGATTAATGATAATTTAAATGATCAATAATGTGACTACAATGCATCCTCAAGGGGACACCAATGTCCATACTAAATTTTATGGCACTGCATTCAATAGCTGCCAAGAAATTTCCTAACAAATGTTTTAGCGCTAAGTAACTAAAACATATCTTAGAAAAAAGTTTGTTATCACTTTCATGTGTATACTGATGAGACATTTGTAACATGGGCATTTTTCTTACCATCATTTTTCCTCCGTTTAGCTTTAGCTGTGGTGACTTCTCCATCTCCTTCAGCTCCCTCAGCTCCCTCTGGCAAGTGTGATGCCACGTGTTTCTGCAGAGCTTTGGACATGGTGAACCTCTTTCCACACTCCTTGCAAACATACGGCCTCTCTCCAGTGTGTGTGCGCCGGTGATACTTCAGCAGTGTTAACGTTTTGCAAGGTTTGCCACAGTCTGTGCAAGCGTAACCGTCTCGGCCAAAATGGATCTTTTTATGTACAGTGAGCTCTGAAGACTTGTTGAAGGCCTGGCTGCAGATCGGACACTTGAAGGGTTTCTTCTCTGTGTGGGCTTTCTGGTGGGCCATGAGCTCTGTGGAGTTTGTGAAGTGGCGGTCACACACATAGCAGGCGAAAAGGGCATTCCTCAGGATGCATTGCTCATATTGTGCAGGGTGGCTCAACTTCAGATGACGCTCTTTGCTCTTGTGATCGCTGAAGATGATGTGGCACTCCATGCACTGCAGGGAGAGCTGGGATGCTAGAGAGACAAACATGGCAGGAGGGGGGAGAAAGTTTACATGCATCCATAAACATGCATCCGTGTTCATGTAATAGAGTGTTCATGCAAAGTATGAAAGCTTGCAAAAAGAAAAAATGTGCCTTTGGGGTAAATTCCGCTCCACACATGTAGGTCAAAAGTTTCCCAGAGGAAAAAGGTGGCATGAAAAACAGAAAGGCACCTTCATGTAAAACACACAGCAAATAGGGGTTTGTCTGGGCAAAAGAAACCCCACCTCTTGTACAGTTTCTGCTTAGCAGCCACAAAATGCTTCATACATTTACTGCCACACATTGAAAGTAAAAATTGGAAAACATGTCATTACTTTTCTCTGTGCATTCAAGCTATAAAGATTCTAATAGGAGTCATTTAAATTCTTAGAAACTGTGATAATGTGCAATTAATGAGACATCAGTGCTCTCTGGTGGCCAGACACATAAATGTGCATACCAACAGAAGGGCTGCAACCAACACTTCTTGTCATTGTTGATATATGTGTTGATTAGTTTCTCGATTTAGTTATTAGTTGATTTGACTATAAAATGTCAGAAAAAGGTCATAAATGCAGATCAGTGTTTGTTATAGCTCAAGATGACGCATATCTCAAATATTCTGTTTTGTCTACAACCTAAAGATATTCAATTTGCTGTCATGGAGGAGTAAAGAAACCAGAAAATATTCACATTGAAGAAGCTGGAATAAGAGAATTAAGAGAATGAATGAAATAAATTGCAAACATATCAGCTCAACCAAAATACTGGTCTACCTTCAACTTGCAGTGTTATATCTGGTTGCTACTGAGCACCAGAAGCTGTTAGCGGAAAGACTTAACCAAACTATATAAAGTGTAAGCGTGATTACACAAAAAACCCTAATGTTGTGGCTGATCACTTAAATTCTTATAAAAGTGATGAGAGTTGCCGTGATATCACATTTTCTCTACAATAATATCGTGGCTAAAAGAACACATGGTAATGATTTTTTCACATTGCCGATCAGACGTCAGTAAAATTCATTGTGTTTATTATGTGTTTTGGTTCCTTTTTGGAAAATGCATTAAACTTGAAAAACAAGCGTAGAAAGGTGGAAATGACAATCAGTTTGACCTTTAATTGTTGTGACCAATTATTGGATCCTATATTTAGAATTTTTGCAATTATCTGTTTCTTTAAAAAACTGATTCCTGATTTTAAAAAAACTTTCTGTGGACTATCTAATTAGTTATGCACTATGCATAATAACCCATCAGCACTACCAAATAAATGTCAAAAACATAAATAAATAAAAGTATTTAAACTAGGTTTTGGATTGGAGTTTGTGGTATCCCAAACTTTGACACTAAGACTTTCATTTTTACTGTAAATATTTATAAAATATTGGTCGCCTAGATTCTAATAATTGGTATCAGCCCTGAATAAACTATATTGCTACTGGTAAAGTATGTCGCTTATATGTTGGAGTCAACCAGACAGTCACTGCCACTGGGTTATTCATGATAATATTGTATGTGTATCATTAACATGATTAGTTAGTTAATTCCAGTATATCACAACATCTCCTATAATAAGTGTGCAGTCCTGAATCTGATTCAATAATCAATCAATCCTAGCCTGGTTAAGAAAAGTATAACACAGAAAGATGCACATTCAAGGTATAATACTCACATGTGAGAGGCATAACCAGAGGTTTGGACATATCCATCTTCAGAGGATCCACCATGGCTTTCTTGGAGGGAACATATTTCCTGCCATCACCTTTATCCTGCTTCTTCGCCTTTTGCTCAACACTCCCAGGATTGCTTTTGCCTGTTGGGGAACTTGTCTTTGCAGCAGTGTCCGTCTTTGCAGTGTTTTCTGTGGACTCAGTGAGTGTCGGGGCAGCATTCTCCACTGGTGGTGTGACTGTCATACTGGCAGGTGTTTCTGCTGTTTGCACCCCCGCCTCACTCTCCTCTGCTGCTTCAGTATTAGCAGCTGATGTGTTCCCTTCCTGTTGTGTGTCTGGTTCAGTCTGTGCAGGCTGAGGCTCGGTGTCCAGCGGTGGCTCTGTGCTCACAGGATCGTGGGCCTGGTTCGGACTCTGCATGGCTCCCTGCTTCTCAAATGGACTTGTTCATGTGTTTCTGTGGAATCAGCTGCCACACAGAAACACTTGACTTTAAATTAATACGAATACACTAACACTGATGTGAACTACAAACACCACTACTTTACTGTTTATCTTAGTATTTTTAAGAGAGGTGTATCAATAAGATTTTAAAAAGCAGTAAGCAGCATCTTTGTTAACACAGGGACAGCTGGGAGACCGGGCTCCAAACATTTGAATTACAAAAGAAGACTGATGGAGAAGGAGGGCAGCCGCTGGAGGCTGGTGTGAAACCCAAATTTAACAATTTAGCATGTCCGAATTTACCGCTAGGACACATTTTTAACATGCTAATCTTCTGCAGCCTCCCTAAAATAACCACGAATTCAAAGGTAATGTTAGCTTAGTTAGCCAAATTCATTGATCAGCGGTAAAATAATGGTGTAAATATCGGTATTTCCTATCTGTAAAGCCGCAGAAGATGCTAAATATTGCCTCCCTTCGTCTCCACACACGGCCGTATCTCTGAATCAAAGCAGGAGGATGGAGATTTGAGGTTACCTAGGCTAGCTCGTCCACTCCAAACATCTCCGCGTCGTTTGTCACAAAGCCGACACGGAGGAGCCGCAGACACGCCGACGTCACGGCTGACAAGGAGCGCGGAGGCATCATGGGAAATGTAGTTTCCTCAATCATCTCGCACCTTTATCCACTCTTACAAAGAACTTTTAATAGAGGTGGCCAGACTGTGACTAATAACACTGAGGTGGCACAATGTCTTGCTATTAAATAAAACAATTATTTATTTATTTTTGGTCACTCACAAATCAAATCGTTTGATAATACAGACAAGACTGCCATGTGTACGTACATGAGAACTCATATACAGTAAAATAAGCTTTTTTATGTGACACTCAGTTGATTGAACAAATTTGTCATGCTTTTTTAAAAAATTGTTCATGAAGCACATAACATAAATACAATTTAAAGCACATAGGAGAATTACACATAGGACCCATTTTGAATGCTCTTTTGGTTTTTTCTGTAAAATTTTATTTAAGTAATGTCTTTTTTTTTACCTGATGTTTACTGTCCACACTGAGGGTTTGAAGAGTACAGCAGTGTCAATGCTCTTTATGTCCTGTACATATCGCAGTATTGACACTAAAAAGACTTTGACTTTGACTTAAATTATTATGCCACGAAAACTGTCAGGTCAATTTAATTGGTAATTGTAAATAAATAAACAAATAAAGAGAAAGAACAGCTATTTTTCAGACTTAGAATAAACATTACTAGAAAGTACATTTCCAAGGCGACACAAAAAAAATGTGTATTGGTAAAACTGTGCAATAGTGGCAGTTTGTTTTGATGTTTTGATCATCAGTCATTTGGTCAGTTGGAAACGACTTGCAGGGGAATTAAGTAGTTACTGGAAGCACATTCAAAGCCACTCAGCCCTCAAGTTACACCCAAATTCCTGGAGAACAACATATATTATGGTCAACATTAGGAGAGACCCCTCTCACCCCGGTCACCCCCTGTTCACCTCTTTCCCCTCAGGCAGACTCAGAAGCATCTGCACTCGGTCAAACAGACTGAGGAACAGCTTCTTCCCCGTTGCTGTGGAGAGTCTGAACTCATAATGCACTCCATTACACTCATCACTTTAAGAATATGTGCAATAATTCAACGACAGACGCTTTATAAATGCACCTTACTGTGCATTACATTCCTTCTATTATTTGTGTAAATGTATTTATTAGATTTTATTCATATATATATTCTTATATTTCCTATGATTCATGCTGCTACTGTAGAGATTGCCAACAGGATTTCACTGTATTCTCATGTACATTGACAATAAAGGCATCTTAATCTATACTTATAATAAACATTCCATGTGTTCTTGTTTTAAATTCAGTCTTTTTGGGCTTTCATTAAAGTAAAGCAAATAAACATCACTAGAAACTATATTTCCAAGGATATATAAATAAGTTTTGGTAAAAATGTGCTAAAGTAGCAGATGAGATTTGCTTCTTTTAATGTCTGCAAATTCTCCTTCAATATTTCAGCTCAGTCAAATACAGTGTAAAACTTAAACATAGAAGCCATCAAGGAATTAAAGCAAGGCTAAATGTTGCTTAAAGTAATAGAAGAAAAATCAGCTCTACCCGTTTTTTGAATAATTATTTGTGTCTTATATGATTTTACCTTTACAGGTTGAATTACCTGGTTAGAAATTCTTAAAAGCACACCTACACCTCCTCCCTCACTGAAAAATCCAATTATCTGAATATGCGAATAATTTTTATTTCAGGATATAATTTTCCACCAGGAAAGATTTCAAAACTGGTCCTTGCAGGTCTATATATTTTTTTTTTTGTCTCTTTAGGTGATAAACCTCGAGCAACAGATTCTTTTAAAAGCCTCTGAGTGTCGAACTCCGAACACAAAGAGATGTAACTAAGACCAGAACACATTCTGAGTGCATGTAATTGGCCTACTAATAACAATTTAAGCCCAGTAACATCATTATGACAAAATTATAATACTCTTCCTGTGACATAAATGAATACGTTGCATGTAGAACTGCACATCCTGACAGAAGTAAGCAATATCCGCCAGTTGGTGTTGCTATAGCAGCATGTGATGCAGGATCTTCTTCATGGGGATGCACTCACAGTAACATCCCATCATCACTGTCCATGAAAACCTCCATAAACTGAGCACACTATGCTGCACGGTCATCTCAGATTTTATTTTCTGCACACATTTAATGAGCTACTGTATGAAGTTGTTGTGGGGATTTGTTTGTAGATATGTGCCATGCTGCTTCCTACACTGTAGTCTTATGAATCCCATTCATTACTATGATAGTGCACTAAAGGACGAGGGACTAGCCAGCTCCATGTAGCAGCTCGTAATTATGGGTTTAATCATTTATGAGATTGAAAGTCTCTCGAGTTCCATCAGCTCTTGGGATATTAATAACCAAACCATTACTTATACTATAAACTCTATTAAAATTTCAAAGTGTTGATTGTAGTCGACTGACCAACCGTCTAGAAGCTCAAAGTAATGGCTTTAATATGAGCTATAAAATGCACGGAAGTCCTGCACTCTCACTGCAGCTGCCATTAATTGATATAGTTCTAGGTACAGCAGTATGACCAGATCTCTCAGCCCTTATATTTTTCTCCACAGTGCCAGTTGCCTATGACAGATGTTCAGATTTTGCCATGAAGTGTCCCCATAGATTGCTTTACCATGCAAAAACAATAGATTTTAAATATATATATACTTACATGAATACTTTATAAGCCCTCAGTGTAAATGATGTTTGCTAATTCAGCACCAAAGCGCAATAAGAAGACTATCAGCTCAGTTATTCAAATCACAACTCAGGGTTTTTCAGTCATTTTAAGCAGAAATACAGCCACACTAAAATGACTTTCAGTGATTTTTATTTTTATTTAGAAGTACAGTAGCAGTATAAGGAGAATGAGGTAGCTTTATTTCAGTATATGTTCTCCGTTTTTGCCTCTTTGGTTCATGACGATGCCTTGCAACACTGATTTTCATCTTACATAGCAGAGAATACACATTCAAAATGCTGCACAATTTCATAGCATGTGAGATTAACTGTTAAACTCCCCTTGGACATCAATGACATAATCATAATCATCATCAATTAAAATAGTCCACAGTGTAGTTGTGCAATTGCAAAGTGAAAAGGTTTCAAAATTCTAAGCTCGATAGACAGCAGTTGTGATGAAAAGCTACAGGGATAAAAGCAAAATGCTACCCCAACTTGTACCAACAGCACAGAGTTCTCATCGAGGTCTCCGTGTGAGTAAATTCATGCTTCTACAAGGCTTCATCAATGTCATCCTGAGGTATCGGCACCTCCCCCGTTGCATGCTTTATATAATGCAAATGCAGCTTTTCCACTTCATCAAAGCCCATATCGCATTCTATGCATTCCCATTCCCAGTACTTGTGCTCTCTGTGCATGTTTGCTTCCTGTGGCTTCCTCTCCTCCAGCTCCCCTCCTGTTTGTTGTTCTACAGTTTCTGATTCCATCTCATCAGGTGGACCAGTAGGCGGTTTGGAAAGCTTGTAGTGATGCACTGGCTCCCCACAATCCGACTCCCCAGAGTTTTCTTGCTCCCCAGATGCAGCATCCTCACTTTGACCTTCACTTTTCTGCACATTTTCCTCCTCGTCCGAATTTGCTTCTGGTTCCTCGGTATCATTAGTGACAAGTGTTTCCTTTTTAATCTCTTCTCCCTTTGCATTTACAGCAAAACTCCCCTGAGGCATACTGATGGATCCATAATGACCTTTAAGATGCATTTTTTGGTGGAAAGTTAATCTTCCGGCGTGGGAAAACTTCCTCCCACAGAATTTGCAGCTGTAAGGCTTTGCAGCAGTGTGTGTGTCGACGTGTTTCCCGAGCTGCGCGGACACGTCTGAGCTCTTGTGGTGCTTCTGCTGCCTCGGACCGTGACTTTGCATGTGTTGATCGAGTGACGCTTCATCTCTGAAGCCTTGGGCACAACTCAGACACCAAAACGGGTTGCGTCTATGCAGGTCAACGTGAGCGACCCACGATTTTACGGAAGAGAAGGCTTTGTTGCACTGATCGCACCTTTGTTTAAACCACTGACGTGGCCTGTGAACTCTGAGGTGACTGATCAGCCGTGTTCGCCTGATGAATGACATCCCACAATCTGGACACTCATACTTCTTTAGTTTCTGCTCGGCCGGGGGCTGACTCTTTGCTGGGGCGGCTTCATGCAGACGAAGGTGTTTTTTGAATGAAACCAGGTATGTATAAATCTTCCCACAGACAAAGCAAACGTAAACCGTTCGGACTTCGTTGTTCAGCGACACCGTGGCACCTTCTTCCATCAATTCTCGGGGTTTTGTTTGTGCCAAACTCTGCATGTCACACCCATCAGCATCATCACTCACACCTTCGTCTTCAACATCTGCTTCATGAATCCTGCTGTCGTCCATCTTAGCTTCCTCCTCCTCTTCTTCTTCTTCCTCCTCATCCTCCAGGGCGTGCTGGTGCAGGTGAGTCTTGTAAACCTCCAGGTGTGTAAACTGCAGTCCACAATCCTGGCATGTAATGTTGACTACAAAAGAAAAAAAGATACAGAATTTTATAAACACTTTATACGAAACCATGTCAGAAAATTTGAGTCAGTATCTTGTGATGTTGCCAGTTTAGGTGACAAACAAGTTTTCTATGAAATATTAAGTTACCAGTTGATGTCTAATAACAGCAGGTGAAATGTTGAGTTCTGAGTTTTCGTTCCGTTAAACAGAAAAGGAAAACATATCTGAACAGTATTAGTAAATTCATTTAATCTAGTTGATCATGTTAGTAAAATACATCTGATCTGTGATGACTCTATGAAGTCTAGAGTCAAATAATTTTGACAGCATTCTGTAGATTGGACTCCAGCTCATTTTTGCCCATCTCTGAACTATAGGAAGGTGTGTTTCAGGTGAGGCTATTGCAATATTGAAATGATATAAACTCACCAGCCATGTAATTAGGCGTAATGCAACCTCACACAGCAGCTCTGCCACTAATTCTACTTTTATGAAGCTTTGTTTTTTGTTGCCAAAATGGGGGACAATTCTGCTTTATTAGGGTTTTTCCCGCACAGAGGAATGTTGGCAACCCCTCCAAATAGATTTTAGCCAATGCCAACATGAAGATAAATTTTAAATAAATATATGTTTTAACCAGTTTTGATGACTGAGCTTCTTTTACTCAAGCATATTAGACACTTTTGTTTATCAAATGGTTAGAAATAACAGCAGAATGCATATATCTCTGTTAAATAAGTCTGGAAATTAATGTTTAATACTGAGGTCATATTGAGGTCATAGTGGATGGTGGTGGAGTGCTGGACTGCAGTACTGGTGTTCCTGGTATTTTGTACCTCCCATTACTGTGCACAAGGGGGCAGAATATCAGTAAGACTATCCATCCCATTATCTATACACCGCTTAATCCTTTTGTAGGGTCGCAGGGGGTGCTGGAGCCTATCCTAGCCGACCTGGGCGAAGGCAGGGGACACCCTGGACAGGTCACCAGTCTATCACAGGGCTACACATAGAGAGACAAACATATAACCAAGCTATCAGTAAGACTTTCAAATGTAATACAGTCCATTCCACCACCACTTTACAGCATCACCTTTGTAATGTCAGCATAAACTGAAATTGCAGTGGCTTTGTAAACTTAGAATTTCTGACAGAGCTGCTGTATTGGATTGCAATTCAATTCACAGGTGAACCTAATAAAATGTCAGGCAGGTACATGTTGAAACCAGGAAAGTTTGCAGCTTATCCTTATCAACTGATGTATAGTTTTGTCAATTATTCAGCTGACATTTAATCTACAAACTTTTAGAAAAGTGTGAGAAATGACCGAGGACCAAGGCAGCACCTACAGTTGAGAACCCAAAGATGTGTTCTTTCACAGGAATAAAAAGCAAATCCTGACATTTGACAAGCTGGAAAAGAGGAATGTTTGGAATTTGATTCTGTCAAAACAGCAGATTTAGTTCCCGCTAATCTATAATGGACTGTTTCAACAAAAGACAGAAGAGCTATATTAAAATCAGGATATGACACAGCAAATAAGTCATTTGAAAACCCTGTTTCAATTTTAAATATCCATTCATTACACGTATACACTAATTTACATTCTGATTTTTAAACATGCCAATTTAAAAATTAACTACTGTATAGTTAAACATTTGAATTTCGGTGGCACATTCAAGGTTTTAATTCACACTGAATAAAACCTATGAAAATGTATTTTTTGTGGAATACACTCTTATACACTGAAATCCATATCAATAAACACTCAAGACAAATCAGAAAGCCCAAACATGAACATGAATTCCACCACCACACAGACTGATTAAATTAATCACATAACTCAATAATTTCCATAAGGTTTAATCCATTTATTTTTTCACTTTTAGACACCTTCAATCCTCTTTGTTTCTCAAACAGCAAGTTAAACAAGTAGTCAAACTGGTCATCTCGGGCAAAAAAAAAAGGAAAAACGGAAAGACTTCCATAAATTAATACAGCAAAGTAACATTTTCACTATTAACAACTATCCTACAAGAACAAAATCACTATTTTAGTCTAAGAAATGAACGGCCTTTCAACAACATAGAAATATAACACTGAAAAGAAACAACATAGGAGTTAATAACTCAATTAATACAAAACGTATTGTACAAAACACACCATTACTTCGCTGTTCAGTTTTTCGTACACCGGCATTCCTTTTAACCAATTTGCAAAAATAGTGCACACTGTTAAATTTCATGTGATCTATATTTTTACGCAAAATGCAACTCATTCAGCACAATCTCAGGTGTTAAAGATGACAGCAGCATTATTAGTATATACACACAAACACACACACACACATGTATATACGTATATATATATATATATGTGTGTGTGTGTAGGTGGTGCAGATTTCAGTGTCTTCATAAAGTTTGCAATAAGTAGTGTCTCGACAGCACACTTTATTTTCTCGGGGGATTTTAAATGCATGAGGACAGACGTGCATAAATGTTTCTCAATCTTTTTTTAAACATCTAAATATGAATTCGAACACTTAAGCCAGCAAATCCCCGAAAGGTAATAACAGGGCGCAACTGACATTCATTCAAAAATGGTGGCTCAAAACTACACATTATTAACATCAACCTAAGTGTATAAAAGCGGTTATACTTTCACATTTATACATATACTAGTCCAGTGTAAAGGAAAAGCCTGAGAATAGGAAAGTAACCTAAGAAACTGATGTCTTTTTAAATATAAAGAATCTCAAATTATGTACAAACAAATAAGGTAAATATGTTAATACTTGAGAAAATTAAAGGTCCAACGGAGAATTGTCTAGCTTAATACATTTGGCAGTCTCAAAAAGAAACGGTCCTACAATCTACAGTGTCATTAGTTAGCTGTGCAGTTTCTTTTAACACACTCCGCGGGCATGCTCCATATAGTGCTGGTGCAAATCGGTTTCTTGACAAAAAGTAGTTCCACATTCAAGGCAAGTAAGGCCATCTGTATGTCCGGATGCGACTGCAGCAGTGGGGGCGTCGCTCGGCCTTTTGTAATCGCTGATACATTCCTGGTGGTGATCGATAAGGTCTTGGATTTCACTGAAGGTCCGGGGGCAAACGGAGCAGCGGTACGAGTCGCCGCCGGTACACTGATGAGTTTTGTGGTTTTTTAATGCGGTTGGTGAGAGAAAGGCTTTGCCGCAGAGTTGGCACTTATTGCTACTTTGCGACTGGTTTGTGGTGGGGTTAAACATCGGTTGGCTCATCGCAGGAGACGGAAAAGACTTCGCTTTGCTGTCAGCAGTGGGCAGGCTGGGTTTCAGAAGCTTTGAGGTCATGGCTGCGCTGAGTCTGTAGCGAACCTCATTGGGGAGCCGACAGCGGACTTCGTCGTGCCAGGCGAGGTGCTGCTGCAGCTGATTCTCGGTCCAGAAGCCGTGGCAGCAAAGAGCACAGCAGTAAGGCCGGCTCTTCGCCTTGGTCTTATGGGTTCCTAACTGCTCCTCCGTTTGGAACGCTTTGCCACACTTATCGCACTTGAAGAGGCATTTAACCACATGCTCCAACAGACGGCCGAACGGTGGGGAAGCTTCGGTCTCGAGAGTTTGGATCTCCAGCTTATGCTCCTGATTTGCCTCCATGCAAACTTTCTTGTGCTCAATTAGGCCACCTGCAGAACTGAACTGCTTCCCACAGTCAAGACACGATGCAGGCAGGGGGTCTGATCTGATTTTCTTCTTTCCTCTGTCAACAGGGCTATGTTTCACCATCACTGTATCGCTTTCTGGAGCTGGTGAATCCTCCATCTTGATGATTTCACTGCTTGCGGCGATGGGCTCCATTTTAACACTCAAATGCGCCATATTGTTGCCTTTTGTGCTCTTTGAGTGGGCCTGCCATTTATGAGCACAGCAGTAAGGCTGGCTCTTCGCCTTGGTCTTATGGGTTCCTAACTGCTCCTCCGTTTGGAACGCTTTGCCACACTTATCACACTTGAAGAGGCATTTAACTGCGAGCTCCGGCAGACAGCCGAGTGGTGGGGAAGCCTCGGTTTCAAGAGTTTGGATCTCCAGTTTAGGCTTCTGATTTGCCGCCATGCAAACTTTCTTGTGCTCAATTAGGCCACCTGCAGAACTGAACTGCTTCCCACAGTCAAGACACGATGCAGGCAGGGGGTCTGATCTGATTTTCTTCTTTCCTCTGTCAACAGGGCTATTTTTCACCATCACTGTATCGTTTTCTGGAGCTGGTGAATCTTCCGTATTGTTGACTTCACTGCTTGAGGCGATGGGCTCCGTTTTAACACTCAAATGCGCCGTATTTTTGCCTTTTGTGCTCTTTGAGTGGGCCTGCCATTTATGAGCGCGCAGACCTCTTGCTTTAGCAAAAGTCATGGAGCAGAGGTGACACCGGTGAGATTTTGGTTTCAATGTCACGGACTTGGACTCCCTCCCACTGCAGTTTATATCAGCCTCTTCTGGGACTTGGTCTAACGGTTCTAGTGGCTCATCTTCCTGACAGTCTGCAGCCTCCAGCATTTCACTGTGTTCATTTCCATAATGAGCAGCTAGGAGTGAACTCTGCACAAACGTTTTGCCACATTCTAGACATGCAAACTGCTCCGGTGTGATGCTGCTCTCTGAATCTGGCTCAGTTTTGATTTGACAGTGAGGACTGAACATCTGGTGGCGCCGGAGAATGCGGCGGTTGAAAAACTGTTTGCCGCACTTCTCGCAGTAAAAAGGTCCGTCCTCAGTCTTGTGGCTCACAGACTTCATATCGTCATCTTTCAGCAAGGACTGTGAACATTTCTTATCTTTGTGCCATCGTTTGTGGGAGCCGAGGGCTGCATTGGTCATGAATCGCCTCCCACATTCTGCACAGTGAAATGTTCCCTTACTTGGCTCATCTTGTTTAGGTTTCTTAAACATCATAGAAACAGCTGAATTTGATTTTGCTACAGATTTGTCGTCCTCGGAATGAGTTCTTTTGTGAAAATTCAAAGCTCCCAACATTGAAAAACTTCTGTCACACTCGTTGCATTTGTATTTCAAATTGCTCGTACTTGGGTTTTCTAAGTCGCCTACATCTGTGAGATTTTCATTGTCTGTTTCATTTTTCACTTCAGTTTGCAACTTTAACCGGTCTGAGCTTTCCTCTGTGCTGGCGTCCATACTGTCTTGTTGCAGTTTCAGATTATCATTATTTTCTAGCAGTTCTTCTGTCCTCTCAACTACTTGACTCTCTCTTTTAACGCAAAGTCTTTGATGAGCCCTTAAAGAGACCTTGTTGCTGAAACGTGCGAGGCACGTCACACACTGCAGATCCTCCAGCCCGACTGTGGATCTGGGTGACGACGGAGAGTGCCCGGTCTCGTAACCATGGCTTTTCATATGAAACTGCAGCGCTTTTTCCCGTGAAAACAGCTTCCCGCAGTCAGGACAGCTGTACGTGTTCTTTTTCAACTGCTCAACCTGATGCTGGAAAGACTTTATGGGTGGTGGGAGTAACTGGGCACTATGCACCACCTGGTGTCTGAGGAGGCTGGAAAAAAGACGGAATGACCTGTTGCAGAGCTCACACTTGTGATTTCCGTTTTCATGTTTGCGCATGTGCAATGCCATAATGCCCTTGTGGCGAAACTTTCTCCCACACACTGGACATGCAACCTTAGCGCCAGAGCGTGGGTGTCCATTAACAGAGTGCAGAGATCCTACACCTTTTCTTAGCCTTAAATCTGCACACTCTGTCTGACTTTGTTTGTGGTGGGAGTAAGCCCCTAATGACCAAAACCCCTTTCCACACTGTTCGCAATGATAAATCTTTGGGCCAAGTAGAGTTTTCTTTGGATTGTATTCTTTTTTATTGGGTGCGATATTGTCCCTCTTTTGTGATGAGCAGGTTTTCATATGGTTAAAGAGGTTGGCTGCATGAGAATAAGACACTGTGCAATCTGGGCACTGGAACGGTTTTCTTTTGGGGTGATGTAACTGATGAGAAACTAAAGCAGACAAACGAGAGAAAAATTTGCCACACTCTTTGCATGTCAGATTTTCCCTCTCTAGACCCTCTGCCTGATCCAACTCGTCACTGCTTGGGTTTTGGTCATTGTGGGTTTGTAAGTGATTACAGTGTTTTACAACACTACTGGCTTGATGGCCACATGTGTTGCATGTGTAAGCTGCCACTGACTGACCTTGAGTCTGTTGTTGTCTTCTCCTATGAACGCCATGCCACATTCTGTGAACACGCAGTGATGAAGGACTAGTGAACCAGCGATAACACTCTGGACAATCAAATCTGTCCTCTGCTGCTGTATTCTCGGCTTCGCTCACAATCAGTGCACACTCCTCGTCGGCCTGCTCAAAGTCAACTTGTACAATTTTCAAGTCCATCTCTGGCTTAGAAACCAAAAGACTTCCAGGGGAAACTTCATCATCTCTTACATCCTGATCTGATTCACACAGCAGCTCAAGATCAGGATTCAGGTCTTGGACTGGCTCATCCTCAGATTCACTCGCACTGATCACCTGTACATTAAAGTCTCCCGGTTCGTAACTCTCCATGTCATCATCTGTCTCATTTGCATATGTGTCTTCAGCCATACTGGGAGGAAGAAAGCTCTCTGGCTGCACTTTGTCCTCTGTAGAAGCCTCCAGATTATCTTTCAAGCCACTTTCCAATACTTCGGCTTGAAATAGAAGAGAGGAACACCTCTGGGCCGCCTCCTCTGTTTCTTTATAAACATCTGTGTGTAGGAGCTCATGAGAATGAAGTGCAGAAGCCCTGGAAAATTTAAGCCCACAATTTTTACATTCAAATGCCTTTTTCTGCAGCTGACACACTTGATGAAGAAATGACTTTGCCGGGGTTTCATCACTGTGTGCAGTACGCTGATGTCTGTAGTAGAACGTCAGAGTCATGAATACTTTTCCACATTCCTCACATGGGAACCTTTGCGCACAATCGTCTGAGTGATAAGCATGCCATCGCTGATGGTTAAAAAGGGCAATATGGCTATTGAAAGCCTTTTTACACTCACTACAGTAAAACTCACTGCTGCTCTTCTTTGGTTTTTGTATCATTTCTTCTGGAGAGCACTGGCTGTTGCGACTAAATCGCTGATGTGTTTTAAGTCGTAACAGGGTAGAAAAAGATTTACCACATGAACATATGTGACGTTTTTCTGTCTGATTTTCACTGAGCTTTGTTTCTACCACTGACTCTACAGTCTGAGTTGCATCTCTTGAGCTCCTGTTCTTTGACTTTACCAACTTTCCCTCATGACAGCGACGATGGGCATCAAGAGCTGAAGCTCGAGAATAATTCCGCCCACAAGACTCGCACTGGAAGGACTTCTTTTTCAAATGTTCAAGGTCATTAAAAACTGACTTGGTGGGTTGACTGTGTGAGCGCCGATGGTTGAGGAAGTGTCCAATCACAACATAAGATTTCCCACAGTCCGGACATTCATAGGAGTGCTGCCTTGTTATCCCAGAATTAATCTGAATGCCAGACTTCTCCTGAGAGATTTGATCATGGGTCTCCTTCATATGCGAGTGGAATTCACTCAGTTCAATAAATGAGAGTGAACATAAAGTACAGAAAAGGGGTGTTTCATTGTCCTTTTCGGCATCAGGTAATCCATCCAACTGTTCGTTTAAATACATGTTCTCCTGCGGGTGCTGATGGCGATGCTCCAAGTAGGCTGCCTCCTCTCTGAAGGCTTCTCCACAATCCCGACAGCAGAAAACCCCAACCCCTAGAAATAGAAAGGGGAAAATAGGAGGTCAAAGCCACTCCTGTTTCCAGAGAAGGTAAGAAAGGAAAAACAAAAAAAGCAAACACAAAAACACAGGTACAAACCAGGTCTTTATTTTAAATATAATTCCAGTTTACAGTATTGTCACACAGCAGTAAAATGTCCAAACAGGAAGGATAAAAGCTGACGATAGAAAAAAAACATTTTGCATTAAAAAAAATAAATCACTCAGTGTGGTTACAGAGTTGCTTACACACTGCTTAACCTAATTACCACTGTAAAGTTTTATCAGTCAGTTCCTGGATAGCTGCATGAGTTGTGTTTCTAAATAGGAAAATGTTTCAACAGCACCAGCAGTCTGCAGTGCTGCATTACAAGGTTGTGTCAGCACAACGCTAATTTTCTTCACTGCAAATGTCACGCTGATGTCGGATTTAATTTGCATACATCAGGCCAAACTTAAAGGAGTATAAAACTACTTAAAAATAAAAAGCCATGGCCTTTCAAGAATAAGTAAGACAATGACTCAGTTTTCACCACTGAAATCTCCAAAACAGAGAACTACTGAGAGCAATGTTTTTGCACTATATGATGAGGTATTTACAGACAGAAAAGCACATCTTTAGGCTGAGGTCACACCAGCATGTAGAAGACCAAGGAAGAACATTAAAGCTATTCTGATGCTGCGCTACAGTGACTTTTGAGAAACTATCAGTGGGATGCAAGAAGCTAATGCAGTAAGAATGTACATGCCTTTCCGTTTTTGCATACCATGGGAAACAGAAGTAACTCTTTTCACTGGTTTCATCATTATCAGAAATGTCAGTCTACTTGACAACAATCAAATTCTTAATCTAAAATATGTTGGTCATTTATGTGCACTGTTCACATGGATAGTCCACATAAATTGAAGTTATTATGGCTGATGTTATCCTGCAATCAGTTTATATGAACTTTCAAGTACTTACAGAGAACTTGATAATTAGTTATTAATATTATTCATAAAGTGTTAATAGTACTGTTTATTTCAATGCAAATACTATTCATTGCCACCTGGAAATATGATGTTATCGGAGAAAGTTTTATGTTGCATTGTATATACATTTGACATATAACAGAAGTGCCTTGTTGAAGTATATTCTATATTATCAAAAAATCGCAAGTCTGTTTTTGCCAGTAAGTTTGGATTAAAAACAGTCTTATTATTATTATTATTATTATTATTATTTAGGTAGTAAACTTGATTAGCTTATCCTCTGTGGTTAATACTGATGAAGTAAAATACCACAGCAAAGCACATAATAGGTGAGTCATAGTAAAGGGGCCACAGACTGGACCCTGGGCAGAGTTCCAGACTGCGACAAAAATGATCGCATTTTTGAGAGTGTACGATAAAATTTCAAGTGGTTGAGTGCATGATCATCATTAAGCTGCATTTGTGTCACTCTGACCGCTGCAGGCAGCTACTGCATTAACCACAGTAGTGGAAAGCAGTACTTTTATAACTTAAGTGTACTGCGGTATTTACACTTAGAAATGCGTTCTTCTCCTGAAATGCAGAGAGCACGTACATGCAGAAAAAAATTGGTTTCCTCTTGGACAAATCTGACATTAAAACGCCCTGTTTTACTTTTTTTTTGGTCATAAACCTGTCTGAGCACACTGCAGCCACCAAGCAGCAGCTAATGCAGCCAGCACTGTGAGGCATTTAGGAAACACTGGTAAACTGCATTTTCTATCAATTAAAAAAATGTTCAGCAAGTGATGTATTTTGCCTGTAACAAGGTGGGAGGTGTGACCCAATAAGAAAGTTGGTCGCAACGGTTCTACCAGTGATAAAGTTAGTCTGGAGCCCTGCTGGGCCTTATTCACGTGAATATACTCCATCCCTGAATTATATCTTGTATGAATGTTACACTAGAACTGAGGCAGTAATTGAAATTA
This sequence comes from Dascyllus trimaculatus, assembly GCA_024666655.1. NCBI lineage: Eukaryota > Metazoa > Chordata > Actinopteri > Pomacentridae > Dascyllus > Dascyllus trimaculatus. Next base: position 9,738,011 of record CM045451.1, on the reverse strand, counting down.
AATTGAAAGCCTGATTTGAAACAACAGAACTAGCAAAATGTCAAGGCGGCAAATTAGAATATCCATTATGACGTGCATCTGACCCAGGGTTTATTTTTTGTTATTATTACTTTGTTTAAAATGATTGCAGAATGCACAATGCATAGATGACTTTGACTATTATCCTATTAAATCATTTTTATTTGCTTTATTTAACATAACAAGGTGACAGTTTTTTTAATAAATCTTCCATGCCGTTTAAAACATGTAATATATGTTTGAGGCCTTTTATTTCTCGTCTTTAGAATATGGAACATCTAATAATACGAGGGCGACTCATGTGATAAAGATCCATCACACGTTTAGAATCTATTCCAACTAAAATATTGAACTAAAGCCTTCAAAGGTAATATTGCACATCGTGAAATCTGTTACAAAGATCACAGTTAGATCATTTTTCCAAATCCTTCAGCCCACATTCACACGCTACTCAGGCCACATCCTGATGGACGACTGGACCTTGCATTGATTTAAAACACAACTCTGATCATCCATGAATATGAAGGAATATCTAAAAGCTCAAAATGGCAACTTAAAGCGGATTGTTAGTTGTTGTTTTTTCACAATATATTATTTCATGCTTTAGTACTGAAGTTAGTGTGGAAGGATAACACGTGAACACATTAGTGCTGTCGTACCAGCAACGCTGATGTTGAAGTTGTGGATAAATCCTGGATACTTACCATCAGCAGTGTCGTCGGTCGGCGGATCGACGTTGTTTTCAGAGGTTGTTTCACCATCGCACGGATTGTTTTCGGCTCCGTCCTCTCCTCTGGTCGATGCGGGAGCAGATTCGTCCATCTTGGTGTGGCTGTTTGCTAGTAGTGCTAGCTCACCCAAGCTAGTGCTCGTTAGCTTAGCAGCGCCACCGTTGTTTTAGAATAGTTTTGCTAACTACGACTCAGTCAGCTCAACTGGAGTAAAAATAAGTTAAAAATAACATGTATGTTAGTCGAGCTCGTTACCACTTAAGGACGCAACATCTTATTTACGTCTTACTGAAGCGAGCGGTGATGAACAGAACAGCTAGCTGTCTCTCACACGCCTGCGCAGTGTGACTTTTCCTCCCTCGGCGGAAGTGTCTTCTTCGTCTCTTTTGTTTCCGGCACACAAGACGGTCTTCTTCTTCGTCTGTTTTTTTTTTCTTCCACAACAAACCGTTGACCTCCAGCGATATCACTGAGGGTGCATTAGTCCTGAATGTAAAAAACAGTAGATTTTTTTCCTCTAATGATTACGTCTTTTTTACTTTATATTGGAATATACTTCACTTTTTCTATTTCACAGCTCGTTATTTTTTATATTACGTTTTTTGAATCAAACATACAGTAAATAGTTGCACCCAAAAATATTCATACCATTCACACATTCAATATTCAGGCCAAAATTTTAACTATTCTGATTTTTTATTTGACCAATAGGTTTCTTCTGACTGGAAAAGTCTTAAGTCACAAAAAGTAGTACGACAATGTGTTTGATATTCTCATGATAAATTATTTTTGCTATGTTTTTAAAAATATTTTTACTAAAAATGCAATGTTCACAATTACTATAACCCTTGAAATTGCTTCAGATTTTTGACAAAATGCACCTTCTATTTCTACCTTGTTGTCCAGCATCCTAATATGGAATATCTCTCTCTCTTTGTTTGTTTGTGTTTTGTTTTGTTACTTAATATCCTACCACCTCTAAATTCCTGTGTGTGGGGGGGGGGGAATCTTCACCACATTTATTTGACAGCTAGTTATTACTCAGATGAGGCTTTCATAAAGTCTATAAACTTACAAAATATGACACATTGTTAGATTTAACTACCCATCATTAGTGCATGAAAAGGTTCAGGTATACATTAATTCAACAATTAAAAAAAAAATTCCTGCTAACACTTGCATACTTTTACTAAAGTAATATTTTCAGTTTCAAATTGCCCAAGCTTTTTAAACTTGATTGCTCTTATTTTTACTCTCATTTTACTAACTTTGTTCATAAGGTTGGTTGTGAAGTATGGCGCCACACCATGTTATATTCAAAGGCAGGTTTTATTTAATCCAATATGTAGACATCATGGGAAAAATCTTCCATGCTAAAACAGTGGATAGAGGTAGAAGGGCACGTTTTTGAATTGGTGAATGTTAAAATGCACAGGAACATGTTTTTTTTTCTCTTTTTTTAATTCTTTTTTTTTTTTTTTTTTTTTTTACAAATGAACGGATGTGTTTATTTTACAGTAGTAATGAAGATTTTCAGTCACTTATTGGGCCACCAGAGCTAATCAAATGCCCATTTTTCATAACGGAGGAGATGAGTCTGTGTACTCGGCTAAATCTACAGTTACGGAATGAAGTCATTCGTTATTCACAAAAATACATTTAAGTACTCAAAAGTGGAATTTTATAAACATGGGTACATTCCAATCTGAAATATTCATTCTGGTAAGAGATGCACATTAGATTATTCTCAGTTTACAGTAGATATTATGTACGGCCAACCAGAAAATGGTTTAAGATCTAATTATCAAGTGCATCAGTTATGACACATCAGCGAAGATATGCTGCATTTGACTGAACCAGTTGGAGTAAAGCATTCACTTCTTATCATTTTTTCTGTGTTTGTCTTGCCATTGTAAAAATATTAATGGCAAAACATCACACAACTCCAAGTTCGTCACAAAATCCACTATTTGACAACAGCGTCATCAATAATTGTGTTATAGTGCCAAATCCTCTGTTACCAATAATGACCCAAAAGTTACATTTACAGACGACTCTTACTGTGAAATGACCTTTACGTGTTATTTCTGTTGAGAGACACTTTTCCTTTGACCAAATTATCATGATGACAATTTTACTTATGAGATATCTGGACCCAGCCAGGATTCTACTGTATGCATACAGCTTTTCCTTGTATGTTCTGACGAATGTAACCTGCGAGCACAACAACCCCCGTCACTTCTCCAAAAGCGAGATCGCACATTTCTTTACAGTATCTTTGAAAGAGTTGCTCTGCATTTTGGGAGTGAGGTCACATTGTTGAGTCTACCTTAAGCACAAACTAGGCCTAGAATACCAAGACAGCAGACATGCAGACTGTACTCATAAAAGGCACACAGTATACTGTACATGAAGACACACAGTACAAATGGTTCAGGACATATGAACGGAACTATAAAAGTACTAATATTATCTAAATCTAAATGTCGTTGGCAATAAATGAAATGTAGATCAGTGAACCTCATTTATCTGGCACCCCGAGAAGTATATGGATAACGTAAATGCATTTATAAAGATAGTGAAACTAATTTAATGGCACATGTAACACACTCTCTGTGTAAACACACTCTGTGCAATCTAATTTAGAGTTGAAAGACTTAAAATCAAATATGTATCAAGTGTGCAAACTAAATGAAGTTTCACCTTTCTCTTTTTGTGTCTAATGCCCGTCCATTCACTCAACTGGGTCAAACCGCACCACTGCATGTCAAATAAATGAGGTTCCACCAAATCAAAATTATAAAAACATAACTAAGTCTTGTTGCTAATATAGAAATGTCAAATCTCTCCTTGTGCATGTTGCAAGTAATGCATTTGTAGATCCAGCTCCCGGGGAAGAGAGCACCCGCATATCATGCATTGGAGAAGCCGTTCTGGGGCAAAAGGCAAACGGGATCCGAGTTTGTGAGGTTCTGTCCGAGGAGCAAGTTGAGGTAGGGGCAGGGTCTGTGGCATGTGTGGCCTCTCGTTCATGACTGCCTGGGGTGTGAAAAAAATATTTGGGTGTGGAGGTCTTGGAAGTGCCCCAACTGCAACAGAGTGGAGAGGGTGAGGGCCAGGCAAAGCAAGAGGAGGGAGTGGAGCAAGTGGAGGTGAGAAAAAAGGAGAAGGCTGATTTATGATTATTTGAGTGCCCGTTACCATTGGTTGCTGCTGCAGCTCCTGTCCATTGCCTGGTTTAAGTTGCCCAGTGAGCAGCGTTTGAGGACCCACAGGGTTACTTTGGAAGCCCCATACTGGCGTGCCCAGCCCCTGACCGAAGCGATGAGGCTCATATTGAATGGAGATGGGAACCTTCTGTGTCGCTGTCTGCACGCTGGCCCAAGCAGATGACACCTGCTTCTGCTGCAGCTGAAAATCTTGACTATTTACTAATTTCTCAGTGGAGTTTACAGTCTTTGGAATTCCTGGTGGTTTTTGTAAGTCCCACAAGGTGCTACCGACCCCATGAGAAACAGGAGTTGAAATTGGCATAGCACTGCTTTGGTCTATTTGAGCTGAGGTGGATGCACCTGCAGAGCTGGAAGCCCACGGCTTTTGCGGCTCACAGCCGTTCCATGGCTTCTCTGGCTGGCTAACAGTCGACGGTATTCCTTGAGGATTGCTCATGTCCCACACTCTGTCCTCTTTCTTAGGAGGTGTGGACGGCTCCTTTTGGGATGATACGGAGGTAACTGGCCATCGTGGCAGCTGAAGCTCTTGACTAAGCTTATTCGGAGAGCTCTGTGAATTTGCCAGTGGAGCAGGCCTGATGCTCCACAGAGCGGCCCCGTCAACGTAGGAGGAGGAAAGAGAGAAATCAAGCTTCACAGCGCTTGTGGACGCCAGCATTGTGGATGTGGGTGTGCTACTCCAAGTAACAGTCTTGTGCTGTCTGTGCTGTGCCATCTCGCTCCCTGCTGATGGGCTGGATTTTTTTGGCACAGATGCCGGATGAGAGCTGATAACAGAAGATGTGCTCTCTTTCATGTGTGAAGAGTCTAAACTCTGAGCCAATGTGTGGCCTGACTGAGTTATCAAAGGTATATCTACCCAGCCTGAGCTTCTCTGGTGGTGCTGTTGAAGCCCTGCCTGCACTTGGCTGTCAAACTGTTGTGTAGCCCCGAGTTGCTGCTGTGACGACGGAACGGGCATCACCTCTCCGCCGTCAACCTTCCACTGCACCGGCTGGGGGTGCAGATCAGACAGCCACGGCTCCTTCAGCGGCCTGCTTTGTAAATCCAAATGAGACGAGAGCAGGGAAGACGGCGGCTGCACTGCCCTACTGTGCAACTCAGCATCTCTAAGAGCAGAAACTGGATACGGAGACTGCTGAGGGTTAATCATCCCTGAGCCTGCTAAAGGTCTAGACCAGCCCCACATGAGCCTCCCCCCTCTCCTCCCCCTGCTCCCCCTGCCTCTCATCCTAGCACTCACTGGGTGAGAATTGTACGGGCTGTAACCCTGCCGCTTGCGAGCGTGGATCTTTTGGTGCACGAGCAGGCTGCTGAACCACGAAAAGGTTTTATGACACTCATCACAGCGATGAGGCCTCTCTCCTGTGTGCGTGTTCATGTGATCACGGAGCAGATATGCTAATCCGAAGCTCTTGTCACACAAGTCACACTTATGAGGCTTGTCACCATTATGCGATAACATATGGTGCTGCAGTTGGGTCTCGTCGCTGTAGCCTTTGCGGCAGCTGGTGCAGCGGAACGGTTTCTCCTGATGCAGCTTTTGATGTGTTCTCATGTTCTGCAGGAAGGCAAAGTCCTTCCCACAGTCTGGGCATTTATATGGCTTCTTGCCTGTATGGATGATGAGATGTTGCTGTAAGTAGCTACTGAATCTAAAGCCCTTGCCACACACTTTGCACTGGTAAGGCTTGTCCTTGGAATGTATGCGCATATGCAACTCTAACACTGAGCGATGGCGGAAAGTTTTCCCGCACTCTGAACATTTGTATGATTTAACACTAATGTTTTCATTTTTCCATTTCCCCTGAACATTTTCACTGCTTAACGGGGCAAACTGTTTTTTAGCTGGTGCTGTCATTTTTTCTAAATAATGTGCAACTGACTTGTGGACACTTAAAAGATGTACATTTAAACTGGACTCATCGCGATAGACACTCGGACAGTGTGGACAGGTGTGCCCTTTATCCCAGTACTTGTTAATCTCTTTCGGGGGTCGAGGCGTCCTCTCCAGCTTCTCATACTCGGCCTCATGAATAAGCATGTGGGCTCTGAGATTAGCTGGCACACAGTAGGTCTGGGGACACAGAGGGCAGTTGAATGTGCGTTTTGGTTCCTTGCTCTGGTTCGTGTTCTCTTTTCCTGGCGCTTTAACGGCCTCCTGCACCGGCACAGAAGGCTGTTTGCTGGGCTGCTCGCTGACGGTTTCACACAGTCTGTGCTGGCGGCAGTGTGCCTTCATGTTCTGGGCAAAAGCAAATTTTTTGCCACATTCGGGGCAGCGAAAGGGCTTCTGACCCGTGTGCAGATACTGATGCTGATGGAGGAGGCTGCTGTATTTGAAAGTCTTACCGCAGACGTTGCACAGGTGAGAGCGGCTGTTGTCGGTGTGCCGGCGCCGGTGGTCCTCCATGACGGAGTAGTGTTTGAAAACCATCCCGCACTCGGGGCACTCGTAGGGCTTGAGGGCGTTGTGACATCTCTGGTGGATGCGCAGGGCCACGGCGTTTGGGACCGTTTGGTTGCACTCTTGGCATGTGTAGTGGCTCTCCAGGGAATGCATCATCATGTGCTTAGTGACGGACACCTTGAACTGGAACTCTTGGCGGCACAGGGGGCAGTGGTAAGGCTTTTCTACTGTATTGCTGCAGCTGTGGTCCCTCAGCTTGTCGGCCGTGGAGAAGATCCTCTCGCATTCTGCGCATTCAAAACTCCCCTCCTCCTTGGCTTGCACCTCCTTCTTTGGGGTGACAAGCTGCTCCTCTTTCTCTTTATGTTCGTTTCTGTGTTTAATGAGGCTGCTGCGGTGCTGAAAGGTAAGGCCGCATTCTTTACAGGTGAGGGGCATGAGCTCGTCCTCGTGAGCGTGGAAGTGGCGGTGGAGGTTGAAGGTCTCACGGCGGTCAAACCTCTTCCCGCACTCCTTGCACACCAAACGGCACTTTTTCTGTTTAACAGTCGAATCCTCACCTCGGTCGTCGTCGTCTTCAACCGCGTCCTCCATCCCCGCCGCCGCCACATCCTCAGCCGGTGAGTTTTTCCCCCCCTCTGTGGTGATGCTATCATCCACATGCTGCATATCTTCTGCACTCTCAGTGACATTATTGAGGTCTGGAAGAGAGAAACGCAGCTCACAGTAACGACAAACTAACAGGCTGATAAACTGCATGCAACCAACACAGCTATGCAACATAAGTTCCCATGAACAGGGGTACAGCTCGGTTTTTACATGTGAGTGTAGTGAGAGCTCAGGTTAGCCTGGAGGCTAAAGCTAACAGCAAAATACATCAACAATGTTAGCATACCGCACTTATCATCTCCCTCCGTGTGTGTTTGCGGCTCCTCGTCGTCTTCGTCTTCGGTTTCTGACCAGTCGAAATCCCACTCTTCTCCGCCCGGAGCCTCGGCCATCTTTTCAGGCGCCGTTAGGTCCTCCGGTGAAATGCATGTCGTTGTGTCGACTCCAGCACCGGACTCGACACTCACCTCAGAATGGCTGGCAGTGCAGCCGCCGTCGCTGCCACCGCGGGCTGCCTGCTCCGCTCCGGGGCTCTCCGCGGCTTCGTTACCCGCCGTTTCATCCCTCTGCTCGGAGCTGCAGCCCGTCTCCACCGCCTCCGTCCTCTCCCCAGATGTTTCCACCTCCTCCGTAGGGGTTTTCTGTCGTTTTGGAGACTTCGATGGGTCTACGGCGGCCATGTTTCACCCATGTACCCCCTCTGTCCAGACACACAGCCAGCACCGAGGCTTCTGGTGGAGACTTTCACAATAAGACGGTTACTACTGACAACCAGATGTTGGTTTCAACGAAGACGTATTGAACACTGAAAATCACAAAGTCATTCATACCTAGGGGACGTTTTTATTTATAGGGATTTTTTTTTTACTAGTATGTTTTCTTATGCCTGGAAATGACGGAGGAAGTGGCAAAAACACGGTATTAAAAACGTTAACGATACATTTAATTTATTTCTATATTTTTATTTGTTTGTTTACATTTTTACCATAAAATTAGATTTGTAATGAGTTTTAATTTAACCAATACATTTTTTTCTGTCTGGAAATGACAAAAAAGTGACAAAAAACCCTTTAATAAAGACGCTGACGATACATTTAAATTATTTTTATATTTTTATTTGTTCGTTTGTTTACATTTTTACCATAAAGGCCATTGCCAGAATTATTCATGCTCTCTGCAAATGTTGGAAATTTAACATTTTTGAGGAAAATCAGGAAACCTTTTGATTTGTAGTGAATTTTTATTTACCCAATATATTTTTCTGAATGGAAATGATATTAACACGTGACAAAAGAAACTGTGTTAAAGATATTAGTGATACATTTTAATTATCTCTGTGTTTTATTTGTTTGTTTATTGTTTGTTTACATTTTTACCATAAATGCCATTTCCAAAATTATTCGTGCTCTCCCTTCAGTTGTAGCAAATTTCATATTTTTGTGAAAACCCAGGACACATTTTAGATTTTTAGTGAATTTTTATTTAACCAGTACTTTTTTCTGGCTGGAAATGACAAAATTAGAGACAAAAACCCTGTATTAGAGACGTTATGACACATTTGATTTATTTCTATATTTTTATTTGTTTGTTTACGTTTTTAATGTAAATGCCATGTCCAAAATTATCCATGCTCCCTGTAACTGTTACAAATTTCACATTTTTGGTGAAAATACAGAACAAATTTTGATTTATACTGAATTATAACTCGACCAATAGAATTTTTTTGACTGTTGTTTATTTGCTTGTGTATTTACATTTAATAAACTGCCATGTCCAAAGTTATCCACGCCTCATGTCACTTTTGTAATTTTCACATTTTTAAAGAAAATGCAGGACACATTTCGATGTATAGTGAATTCTAATTTGACCTTAGAATGACAGTAACAAGTGACAAAAGACAGTAAGACATTATGTTAGAGATGCTGATTATGTACTTAAGCTGTTTATTCATTTATTACATTTTATTAAAAATGCCATGTCCAAAAATATTTATACTGCTTGTAATTGTTGCAAATATTCACATTTTTGTGAAAATCCTGAACACGTTTTCATTTATAATGAATTATTATTTAGGCAACAGATTTATTTTGACTGAAAATGACGGAAAGAAGTGACAAAAGACGGTAACATATTGTGTTAGAGATTAATGCAAATTTTTACCAACTCAATTTTTCGGACATTTTTATTAAAATATATTTTGAGGCCTTATTTCAAATTTATAAATTTTTACATTTCTATTTAAAAAATGTAATTGAACACATTTTTTGAGAAAATACACCTTCTATACCAGTCCAAACAGTGGGCAGTTGAGAAAATTGTACATTTTGAAGCCTTAAATCACACAGTAAAGCCCAAAGTTGTTCATACTCCAGACAAATTTGACCTGTAGTGAATTTTTACTTGACCCTTATTTTTTTCTCGCCAAAAATTCTAAAAATAAGACAGTTTAAGACATTTTAAAGATAATAATGGGGATTTTTGTTTTTATTTTTTATATGTACATTTACATATTTTTATTAAAAATGCTATTTTAAAAACTGTTCCAACACTCTCTCAATAATCAGTGGCAACACGTCAATGTTCCATGACAACCAACCAAACGGTCCTTATGATCGCTGACAAGCTCCAGTAAATCTGTGCCATCTGGAAATGAAATAAACAAGCGAAAACGCTGGTAAGACATTATGTCAGAGCTGTTCATGATACATTTGGATCATTTCTAAAAAGCTATGTCCAAAATAATTCATTCCCCTTGAACTTGTCACACATTTGGAAGAAATGCCGCTCCTGTAACATTCCAAACAGCGGTGAAGTCGAACATAACTTTTAAGTCGCCAGTCTCCAGGCATCGATTAAACCTTTACAAGCCCAGCCCTCCCCACTCACTCCTGATGAATCTGAGCAAGTCTGGCACCAACGTCTCAACACTCCAGCAGATGCTGAAGACGGCTGGTCTCCGTGGACGCAGACCAAGGAGGACTCCACTTCCCAAAGGCAGACACACAACAGCTGTGGAAGGAACTAAATACCAGAGTGATGATAAGGAAGCCTTTCAACCTCAAAGACCTGGAAATCGTCACAAAAGAGGTATGGATAATTCTGAACAAGGCATTTTCTGTTAAAAAGATAACCTGAAATAGTTCAAATACACCATCAACTTCTCTAACACAGTTTCTTACACTCTTTATCACCCCCTTGTTTCTTATTGGACAAAAATTGTGCACTGAATGTACATTTCCCCTTTTTACTACTGCTGTGATTTTGGTCTTCTACACACTGAATACTTTTAGCACAATGTACTTCAATGTAAATAAACTTTTCAACATAACCATTAATGTTACATTGTCTTCTGACAAGTGATAAATACACAAACGATTTGTTGATTTTATTTGCAGTCCATGTCTGTGTTTTATTAAGTTGTTACATTTCATCAGAACAGTAGCTATCTACAAAATATAGCTTGTGCAAAACTACGTTATGATGGCCATATGCTGTTTCTTTGCAACTATTTACAAACACATCCATGATACCGCATGCAAGATTATCATAAATAGCCCCTACATACTTATGTATGCTTATAAATTCCACCATAAACATATGAATTAAAGTTTGAAGCATATTGTGATGTTTATGCCTGGAGGGTTTTTTTGTTTGTTTTTCATATCTCCAAAAATTCTCAGTTCTTTAAAATAGAATATTATTGTCTCAAAACCGCATTTAACAGAACACAGTCTAACTTTTCTGTCCAACCAAAAGTTGGAAAAGTATTTGCCATGAAACTGTTAAAAAAGCACAAGCAGACATTAGCAGGTAATTACAATATCAGTATAACTACAATATATGGTAACAACTGCAGATTACAAGTACTTTATGGCAATGTAGTTAGTGTATCAGGAGCAGTGAGTCAGTACTGAACTAGTGAGAACATCATTGAGCTTTGCAACTCTGCTGCAAATCATGTACAGAGACATGCATACTGAACATCAGCACCTACAGTATATCACTTTTCTGGGTATTGAAAGTCTCATGAGGGAAGCTGTCACTGCACAGAACAACTGGTTTTCCGAGAGTCTTTTAGCACAAGAGTATGTACGTGTGTCTGAGGAACCAAGCTAATGTTAAGGCCACCCTATGATCTCATACTTCTAATTTTCTTATCCGCTTCAGTCCTTTCTGAGTACAAGCCAAAGTGCCAGATGGATTACTAATTTGGAGTGGGACGTAAAACTCCAAAAAAACTATTCATTTTTTACAGAAATACTGTCAGTAGAAAAAAAGGATAATTTTTGTCTGTCACATTTTGAAACATCAAATATGCAGGATATACAGTTTGAGGTTTTAAATACATTCTCCTCAGCGCCGTCTTCTGCGCCTGTGGTCAACAGCTCGTCCTCGCCGTGGCCTCTGCACACTTCCATTAGTGTCTGTTGGTGAATCAGAGGGAAAAGTGCCGTGTATTTCTGGGGATGATTTTGCAGGTACCACAGCTACAGCGGACTGATTATTTGAGTGCTGGGTGGCCTGCGGTTGCTGCTGTATTTGTGTTTGATGTTGCTGTGACTGTTGCTGTACAACATGCGACTGCTGATGTTTTAGCTGCGCCTGCTGCGGTGTTTCGATCCGCTGTTGCTGTGGCTCTATGTGTTGTAGCTGCTGCTGAACTGGCTGTGGTTGTAAGTGCTGTTGAGATGTTTGTGATTGGTGCACTTGTTGTACACGTTGTTGCTGCGGCTGCGGTTGTTGCTGGGCCTCAAGCACTCCTAACAGCCTTTGCAAGAGGACATTGTTTTGTTGTAGACTGACTGCTAATGCCTCTTGCGAGGCGACAAGTGTTCTCATGTCCTGTCGGAAACCTTCTCCAAACTCACGCAGACTCTTTTCTACCCGGTTTCCCAGCTGAATTGCAGCTTCCCCTAACCCTCGCAGCTCATCCTCCAGCCAGGAGCTGCGAGGAGGGGCTTCAAGAGGACCCTGCTGTGCTCCGAGTGACGGCTGAGGACTGCTGGGCTGAGGGCTGCCGTTGAGAAAAGGTGCACTGTAGAGGGGGGAAGGAGGCAGCCATCGTTCTGATGGAGGAGGCGGTCCTATTCCTAAACCGAGTCCTAATCCCAGTTTGTCCTCCATACTGTTCTCTACGGGTTCACACTCAGGTTCTCCCATGTCTCTCTCCCGCTCAGGATTGTCCTCATCTTTCTCCAGACCGTCTCTCTCTGATCCGTCCACTCCCACACCTGCAAAAAGAGTAGACACAAACACTGCAGATATTTTTTATTTTATATACTTTTATTGATCCAGCTTAAAGAAATCCTCTTTTCACATATCCCAAGAAGCTGGGGAGTACAATGTCAGCCACACTAAGACGTCCCTGGAGCAGATAGGGTTCAAGGCCTTGCTTAGGAATCCAGCAGTTGCAGCTTTGTGGCAATGGGGCTTGAACCCCCAACCTGACGATCAGTAACAAAGCCTTAACCACTAATCTACCACCACCCCATATTAGCTGCATTTACAGAACCTAGAACGAAAAGCAGCTGAGGCAACTTATTTTACCTGTATCAGAGTCAGGAAAGCATGGGAAACTGGGCTTTGGTCTCGTGCTTTGCTTCTGCCTCGCTTGCTGAAGCCTGGGGCTTGACTGAGAAGGGCGTCCAAGCATCGAGGCCCCTCTGCTGGAGGGCAGGTAACAGCTGCGGTGGCGGGCGTCTGCCAGCCTGCCTCCATTGCGCCTTTTTAAGTCGTCCCAGCGCTTCTTCACCTCCCGCAGTGTGCGTGGGACTCTGGACACAGCGTTGACTCGCTCTAGGATTCCTGCCCAGATGCGCTCTCTCTCCCGCCGCCGGAGCCTCCCAGCAGGACCGAAGAGTTCTCCTTCACACCGGGTGACTTCTGACACCAGCACTTCCAGCTCTGCTCCACTGAATCGACTCTTTCTTTTTCCTGCACCACCAGCAGCCAGTGCAGCTGACATAGCTCTGTCTGCAGGGAGAAAGGAGACGAAAAACATCAGCTAATTATACTGTATGAGGAAGAGAAATGTGCTTTATCAGTGTGAGTCTTATTTTTAATTCAACCTTTATTTAAACTCGGAGTACATTGAGGTATAGAGGCCTCATTTACAATGTGATCGAGAGAGAAAGGAAAAGATGTCGGCACACAAATAAGAAATTTGGGTAACAATGACAATAAAATATTATAATTAATATTAAAAAGGCACATTTATATATATATATATGTAGTTTAATAATAAACATTAATTAAGGCATTTAAGTTTTACAAACAGTTGAATCAACTAAAACAAGAGCAGCTGGAAGTACAATAAGCCTGAATTGATGTAGGGATATAAATGAGTCAAGTCACCAGTAAGTAAGACGGGATTACCTGCAGCATAATCCAATCATTTGTTTGACAAATGTCCACTTTAAAAGATACCTTTAATAAAGTATTATAAGAGGCTATTTTAAGTATGCTAAATCATAAAGTACTCTTGGCAAACCATGAAGCATTGAGAGGATTTTTTTCTCAAGTTTATTTAATTTCTCTATTAGTTAAACAAAATGCTACAAGTGTTTATCCTGTTTCCTATAATGGTCAAAATCTCATTCATTCTTACTTTGTTCGATGGACAGTAGGTCGTCTGAGGACATGCCAGGGGCCATGATGTTGGGATGCACCACTACCACATTGAAGGGCAGTCCCCCAGGCAGTCCGCTGCTCTGGTCGCAGCTGCCGTCCGAGTCCTCATCCTCCCTGGGGAAGCCGTTCTCTGAGGCTCCCCCTCCAAAGGGTCCCTCCGGAGACTCCACTTTGATGTGCATGGGAGGTGATTGCTCGTACAGCAGCCCCCCCTCCTCGTAGTACTCAGTCATGGATCAGACCTGAACTGACTGGCGGGCCAATTCTGATACTGACAGCTTCTGCCCCATTAACAAAGTAGAACTGGATCTACTGCTAGAGACATTACAACTCTTCAGTGTGCTGTATCACATAGTTATGAAGGTGCTTGGGTTACAGCACACACTGTAGGGTGATTTTCTTGAGTAAAAACAAAGCTAAAAACAGCCTTAAATACTGTTTTCCAACACTATTCTTAACATGGTCATAGTTACTGCTCAGACAGAGACAAAGGCAAGACTGTCTGACTTGAGGATGGATTCAGGAGACTTTAATGGCTCGCTCCAGCCAGTTCAATCCATTTCTATCATTTCTATTTTCACTGATATGTTACCGAAGACATACATATGCTGTGTCAAACAGCTGGAGCAGAGTGACATCTAAATGTCCATTTGTGTTGCACTGAGGTGCATTATCCAGGCAGAGAATCGCCTTCAGAGCTGAAATACAACACAACAAAACACTGCTTACAGCTATGTGAAATATCACAACAGCGACGTTAGCTTTTCTTGGTGATGTTGCCTTCTGTGTTATGTCGCATCGATGCGCATTTTTTTCTGCACCACATCCGCAATGGTTGCGCATTCCGCATACATTAGGTGCTGATCTTGGGATGGAGCTAGTTGTTAAGCTAACAGGCTAAAGCAGCTTCACTGAGAGCTGCGGCTTCATGTGAAGCAGCAGCGACTGACGAGCGGACACGGCTAGAGAGCCGCTGTTGCGTTTCTTACCTCATGACGAGGACACATGGGAGGCAAAAGCAAAACCAAAACACATTCGGTACAGCTGTTAGCTCAGCAGCCGAAACAAACCCAAGAGTGTCGCTTGGTGATGACGTCACCGAGGGGGCAAGCTCAGGACCAATCAGCTGAGGATTAAAGAATCAGATTTGTATTTGTATACCGCCAATGAATTTATAATTCATTGGTTTTTGTACTTTTAAATTGTTGATTTATAGTTTGCAATGTTTTTTAGAAAGAAGAAGTGTGAGTATATGAGTATATATATATATATATATATATATATATATATATATATATACATATATATTTAAATTTCTATTTTTTGTGTTACTGTATTTATACTTTTTTTATTTGTTTTTCTATCTATCTACCAATCCATCTATATATATAAATGTAAATAAATGTAAACTGGACAAATGCTTACCTCTTCCTCATCAGTACTTTAGATTCTAAAAAACAGAAACAATTACATATCTTTTTAATTTTTTATTTCATGAGGCATTTTATCTCAATATCAGGGGCAAAATTTTATCAAATAAAATGTGGTTTTGTTTGGTTTTGATAGGCACGTTTATGACTTTTTCATACCTTTGCAGAGGTCTCAGAATTCTTTGACATATATCTTGTGTTCATGTCTAAAGGCAGATTATTATTTATCATCATTCCCTTCCTGCTAAAGGGTTTATAGTTTGTATATTTGTCCAACAGCACAAAACGAGGAATGACAAGACTCAGGCTGATCATTTATTTATTCAAAACTGCAGTCAGAATTTCTTGAGATTGATGCTGGTTGAAGTGATTTTAGTTCCATTTACTCGGAGATCATGATCTTGCGGATCCAGGAGTTGAAGTTGCAGACCTTGGTATAGACTCCAGGCTTGTTCACCTGGTCGCATTCGTCACCCCAGGACATCACACCCTGTAGCTGACCGTTGCATACCAGGGGGCCACCAGCGTCACCCTGATGCAGAATAAAGACAAGATCAGGTGTAAGTGAGGAGCTCTGAAGTTTGGTCGGTCCAAAGTAAGAAGCAGAGATGGTGACTGTAGCTCATACATTACAGGAGTCCTTTCCTCCCTCAAGGAATCCAGCACAGAACATGTTGGAGGTGATCTTATCAGGGTAGGAAGATGTGCAGCTTCTGTCGCTCAGGATGGGGGCATCCAGGCACCTCAGATGTCTAGAGATGGTGTCTAGAAAATATAAAAAATAATACATGAAAATATTACTACCACCCCATCGTGCACCAAAGTATTTTCCACATATGTTTTCAGTGTTTTACCGACCTGCAGAGTCGCCGGTGGTGCCCCATCCAGAGATCAGACAGCGGGTGCCGGCGACAGCGCAGCTGGAGGGCAGGGACACGGTGCGGACGTAGCTGTTCAGGGTGACAGGGGGGTATAGCTCGACTAGCATGATGTCGCTGTCCATGGTAAAGATTCTGAAGTCGGGGTGAACAAGGACCCTAACAGAGTAGGTGAGCTGCTCTGTGCCCTCATCAACAGCAAGGTTGTGCTCACCAAGACGCACCTCCATGGTACTGAAGAGAGAGGAATGAGGGTAACAGTATTTATAATACTCAGTTCCATTTGTCAGAAGGTGATCAGTATTTTTAATTCAAGTACAGACTTCCTTCTTTCTGATTCAAGAAGTAAAGGTGTGTAAAAGGAAACAAAAATGCCAGTCTAAACCAACAAAAGTGGCTATGTATGTATCTAAAATCTAGTATTCTTATGGTGTCAGATGAATCTCATTTCTGTTCTCTGCACTTACAGCTGATAGCAGTGAGCAGCAGACACCACCCATTTCCTTGAGATCAGGGAGCCTCCACAGAAGTGGTAGCCAGAGTTCAGAAAGACCTGGTAGGGCACAGAGTTCTTCCTGCACTCATAGCCTCCAACAATCTTTTCATCCTCGATGGGAGCAGCATCTGTGATATAAAGTTCAAGAGCTGGAAGACTCTCCTGAAGCAATCAAATATGGAAATAAAGGAACTGGCCATAAAAACTTACACACTGCAGCACAGAGGGTGAAGAAAATAAAGTACTTCATAGTTCCTACTGAGCCAATACACAGCAGCAGCAGAGGTGGCAGGTTTCTTTAGCTTCAGATAAACTTCCAAACTCAACAGCTCTTTATCTAATTCTCTCTCTCAGGTGTTTTTTCCAAGTACATTGCACAGTGATTAAATATTATCCCACCTGGGAAACAGCAGCATGGTCAAAGACAAACACACAGTTTTCCATGAATCCATGAATCACTCATTTTTAAACAGAATTCTGTTCATACAGACACACTCCTTCATACTGTTGTTTTTAAATTACTACCTCATAGGGACAGAGAGGTAGACCAAGTTGGAGGAGTAAGTTGAATTATTCATTCCACTCAAAACCTACAGAGTCTCCAGTCAGAGCAAACCTGATGAACTCAACATGCAAAAATATGAAATCTGTCACCAGGCAATTCAACATATGGAGAACAAAAGCCAAAAAAATACAAACTGACTGGTTTTAAACAGAATGCTTTGTTCCTTGAAATTTATCTGGTAATCAACTGAAAACTCGAAAACTAAGAAAATTTCCCCCATCATTTAAACCATCTTCTTCCAGAAAACTCTCTAGGAAATTATTGTGCAGTCACACGCAAGATAAAATATTTGAGTTAGATTATACTCTATGACAATTAGTGACATCAAAAATATAATAAGGTGGAGCTCAGCGTTTTGACAGACTCGTCCAATGACCAATCAGCTGTTTATGTCTAACATCACTGAAGTTGCTTGAATTTGAACCAGTTTAATGCAATGTAAAATAATCAACCTAACTGAAATCGTAGAAATAACAAATTATTCTGACTTACCTATTTCTCCTCCAACTTGATTGATCTTGCTCTCCCTATTAGTTAGTAATTTATAGGTGATTCGTGGATTGGTGGAAATCTGTGTGTTTGTCTTTGACCATGCTGCTGTTTCCCAGGTAGGGCAATATTTAATCACTGTGCAGTGTACTTGGAAAAAAACACCTGAGAGAGAGAATTAGATAAAGAGCTGTTGAGCTTGGAAGTTTATCTGAAACTAAAGAAACCTGCCACATCTGCTGCTGCTGTGTATTGGCTCAGTAGGAGCTATGAAGTACTTTATTTTCTTCACCCTCTGTGCTGCAGCGTGTAAGTTTTTATGGCCAGTTCCTTTATTTCCATATTTGATTGTTTCAGGAGAGTCTTCCAGCTCTTGAACTTTATATCACAGACGCTGCTCCCATCGAGGATGAAAAGATTGTTGGAGGCTATGAGTGCAGGAAGAACTCTGTGCCCTACCAGGTCTCTCTGAATGTTGGCTACCACTTCTGTGGAGGCTCCCTGATCTCCAGGACCTGGGTGCTATCTGCTGCTCAATGCCTCTCATCGTAAGTGCAGACAACAGACATGAGATTCATCTGATACCAGAAGGATTTGATGGAAAAGGTTCCTTCATAGCCACTTTTGTTGGGCCAGACTGGAATTTTTTCCCCTCAACACACTTTTTCCTTTTTGAATTAGAAAGAAGGAAGTCTGTACTTGAACTGGAAGTACTGTTCACCTCAGTACAAGTGGAAATTACCATTAAATGTATCTTTTTCTTTGTGGCTCTTTCAGGGAGAACATCCAGGTGCGTCTTGGTGAGCACGACATTGCCGTCAATGAGGGCACAGAGCAAATCATCGACGCTGCTAAGGTCATTGCTCACCCCAACTACAGCACCATCACCATGGACAACGACATCATGCTGATCAAGCTCAGCACACCAGCCACCCTGAACAACTACGTCCGCACCGTGTCCCTGCCCTCCAGCTGCGCTGTCGCCGGCACCCGCTGTCTGATCTCTGGATGGGGCACCACCAGCAGCTCTGGAGGTCGGTAAAACACTGAAAACATAAATGGAAAGTACTTTGGTGGAGGATGGGTTGGTAGTAATATTTTCGTGTATTCTTTTTTCATTTTCTAGACACCATCTCTGATCGTCTCAGGTGCCTGGATATCCCCATCCTGAGCGACAGAAGCTGCACATCTTCCTACCCTGATATGATCACCTCCAACATGTTCTGTGCTGGATCCCTCGAGGGAGGCAAGGACTCCTGTAATGTATGAGTTACAGTCACCATCTCTGCTTCTTAGTTTGGACCAACCAAACTTCAGAGCTCCTCTACTCACACCTTGTCTTTACTCTGCAGGGTGACGCTGGTGGCGCCGTGGTGTGCAACGGTCAGCTGCAGGGTGTGGTGTCCTGGGGTTATGGATGTGCCCAGAAGAACAAGCCTGGAGTCTATACCAAGGTCTGCAACTACAACTCCTGGATCCGTGACAACATGATCTCCGGATAAATGGAACTGAAGTCACTTCAACCAACCAATCAATCTCAAGAAACTATGACTGCAATTTTGAGTAAATAAATGATCAACCTGAGTCTCCGTCATTTCTCGTTTTGTGCTGTTGGACAAATATACAAACTATAAACCCTTTAGTAGGAAGGGAATGAGGAGAAATGCTAATCTGCCTTCAGACATGAACACAAGATGTCAAAGAATTTTGAGACCTCTGCAAAGACATTAAAAATTCATAAATGTATCCAAAACAAACAAAAAGAAAAACATTTTTAAATGATTTACTACTATTGAATTCTTTATGCATCATGGTTTGTTCAAATAATGGCAAATATCTGTGATGTAATCTTTTATAAAAGATTTAGACACAATAATGCAGTGGAATTTTCTGTTCAGAAAAAATGTCCATTTGTTTAAAAAAAGACATTTGAAGGGGACATTATTTACAGTTTTATGGGGGTTCACATGCAAAAAAAAATCCTGTTGTTTTACTAGTTATTATCTGTAATTTAACAAAAAGTGCTACATGTGTAAAATACCAGGATATTGTTGAAGAAATTTCAGTCAAACACATTAAAAAAAACTTCATTCAAGGTTTCTATCAGGGTCACAGTTAGGTGGCAGACTGGTCAGTATATAGATGTCTGAATGTCTGACTACAAGCCTAAGAGAAAATATAAATGTCATATGTATGACATACAGACAACACTGTTTATATGATGCTATGGGTTCTTTTTGGTCCATACTTTAGTATTTTTGCCCAAGACTACAAGTAATGAACAGTAGTAATACAGTTCGTTCTTTTCAAAGACAGAGACGATTGGAAGGATAAAATACAACATTCTGCAGTCACTTAAAACACACCCATGGACTCACATTTTCCATAAACACTGTGTACGCGACAGATGGTGGGATTAAATCACACATCATCCATATACCAGCCCTCGATACGCAGATGTGTTTTCTCACAGGTTGGTCAGCAAGAAAACGCCAATAAATGCCAATCAGATAGCAGAGGGACAGAGTGGGTATAAAAGGAGCTGCAGTGGAGCTGAACTGGCACCGAGGCTCAAACGGGAACCACGATGAAGGCTTTCATTCTTCTGGCTCTGTTCGCAGTGGCATGTGAGTATGAGACATACTTTATTATAAGTAAAGATACTGAAATGCCAAATACTCTGACTGCTTTTTGTAAAACGACTATCCTGCAAAACTTTAACACTCATAATCACTGTGTAAATCCATCAGATGCTGCTCCCATTGAGGATGACAAGATTGTTGGAGGCTATGAGTGCAGGAGGAACTCTGTGCCCTACCAGGTCTCTCTGAACGTTGGCTACCACTTCTGTGGAGGCTCCCTGATCTCCAGCTCCTGGGTGGTGTCTGCTGCTCACTGCTATCAGTCGTAAGTGCAGACAGCAGACATTAGAATCAACGGAGACCATCAGACAGCTGACAAACTGGTTCATTACTGATACATTAAATCAACACTAAAAAATCTAACTAATTTTTTGGTTCAAACTGTTTGCCCATCACCTCAATTAAATTACACTGATGTCCTTGTTACAAACTGAATTGAGCATAAATGTATTTTTACCCTCCTGCCTCTCTCTGCAGTCGCATCCACGTGCGTCTTGGCGAGCACAACATTGCCGTCAATGAGGGCACCGAGCAGTTCATCTACTCTTCTAAGGTCATCCGTCACCCCAGCTACAGCAGCTACAACCTGGACAACGACATCATGCTGATCAAGCTCAGCACACCTGCCACCCTGAACAGCTACGTCCGCACCGTGTCCCTGCCCTCCAGGTGTGCCAGCTCCGGCACCCGCTGTCTGATCTCTGGATGGGGCAACATGAGCACCTCTGGAAGTCAGTAAAACACTGAAAACATGTGGAAATACTTTGGTGCAGGATGGGGTGGTAGCCACATTTACATGTATTCTTTTCAATTTGTAGGCAACTACCCTGATAATCTGATGTGCCTGGATGCCCCCATCCTGAGCGACAGCAGCTGCAGGTCTTCCTACCCCGGACAGATCACCTCCAACATGTTCTGTGCTGGATTCCTTGAGGGAGGCAAGGACTCCTGCCAGGTATGAGATGAACTCACTGCTACTAAAAATGGACAAACCAAACTTCAGAATTCCTCTACTTACACCTCATCTTGTCTTTCCTCTGCCAGGGTGACTCCGGTGGCCCCGTGGTGTGCAATGGTGAGCTGCAAGGTGTGGTGTCCTGGGGTTACGGATGTGCCCAGAGGAACAAGCCTGGAGTCTACGCCAAGGTCTGCAACTACAACTCCTGGATCAGCAGCACCATGGCCTACAACTAAATGGAACTGAAGTCACTTCAACCAACTTCAGTCTCAAGAAACTATGACAATCATTGGGAGAAATAAATGATTAAACTGAGTCTCTGTCTCTTCTTGTTTTGTGCTGATGGGCAAATATGCTAATGATACACCCTTCAGTATGAAGGGAACAAAGCAAAATACTTATCTGAATTTTGAAAACAACACAAGATATAATTTGAAAAAATCAGAAACCTCTACACGAAATAAGTCAGTCCTAAATCTTCCTATAAAAAAAACAAAAAACTGTCAAAAATGAAGTCTTTTCACTGATATTGAGATAAAAAACCCAATTAAAACATATGAAATAAAGATATATGCAATTGTTTCTGTATTTTAGCATGTTGATGAGAAAGAGTTCAACACTTGGCCACTTTACATATAGAGCCTTACGAGACTCATTGTTATTAGCAACTGTCAGTGTCACTATTGCTCAAATCAGCGAAATCATAGACAAAATTTAAGATAATTCAGTTACTCTGGATAATAAATACTGTGTTTATGCCATCTTGTGTTTTTGTTTTGTCATCTCTGGTAAAGGGGAGTTTTTTTTTTTTCCTTCACACTGTTGCGAGGTGCTTGCTCGAAGGGACTCCAGGGGAAACTTTGGTTTGGTTGGGTTTCTCTGCATGAATTTAGTACGGTCTACACTGTACTATGTGAAGTGCCTTGAAATAACATATGCTGTGACTTAGTGCTAAGTACAGCCGTGGACAAAAGTTTGCATGCACTTGTGAAGACCAATTATATCAGGGCAGTCTTGAGTTTTCAGTGACTTCTATACCTCTTATTTTCCAAATGTGTCTTTGTCCAAAAAGGGAAAAAAAACTGTCATAAATTTTGGTTCTTTCATAGATTTATTAAAGGTCTTCTGGAAAAAATGATAAAATCTGCTAGGTGAAAAATATACATTCAGCAATAATAATATTTGGTTAAAGGTCCCTTGGCCATTTCCACCACAATTGGGCGCTTTTGGTAGCCATCCACAGGCTTCTGGCAAGCTTCTGGTTGCATCTTTGACTCCTCTTGACAGAATTGGCACAGGTTCTTGATGGCATTTAGGTCAGGACCTTGGGGAGACCAGTCTAAAACCTTAATTCTAGCCTGATTTAGCCATTGCTTTACCACTTCTGATGTGTGTTTGGGGTCAGTGTCTTGTTGGAACACCCAAATGCATCCGTATAGTGTTGTATTCTTATGACAACTTTGCAGAACAGCCATTTTATTATGTTATAAATTCAAAATTATCCTATTCCTGCACTCACACATGTATCTCGAAACCTGTTTTGCCATGGTTTACTTTAAAAATGTGCTGCAAGTGTCAGCCTTAGATAACAATAGAAGAAGAGTAGAGAAGCAGAAGAAATATTATGGAAAATAATTTTATTACACTCAACTTCACCGTGTTTACAGTGATATTGGGCTCTATGTTCTTGATGTTTTAATAGGTAATTTTCATGGATTTAATACAGCGGACACACTGTCCATTTAGTTGGAGGACATGGTGCTGCGGATCCAGGAGTTGTAGTTGCAGACCTTGGCGTAGACTCCAGGCTTGTTCCTCTGGGCGCATCCGTAACCCCAGGACACCACACCCTGCAGCTGACCATTGCACACCACGGGGCCACCGGAGTCACCCTGACAGAGACGAAAGACGAGGTGTGAGGAATTCTGAAGTTTGGTTAATCTGCTTTTAGTGGCAGTGACTTCATCTCATACCTGGCAGGAGTCCTTGCCTCCCTCGAGGAATCCAGCACAGAACATGTTGGAGGTGATCTGTCCGGGGTAGGAAGACCTGCAGCTGCTGTCGCTCAGGATGGGGGCATCCAGGCACCTCAGACGATCAGGGTAGTTGCCTACAAATTGAAAAGAATACATGTAAATGTGTCTACCACCCCATCCTGCACCAAAGTATTTCCATGTTTTCAGTGTTTTACTGACTTCCAGAGGTGCTCATGTTGCCCCATCCAGAGATCAGACAGCGGGTGCCGGAGCTGGCGCAGCTGGAGGGCAGGGACACGGTGCGGACGTAGCTGTTCAGGGTGGCGGGTTTGCTGAGCTTGATCAGCATGATGTCGTTGTCCAGGTTGTAGCTGCTGTAGCGGGGGTGACGGATGACCTTGGCAGAGCTGATGAACTGCTCGGTGCCCTCATTGACGGCAATGTTGTGCTCGCCAAGACGCACCTGGATGCGACTGCAGAGAGAGGCAGGAGGGTAAAAATACATTTAATGATCAATTCAGTTTGTAACAAGAAGATCAATGTAATTCAAAAATTAAAGAAGAAAGAGAAAATGCCAGTCTGAACTAACAGAAGTGGTTACACTGTAAGTCATGAATGTTTTTAAACAGTTTTTAACAGAATTTCTGAACAATTTTCTGTTTTTTTTAACTAGTTCCTGTTGACTACTGTATTTAAATGACCAAAAATGACATTATTTTACAGATGTTTGTCATGTTTCGCAAAAAATCATGTACATTAGGTTTTGAAAAAAGTTTAATACTTTTAAGTGCTATTTTAAAGATTGAAAGAAAAATTATACACATTTACATGAAAACAGGCCAAAACTATACATAATGACTATATTGAAAATCTGTGTTTGTACTAACAGCACTTTGTTCTTTTGCAAAGGGTGGCCATAAAATTACACAGTTTTATTGTATTTATATTAGCAGAAAATATTATTTTGCAGATATTTGCTCTTATTTTCATTTTTTCCCACAGATTTTCTTAAATCACTGTTCCTATGGTATCAGAATAATCTCATGTCTGTTCTCTGCACTTACGACTTGTAGCAGTGAGCAGCAGACACCACCCAGGAGCTGGAGATCAGGGAGCCTCCACAGAAGTGGTAGCCAGAGTTCAGAGAGACCTGGTAGGGCACAGAGTTCTTCCTGCACTCATAGCCTCCAACAATCTTGTCATCCTCAATGGGAGCAGCATCTGATGGATTCACATCATGTTTATGAGAGTGTTTAGGTCTTGCAGGATACCCAATTTCAAATAAGCAGCATTAAGTATTTAGCATTTTACTTTATTACTCATATTAAGTTAAGACTCATACTCACATGCCACTGCGAACAGGGCGAGAAGAATGAAAGCCTTCATGGTGGTTCCCGTTTGAGCCTCGGTGCCAGTTCAGCTCCACTGCAGCTCCTTTTATACCCACTCTGTCCCTCTGCTATCTGATTGGCCAAGGACACCTATTTCATTTTTTCCCCATTTTTCACCTTTATCTTGTACAGTAACGTGTGTGAAAGCACATCTGTGGGACCAGGGCCAAAGTGATGATGTGGTTTTTTTCACAACTGTCGCATGTATAAGTCTAAACCATAAGCACAGCCAGTCAGATTGTCTTTATTCATCCAGAAATGTTGTAGTTTCACTATTAATTTCAGATTGTGTGGACACTATTCACTGTTGCTCAAAGCCAAAAATATAAAATATAAAAATATAATCTCTTTCAAAACAATGCTGAAGATGCACAATAAAGAGAGCTGTAAAATACTAGACTATACATTACGTCAAGTTTTGGCTGATTTTTCATGATGATGTTTGTGTCAGAGAACAAAAATTGTTTTTAAACATTTTATATATATATTTTAAATTTTTTTACCTAACACAATGCACTCATAATAAAACATTTAAATTATTCATTAAAAAGTAATAATTATTTTAAAAGTATGGAAACTATGAGCTCATCGCCAAGGGCCTGCATGGTGGCCTGCATGGTGGCTCGGTGGTTAGCAGTGTTGCCTCACAGCTATAAGATCGCTGGTTCGTGTCCCAGTTAGGACGCCTGGGATCTTTCTGTGTGGAGTTTGCATGTTCTCCCTGTGCATGCGTGGGTTCTCACCGGATACTCCGGCTTCCTCCCACAGTCCAAAAACATGCTGAGGTTAATTGATGATTCTAAATTGTCCGTAGGTGTGAATGAGAGTGTGCTTGGTTGTCTGTCTCTATGTGTAGCCCTGCAATAGGTTGGCGACCTGTCCAGGGTGTCCCTTGCCTTCGCCTGAGTCGGCTGGGACAGACTCCAGCCCCCCTGCGACCCTGCAGAGGATTAAGCGGTGTATAGATAATGGATGGATGGATAGCTCTGCGAAAACAGTGCCACTGTTACACTGCCCTACACTGGTGGAGTGCAGTAACTCTGAGTCCACCCCGATGCAGCCAGGCATCGGGGTGGGTGATGCTGTCATCTACGTACTTCAGAGAGCCCTCTCATCTGGATCGGCCAGGGCCACTGTGAGAATCATGTTCTTTGATTTCTCCAGTGCCTTTAACACCATTCAGCCGTTGCTTCTGAGGGACAAGTTGGAGAAATTGGGAGTGGATCACCTCCTTACACCCTGGATCCTGGACTACATTACAAAACTGTCTGCAGTATGTGAGAGCTCGGAGGTGTCAGTCCAACACTATTGTCTGCAGCACAGGGGCCCCAGGGAATGGTTCTGGCTCTGTTCCTGTTCACCCTCTACACTGCAGACTTACCCATAACACAGTGAACTGTCACCTACAAAAGTTTTCTGATGACTTTGTCATTGTTGCCCTCATTACTGATGGGGATGACGTGGAGTATGGAGAGCTGACCCAGGACTTTGCAGTCTGGTGCCACAGGAACCATCTCCAGCTCAACACAGGAAAGACCAAGGAGTTGGTGGTGGACTTCTGAAGATGCAAGCTCCCTCCTCCAACACCAATGAACATCCAGGAAACAGACATTGAGATTGTGGAATCTTTTAAGTACCTGGGTGTCCACCTGAACAATAAACTTGACTGGTCAGATAACTCAAACACCCTCTATAAGAAGGGACAAAGTAGACTATCTACTCAGAAGACTCAAGTCTTGGAGTGGAGGGGGCTCTTCTGAAGTCCTTCTTTGACTCAGTGGTGGCATCAGCCATCTTTTTTGGAGTAGTCTGCTGGGGCAGCAGCATATCTGCTGCTGACAGGAAGAGACTGAACAGACTGGTGAAGAAGGCCAGCTCTGTCCTGGGCTGCCCTCTTGACCCTGTGGAGGTGGTGGCTGACAGGAGAATGATGGCCAAGCTGTCGACTCTATTTGACAACACGTCCCACCCCTTAAAAGAGACTCTAACAACACTGGGAAGGTCGTTCAGTGACAAGCTCCTTCACCTGCGGTGTCTCACAGAGAGATACCGCAGGTCTTTTCTTCCTGCCGTGGTCAGACTCTATAACCAACAGTAAACACCAAAACAGTCAGAAAGTGCAGTAATATCCCTGTTAAGAATGCTGCTACACTTACAGTGTTCAATATCACTTCATGTCGCTGCTCAGCATGTGAAATATGTCTGTACTTCTTTTACTAGTCTGGGCATATCCCTGACTCAATCAGTCAATGCAATAAAAATCTGCTTTTTGAAATGTTTTATTGGGGTGGGCAAATGCATGTTCTTTAAATATTGAGGGGGACATATCCCATTCTTCCCTCATTAAATCTGTGCTCTTAAACATTTTCTATAATATGGAGACTGAGGTGTATTGGTACATACGGCACAAGACCAACCAAATGCAGAGCGCAGTATCTGCACATTTTGCTGTTGTTTAAATTTTTAGGTAGTGATTTTTGGAGGCTAAAATAATCAACAGAAAATACAATGGAACCAATACAATCTTTGTCTGTTGGCAGTTTGCTATTCAATCTGTAAGCCTTAGATTATTTTTTTTCCATATTTTAACTGTTTCTGTAGTTATTGCGCCCCACCATAGGAGGGCAGTGTGACAATGGCACTATTTTGCAAAGCTAATCAATATCAGTTAATTAATTATATAGTGTAATGTGCTTTTGGCTTTGAGCAACAGTGAATAGTGTCCACACAATCTGAAATTAATAGTGAAACTACAACATTTCTGGATGAATAAAGACAATCTGACTGGCTGTGCTTATGGTTTAGACTTAAACATGCGACAGGTGTGAAAAAACCACATCATCACTTTGGCCCTGGTCCCACAGATGTGCTTTCACACACGTTACTGTACAAGATAAAGGTGAAAAATGGGGAAAAAATGAAATAGGTGTCCTTGGCCAATCAGATAGCAGAGGGACAGAGTGGGTATAAAAGGAGCTGCAGTGGAGCTGAACTGGCACCGAGGCTCAAACGGGAACCACCATGAAGGCTTTCATTCTTCTCGCCCTGTTCGCAGTGGCATGTGAGTATGAGTCTTAACTTAATATGAGTAATAAAGTAAAATGCTAAATACTTAATGCTGCTTATTTGAAATTGGGTATCCTGCAAGACCTAAACACTCTCATAAACATGATGTGAATCCATCAGATGCTGCTCCCATTGAGGATGACAAGATTGTTGGAGGCTATGAGTGCAGGAAGAACTCTGTGCCCTACCAGGTCTCTCTGAACTCTGGCTACCACTTCTGTGGAGGCTCCCTGATCTCCAGCTCCTGGGTGGTGTCTGCTGCTCACTGCTACAAGTCGTAAGTGCAGACAACAGACATGAGATTATTCTGATACCATAGGAACACTGATTTAAGAAAATCTGTGGAAAAAAATATGAAAATAAGAGCAAATATCTGCAATATAATGATATTTTCTGCTAATATAAATACAATAAAACTGTGAAATTTTATGGCCACCCTTTGCAAAAGAACAAAGTGCTGTTTGTACAAACACAGATTTTCAATATAGTCATTATGTATAGTTTTGGCCTGTTTTCATGTAAATGTATATATTTTTCTTTCAATCTGTAAAATAGCACTTAAAAGTATTATTTTTTTTCAAAACCTAATGTACATGATTTTTCTATATAAATATGTCACACATCTGTAAAGTAATGTCATTTTTGGTCATAGAAATACAGTAAAACTGCAATTTTATGGTCGCATTGCAAAAGAAGCACAATACAGTTTTGGCCTGCTTTGTTTTTTTTTCCTTTAACAGTCAACTAGTTAATTAATACATTTGTTATAGTGTTTACTAGTTATCACTGGAACAGTGAAAATAACAGAAAATTGTTCAGAAATTTTGTTAAAAACTATCATGTCTTACAGTGTAACCACTTCTGTTAGTTCAGACTGGCATTTTCTCTTTCTTCAACAAGCTTTAATTTTTTGAATTACATTTATCTCCTTGTTACAAACTAAATTGATCATTAAATGTATTTTTACCCTCATGCCTCTCCCTGCAGTCGCATCCAGGTGCGTCTTGGTGAGCACAACATTGCCGTCAATGAGGGCACCGAGCAGTTCATCAGCTCTGCCAAGGTCATCCGTCACCCCCGCTACAGCAGCTACAACCTGGACAACGACATCATGCTGATCAAGCTCAGCAAACCCGCCACCCTGAACAGCTACGTCCGCACCGTGTCCCTGCCCTCCAGCTGTGCCAGCGCCGGCACCCGCTGTCTGATCTCTGGATGGGGCAACATGAGCACCTCTGGAAGTCAGTAAAACACTGAAAACATGGAAATAATTTGGTGCAGGATGGGGTGGTAGACACATTTACATGTATTCTTCTTAATTTGTAGGCAACTACCCTGATCGTCTGAGGTGCCTGGATGCCCCCATCCTGAGCGACAGCAGCTGCAGGTCTTCCTACCCCGGAGAGATCACCTCCAACATGTTCTGTGCTGGATTCCTCGAGGGAGGCAAGGACTCCTGCCAGGTATGAGATGAAGTCACTGTTACTAAAAATGGACAAACCAAACTTCAGAAGTCCTCTACTTACACCTCGTCTTGTCTTTTGTCTCTGTCAGGGTGACTCCGGTGGCCCCGTGGTGTGCAATGGTCAGCTGCAGGGTGTGGTGTCCTGGGGTTACGGATGCGCCCAGAGGAACAAGCCTGGAGTCTACGCCAAGGTCTGCAACTACAACTCCTGGATCCGCAGCACCATGTCCTCCAACTAAAGTCACTTTACAGTCAGTTGTTGTTAGACACAAAAGTGTGTCAGCCTTTGATCCATTAAAAAAAAAATCAAAACCCATTAATGTGTTTGACTTCTTGGCCGATCACCACACATCTCAGTAACAACTCATCAATTTTCAGTGTAAAAAACATGTTAGAGCAGCTCATGTATGCATAAAAGTTATTTTAAAAATCCAAAACACTATTGTGTACAAATACAAAAGTGACCTTTATTGTTTTTTAAGACAAACTATAGCATAAAATTATATACAACAGAGCAAGGTGTTCATCCAGGAAACAGCTTTTTAAATGTTATTTTCTCATGATTCCAGTAAACTCAAGCCTGACGAGGATGAATTTCAGTCCACAATATGACAAACATGTGCAAAGGTCATATTTACTCTCAAAATGTAAATACAAAATACTGATGGGAGTTTGAAATCAGTACACCTTGACTTCAGGGCAAGAAAACACCAGCATGATTTTGAAACTCGAAATTAGGATTCACAGTGGTCATACATTAATTAGATACATCATGAAGAGGTGAAAGTCTTTGAAATCTGATGAATATTAATGACATGATGAGTTTATGAAGCCAAAGCAACCTTTTTCACAGATACGCTGTCCATTTCCAGGGGATCAACATAATTCAGTAGTTATTTCACTTCTATCAATATCTCTGAATCAACCAGTTATTTTCCATTATTTGCCATTTCATATAGTACAATTTCTATATTCATAAATACTGTTTTATAGCCAATTACATTATTCAAGGGCTGCTTCTGGCTGGACACACTGGGCAACAGCCCCTCTTGGTGGAATCCAATTGAATCACATTTTCACAAGTGAAATCATTTGAATTTTTTATTCCGTCTAACATCAAGCATCAAGGAGCCCTCTGTTAAACACTGTCAAAAACACTGATGCACACTGAAAAAGGTGCACCCGATTTTAATTTAGACCGTCACACCTGACCTCTAGCATGCATCAAATAATGCTGATAAAGGTCTGAAATGGCAGGATATGTATTTCCGCACACTGCACATTGAACACCCTCTGAAGACACTTCATTTGAAATACTTGCATTTTGCGTCATGCGTCTTTCCACAGCTCTTAAAGGTGTAATAGGTTTTCCTGTTGAGTTTTCATCTACTCTCTCATGACTGGCTTCTCTGTCTAGTGTTGAATGTGTCCTGCTGGGCATATGCTGTGAAGAATTACCCAAATCAAGAGCCTGACTATGGACAAAAGAAATCATGGGTGCTAGAGGCAACTCTTGTGAAGCTGGATGTTGGGTTTCCTCAGGTGCTGCATGTAATGTTGTTGTGCTGTTGTTGGCAGAAGGGTTGAGTATTTTCTTATTTGACTGTGCGCTCTGATCAACTATGAATAAATCGAAATCCTTGTGCGTGTCTTGTGCTGAGGAATGGCAGAGCTGGTGACTGAACAGCAGATCTAGAGTCCTAAAGCTGCATCTGCATTGCTCACACTGATAAGGCAGAAACACTTTCTTGGGTCTGACCTGCACCCACTGGAACTCCGGGTGCTCACTCATGTGTTTTTTGTAAGGCTCCACGAACCGAAAACCCTGCCCGCACTGAGGGCAAGTGAAGCGGCCGCGTCTCTGACGATGGATTCTCTGGTGATGCCACAGTTTTTTCCAGTTTCCTAGCGTCTTACCACAACAGGCACAGGTGTAGCTTTGACCCGGGGTGTGCGTCAGCATGTGGGCTCTGAGGCGGCCCATGTGTCTGAACAGCCGCCCGCAGCTCGGACATAGATACTTCCTGGGGTCAGATCTGCTATCTAGTTTGTTTAACTTTGACACAAGGTGCGAGTGTTGATGAGCCGGTATGACTGTTGACTGGAATGGTTTATTTAAGTCAGCAGAGCGTTTCTTGCGGCTGATCTGCGGCTCTTTTTTCTGTGTTTCGTATTTCGCAGCAGGGAGAGGAGCTGAATTGCTTCCTGATGAACACCTAAGTGCAGGCACCGAGTACTGAATTAATGACATGGTCTCCTCCTCCTTTATGGTAAAGCTGGAGGTATTTTTTTCTGCTTTGCACTGACTGCGATGGGCATTAAACTCCGACATCACACCAAAAAGCTTGTCACAATACAAACAGCGATAAAGCTTTGCACCGGTGTGGTCTCTCATGTGGCTGTTGAACTCCTGCAGATGGTCAAAAACGTTCTTGCAGATGTGGCAGGTGTACGTCAGCGAAGGCTTCACGCATCTGTTGGCTTGTAAGATGTCGGCGTTTCCTGTCGGTCTGCATGTGTGATTTTTTGCATTGCTATAATGTGTGAATGATTTTTCACAGCGAGTGCAGTTGTAGCGCTTCACAGACCAGTGCGTTAGCTCGTGAACACGGAGGAAATAGGCCTGCCCAAAAGCTTTGCCACATATATCGCACTTATAAGGCTTCTCTCCCGTGTGGACGCGGACGTGTCTAATGAGGGCGGACTGGAATGGGAACTTTTTACCACAGTACTGGCAAACTTTTCTAGCTCTCGTCTCTGCTTTTGGAAGTCCTGGTTTGCTTTCATTGTCGCCGCTTCTGCTCCAGTTTTCAGCTTTGTTATCCTCAACCTCCTGGTCCAGCTCATGTGCGTGCATCTTCATATGAGAAGCGTACTCCGAGCAAGAGAATTTAATCTTGCAAAACGGGCATTTCTGATATATATTGCTCTTTCTGTGCGTTTTGAGATGAAGATTTAAGTTGGAATTTTTGCTAAAACCTTTGCCACATTCTTGGCATTTGAAAGGCCTTTCGCCTGTATGAATGCGTTGATGGATGACGAACTGAGACAGGAATTTAAATGTACGACCACAGTAGCCACATTTTAACAGTGTTTTACCCCCTTTTTTCGTATAGATGATGTTTGGGTCGGAGTTGTCTTCCTTACCCGCATCACCACAGTCAGTGTTCTGAGGAGCGTCATGGCTGGCTTTATGGTTCTCTACAATCGGCTCTTTCGGTAACAAAACATTAGTTATTCTTCTCCTCCTCTTGCCGCCTCTTTTGCGCCTAAAAGTATTTTGCGGAGTGTTTGGACCCTCTGATTTAACTGTAGTGCTGGCACTGTACTGAAAAGATTTAGGAGTATTTGACTGTGACGCAGGCTTTAAATGATCCACCTCTACCTCTATATTCTCAGCTTTCACAGCAGGCAGGACCCCAACAGATTTAGGTGTTTGTTCAGAGGACGTTATGATATCTGTGCTAAGGGGCCCTGACTTCTGCAGCTCTGCATTCGTTGAAGGTTTACAGGTTTTTGATTGTGACTCCTTGCTGCCATTCATGTCTGCTGAATGCTTCATTTTAGTGTCATCACTTGGAGAAGGGCTTGCTAAGTTTCGCCTCTCTGAAGGAATAACTTCAGGTTCTGTGTGGGAAGTTTGCTGAGATAAAGTACATTTCTTTAGTTGTTCTTGTCTTTCTCCAGACTGCGAGGAGAGTTGATTGCCCTTTTCATCCCTATCAGTCCCTTGTTTGTCAGTGCACAGCTCCACCTGTTTATCTGTCTCTGCTTTCCCCTCGCAGTCTGCGTTGTTGCTCAACGACGGCAAGGCCTCCTGGGAAACGTCCAGCTTGGACACTTTCGCTGGAACCTGCTGATCAATAAGCAACCTAGTCCTCCTCCTTTTAACACCTGGAAAGTTGGGTGCAGTTGCTTCAGTTTGCTTTAGTTCTTCCTTGCTGTGAGTTTCAGACTTTCCATCCTCTGTCGAAGAATGCTGCTGTCGTCTACTCCTTAGTCTTCGTGTAGGTATGCTAATATCATTAACATAAGGCGGGGCAGGTGGAGCAGCAGGAGCTGTGGCAGCAGCAGGTTTAGACGCCGTGTTTTCAGAAGCTGTGATTTCAGGTTTTTTTGGCCGTCCTCTTCTTTTTCTTTGCTGGAAAGAGACGGCACCTTCTACTTGACCATCTGAGGCAACATGAGGACCAGACATCTCATTATGAGATGAATCATTGATTAAGTGACCATCTACGGCGTTATGCGAACCATCACTGTGGTTTACTAAACATGTTGGCAAAGGTATTGTTGTGCTGACCTCCTCGTGCTGAACTGCATCATTACCAGCATCATCTAGATCTCTTCTCCCTTCGATCAGCAGCTCTACCATTCTGCGACGCCTCCTACGCTTCCTGTGGACCTCCACGTGACTGTCTGTTGTGGAGCTGCACACACTTGCCGAAGTCGTTTGAGACGTTGCTTCCATCCCAACTTGTGACGACAAGAGTTCAGTCTGTCTGCACTTTAATCCACCTACTGTTTCAGAGCTGCCATGGCCATCAGGCTCCAGGCGTACAGATGAGTGGGACTCAAGGGCAGGTTGATTGAGTTCTGTTGCTTTCATTTCTCCTTCCCACCCGGAGTCCAGGTCTCCCTCACTGCATATATTATCTTCAGGTATCTGTGGAAAAATAGATGCATTATCATTACTCTTATCAGTCTCCTGAAATGACTAAATGAGCTCTCATGACAGAAGCATGCTTAATAAGGAGTAATCAATAATACATACAGGTTGTCGAATGAAATGAAAGTATTATCTTGTTTAAAAATGCCTCTCTATCTGTCTAGTAAACACTCACAGCACTATGTGACTGGTTCCATGTCACAAGCAACAGAACCAAGACTGAAGGACAAATGTTCAAATGTTCCCTTTTTTTAAACGCATATTTATTGTTTTTCTTTTATATAAAAAACATCAACACTTTGAACATGGCAGAGATAAAACCAATAATAATATAATTATACATAAAAAAGACAAAAATCAAACAAACAAAATAAATAAATAAAATAAAATAAAATGAAAGTAAATAAATTGATTGCAGTAATGAGTCACAAACTTATACTGCTTAGAAGAGCTGATAGAAACATCGAATAAATTACATAATAATAAAAAGCATAGATATAAAAGTAAAATAAACTTATACATGTACATCCCCATAGTCAATGAAATCAACTAGCTAGTTAGCTCAGTCATTCACTACCCGTCCAATATCACCACTCTTTATCAATTCTAGAAACATCCTCCACATGTTATAGAATTCCAAAACTCTCCTTTTAACCATACATGTCAGTTTCTCAAGAGCCAAACTTGAGGTTAAGTTATTTAACCAGAAGTCAAATGAGGGGCAACCAACATTCTTCCAACATAAAGCTATAGACCGTTTGGCCTGAAGTAAGCACAGGTCAGAGATGTTCTCTTTTAATTAAAGACGTACAATCTAAATAAACAAAGGCATTTTAATAATGTATTGTGTTACTGTTATTTCTAAATTCTGACAGGAAAATTTATTGCAAATGTGTATTAGTTCCAAATATTGTGTCTCTTCATTTATTATTAATACTGGCCCTGAAAAAAACACACATTCTGGTTAACCCCTACTGTTTACTGTACAGGACAACATAAATTATTGGTCTCTCTCAGTGGGTACCTGCTTGCGGTCCGAAGGCACATGAATGGAACTGCGAGGATGAGGTGCCACAGAAGTTAACTCAGACACTGTATTTGGGTCACTGCTTCCTCTGCCAAAGGACATTTTACTCCCCATGTCAAGAGCCTGTGGATTAAACAGCGACAAAGAGGCTGTAACGCAGAAAAACAGTGACAAGTAAAGTCAACTGCAAAAATGCCTAGCTTAATATCAGCTGTTCCAGGGCAGAAAAAAATATCAAACATTGCAAATAAACTGCATGCTATGCCTGTCTCGGACAATAACTTTAAAGTGGCTGGTTGCATTGTAGCTGTTCAAAGGTAATGAATGCACCAATGCTTTCAGAAGAGAAGCCTGCTGTAAACAATCACTGGTCCACTTTAAAACAGGGCTTTTTCCCGCATTGACGTACGTTTGGTGTCCTGCAAAGAGGTTTTAGTCAGCGCCAAGAGAAACTCACCAGTGTCAAAATTATGACAACTGATAACAAAACAAGCGAATACATTTTTTAACCAGTTTTATTGACTGGGATTTCAATTTATACAGAATAATTTACCTGTTTAGCAAAAAGTCAGAAATAATAGCAGAATGCATGGATTTCTGCAGCATTAAAATTACATTTCTGTAATGGTAATATTTTGTTTTTCTGCAATATACATATATATAGCGACATGAAAAAAAATACAGGAATTTTTACATGATGACTCTTTTTGAAAAGAATTAATCATCCCGAGTATGATCTGGTTGGTTTTGTAATAAATTGCATCTGCATTAACACTGGAGAACAGGATCCTGAGTAGTTTTTTGGTTTGGATGGCATTCAGATCTGGTTTTGCACTCGTCATACAGAGCTTTGTGGTAGTGATTTAAATGGCCACAGAAATTTGTTTTGCTGCCTTCTGTGGTGGCAACAAATTACAAGACACTGCTGACAGTTGCTTTACATATATCTCAGTATATGCGATCCCAAAGTTGCAACAAAATACAATGCAGTCTGACGGTAACTACACTGCAATCTGTGCATGCACAATGGCCACATTGCAGAAAGTGCAAAGTGAAAAATGGCAAATTAACTGAAACGCATCATGCTACAACTTTTGGCACAAAAACAAGACTTGCACGGTTCTCATTCACAGTAAGAACTCCACAAGAAAAGTCTGTCTGAAAGAAGTTTTTAAACTCTGATTTAAGGCTTGTTGGATACACTTCTTGGAGTTTTCTTTAAACTTTATTCACAGGACACAGAGTTTGGCTCCACATGTGCACAGCACAATCTACAAGAACAGGAGAGGAAAACTGAAAAGGAAGATTTGGCTGCAAAAGGAAATGTACAGTCAGGTGTGTGGAAATATTTAGCTACAGAAAGGATAACCAACACCAGTTACCCTGTCAGCAGTGTTTTGTAATTATCACCCCCACATGAAGAAACACAACTGATTTGTTTTGTTGTTTATGATCGGTGTAAAGTCAGCTCTGAATGCCACTCAAAAGAAGTGTTATGGATGCCCTTGCCAGTGTCACACTATATGAGATAGGTTCCACTTTCTTTCAGCTTGTTTTAAAACTTATTTTCAATTTGTGATGCCTCAGAATCACCTCAATCATTCCAAGATGATTACTTCTCTCCAAATAGAGAAAATCCCTGTACTTTTTTAAAAATAAAAATTAGAAATAAAGACTTTCAATAACAATATTCCAGCAATATTATGTAAATCAACAATTAAAATTTATACAAGCATAATAGCAAAACACTTACGGAAGGAACTACTGTGCAAAGATAGATACTTGGAATTTTAGCACATTTTGCTGATAAAATGACCATTTACTTGAGTAGAACTCCTCATGAAGTCACTAACTACTTTCTGATCATAGCAGATCACACAGACTTTAAACTTATCTGAAGCAGTATCTGTGAACCAGGACAACGTGCACTAGACCACAATACAGAAGATGTATGCAGTAGACGGAGCAAGTAATGCATAATTGTCTGGATATGCTAATGTCAGTCTGCCTTTCATCTCCACTGCAGACACATCTGATCTGATGGAGACTCTCTGCTGGTTTTTGATTAATATTTAACCCTCTAAGATTCACTTTAACATGAAATTTTTAGCACCTATGACCCATCTGGAAGCTTCAGCATCCAGCTACCAGTTGTCATTAAAGGCAACAATGCAAGTTAGGCGTTAACGTTCGGTAGGCCAGATAGCTAGCTACGGTTATTTACCGTTACAGGCCACAAGGACTTGATTTCAATGCCGGCTCACTTTCTTTACAGATTATATCGACTATTTCTTGGCACCGGCTACTAAATGTGACGGGTTGTAGTAAACACAAAGTGCTTGCCTGCGTGGGAGAGAGCCAGGACGGGTTTTCTGCGTAGCCATGCACTGACCGCGGCTCAGCTAGCTAGCAGAAGCTAACTCGAAGCCGACAAAAACTCCGCTGCTCCGCGGCTCTTTGGCACCTTTTACGTGGGGTTCATTTGTCTGGGGGCCCAGTTGCGGAGCTGAACCCCGGCTTCTTCTCTTCTTTTCCGGGCAGTTTGCAGAAGCGAACCGCTGAGTTTAAACGCACAAAAGCAGCACGAAGAAGCGTCAATCACGCCGAGCGTACAGCTAGGGTACTTCAGGTGCAGTGGGAAATTTAGTTCAGCGGGCAACTTTAAAAGTAAAAAACACGACATAAAAACAGCAAATCTTAACCAGAGCGTGTCTTAGTCAGACATATAACTTTGGTCACGTGTGTCCAATGTTTATCTGCATATCTGCCCCCTTTTTGTAGTGGTTCTGCTAATATAAGGAATAGGATGCTCAGATTAGATTACTCTCAGAGGCAGGACTTGAACGCCTCATGCACGCATTTGGATGACAGCCATGCATGTTTACCTCATCATCAATGGACTCACAACTGCTTATGCTCTGAACTGGCCCCCTCTGCTGGTTGTCATCAACACAAGCTAACAATAAAAATGCCAGAAAAATAGAAAATTGAAATCAACAGATTAAAAAAAATAAACAAACACTGCAAATCAGAGAAGTTGAAATTCAAATCCAAACAAGTATATCCAACACTGAGGAAACTGCCAGCTTAACTGGTAAAAAATATGTCCAACTGTAAAAATAATATTTCTCATGTTTAATTTGTAGTTTTCTGTCATTAAATCAAACACTCCACAACATACCAGTAACTAATTTGAAGACAAATTAGTTTTTTAATCTTAGCTAAACCTTTATCTTCAAAATTTTCCAGTGTTTTAAGGTTTAATATTACCTACACATTCAGTCACTTTGTCATGTGATACACTGACAATATAATTTGCTGCATTAGCCCATGAACACACACACACACGGTGAGTTTGAAAATATAGTTTAATACATAATATACTGAATTCTTAAAGTCTGACAAAGCTGGTAAGAACACACAAGGTATTGCGGCCAATTCCCATAGCTTCACAACACATTCTGATCATACTAAAAACATATTTAAAAAAAAAAAACAAACAAAACTATTATACAATACCTGGTTATCCCACCGAACATTTTTCAAACGATTTACAACTTCTCTACCCGCTGCAGGAGCAACAATTTCATACTCTTGGGAAGTCAATATGGAACTGTTTAACTGTACTAACAAAAAAATCCAGCTTAATTAAGATGCGTGTTTGTTATCACTATTCATTCTACATTTGTCTATCTTAAAGTAGTTTGGAGAAATCCAGGAAGCATTGTGTTCCTGTGCAATGAGCCAAGGAGATGCCATTCACAGAAGGAGACTGCCGTCTCCATGCACTTGGTCCATAATAAACAAAAAGTGTGACATGCAAAGTGGATGTGCCTTGTCAAGTTATGATAGGAACAGATGAAGTTACTTGGTAAATCATCTCAGCAGGTTTGTCTGGTCCGGTTTCAACAATGTAACAGTCATTGTCAATGTCCACATCTGTACTCCCATTGACTGGAACCACCGATGGCCCTTTGTCCAAGCTGACAGCCATGACTTGGTTCTTCTTTATGCTACCAGAAGGTGGAAGCACGAGTTTTCTCTGACCGTTCATCTGAGAAGGATTTGGGCTCATGACCGGCGTCATCCTCTTGAGTTTGTAATGCTGTTTGCCGCCTCGCACCTGCTGCGCCATAAACTCCTGTGCTTTGACACATTTGTGCCTCTGAAGCAGCTGAGGAGTTTCAAAAGCAATACGACAGACTCGACATGGAAACCCATTTGTTGCAGGGGAAATCTGGGTAGGTTTGCTCAGTCCACCTATTGAAGAGTTTGTGGGCATCTTTAACTGCACAGAGGGAGCGATGGAAAGCCTTGGACGGCTGTATATTCTAGGATTTGGACGCTGACCAGACATCGCACTTGGACTCCAACTCTTTGACTGAAAAGATGGAGCGGCATGAAGCCCCAGATGATTATTGTATGTTCTGGTGTTCTGAATTTTCAACTGCTTGGTTGAGGTGATGTGAGTTACCTGACTGCCTGTCCTGGTTGGATTGGGAATCTGGTTTTTCAGCTGTGGGGAGGAAAAGACCTGAGGCACCTGTACACTCAGATTCTGTCTCCTACCTGCACTGGCATTAGTTAGTGTCTTAAAATTCAGAGGTTTTGCAGTGATAAGTCTCAATTTGGTCGTGTTGTTGTGTGAGTTACAAACATGGAAGCGAGGCACTAACTTCTTGCTGGAGAGCAGCAGCCCACACCCTATACAGCCAGAAATTTTGTCTGCGACATGTGAGCTCTGGTGGGAGATGACAGAAGTCTTTGTCATAAAACCCTGCCCACATTTACCACAAGTGTATGGCTTTTTCCTGTTAAACATGCGCACCGTTTCTATCAACACAACAGGCTGATAGAGCGTCCAAAGATCCACTGTTGGTGCACCTACACCTGCAAAAATATTCTGCATGTCTGTTGTTAGAGGGACAGGGTTTGGGAGCGAAGATGCTTGTGACACAGAGGGATACAACTCAGGCACTTGTGAAATCTGCAAAGACTGCATGGGACCTTGTGACATATGAGCTGACATATTGGGTACTTGCGGAAAGGGCCTCACTGGCAACGAAATTGACGGGGTATTGTCTGATTTGGGCATCTTCCAGACCACTTCGCCTTTCTGTAATCTTTTCAGCTGCTCCTCCTCTTCCCTGCGCTTCTCAATCCTGCGTTTCCTTATCGTTTCATGGTCGAGCACTTGGTGGCCTGGTTCGTGCGTAGTGCTGTGCTCCAGCATGTCTTTGTATTCGGTGAATTCGGTGCCACAGGAGCAGATGAAACTTGCAGAGGAGCACACGTGTTCCTCAAGGCATTTCCGATTTGCAAATATCTGCTCGCAGCTGAAGCAAAACTGTCCAGTGTTCATAAGGCTGGCACTGAAGCCATCCACCCGGACATGTTGCTGTTTTTGCCTCCCTCTCTCCATGATGAGGCTGGGCATGGGTGTGTTCACTGCTGATGTGGAGCCCACTGGAGCACCTTTCCTGCTAATAGAAACAAGCTTTAGAATTGATATAATCACTAACATAATATAAGTGAACTGAACTAATATTATTGCTTAATGACGGCTGAGAGTAGGCGGTGCAGATGGGCTATATGTGCTAGGAGCTACATGTGATGAAAGGACTGCTTGCTAAGCGGTGGAGAGAGGATTTCACTGCATTATTAAACATCATTTTTTGCTTCATTTGAACGATATTTGCTCGTTTCTAATCGCTGCTCCAAACTTTTAAACCAGCTAATGAACTCTTAACCCAATTATTAGACATGCACATCACGGGCTGTGAAATACACCCCCTAGTTCCACTAAAGCAAACAACACGATGATATATTAGTAATAAAAATGTAATTCACAGATAGATATTTCTAAAAACGTCCCGTTTTGCCTTTAACAACGCTGCTATTTCAACGCGGGCTTGCTTTGCTACTAGCCTAGCATGCTAACGTTAGCCTCAGCTAGCTAAGAGACAAGAACGTTCGCTCACCGTCACATAAAAACAAAAGCTGCGTCGTGTCAATATTCTCACATTTCCTCGGGAAAAAACGGAAAAATATCGTCCATTGTCGTTTCCAGAGACATTCACAGTCGGGCTCCGTCGCCGGTGTGTAGCAGGTAGCAGTTAGCCTATCAGCCACACCAAAAAAACAAGAGGAAGAGAAAGAGCGGCTTCTTCCTCTGCGGATGGCGCACTTCTGCGGCACAACGTCCGGGTTGGCTTTCCTTATACTGACACCTATCTGCGGAGGTTCCTGCTCCGGAGTGTCTGACAGACGGAACGCCGCAGCATCAGCACCACAGGGACCGCGACAACCAAAGTCCTCCTAAATACTACTGTCTGTCAAGGTACTTGTAGTTTTAAAGGTTTATTACACCCAAATAGTGCTTTCTTGGTGAAATTTTTTTATAGCACTCAAAAATGCTACTTTCTGTTCAGCCACTTATTGTTTAAATGGTTTGTTCCACCCAGAATACTAGTTTTGTCCAGGTACTTACAGTTTTAAGGTTATTTCACCCAAATACTATACTCTAACAAGTTCTTGTTTTGAAGGAATATTCCACTAAAAATACTACTCTCTGTCTTGGTACAAGTTTTAAGGGTTTGTTCTATAAATATAAATAAGGACACTTTAAAAAACCATACTTGGAAATTGTTAATTTTTTGAATGTCACTTTTAAATTTTACATTTCTTCACATCCTATTAGCACTAAATGCACTTTACAGTTCATATTAGGATTGTTTTTATTTTTATCTAATTTTATTTTATTTGTATATACAATACTTATTGCTGGTAATCAGTTTTAAATCAATTTTAAGGGTCTATTCCACCCAGAATACTACTTTCTGTCCAAGTACTTTTAGTTTCAAAGGTTTATTCCA
Source organism: Dascyllus trimaculatus (assembly GCA_024666655.1). Classification (NCBI taxonomy): domain Eukaryota; kingdom Metazoa; phylum Chordata; class Actinopteri; family Pomacentridae; genus Dascyllus; species Dascyllus trimaculatus. Next base: position 9,696,456 of record CM045451.1, on the reverse strand, counting down.
CCCAACATATTAATGTCTAACAAGTTCTTGTTTTAAAGGAATATTCCACGCAAATAACACTTTCTTACTAAGTTCTTGTTTTAAAGACTTATTTCATCCAATAATCATTTCTAACCAATAAGTTCTTGCTTGAAAAGTTTGTCACCCAAAATAGTAGCTTTGTCCAATTAATTATAGGTTTAAAGGACTATTCTACTCAAATGCTACTTTTTGTCCAAGTACTTACAGTTGTGACGATTTATTTTACCCAAATAGAACTTTCAAAATCACAAGTTAGTGTTCTAAAGATGTATCCCACTTAAAATACAGTGCTATGTGCAAGTACTTATAGTTTTAAAGGTTTGTTTCACCAAATACTACTTTCTGTCCAAGTACTTATCATTTTAAAGGTATATTCAGAATCAGAATCAACTTTGTTGGCCAAGTTTGTACACACAAACAAGGAATTTGGCTCCGGTGTATATCTTTGCTCTCTATGTACAGAATAGGACAGAAAACAAAAACTAAGTGCTAGAAATAAGGCGTGAAGGACTGCTTCTCAAACCTGCAGTAGAAGCTGTTCAGGTTGTCAGCAAGTCTGAGGTTTTCTACAGGGTCGGGGTATGGTCTCCTGTAATTGGCGACGTGCTGCAGGCCTCTCCAAACTGACGCAGGGTCGTTGGCTGAGAGGCTGTTTTATAGGCCTCTCACTGTATCTCCTCTTAGCTACCCTGATCTCCTTTGTCAGCCTGTTTCTGGCCTGCTTGAACAGGTCCTGGTCCCCACTTCTGTAGGCCTCCTCCTTGGTCTGTTGCAGTTTCCTGAGGTTAGGCGTGAACCAAGGTTTATTGTTGTTGTATGTGCAGATGGTCTTGGTCTGCACACACGTCTTCACAAAAGCTGATGTCATAGTCTCTGTCGGTTTGTTGAGGTCAGCTGCTGCAGCTTCAAAGACACTCCAATCAGAGCAGTCAAAGCAGGCCTGTGACTTCAGCTTTGACTCCCCAGTCCACTTCCTCACGGTCCTTACTACAGCTTAGAAGTTTTTCATTTCTGCCTGTAGGTCAGGATGAGATGAAGCAAACAGTGGTCAGAGAGTCCTAGGTGTCTTTTAAAACGGTGTAGCAGTGGTCCAGTGTGATTGTGTCCCTGGTGGGACACTTAGTATGCTGTCTGTATTTTGAGAGCTTGTGGCTGAGGTTTGCTCTGTTAAAATCCCCCAGAATGAGGAGCAGGGAGTCTGGTTGTTTCTTCTCCACGTCTGTTAGCTAGTCAGCAAACTGTTGTTAAAGGTTTATTCCACCCAGAACACTACTTTCTGTCCAGTACTAATAGTTCTAAACGGGTTTTTTTTCTATCCAAATATGCCTTTCTAACTAATAAGTTCTGGTTTTAAAGATTTATTCCAACCAAACAGTAAAAGTCAAAACTAAAAGTTAGGCTTTTAAACATTCATTCCACTTGAAATACTGCAAAATTAACAAAGGCCAAGTATTTATTGAGGGAAATCCGAAAAAGAGTTAATTTAGTACAGCATTTAACAAAGCCAAAAACCCAACAGAGAAGTAAAGTCCAGATTTTGGGATCATCACTCCGGTGAAGTCAGATTTTCTTAACTTTTGGTTTAAAACTTTCCAGCACATTCTTATATACACAGTCCTGGTTGTTAGGTGGAGGAGGAGGTCAGGAGGTCACAGCAAGGAACGCCATACCCTGCAGAGTCTCATTAATGACACTTTGAGACCATTATCAGTCACTTTAGAAGGTAGGAGATGTTCTGTTGTCTCCAAGAGAGCATTCATTTTTAACTAAGTTCTTGTTTTCAGGATTTACTCCACCCAAATACTACTTTCTGGTTAAGTACTCCAAAAAATGTTCCAGCCAGAATACTACTTCTCTCCAGGTACTTATGGAGGAATTTGGTGTCTGGCTGGTATCTGATGCATCCTGCAATAAACCCGTTGTTGTGGAGAATATTTTAAAATATATATTATGGAGAATTTACCTGACTGCCTTTTTTTTATTCCCTCTGTCTTGGTCAGGATATTCTCAGTCCAGTGCTGCAACATTCTAATAAGCCCTATAAGCCCATGTTCCAGTGGATGTTGGGAATTAAACAGCAAGTATTGATTTGTGTGTGTAGTTTTCCTGTAAACATCAAGGTTGAACTTCACCCCCAGCCAGATATGTGCCCAGCTGGACCTCTGCTTGGCCAAGACCTATTTTAAATGAGGGTTTCTACAAAAAAAAGTGCACAGTTCTCCAGTGTCACCAACTGTGTGCAATCAAATCAAAAGCCTAAGAAGTAGAAGCCTTTACAGAACATATCAACTCGGTGGACAGCGATATCAAGTTCACAAGGGAGGGTGTGAGGTAAAACAAACTGCCTTTCTTTTCTGACTGTGCTGTGCTCATTGAGGAGGATGGAAGTTTCAACATTAAGTTTACAGGGAACCTACACACATAAACCAATACCTTCTGTTGGACTCCCGTCACCCGCTGGATCATAAGCTGAGGGCACCGGACTGAGACTGTCCCTACCAAAGCAGGGGGAAAAGCAAGAGAGCACACTCGCTTGAAAACACATGTGGCTTTCCCAAGTGGGCCTCTATGAAGTCAGCAAAGACATGAGGAAAAAAACAGCCCTACAGGAAACAGAGAATAACACAAGCACAAGCAAAACATTATCATCCCTTATGCAGCTGGAATGCCTGATTAACTTAGAAAGATTACCTCCAAACACAACATACCAGTTCACTTCAGACCCACCAACAGTCTTTGGCAAAAACTTGGTTCATTCTGAGGATAAAACACCCTAAACACAAGCTGACCAACATTGTATGTGCAGTCTAATGCAGTGAGGAATGCACAGACCTATACACCAATCAGTCACATTATCATGACCACTAACAGGTGAAGTGAATAACATTGATCATATTGGTACTATGTGCTGTTCTGCTGGAAAACTTTGGACTTTGACACCCAAATAAACATTGTCCTAGAACAAGCACACTTCCTCATGCAAATGGAAATCCCAAATGTCACTGGTCTACCCCCACAGGAAAATGCACCCCACCGCATGGAAACAACATCAAACAATCAGGAACATGTTGAGGAACATGGCAATGGCCCAACATGTTGATTTGACCTCCAAACTTCCTTCACCCCATTCTGATCAAGCATCAACAGGATGCAGTGGAACAAGTTTGATTGACAGAAGCCCCACTGCACAAGCCAGAGTACCCAAAGGATCCAGTGCCAACGTCCTGGTTCCAGACCCCATAGGACACCCTGAGAGGTCCTCTTGTCCATGTCCAATGGTTCAGAGCATTTTTGAGTACATAAGGGGGGCCAACACAATACTGGGCAGGTGGTCATAATGTCATGCCTGATCGGTGTATATAGAGGAGGCTAAACAAATACTCCATAAGTGCATGGAGCCTGTAGAGCCAGTTCCTCAATACAAGACCCAGCAGTCCATCTGCATCCAATAGATGAGTTACACTCCATTTGAGAACAGTCAAGTACATATTCTGGGCAAAGAAGACAGATGGTTTGAAAGCAGAGTCAAGGGATCCATCTACATTAAGCTAATCACTATAGAGGAGGAGGTCTATGACACCATTATCAGGCACTTACAATGCAGTTTTGAGATCTCTACCCAAAAAGTTTCACCATCATTAACATGCTGAGTCGCCCTTGACCTGGCAGTGTTGCAACCTTTTACACCTGGAGGCGTGTTGCTGTTGAGTTGTGGGTGACAATATATCTAAGACTTTCTATCGGTCAGTTAGAATTGAAGAACCCTCATAGAAGGTGAAACATCTTCAAAAACCACTAAGAGTTGCTTTTCACTGAAGCTCTTAGGATCACCATGACCTGGACGACTGAGATTGTACCCTGATGTACTGTGGAAAACATGAATCATATCAGATTTTGAGCATGCTGTGTTTTTATTGCAGTTCTTCATATCCGGGTAAGGGTGCTGTTAAGGAACATTTGATATTAAATGAATCTTAATTTCTTTATACCCTCTCTTAACCAAGAGAGCATAATAATTCTTACATACTTGTTATAATTGATTGTGTTTTCATACATATGGCTGCTTGCCTGTAGCTCCGTTCATCTCTAATTATAGGAACATCTGACTGCTCACAGACAGTTCAAGAATGTTTAAAGTTCAAATGTATGATAAATGGGTCAGCAGGCGGTTTAAATGTACAGTTAGAGGATCAGCTTATGTTTGCATCCTTGTTGTCTTATCATCCAGATAACAATCTGCCCATTGAGTAACGGCAGAGATGGGATTTTCCTTATACGCACTGTGTCTGCTACTTGTTTCATGAGTACAATGAAGTCTCAGAGACCTGGCAAGGCATCATTTGATTTAAAAGAATAATGAAGAAATGTTAATTAAATCATTAAACAAGACATAAACATACACCAGCAACATAAAGTAAATAATGAACAAAATATGATGATGGATAATTGCCTTGCACCAAGCTGGACCAGCTGTTGCTGGAATGTTATATTTTACAGTTAACTGAGACTTATTTTAATTTTAAGTAATCTTTTTTTTTTAATAGTAATTTGAGTGACTGACCCTCTAAATACTCCAGGAGAAAAGATGCGAGCGCTGCTGAGGATGAAAACGTTTGTCCATAAATTTTATCAACACAGTAGTCCAGATAAATAACTAATATTCACAACAAGCCTTCAGATCTTTCAGGTGATAAACACAGAATTCATCCATAGCCTACTGATAGCTTATCCCACTACAGCAGCTTCTAATAAAATAGTAAAATGTGTTTTCATTGCTCCTCGGCTGCTTGCTGTCATATACTGTTTAACGATAAGAGATGTCACGCTCTACATGTAGTTATGGGAAGCATCCATATATCCATGTTTGTTACTGTGGAAAATATTCAATGAAAAATCTCTGAAATAAAACAGTTTGACAAGACAGAAGAATATTTTAACTTCAGTAAACACATCAGACTTTGACAGTAAAATATTACCCTGACGTTTATAATTGAGCTCAGGACTCAAGCTGAGGACATTAGCTGTGTCATAAATGATTTAACTGCAGGTTAGACTCTGTGTGTGACAGCTCACCTGTCTGATGTGAAGAAGAGAAGCACACAAGATCATTCACTATTAGATACTGATCAAGACTAGCTGAAAGCAAGCATCTCATGCTGAACGCGGTAGAGTCGACCTTCCTGACTGGAATGAATAGCTAGTGGCAGTGGTTCAGTCACACCCTGACTCATCTGCACCTTCACTAACCTCAAATGCTGTATTTTTCATTATTCTTATTTTTTTTAATAGCATTTATGAAACTTTCAGGGCTATAGGGAATAACAGACTTGCTCTGTGGTAAACGGGTGCAACCTTCAACTAGGGAACATGGTCAAATTGACAAAAAAAACCCTCTGTATAAATAACATGAATATTACAACTTTTGCATTAATTTCCTCAAGGCTTGGTAACTGTTACTCTCTGAACCTGAGTACTGGCCAGTCCTTACTGTTTGGTCTGCAGGTGATGCAGAAAGCAGGTGCAAGACTCCCAACTGGCACCAAAAACACAGCAGCTCTCTCTGCTTCCCTCTGCAGGTACCACACCCCCAGGCTTAGTTATTGTGTTTTAGTTCTTGCGGGATTTGATTTGCATCTCACAGCACCTGTACAGACATCATTCACACATGCATCACATACCCACACTACTGACTCCACCGATTCTCACAACCCCATAATGTTGCAGTGTTCGTTGGCTTTGAGTTAATAAAATCAAGTCTCGATTGTGATGCCTGCTGTGTCTCTCCCTTTTGTTGTGGCCATTTTGATCCAGGTCATAACACTCCTGTCCTAGAATCCCTGCATTGGCTACCTGTTAAATACAGAATTGAAAGGAAAAAAAGTATACATTCTCAGATTCCAGCTTCCTGAATGTGAATAATTCTTTTTTTCTTCACTCTCCTGTGTCAATAAATTGAATATCTTTGGGTTGTAGACTAAAAAAGACATTTGAGGATGCCAATTTAGGCTTTGGGAAACACTGATTGACATTTTCAGACCAAACAACTAATTGCTTAATGAAGAAACAATTGTTAATCAGCAACGAAAAGACTTATTAGATCAGTCTTTCAGTTGCCATGGAGATACAGATGTTTTAGAGGAGAGTTCATTCTTGTCAATGGCCTTATCTCCATCTACTGATGAGGAGTATGTGATACAGCTGAATTTAGCACTGCTGAGTATATAGTAAAATATGTACTTATTTAAGAATTTTGGTACAATATCTACATAGGCATTGGGGTAATTTCTCAAAGCTAGTTTTTCTTTTTATTCTTACTTAAATTGCTTTACATTTTTACATGATGACATAATGCCCCACAATTCATGCACTGTGGCATAAAATGTCTTTCTGATATCTTTAATTCTGATGATCAAAACTTAGACAAGAAGCATGGATAGCAGTAAAAAAGAACCATCTCAGCTTATTATTATCTGCACGTATTTACCCATATTTAAAAAACAAACTTTGGTCATTTCATTAAATGATATAAAACATGCCCTTTACTCATTATAAATAATACTTTCCTGTGTTAATCCTGCAGTTTTTCCTTTTGAAGCCTTGTAGATATTAGACCCCATCGAACACAAAATAATACAAGTTTCTCATACTGGTATGTTTATTGACACGAAGAACAACAACAAGCTACATCACCAAGTCCATAATAAAAGTCTGATTACCAAATACTCTAAGTATCATTTACAGGCTAATGAGGCTATGCAATATAGGGATTAACTTCGTAAAACTAAAATGTACAGTATATCAAAGCTTTTTTTTTTTAAACAGTGGCAAGCTACTATGACACCCAAAAGTTGCTTAAAAAACACCTTATGTAGCTGTACAATGTTAAAATAACCCCTGGAAAAATGGAAAGAACAAAGCAATAATAACAAAATGAGCTCTGTTCTTAAATGCACCAATCCCATGTTAGACATTTTTCAAAAGACCGAAATGCTGTTAAGAAGTAATCTCTTCTTGTGTTTGTGGCCTGCCTTCCCCGGCCATGATGCGATGAATCCTCCTGCGGTGGTTTTTCAGTGATTTAAGGTTTGGGTATGTACCCTGACAGACATCGCAGCGATATGACTCAGACTGTTTGTGAGTGAGCAGGTGTTTCTGCAGACTGTCCACAGTACCAAACCAGCGAAGGCAAACAGGGCAGCGAGAAGGCTTGATGGCAGGCTTGCAGGCTCCACTCCTCTGATGAAATATCAGACTGATTGTGTTCGGGAAATCAGAGTTGCAGTGGGAGCAGTGATAGGTTCTGGGTGGATTTGTTAGTGGATTTGTAAGCCGTGCACCTTTGCATCGATTCCAGGATATATGCCTTCGAAGGGAACAGCGAGTCGCAAAACTGTTCCCACATCTTGTGCATACAATCCGCGACTGCTTTTTTGCTGGATGTGGAAGTGGCTCTGGGTGTGGCTGCTTCTGTGGAGGCTGAAGCACTGACTGAGATGGCTGCTGCTGCTGCTGAGGTTGCTGCTGCTGCTGTTGTTGTTGTTGCTGTTGTTGCTGCTGCTGGAATCTGAGTAATAGAGGCTGTGGCCTTTGCGGCGGAAGTCCCTTCAGCAGCTGGTGATGAGGATGCATGTGGATCTGCAGGTGAACTTCATAATCTGCCCACGAATTAACAGTCTCTCCGCAAGTCGGACATGTGTATGACTCCTGTGCGTGCTTCTGCAAATGCTCCAAGAGAAGTCTTGGAGACGTAAATCCGGCCCCACACTCACAGGTCACCCTCCTTGGAAGCACAGAGGGCAGTGACATGATGCCCCAGTTGCCTGCATCATCCTCTTTTGGTGGACTGTCTGCTGCTGCATGGCTTGGCAAGCTCTGCTGCAGGGCCCCTCTTTCCACTTCTGCCATCGTTCGCTGAAACTGACATCTCTTTCTGTGAACCATCATGTTATCTTTGCGGTTAAATGACTTCCCACACACAAAGCAGGAAAACAATTTCACACTGCTGGCATTTAGTGCAATGACGCCCTGACCTGCGCTCTGTGCTAAAGTTCCAAACCCACGTGGCCTAAACCCACACAGCCGCAGATGGCGCCTCAACGTAGATGCTCGACTGTATGTTTTCTGACACCTACTGCAAGGGTAACGTTTTACACCGTCTCTGACAAAATAACGCAGGCCTTGAGGCACCATCTCTGCGTGTTCGGTTGACACAGACTTCGTCACCTCTCCATCATCACCAGCTTTCCTTGCAGAATTTAGCCCCTCCATATCATCATCCAACGGCATCGTCCACTGTCCCTCATTACTGTCCTCATTATCAAGTGTCTCTGCCTCCCAGTTGTTTTCTTCTCCTTGCTGGAGTGAAATCCCAGACAGGGAGGGATCTTTGTGCTGCTTCATCATGGAAGATGTAGGGGAGAAGGGGGAGAAGCTTTTTGCTGGACGAGCCCAGGCCAACTGTGAAACTACAGACTGCTCTGAATTTGGAGAAGTCTCCTCCACCTTGATACGACCACTAATCTCAGTGCCCACACCGACACTCTTGGCCCCCTGAGGTGCAGCTTTAAGATCCTCTATACCAGTTTTGGCAATACTGTTTGACCTCAGTACAAACATTCTCTGAATTGATTGGTTGGCTTGTCGAGACAGAGCTGATGCTGGACCGTGGCACCTGTGTGTTTTGAGGTTCCACCTCCGTGCATAGCTGTGCTTACACATTGGACAGAAGAAAACTTTTTTGGCATTGTTCAGACTATGGAATGGCACTAGTTTTTGGGCAAAGGGTAACTTGTTTTTAAAAGCGTTTGATGCCTGTATATTCTTGTTTCCTAATGGAGGGCATACATGATTGTCTTGCAAAGGCAGCCGCCCAATGATTAGCTGTTTGCAACGACGACAACATTTAATCCTCTCTTTTTTGTGCAAGAAATGATGTTCTGTCAATCTGTCCAAGTTTTGAAACACCCGACGACAGCGGCCACATTGATATCTCCCATATATACCATTACCAGCAGGATCCATGAGCTTCTGACGGGTCTCCAGAACCACAACAGGAGACAAAGTCTTAGTTAAAGAAACAATTCTCTTCTTACTGGACTCAAGAATCCTGCTAATCGATGGAGCTTTCGTCTTTATACCAGGTTTTGCAAGCAGTCGCCTCAACTGTGCAATAGAGAGATCATTGATCGGTGGCATCGCTGTTTTTGCTTGAGGTGTTATATCAACAGTTACAACTTCATTCTTGGGGATAACACTGTTCTCATTTTGACTGTGAGACTGTGGAAGGGGAAAGCGTTTCATGTATGCCGATGCCAGCAACTTCATAAGGTTGTTATTTTGGGACAAATCCTTTTCGTTGCTGTTGATAGAATTCATTTTGTCCTGGAAATGCATGTCCTCTACAGTCTCTGGTATTTGCTCTTCTGTGGTCGACATGTTGTCAAGTTGTTTATCACTGTCATCATGAGGGGGTGTACACTGACCTTGGGGAGAGGTTACTATGGCAATGCCATCCTCCAGGCTTACATCTGCTTTGTGGGCTGTTATTGTGGGTAATTCAACAGCTGGGGACTTGGAGGTAGAGGGGCAACTAAGAGCCAAACTTGTCTGGGTTACAGAAGGAAATGGCAAATGCTGGGTGGGAAAAACCTTTTCACAGCCTGTTCCACCAGAGAGAACAATATTATTATCCAGTAGCTGTGTTGGGGCGACATGTGAACGTTTATGCTCCAGCATAAGACCAAAGTCCTGAAATTCCTCTCCACAATCACAAATATAAAAGGAAGGTGAAGGGCTCTCAGGTAATACTGTTGGTGGGCTGGCATGCTCGCCTGATGAGTCTGGACTTGCAAACAGCGTTTCTTGCGGCCTGGTGTTTTGCTGTGTTGGAGGTGGGGTCGAGACCTTGGAGACTGCACTTGCGTGGCTCGCCTGATGTACCAGCAGGGAGGCCAGCCCAGTGAAGGTGGCTGAGCAGGCCACGCAACGATACACTTTGGAGGAAGTGTTTCCCTGTAATCCAAGCATCTTGGCAGTCGAACAAACACAGCAAGGCAGGCGTTCTGGTCAAGCACAGCGGTTTCCTGTAAATGACAAACACACAAAAAATGGCGTCACCAATGGAAATTAGACAGTCCAAAAATAAAGATGCATTTATCAAATTTAACATTCTGAATCCCAAAACTTGCCAGTGGTTTTGACAGGCAAGTTATCTTTAAAGACCAAAATTATACCATTATCAGAGCCAGAAACTATTCAAATAAAATAAAAAATAAATTTAAAACGTAACATAGGGAATCGTCACATTTCCAACTTTCCAATACTCCTGGCACTCAGCTGACTAACAGTTATTTGTGAAAAAATTCAGGGACTTTCCAGCTGAATTGCAGGCTGTGCCGAAAGGAGCAGAGAGAAGCATGTAAACAAATTACATATTCAAGGCACAAAAAATCAATACTGTGTATGAACACTCTTTTTTTGCATGACTGGAAACAGATTTGGGCACTTGGAAAAATGCTGTACATGGCGATGGTGACGGTACATCAAGCCATACGTGTGCTGCTTCCACAGAGGTGCAAGATTTCATACTGCAATAAAAATTAGCTCACAGCTAGTGAAAATGTGACAAGGAGCAAAAAAAAAACACCCTTGAACACTTGGGGTTCAGAGTGTTAGTATTCAAACTGGAATATTAATATTTCCCAACTATCTGGGTAGTAAACAACATCAATTTCAACTCTAAGGCATACTTAATTCTTTAGATATGTTCCAGAAAATTAGTTTGAAATAACCCATCCCAATTTGCCATTCACACAAAACACTGTTGGGTGAATTTGTAGCTAATATGCATCTGATAGAATAATGCCTCAACAGGTGTTTTTCAGAAAGCCCTGAACTTAAACCATTGAATGACATGAAGTAAAGGATATGCTTAGTCACAGTTGGTTTTGTCAGCATTTTCTCCCAGCAACAAACTCCAGAGGGCCAAAGGCATGCCCTTGATCGCAACATTGAGATACTCAACCATGACTGCGCGTGGTCAGCAAATCCATCAAGTCTTCAGCAAAAATGGAATGAAATACCACAGCTGCAGATTTACGCCCCATTTCCACTGGCGTGACTCCAGGCTATCCTCACAGCAGGGAATAAAATTGTGCAGACCTGTGATACTGAGATGCTGAAACCATGACAATCTTAAATAAGCTTTGGTTATTGGAGGTCATGCAACAAGACTAGCATTTCATGTCATGTAACAAGACATCAACATCTACTTAATAGTAATAAAAGCACAACTGAGTGACTGGGATAGCGTGCAGGAACATCTGTGCCGAGTATGGCCAAGAAGACCCCATGTCCCGATGGAACACAGCACTGAAAGTGGACGACAACAACAGGGCCTGAGATCCTGTGGGACTTGATGTTCCGCACTGACAGGCAGCCGCTGGCTAACCAACCAGACACAGGGGTGGTTGACAAAGAGCAGAAGAGGGCCGTTTTAAGGGATGTGGCAGCTGACGCCAACATGAGGATGAAAGAGCACGAAAAGGTCGAGAACAACCAGAGACTGACGGAACAACTGGAACAGAGAAGGGTGAAGGCCGAGGGGCTCTCAGTGGTAATTAGAGGCAGAGACTCTCAAACTGGGAGAGTGTTCCAGAATATTCCAGGTACAACGTCTGAGATCTCTGTGCAACAGAGTGCTGTAAAAAAAACAGCTAAGATACTGCACAGAAACCCCCCTTTTTTATTTGTACCTTGATGGCAGAATGTGCAATGCTTCTCTTAAGATATAAATGACCACTTTCAATGTCAGAGACTATTTACAGAAAAATCCTTTTGTGTTCTTTTTAAAAATGTTTTTTTTTTTAATCATTTCTTTGTATATTTAACTTAGCACAGTCACAGCTTTTGTGATAACTGTTACATCTTATATTGTACTTAAAAATGTAAAAAAAACAGCACACACACACACACACAAAAGAAAAAATGCTGGAACCAATTTGTACCTTTGAGTTCTCGTCGTTCGATCAGAATATACAACTGATATTTCAATAGTATCTCATCTTGTCATGCTCCACCACGTTTTAAATCTATTATGCGGTGAATACTGTAATGAAACTTGACCTTAAATTATATCACAAATAATTTCCCCCGAATCACACTCTCTGACTCACACTCGTGTCATTTGCATCACCACAGGACTCCATGCTTTTTGTTACCTGAATCAAACCAATCCCTCAATGTTTCTCTGCTGTAGAAGGTATTTTACTATGACAGAGCAGAAATGAGCTGTAAAATCAATGCTTTCTCAAATATGTGAATTAAAGCCACACCGTTTTCCTTAAGTATATATCTTTTCCCTGGGTAATTTATGATTTGCAGCCGCCTGATGACGACAGTTTGACTTCTTAGATCCCTTCCTGCTTCCACGGAAACTGATTCTAACGTCACCGTCAACCAATTGTGGCTGGAGCTGGAATGGATTGAATGAACACTTCAGAAGCACTTGTGCAGCGCCGACCTCTCACTTTCGATGTGGAGAGCCAGAAGAATGTCTCCGACTTGAGGGCATCTGTAGCTGCTGTGTCACCGAAAATTTTGTGAACCACACCCTGTATTCTTTGAGATTCTGTTCTTGCTTTGATTTCACTGACAGCATCCACAAGGTTTCTTGTCCACTGTGTTATCAAAACCGTGACTGTCATTTCAACTAATTTTAGCCAAAAGTAATTCCTATTTTAGTTAACGCTGTTTCACATTTAAAGCTCTCCACTGACATGACACTGGAAGGATATTTTTCGAAAGCATCAATGGGAAGTGCACGCTTATTTTTGACTGAAGCCTATCACTACTTGCTGGGACCTTGCTTATTGAAAATCCGTCGGATTTTGCAGTATTATGCTGATATATTGGCTTTAAATAATGCAAAGGATGAATAAAATTAAAAACAGGTACAGTGCACTGGATAGATGGGGAGCTGAAGTGGCAATTTCCTTTTTTGCAAATTGGGAAAACCTCTAAATGACACATCTGCACTGCAAATCAAATCTTAAGAGTTTAACTCTTGCTTCAAATGTATGTGTCAATTTCTAAAGTCATTCGGTAACCAGAATTAAAAGAAAAATGTATTAGATTGAATGAATCTTACTTGGGCTTAATCAGCATGATGTCCTACCTGGTAGACAGTTTAAAAAAAAAACAAAAAAAAACTTCAGGGTGTTCAGGTCACTGCTCCTGTGTCCGATATGTGAGTCACTTCATTATGCTTCATAATTAGTGAGAGGAGGAATAACAATTCCTAGTTCAACAGATTTACTATTTAACCAAGGCTGCACAATATACTGTTTCAGCATTGACAGTGCAATGGGTGCATGTGCAATAATTTAAACAGCAATGTAAATAAAGGCAAATTAACTGATGCGTATCATGCAGCCACTTTTTTGCTGCTTGTTACAAAAAGAAAACTTCTCATATGCCATGAATAATCCAAACTTAGTCTGATTTAAAGGATTCCTGAATGCACTGAGTTTCTTTTTCACTTAATTCACAAGGCACAAAGTTTGTTGACATGCAGACTCCACATGTGCTCAGAAAAATGAGTGAGGAACAGGAGAGAAACACTAAAAACAAAGATTTGGTCGCAGGAAAAAAAATGTAACATCAATTGTATGGAACTATTTTGGCAAAAGAGAGGAAGACTTTGACCAAAAACAAAGTGTCTGGCAACTGTTGACAACACAGGGAGCAACACAACTAATGTGCTTCACCATTTAAATAGCAACAAAAAGCTCTATATGATGAGTGATAAAAACACGATCTGGATGCCATCTAAATTCTGGATGCCTGTGTCAGTGAAATACCATATAAGAAAGGTTGCAAAAACAAATTTTCTATGCATTTGCACTTCCTTATGAAATCACCTCAATCATTCTGTGCAATTAGAGTTTTTCAAATTATGTGGTGTAAATTCTTGCATTTTTCTATATTCAGAAAAACAAAATCTTTCAATGTCAGTTTTTGTTTTTATAATATTTGCAGCTCTGACTGACATCATAACATATAAGCATCATTTGCTTATGCAAATAGTTATACAATAATGCTGCAGCTGGCGGTGATGGAATTCCTTTTATGTATTTTACTAATAGCTGCACAGATTCTGTAATGATGCATAGGCATATATGAGATGTCAATTTGTTTGTTTTAAGAGTCAATAAATTCCCTCTTGAATGTAGTGAAATATTTGGCAGCCTAATGTCATTTAAAAATGATTTACTATTTTTGATCCCTTACTGAATCACCCAAATCAATGTAGAATGATTAATTCATTTTTGACTTTTTCAAGTAGTCTGGTGAAAATCCACACATTTTTTTTCCATGTTGGAGAAAAGCAAAGTATTTTAATTTCACTTTTTCTCAATATTTATTTGTAAGTATAACAAAAAGGTGTAAATTTAGGGGTAGTTCAAGAAAACATGTTCAGGATTTTTTAACTATTGGCAAATTTTAGATAATTAATGTAGTTCTTATACAAACTAGAGCTGTAGCGACTAAATGACAATAACATCTGGTTTCTTTACTACTCTGGGACAGAACTAAATATATTTGGGTTGTGAACAAAACAAGACATTTGTCACCTTGGGATTTAGGAAAATAGACTGACAAGTAATCAAATAACCAAGACTATTTTTGATAATGAAAGTAATCTTTAGTTGCAGCCCGGATTCATACACTTGGATTACACTCACAGGCTTACAGTAAGTGATTAGTAATACAGAATTTCTCAATGTAAAACACAAATAAATTCATTTTTAATATGTATATATAAAAGTTTTGCCCTCATTAAAGATGTCAGCCATTTTGGGGCACAATTTTGCGCTTTTAGCTCTTCAGGACACCTTCAAAATTCAAAACTTGATTGATCAGGTGACAACAACAAGACAGCAGCATCAAATTACACCTGTTAATGTAGGGTTAACTTCAGAAATGTAGGGTTCAGACACCCTAATTTATACTATCTGGTCAAGCATATGACAAGAAAACGATAATGCAAACTGCCATGAGGTGGGCAGAGACACAACAACACAATAAAAACAGAGGATAGTGGAGATATGAAGAGACGTTAGCTTGTCAATGCTGGTAACACTATTAACAAATGCATACACCGATAAAACTATTAACAAACACATATAGCGAATTACCGTTACACTCACGTACAACTGTTTATAGCAGCGTAACACTATCTTTCGGCTACGTTAGCTAGCCCTCCGTCTGGCCCTGGCTCTCACACAGCCCGGGTCTTCGCCTAGATATCTCAGAAGGGGGCTGCTAGTGAAAGCTAGCCCAGAGGAGGCTCCTGGCCACGTTCCTGAGTAGGCCGGAGAGGGAAAGAAGTACCGTTCTCGAGCTAGCTACCGTGACCTACGGAGCTGCACAGCAACTGCCCGCCCGCCCGTTGGTGTCTTCACGTACTCACCGGCCACCGGAGCGTTTTCCGTCGAAGAGGAATCACAAAGGCTGGGAGGGCGGAAGGAGAGGAGGAGACGGCTCCGCAGACATCTGTCCATGCGAGGCAGAAACTCTCCGGAGGGGGAAACCAGCTTCGGCTCGGCAGCTCTGTGGTGAACAAATGTGATGCTTTGCCAGGAGGTAGAGCACCGAGCCGAGAGCTGCAGCTGCAGCACAGAGGAACGGATCATACTGCGCATGCGCACTCAACGCACACCCCTCCAGCAGAGAGCCCCATGGCTTCTGTTCTTCTTCTTTCTCTTTTTCTTTTCTTCGTCTTTGAGGTTTGACGGCATTTGGCATACGCGATTGTTGCATTACTGCCACCTTCTGTATTTATTCCCCCTCAGTGTGGAATCATCATAAAAATAAAAACAAGGCGAGCAATGTGCGTGTGCAGCTGAGGAGGCTGCATTTCTAGGACCCTTGTTTTTCCAAGAACTCTTCTTTCGGTCAAGCTTGCTTTTCTAGTCCACAGACATTGGCAAAAAAAGAAACCATAGGTGAAATAAAACTATAACTTACTCGTTAAAGAGTACTATTAGGGTGGAATAAACGTTAAAAACTAAAACTTATTTGCTCATTAAAAAAAAAAATACTATGTGGGTGGAAAAACCTAAAAAATGCTTATTTATTTAAAAATATATATTATTTGGGTGGAATTAACCCTTAAAAACGAACTAGCTTTTCTAGTCCACAAACAGGCAAAATTTAAAAAAAAAAAAACACGGATGGAATACAATATAACTTATTCATTTTTTTAAAAAATGGGTGAAATAAATCTTTAAAACTATACCTTGTTTTTAGAAAAATACTGGGTGGGGGGTGGGGGGGTGGAATAAATAAACCTTTAAAAAATCATAACCCTTCTGTTAGAAAAGTACTTGATGGGTGAAATAAACCTTAAAGCTATAAGTCATTCATTAGAAAAGTACTATTTGGGTGGAATAAACTTTTTAAAACTATAACTCATTTGTAAAAAAAAAAAAACTATTTGGGTGGAATATACCTTTAAAAAACATAACTTGTTAATTAGAAAAGTACTGTTAGAGTCGTATAAACCTTTAAAAACCGCAACTTGTACTTCTTGGGTCAAATACACCTTTAACACTGTAACTCATTCAGGTACTGTTTGGGTGGGATAATCAAATTCTAAACAGTCCAATGTTGTGAGCCGTCATTTATTTGTTTCTGGCAGCTATTTGGTTCTTTGTAGTCCTGATGACTGATAAAGTGAGCCAGTCACTTATCCTAAATGTAGTTCGTGGAAGCACTTGAGTGCCCTCATTGAGAAATGTGTGCCGTGGGATTTTCCAAAGGTCTGCCTTCTCTTGGCCTTAACATCTCTGCTCTGTTGATCACAGTAGACCCTGTCTCCAGTCTGTGATTGTAAATGGATGCTCTTACTCTGTCTTAAAGCTGATTATGGCTGGTTGATCCTACACTATACAAAGGGTTGTTATTCGGTTAAGCAAGTCAAGCACAGGCCAAACATCAAGGCACAAGTCAAACAGTGGTCTCAGTGCAAAAATAGTAGCACAGTGAAAAATTACTATTACCCCATATGTTACCTATATGGTTGGCTAGGGAAACAACCCTATGCCCCATTTCTAACCCAGGGACACTTGCCAGTGATATGATTTGAGAATATCAAAGTGTGTCATGGATCTGGTGTGGTTTTGTAGCCACAGTGAGCACACTGGATAAGGTTTGATTAATTAAGGTGCAACAGCCCTTCCAGGTTTGGGTCAGGTATAAATATACCTTGTTGCCACATTGCCGTAGTTGGTTGATAGAGGCGGCTTTGCCTGGTGTGATTTCAAAATATGTGGTTAGACATTCAGAGAGTACTACTATTGACAGTGGGGTTCCTAAAGACACGTGGTAATGATTCAAATTCCAATATTCTTTGCACTGGGAAATGGACATATTTTGTCCTCTTCCATCATTACAGTAACAGGCATCGAACTCAAGGTAGTCTGGGTTATACAAGGGAAAATCTAATCCATATTCATGAATGGTACACCATGTTGGCAGTGAAAGACGATGCATGTCCTAGTTTCAGGGGTGAGCAGTCCAGTCTGACTGTACCAGCTAGTTAACTATGTTCATGGCAGGACTCTGGAGTCAATTTGTCGGCCTTACAGAAAGTCTTGTTATATTTTACAAAAGTGTTTATGCGATAAAGGAATGTGATCTCAATGGCTATGTGGGAGCAATCATTTTGTGTTTGAGGAGACAGTACAAAGACATCTTCAGAGCTAAGGGTAGGAACATGGACTAAAAGCACCATCTGGTTTGTTGCTTACTTGGTTAAAAAAGAAAGGAAAGGCCACCAGGAGTTTCGCTCTGGGAGATGTGGAAGACTACTGCTTTCCCACATCCAGGGTTGCCATGGTGTGTCTATGAATGTGTCAGTTCTGCCAGGTCATGGTTGTGGGTCGTCGGTGTGGCTGAGAGATTAACACTTTGTATGAGGTGCAGCTAGTGGGTTGTGTGAACAAAATGGGAATAGTAATTATAAGAGGAACTAAAGTTAAACGACACAGTGTGCCTCTAATACTACAGAATCCTTGATGTCTGAATGGATGCAGTCTGCATGGTCGCTCAATCACTGTCCAGCATTGGTGAACTGGTGACGTGTAAATATGTCCTCAAGGATCAGGAAACGTCAGTGTAAGTGTAATTCATCGTTGGTTGATTTGTTGTGCTGTGAATTAGCACCAGACTGTGGACTTTGAACTTTCTTACACTGGCTGGCATTGATCCACGTGGTCCTCTCTGCAACCTTGACAGTCGTGTAAGTCATGAGGAGAATCTGGAATGGACCTTGCCACTATTTTATAAATTTATATTCATTGACAAACAAAGTGAAAGGGGGTAGAGAGGAGAGAGACAAGCAGCAAAGGGTCGTGAGCCGGACCCAAACTCACGACCACTGCTGGCGACCTGCGCCCATGTGGTAACGCCTTAACTCAGCGAGCCATACGGCGGCCCACGACCTTGCCACTATTTGAAATGCCACTGCTTCCTTCTGAAGTCCTTCACTACCACGTAGTCACCTGGCTATAGAGAGTTCAGTGATTGGGTGGCTGGGTGTGGCAGGGCATCTTTTACTTGTTGTCTGATACTTGAGAGAGCAAAGGACAAGTTAATACAGCATGTCAACATGGCATATTCACACAGATGGTCTCAGGCCTGTGAAATGGTTGACACCTACATGAGGCGGAGAAGCAAACAAAACTTCATAAAGGGACAAACCATTTCTTGTTCTCATATTCATTCATGTGCATCAGAGCCAGCCGCAGAGCTTTTGTCCATGGAAGACCTGTGTCTTTGCAGCATTTTGCCCATTTGTTTTTGAGTGTGCCATTTTCTCACGCCACAGCACCACCTGAGGCTGGGTGATAAGCATAAGGATGTGAGATAGTAGCCTAAGTAGTCACTGAGTTGCGTGAGTGCCTCATTGGCAAAATTTGAGCCTATTTCATCTGACAGTTTTGTTGGTATGCCCCATCTGGGAAAAATTTGCATCAGTGCCTTTGCAACCACTCCTGCTGTCTGTTTAGAGTAAGGGAATTCTTCAACCGATTTGGACCACATGTCCACCATTACTAGGCAGTATTTTTTTCGCTGGATGCACTGAACTCAACAAAGTCCATCATGACATGCTCAAATGGTCTAGTGGGAGTTGGAGGTGCAGCTTGTTGAGTTTTGTTGAGTTTTGTGGTGCACATGTCATGCATGCTTGGCAAAATTTTTGAGCATAAGTTGAAAAGTCCTTTGTGGACCAATGCGTTGTGATGCTTTCTATTATCTTCACTTTTGATACATGGTCTCCGCCGTGGTGTGTCAACTTAGCGTAGTGGGTGTAAAAATGTTTGGGCAGTCATGGTTTACCATCAGTACCCCAACGAATGGAATGAGTGAATCTGCAGCCTGATGAGCGCTACAGAGCTTTCTCCTGAGGTGTAGCAAATGGCTGCATGGCAGAGAGAGATGAGGAGAGTGAAACCATCTGTGAGGCAACGTCCTGCGGTGATGTGAGTGGGGGAGGCAGCTGCATCTGCTCGCAGGTTCCCTAGTGAAACTGGGGCCTGATTTAGTCATGTGTGCCTGGCATTTACAAATAGTGATTTGAGATGGTAATAGGATGGCCTGAAGGAAAGCCTCCACCTTCCCATCAAAGGCGTACCTGGAGTCAGTGTAGATAGTCACAGACTTACCCTCAGCAATCTTGCATGCAATAGTAAGAGCGATTAATTCAGCTGTCTGTGCAGAGCAATGAGAAGGGAGGGGAATACAGCATGGTCAGAAACAAAGGCACAGCTTACACGTGACTTTGCCCATGGGAGGGTCACGTGAGACAGAGCCATCAACATAGAGCACAAGATCAGGGTTACCAAGGAGAGTGTCAGAGAGGGTCAAGTCTGGGAGAGCAGACCTCATCCAACACAGCCAAACAGTCGTGCTTCTCTCTGTTGTCCAGACTTGGTAACAGAGAAGCAGGATTTAAAACATTGTGACATTTGACAGTGACATTGGACATGTCCAAAAGGGTTGTATGGCATCTGAGAAAAGGTTGAGCAGAAGGATGTGAGGTTTTCTGTTCAAGCACAATGAGAGAAACTGCATTAGGAAACATCAGAGTAGCTCACTGTATCTCGTGATGCTACGGTAGTTTTTTCAGCTACTGCAACAGCTCTTAGGCAAAGAGGAATACAAGGGATGAAAGGCTGTCACAAAAACATTCATTGTTGATGGTAGGCCAGATCAACAATGGAAAAGCATTTTGCATCAGACGAGACTTGGAACAGAATGGTATGTAGATTTGAAACATTAGGGGCACGCAGTTGGAATTCAGACATGCAGGTGGGCCTTGATAAAATCCATTGATAAAAACTTGCTAATTCACTTTCTTCACCAGCACAATTGCGCTGCATCACCAGAAAACATCTGTCCACTGAATTGTCAGGCTGTTCCCAAACCATATCCAGTGGGAAACGAGATTATTGGCAAGCAAGTCTAGTCACTTCTCCAGCTACTTCACTTCTGCAGCATAGCAAACAGTGGCTTTTTAACCTTTCAAAATGTGGTAAAGTCAAAATGTACCGTATTCTGTAGAGATGGCACATTTCAGGGCAAGTTGTATTGGCTGTGAGTGCTCCTAAAAGGAAAAACATAGTATATATTGGAGAAGTAAGGACTTCTTGCACATCCTCACTGATACCCCCTAAAAAATGGAAACCCAGGGATGGCTGCCAGGTTTATTTTAAAATAGTAATCAGACCAGGCATCAATATTCTACATGCTCAGTTAGAGAGTATGTCAAAGGCTTCTGAGCTGGCTTTAATTCAACTGCTCGGTTACATCTCTTGGCAATTGATGACAGGCCAGATGGACAACCTAATTTGTGTATGTGCTGCAATTTTCAGGGGAATCTCAAACGTCTGAAAGAGACTCAAGCATGTCAATTGCAAGAATCTTATCTGGTTTGACCAGCCAGCTTTGTCTTGTCATATTGCATCAATTTTGTAGGATCTCAAATCAAATTTCAAATATTTAGACACCAATTTTACTTCAGCCTCACTTCGAGACAAGTCAACTCAAGTTATAAATTTGGAGTCCAATAAGTAGACTGTATGTGTCAGCCTACCTCAAAGAGGTCCCTTACCCTAGTGGTGAAGCTGGCTCAGGCAGAGGTGTCCAGCTGCCACTTAACACAGAGAACAAGAAGAGGTCCAACAACCTAGAGCTTCAGTCTGATTGTAAAGTATTATTTAAGGTTTAACATTAGTAAAAACGAGAACCATACACCAAAAACTACTTCTACCAAAAAGACAGAGACCCAGAAACCTTCTACTCTCCTGCTGTCTTATTTTGCACATGTGAAACCTAAAAAAAAATCAGCTTTCTTCTAAATATGGCCATAAGATAAGACATGCACAAGCTATTGGTGACACTTCATCAAGCATGAAACCTGTTATTAGATTTAACAAACTGCCTAACAAGCTCTTTTTTTAGCAAGCCATGACTGTTCACTTGCTCAAGCAAATTGCACAGTTGAAAAGGTTTTAGCTGTCGGCCATCTCCAGCTGTTTTCTGTGAACACAGTATGTCTATTGAAGCAACTTTAATCTTTAATACCTTTAGTACATGATGTGCTTCAGCTCTGGGAAAGCAGTCCAGGCAAGTCAGGAGCCGGATAGGATCCTGTGGTTTAGTATGAGCTGCTGGCTCTATTGTTTAATAGTAATTATTGTTTTTGAGTCTAGTTCAAAGACTCAAAGACGATTTCCATTGTAAATGATCAAAGGGGAGTCTCTGCCACTCACATCACAGATGGATCCTTTAACAGCATCTATTTAAAAACTTCTGAATGAAGATCGTATGACTAGTTGTGGCACAAGAGGCAGAGATCTCCTGCAGCAAGCTGTCAGCACACCCCCAACCACCAAATTGTTGGGTTATTTAACATAATCTCTGGTTCTTTGACAACAGAAGGTGTTTCACTATGTAAATCACCTCGGTGTGACCAACAGCAGAGGCTTCAATGACACTACACTGACAGACAGGTCGAGCTGTGATTGGGGCTCCACTCCTCTCAAATTACCATGATAGTAACCTCCCCTCCTTATGGTACATGTCCACAGGAGTGTTTGTCAACAGCAGACGTGCCGCCTATGCCTATGGGCGAATGACTAAGCAGTGTCACAATAGATGTTTGACAAGTGGTCTCCAAGAAGCCAACACAAGCTACACCCTCCAACAACCACGCAAACACTGACTGCACCTGACTGGCTGAACCCGTCACTTGTTTGAGGCCCGCTCCTGGACTTCAAACTGCACCAACATGGCAGCTTATTTTAAAAACTTTCTCTTACATTGCACTTCACCAAAATATGTTTCCAAAAACATCTGTCTTACTGAATACGTTCTCATGTCAGATCCACAATGATTAGTTCTTCCAGAGTTTCCAGAGGTGTTAAATGGCAGTTGAACATCTCTGATTTGCATAAGGCAGCCTAGACCTCAGTTTATTACAGATGAGGAGGGACAAAGACAATGCCCAGTCTCTCAAAACATGTTAACATGCTCCCAGAAAAAATTGGATGGTCGCTTACATAGGCGATAAAAGACAGATGTGATATAACAGATACTGTGGACATCTACCATTAATCATTCTAGACAGTATTCTTTCTGTGCCCAAGCAAGAAGGGAAGTGTTGGTGAAACACATCACTCTGTTGTCAAAGAACCAGGGATTATGTTGTGTATTCTAGTGTTCTAACACCACATGGGGTTTCACTGTAGGAGATACAATGCCATCCTAGATTAGTTCCTGAAGATGGGAAGTTACACTGATGCTGGGTGTTGCCTTCAGCCTGGATCTAATGCACCGGCCTCCAGCACTATCTGGGGGAGTGATGGAAGTACAGCATCCAGCCTGTAAAAACGCACAAATGTTGTGTGAGATGGCCCAACTTGCTTCCGTGCAAATATCCTGAACAGACATGCCCCTGAACAAGGCCCAGGATGCGGCCATGATCCTAGTAGAATGGAATGGAGTTACACAATAAGCCTTTATGGCCTCTAGTGAGATAATTTCTATTTGGAAAATGGTTTGTAGCTACAGGGGAAAGCCTAAGAAACAAACAGCTGATCAGTCTTCCTGAATTCCACGATTTAAAACACAGACACTCTCAGAGTCCAACACAAGACATAACATCTTAAGCTGGAGCCAATTAGGTGCATGGACAAGGCTTGTAAATCACTCCCTCCCTTGGTTTTGGTTTATGCTAAAAAGCACTAAAAGGTCTTAATCGAGAAAAACTTCCTGCCCACCACCTAAGTGGGCTCATAAGAGTGGTGAGAAAGGCCGACTAACCCAAACGACAGATCGCACAATGGGACCAGGAGAATTTGGGAGTTTACAGCACACCCATCCCCCTCAATGAAGCAGCAAAACAGGGGGTGCTGCCACATCTTTGCCACCAAACCTGCAGGCTAAAATAGCCATCAAATACAAGGTTCAGTCACTTGTGGAAAATGCTTCCCATTTCCAGCAAATTCTGCAGAAAACAGAGCACAGCCAACTCTGTAAAGCGAAAATGTAATAATCCAACTACTACTCAAAAACCCACCCTTTACCATGTAGAGAGCAGGTGGAGAAGGCTCTTGAAAATGGAGGCAGGCAGCATTCAAATTCCACTTTTCGTAGGCTCAGAGAGCCACACAGTCTGGGTGAGGATAAATCTGCCCCTGCACCTGGAACAGAAGTCAAGGCCACGGTTCGCCTGCCAGAAGCTGAATTATCTCTGCGATCCAGTGCTTGGATGGCCACCGAGGAGCTATCAGGATTAGAGAGAGGCTCTGCTCCATCATTCTCATTAGAGCTGTGGAGATCAGGTGGAGAGGATGGGAATCATACAGCAGGACATTTGGCCATGTGTGGGTATCCATGTTTGGTGGTGCATCTGTGTCTAATAGGGAGAAAAACAGCAGGCACTGGGCGTTTCCCTGCAAAGCAGTCTGGTGGTATCTCTGCCAGATCTGTCTCACTGTCTGGGGGTGAAGTCTCCACTCTGTGCAGCGGGCTCCCTCTGGACAGCAAATCTGCAGCACTGATTAGAATCCCTGGCACTTGAATTGCAGACAGAAATCTTGTGCACAATTATGTACCTGGCCAGCCTGTGCAGCTGCAGACGAGTGCTCTGACATTTGATTTAAGCTATGACTGTGGAGTTTCACGTCATGTTGGTTTTTCACTAGCCATGATGTCCTTGGAGGAAAGACAGAGAATGTTTTAAAGCTAAAGACACTCCCTGCAGCACTAACTCATCCATGTGCACCTGAATGAAATGCATCACTGTTATCAAAGGACCAGGGATTACGTTGACTTAGTTTTTTTATTTGTCTGCAGGAGTAGAATTTTCTTCATCCTGAAGAATGACAGAGCTGCTTTCAGGTCCTCGTTTCTTGTGCTGGCCTATGAAATCAGGATTTTGTTCATTTGTGGCACAGACATATTCGCAAAATCCTGCTTGACAGAGGTACTCAAGACCTCTCAATAGATCTTTTGATTTCCTTTAATCTACTCAAATCAACAAAATTAATGTAAGTCAGAAAAAATGTCCATTGCAAGCTTTAGAATTGCAAGTGTGCAATACCTGACTGGGATCACATCACTGGGACGACTTCACAGCATCCTATTAGTCCAAGACTGCAGCATTTGCAGGTAAAAAGATCTGGTATACCAAGGATACGCAGCATCGATGAAACTGAACCTTTAGAATGCCTGACCAGCCAAGGTGATTGAATCTGCAAGAACAGGGATCTAAGAAATGCCCATTGCACAGGAACCAGGATAACTGTATCTGTTACCATGGCAACAAAGACCCTAAAACCAACCTGCTGAGCCGCTGTAACCGTCATGTGTCCAGACTGAAGCAGTTTCTACACCAGCAGTCCTTTATCTCATTACAGTGGCTATGTGTCTGCCACAAGTTGGCTGAAATTACCTAGTTGTTCAGTTTTGTATCACTGTTTACCTTTGCAAAGTAAGTAACATTTATTTTTAAAAGTACTTTCAAAATCTATTCTTTTGATTATGTGTTTTATTACAACTGTTTGCAATAAAAATATAATCTTAGACCAAGACTTTGGGCACTTCAATTCTAAATTTACAATGAAATGTTTGGTATGAAAATTGCTACAGTCAAGTCATATTGGTTTGCATCACAGATAATATTCCCCTTTTCCAAAGCAATAATTTCATTATTGATACCAACAACTGCACATGTTTTCTGTCCATCAGCGTTGCAGCTGCTTCTTGAAGTCCCACTTCTTGTGATTTAAAATGACACATCTTCAGTTGCTATGATTAACATGTGCAGCTTCAAGTAGTCCAATCATGTTAGCTCTGATTTCGGTTGGTGATTGTTTCTTAACCCTCTGAACCCCAAGCAGTTTCGGGACGTTTTTGTTTCCCGTCACACTTTCACATCCTGTGGGCTCATTTCTGACTGCAGTATGGTCTTGCATGTCAATGGAAACAGCACAACCATGACTAGAAGTAGATAGGAATTCATACGTTTTGCATACAGTGTGCATAGTGTAACAAAGCTTTAGTGTTAATTTTTTTTAAATTTAAAAATGAAAGATGACTTGATTTGATTATTTATTTTACAAAAACTGAAAAAACATGGAATAAACATTTACAACATTTCTTAGAGAATATCATGAACAAAATGTATACAATGAATTGATTTTTAAAAAATATCACAATTTTGAGCTCAGATTTAAATTTCCAAATGCAACCGCATATCACACATCATAAATTCAAGGACTGTCAGAGAGCTGAAAATCCTTTTATTCCTTCTATCTTTAGTTTCAAGCTGATAAATGATATTTTTTGACATTTTTTAAAAGACAATGTGCCTTTCAAATCTACCAGCAGGTTTTAGGAGTCAGTGAATTAAACTAAATATTTATTTTAGCGAGTTACCAAGTCCTTATCTTCCATACTGTTAGTTTACCCCAAAGTAAACAGAAACAAAAACAACAAGACCCACAAATAGATTTTCTAGTTGACTTTACTCCTCATTTGAATGCATCAACTCAAATTTCTTAAGAAAATTAACATCCTCAGGTTGCCAAAAGAATATTTCACTTTCTGAATGTCTGTACAAGATACTTTTCTTTATCAAAAAATGCAACCCCTGGAAAACACAGGAAGTAAGAAACCGAAAATTACAAAATTATATATAGTACATGAATAGTCATATCATAGAAAATAGCAACGAATAAAATGACCAGTGTACTTTACATACCGTCAGCAAAACTAACCAAGCCTATCTGAAAATATATGTCAAAGATTCACATGTTCGTACTCAATCAGAACTCTGTCTTTATCCAAAACATTTCGGTATCCTGTCATGCTTAATCTGTATTGAAACAGAAGAATAAACTGCTTTCTGTCACAGATTTACAAACACTGTCAAGAAACTACATGGCTAATTTCTTGTATACAAATCCCAAAATTAGAACTAAAACTATAAAACAGTCAATAAAAACTCAGAAGGTGCTCCGTCATAGTGACACAAGCCAAGCGCTTTCTAAATATGCAACAAGGGCAAAAAAGTGGATCTAAATTTTAATTGTAAGTGGAGGTACAAAGTCAGATGTAAGGCATGAAAGGGGTTTCAAGGTACTTTAGTTACAGCGATCCAAAGGGAAGATAAGGTGTGCGGTATGTAAGAACCATTACTGCGAGGACCCAGCATGAGTCTGTTGATGTTCCTCCAGTAGGTGAGGAAAAGCGAAGGCTTTGTCACATTCTGTGCATTCGTACACAACCTCACCAACATGACTTTCTTGGTGCTGCTTAAGAAAAGACCACTGGCTGAATGACTTGTAGCACATGTCACAGCGGTACTCTCCTACTTGTTTCTCAGCGTGCAGTCTCATATGCAAAGACAGATCTAGTTCTGTACTGAAGCTCCGGATGCACTGGGGACATTTTATCTTGTTCTCGGCCAACTGAGCTGCATTTGCAGCTTTTTCACTGTGCCGACGCTGGTGCTTGTAAAGGTACCGCTTCTTGGCAAATGATTTCCCACAGATGTCACATGTGAATGGTTTCCCATTTGAATGTTCCGTATTCTGATGTTCCAGGAGGCTACTTTTGGAGAAGAACTGCATTGAGCAAACAGGGCAATTGAATAAGTCCTCTCCCGTAACATCAACCTCCTCCTCCTCTCCTGTTGCAGAATAAGAAGCTGAACTGGATGTCTTTGCTGATGGGTTTAAGTATTTGGTCTGTATTATTGCCTGTTGCCGACGGGAACAGTGGTGCAGACGGTAAGCTTCGGCCCCAAAAAAGCTCTGGCCACACTGTGTGCATTCATATTCAGAAGATGATATCAGATGACGCTTTTCCTTGAGCTCATTTCCAGAAGGAGATGTTTTTTCACGCTCAAATGCACCACCAGTATGCGTTGGAAAATGAACAATCAGTTCAGTGGCGGTGGCAAAACAGCGGTGGCAAACTGGACATATGAATTTGAGTGAGGATCCTCCATCACCTGCTGCAGTACCAACATGGCTCCTAAGATGGCTGAGGAAGTGCTGGGAGGAGGAAAAACTGCTGTTGCACTCATTACATGGATATTCACTATTAGACCATGATGGCTGATGGGTGTTCCTGTGCTTTTTCAGGTGAGATGCATGAAGAAAATGTTGATTGCAGTCTGAGCAAGAGTATGGTCGCTCGTTGGCTTCCATGCAGCCATGCTCCGAGAGCTCCTCCGGGTCTCTGAAGCGCACGTTACAAACGCCGCAGCGATATTTAAGTTCTGTGGTGAATGCGAATGAGCTTTCAGAAGATGTAACTGACTTTTCATGTTCTCCCCTTGAGACTGAAGGTGGACGACCTGAACTGGAGTGGCTTTTCCGATGCTCAGCCCGACTACTCTTGGACAGAAACACGCAGTTGCATATGTCGCATGGGAAGTTCTGCTCGCGGTGGCTGGACATGTGTTCTGCGAGCTGCGTGGGTCCCGTGAAGCTGAGGTGACACTTGGAGCACGGGTATGGGCGATTCTTGCCATGAGAATGCTTATGTTTACGAAGTGCGAAGAGAGAGACGAAACCCTTGCCGCACATTGGACACTGGAATTCAGACTTGTGCATTCGCTGATGCTGCTGCAGCTGGGACGCCTGGACAAAACATTTGCCGCATTCTGCACATTCGTGTGGTTTTTCACCCAGGTGACACAGCTGATGATCCTCTAGACTCTCAGACGTCGAGAATGTCTTGCCGCACACGTGGCACGGGAAGTAGGGCGCAGAGTCCGAGTCGCTGCCCTCACTGCCGTTGTTTTCATCCTCATCACTTTCACCAGCTGTACCGCCTTGACTACTGGACTGTTGTTCACTGCTGCTCTTCTCCTGTGCCTCTCTCTGCTCTTTTTGATGCCATTTTTTATAGTGTCTTGACAATGATTTTTTGATCGCGTAGGAATTGCTGCAGTATTTACAATTAAATACATCATCTTCATGATCTTCCCTGTAATGGCTGCATAAAGATGGTCTTGTCAAAAACCGCAGAGTACACAATCTGCAAGCATAAGGCCTGCTCAGGTCGTGGCATCTTTTGTGGCTTTCCAGTTCAGACACGGTGTCAAACTTTGCAGAGCAGTTTGGGCAAGGGAAGGCTGGACCAGTTCCATGCACCCTCATGTGTTTTTCAAGGTTTGCTTGATTAGAGCACACTCGGCCACACTTGCTGCATGTATTGCGCTTTTTCTGTTGTTCCTCTCTTCCATGGTCTTCAAGGTGACTAATGAGCATTAGGCCATCTGTGAAGCTCTTATCGCATTCTGAGCACTGATACTGCACAGTTTTCTTCTCTTTGCTTGAGTTGCTTTGCACCTGATCTTCTTCAGAGTTTTGAGGGAATTCGTCCTCTACCTCCTCTTTGCAGGAGAAGTTTGTTTGCAAAACCCCAGTGCCAGTTGTTTGGGAGCCTTCCTTGAAAACAAGAACAGATTCATTCAGCGCAAAATCAATCTCTGCTTTCACAGGGCCTTCCGACTGTTGGGTTGTAAAATATCCATTTTTACATTTCCTATAGTGATTCCGGAGAAGACTTCTATTCCAGAAACCCCTATTGCAACATTTACAGTAATGGGGGCGACCCACTGCGTGTGTGCGCAGATGACCAGATAGTCCAGCTTTATTTTTAAAAGTTATATTGCAGTCTTGGCAGAAAAATGTTTTAGGGACCTCACTAGGAAGAGCTGTACCTAGATTGCAGATTACATTGGCACCACCACTGCGCATTTCATCACAGCTCTTATCTACAGGCTCTTCTTTGATATTTGGAATATCAGACAGGAGTTGTTGTAGAGGGGCAGTTGACACTGGGGAAGCCACTGTTTCCACCTTGTGTGCATTCAAAAAATGCTCTTGAAGCTGTGAAAACAGCAAAAAACGGGAACTGCAATAAGCACAAGAAAAGCCTTTTGGTGGGCTATCAGAGTCTGACTGTTTGCTTTCTGTTGACACCAAAGAACTTGGTGTTGAGGTGCAACCTTTTTTGTGATTTTCAAGCATGTCTTCTGGGAAAAATCCTCCACATCTGTCACAAAGAACTGTGTTTTGTCGTTTTTTCTTGAGGCATTTTGGATAATGACGCTTCACATAATCCTTCCTTATAAATCTCATACCACAATAATCACAGGAGTATGGCTTCTCTCCTGTGTGCACGCGGATGTGCACATTTAATTGCCAGTTGTTTGCAAAATAGCGGGGGCAATAATTGCATGAGTACTTTAACTTTTTGAGAAAAAAAGGCTGGCTCCTCTGTACAATTCTATTTTTCATCCCATCAAGTGGTTTTGGGACATTTTCTGCTGGTGGATCAGTTGCCGGCAGCTGAGAAGCATTTGTTTCATTGGAGAGCTTTTTGCACTTGTATCTCTTCTTGTGCTTTTTCAGAGATCTTTCATGAGAGAACGATAAGCTACAGCGGGTGCACTTGAACAACTTTGGAGCATGGAACATGGAGAAATGCCTGGAAAGTTTAGACTTGGCTGAAAAGGTTCTTGAACAGACTTCACACTCAAATGTATCCTGCTTTTGGGCAGGCTCGATGCCAAACCTATTCTGCCAACCCTTGCCAACATCATCTAAGCTGATTTTGGGAATGCGGACCTCCAGTCGCGTTTTTTTACCTCTACAGCGACCCTGATGCACTTTCAGGTGATCGTACCTCGAAAAGCAGCTGTCGCAGGTTTTACAGCGATATGGCTTCACTTCATTGTGTGTCAAAATGTGAGATCTCAGGGATCGTATTTTCAAAAAGGACTTGGTGCAGAAATTGCACTTCAACTCATCTTTATCAGCTTGGGGCTTTTGTGTGGCCTCTCTACGAGTGGGCATGCTTGGCTGTTTTGTTTTAGCAGCATTTGTGAGATTTGTTGGCCCCTCTTTGTACGCGCCATCACAGAAAGCTTCATGCTGCAAACACATTGTCTGACTTGAAAATCTGTGGCCACAGTGCATACATGCATAGGGTTGCACACCCGTATGTGACACAAGATGTCTTGAGAGTAGGGATGGGTACCTGAACCTCTGCGGACAATGAGGACATTTCAGCGGAAACATCTTAGTAGCCTTAGACTTCAAACGCATTTCATGGGCCATCTTGTTCTTCTGTGAAGTGCTGTTGTTGACATTTTCCTTAGCAGGTGGTAAGCTGGCACTGGGCTTGTTCGTGCCCTTGCAGTCGTTCTGATGTCTCGCTATTCTATTAATTCCAAAGTACTGCCCACATGTTGAGCACAAATGTAAAGAGTTGGCCGCGTGGGCACGGTGATGATTTTTCACACGGTCTTTTTTACAAAATGTCCGTGGACAGTAGGAACAATGGTAGGGATTCTTTGACTTATTGTCGGGCTCCACTGTGACAAGACGCTCAGGCTGAGGAGGCAAACATTTCTCTCTGTGAAGTTTAAGGAACATGTCTCGGTAAAACTGCTTTCCACAGTTGCTGCAAGAATAAGGTTTTCTTCCAGTATGTCTGTTCATGTGACGCAGCAAAGAGCGGCGATTGCTGAAATTACATTTGCAGAATGGACATTGGTTTGAAGAGGGCCCAGATATATGTGTAAGGCAGTGTTTTCTTAGTATTTGGGAATCATTAAACACTTCTTTACACAAGGAACACCGCAGCTGCTCTGGTTCTTTCTTCTCTTTCACAGATTCCAAGGACTGCTGTGGTTTTAAAGGTTCTTTATTTTCAAGCTGAGGAGGTGCCCTGTTTTCCCTATTTTTGTGAGTCTTTACATGTCTAAGGAGATGTGCAGGATGCGGGAACTGCATAGGACAGTCAGGGCATTTAAGCATTCCTCTTTTAAGATGTGTGCTTCTGTGCTGGATCAGCTCTCCAATGTTTGGAAGAATCTTCTTGCAGACAGTGCACTGTATCCGTCTTTGGTGAACCCTTTTATGACCAACTAGATGGCAATGCTTCTTGAATCCCTTTTTACATTCCAGACAGCGGTATGGTCTTTCACCACGGTGACCACGCTCATGTTTCTTCAGTGTCTCCGCCGTGCTGAAGCATATTCCACAGAAACGACAGGTCAGGGCAGGGGTGCTATTTTCTTCAGCTGCTTTCGGGTCATCCTTACTCTCTTCCACTTTTTCACTGCTTAAAGTTTCTTGCTGCTTTGACATGATAGAGAGAACTGAATTCCTGTACTTGAACATTTTCCCAGTAAGTTTAAACAACTCATGTTTCTTCATATGCCTGTACTTTCCAGAAGGGTGAGCAAAAACTGCTGGACAGAGACTGCATTTGTAACGTGGCACAACTGTTAGAATTTTCAAAGGTGGGGGTGCTGTTTTTTTCTGTTCAGTTTCCTTTGACTGTGTTTTCTGCACATTCTCCTTTGACTGTGTTTTCGGCACAAGTTCCTTTGTTTTTTGTTGCTCAGCCATTTGCCTTGTGCCGTGTGCCCTCTCTTTGGCAAGTCCATTAATAAATTCACGAAGGCAAGATACTTTAATGTGTCTATATCGGTTGGATGATAAAGTGAAGGTTGCATTGCACAAGGGACATCGATATTTTCCGCCAACTTTATCCTTGCCACCGTATATTGCCTCTCTGACACAGTGACGCAAATGTCGACTCCGGTTGTAGGAGTATTTGAAGAGCCGTGGACAAAGAGGACATTTATGTTTTCCTCTCATTACCTTCTGTACTTGTTGATCTTTCGTACCACTAATATTGGTGGCTTTTGATGAAACCGTTTCACTCTTTCCACGGTGTAGGTTGTTGTAGTGCTTTTTAGCTTTCTTGACAGAAGAAAAGTTTTTACCACAAACAACACATAAATGTGTCTTGGAGATGTCAACAAGCTTTACGTAGCATTTTGGCATATTTGCATATGGATCGCTCTGCACCTCATCCTTTGGTGGTGGCGTTTCAGTTGAGAGGGTATCAGCATCAGGATTTGTAATGGGAAGTTTGGACGGCTTGCATCTGCCAGGTACGTTCTTGTGTCTGCGCAAGGTACTACCCTGGGCGAAATATATGCCGCATGCATCGCACCTAAATGGCGTCTTGCCAGTGTGAGTCCGCATGTGCTTGATATAATTAAGTATTTTTGAAAATATGAGTCTGCACTTGATGCACCTGTGGCGGCCGTGGCGATTTCTTTTCTTTTTCAGGGTATAATCAGAAGACCGCCAGGGCTGTTTTTTGGTCACAGTACACAAATGTTTTTCAGCTTGTTCATTCCTCATCAGATAGACATCACAAGTCTTGCAAAACTGAAAATTGTGGTCTGAGTGGCAGCAATGGTGGTGATCAATCAGATGATCCATACTGTGGGTTGTGTGTTGGCAAACTGCGCAATGATATGAGTGACTCATTCCATTTGTTGACTCCAAGTTCTTCAATGTTACAACAGGTTGCAGCTTTTTTCTCATTTCCACGGAGGATTTGAGTTCAGGCGCTTGTCCATCTGAATCCATGCCAACTCCGGTCGAAGTTGTTTCGTTAAATTGACTTGAGATGAGGTTAGTTTCATCAGTGTCAGATGAAGAGTCTTCTGTTGACAGAGGTTCACCATACAGCATGTCAGGCACTGAGTGTTCCTCTGCGGAGTCCAACTCTTCAAATGACCCTCTTGCATTTTCAGCAACATCTCCACTAAGACTTACTGGTTCTTGGGCCACTGTCCATTCTTTTTCTGAGCAAGAATTGATATCCATCTTTGAGGTATCGTCACTATTCACAGCATGGCTCCTGAATTGTGGATCTGTGGAAGACACTGAATTGGTCCTCTCTTCCTTTTCAAGACAGGGAGGTATGTCTGTGTTTGAGCTGTTTGGCTGTAAGCTGGATTCTGGATGAGTACCAGCATTTTGTGTGGTCTTGTCACTGGTATCTATAGAAAGGCTGTCACTAGTGACAGCAGGACCACTACCTTCTGTATCTGGAGTTAAAGACTTATTTGTCTTCTTTGCTGCATTTGCCAATTCTTCATCTAGATGGGGATTTGCATCTGTACTTGAGCTGTCAGACTGCAAGTGGGACTCTACATTACTGGCCACATCTTGCTTTTTCTTGTTGTTAGTATCGGTAGAATCACTAGTGTCAACTGGGCCACTACAGTCTGGGTCTGGATAACATACAGTAGTTGTCTGCTCTGCTGCACTGGTCCATTCTTTATCTAGACAGACATTTATGTCTCTGCTGAGGCTTTTTGGCTGCAAGCAGGATTCTGAAAGGCTTGCAACACCAGCATTACTCGCATGACCATCACTCATCTCAGCAATCGAAGCAACATTGTCCTGAGCTACACTTTCAGATGACTGATGTTCAAGTAACTGCAAGCTGGATTCAGCATCATGACTATTGCTTTTCAAGGTACTTGTGCATTCGCCCACTTCATTAGTCGTTTCTTTAGAACTGGATGCCTTGTTAGGTGGTGTGTCAGAGGATTCAGAGGTATTTGTCTGAATTTCTTTATCCTGACAGTCAGTTTCCATAGTTTCATCTTGACCATTGTTAAATGAAGTGATGCTGTTTGGAGCATCTGAAAGGATGTGCTCCTCCTCATTGAGTCTATCTGGGTCCTTATCAGTCAGGTTTTCATAGCTACTTATTGAGATGGCCGAATATTTACCTTCTGTAAGATCCCTGTCCACATTCTCCTTTTGTTTCTTATCTTGACAACCATCATTATCTTTTATATCATGTACAGTCTCATTTTCTGAGGTTGTCACAGTGTATGAGGTAGTAGAGGACTGATCTTGTACTGCACAAGGTTCAACAGTCTTTTCTGGACTTCCCATCTTTTCTTGCACACATTCAACTACGCTTTGTCCCGACTTCACATTTGATGGTGAAATTACATTAGTCTCTGACAAATTAGGGCACAGACTCTCAGTTGGAAAGGCCATGCTTTCAGTCTGGTTGAAAAACCATTCCGATGAGCTGTGTTTTGTAGGTACATCAGTTTTAGGTTTTGGAAATAAATGACTTGCCATAAATTTACAAGAAGGCCTTATTTCACCAGCATCTGCATCTGAGCAGCTGCTGACATCTGAATAGTTCTCAAGAAAAGACGTACCAAGCATTCCGCAGTCTTGTTTAATCCCTTGTAAATCTGCTGCAAAAGATGAAGGAAAAGATTCCGATGCCGTTAATCCATCAATGGCAAAATCTGTAATGTCAGTATTTCCACAACTTTGCAAGTAGTCTTTTTCCATCTGTTCTCCATCAGCTTGCCACTGCGTTTCACTGCAGTATCTTTGATAAACACAGTCTGAACTGGAATTCGCAATACTGGAGTTTGACCTATAGTTCGTAGTGAAGTTCGAGTTTGGCACAGGGGCTTCATGCGAAGTCGCTATGCCAGAAAAATCATTGTGTCCAATGAAGTTGTCCATATGCTGGGAAATGGTTCCATCTGACTCTGATGTTCTTCTCAAAGTCCCTGGATCCGATGATAGAGGTGATAGGTCATGGTAGTATGAATCCCACCCATGAGCCATTCTCTGCAAGAACAGGAAACTCTGGCTTTTTGTACCCAATTCTGAAAACACACAGAGACAAAGAATGGCTAGAGATAAACTATAGTGATTATTGCACAAAAAAGTGTGTGCAAAAAATGAAAGAAAATCCTCACCTCTGTTTGGGCACAAAAGGACTATCCAGGATGGTGTGGGTTACATCTGATTGGAAACCTGTGTGCAAAAAATTACATGAATTATTTTTATTACTCTTAACATTTTACAAACCACAGGAAATTCACATCTACAAATGCAACCAGAAAGTCTTCTGACATTTTATTCTGTTGTAAATTCAATTTTTAATGAATACAATGGGTACCTTTGCCCATCAGTCTACACTTAACCTATATTGCTTGATATTTTTTCAGATTTACTGAAAATCAAAAACTGAGGTATGTCTACAACTTGACTGAAGTCAACCTGTGACAAAAAAGAGAGGGGACATTGTATAGAAACCACAAGTTCATGTACATCAGATGGCACAACTCACACTGCATGTCAAGATGAAAAACAAGCCATTAGGTCCAAGGAACTCTCTGTAGACTCGCGTGATAGAACTTGAAGCATAATGGCGTTTTAAACAGAGCAAGCTGACCAAGAACCCAACAGTCACACTAACAACGCTTCAGAGATCCTCAGCAGAGATGAGAGAACACCAACACTACTTCAACGAGGCCTTTATGACAGATGATAGCCTATGTGAGTAAACTTGGACTTTGCCAAATGGAATTTAAAGGAGTCAAATAGCATAAGGAAAAATATTGTCTGGTATCATGAGACAAAAACTGTAGTCTTCAAGGAGAACTCCAACCACTACGCCTGGCAAACAACAGGCACTGCTCATTACATGGCCAATACCATCAGTATGATAAACCATGGTAGTGGGAGCATCATGCTATGAGGGTGGTTCTCTGAAGCAGTCACAGGGACACCGGTTATAACTGAGGGAGAGGCTGCCACCAAATACAGAGGGGTCCTTTAAGAAATGCCTAAGAGCATGTGACCTGAGACTGGGTTAGCAACCAAGCAAAGGTATGATGCACTGCTAGCCAACTGGCAGGTGCCTTGATAATGGTTTCCTAGTCTGCAGGACTTCACTTTGGGAACTCCATCCCATACATGTGTAGTAGGTAGTATCTACATATCCCATGCATGCACACCAGTGCCAAGCATGCGTAATAATGACCTTTCAGTGTGGCTGCACACATATGTTGGACTGCACAAGGAGGTCCACTGAAAGGTCTCTGGCAAACTTTGGGATATGTGAAATTTATGTCACATGGACCTTGGTGGACACAGGCAGTTTACCGCAGACCTAAGGCAGAAGGCTTAATGTAGTAACACGCATCTACAGGAAGAGACTTTTGACACAGAAAGA
The DNA here is from genome assembly GCA_024666655.1 of Dascyllus trimaculatus. Classification (NCBI taxonomy): domain Eukaryota; kingdom Metazoa; phylum Chordata; class Actinopteri; family Pomacentridae; genus Dascyllus; species Dascyllus trimaculatus. The sequence goes on along the minus strand of CM045451.1, from coordinate 9,659,961 downwards.
AGACAGACCTGATGCAATAATAGAGCAATATCATTACCTATAGATACAGATTATCTCACTTTAATACTCTAGAATGATGCCTTGTCAACAGGCTTATGTATTAGTCATAAACTGACTATTGAGTTGTTTATGAGGGTGCTTGATAAATGGTAAATGGTAAATGGTCTGCACTTATATAGCGCTTTTCTCGACCATAGTAGTATCCAAAGCGCTTTACAATGTTTCACATTCACATTCACACACACATTCACACACCAATGGCAACAGAGCTGCCATGCAAGGCGCTAATCTACCATTGGGTGTCTTTCAGTGTCTTGCCCAAGCACACTTCGGCATGCGGAGGGGCCGGGGATCGAACCGCCAACCTTGCGATCAGTGGACAACCGCTCTACCACCTGAGCCACAGCCGCCCCATACTAGAACTCTTTGGGCCAAAGACTGATGGGGCTTTTCCACCAAGCTGTTGCTAGTGCTAGTTCAGACTTAGCATCACTTCTTTGTGTTTGCACTGCCTAAGCACCGGCTCAAGGTGCTAAAAACTGGTGTTTAGCGAGCACCAATTCTTTGCTGGGCCAGAACTAAGTGCCAAGTACGTCAGGGGCTGGGGGCAGGGTTATCAAAGATTGTCAAGTGTCAAGATGCATCACTCTTAACATTCATTCATTCATTACAGATATTATGATCAACTTATTGCGTTTGTTTAACTGCTATGTAATTGATGCGAGCGTAGTCGTTTCTTGGCGACGTAATGGCAGGGCTCCAACTTGGCTCCTGGCCAGTGGAAAAGCAAACTGGTTCTTAGGAGGCACGAGATTTGAACCAACTAAGCACTAAACTTGCACCTGATGCTTCTTGGTGGAAAAGCCCTAAGACAGACTTTGCAGTCCATCCATCCATTTTCTTTCATCTGTAATAGGGTTGTGAGTCAGCAGGATAAGCAAGGCATTCCAGACATTCCTCTTCTTAGCAATGCTTCTAGTTCCTCCTGAGATTCCAAGGTGCTCTAAAGCCAAATGAGATATGTAATCCTTCCTGTGATTCTGGGTTAAATCCATGATCTCTTCTCAGTTGGACATGCCAGGAATCCTCCAAAGGTAGGCACCCAGGAGACACCCTACGGAGGAAACTCATTTCAGCTGCTAATATCCACAACCTTACTCTTTCTGTACCTTCTCCTAGCTCACAGCCATAGGTGACGGTTGTAGATCAACTGGCCTTCCGGCTCAGTTCCAGTTTCACCAAGCCATTCCAGTACGATGCGACATTACTGGTGGCACTGCCGTCTATAAATCTAACTTTCCATTTTCCTGTCCCTTCTGAACAACAAGGGACAGGATTAGATGCAAACCGCCATGTATGGTCATGACACAAAGCTGGGTATCATGAACAAACCCCAAGCATTCTCACTCCCTGGCTTCTAACAGCCTATCATATTCCTGAATATTTATCACCTTCCCCTGCTCTTGCTCTTTGAAAAGCTGTCAAGCAGGCTTACTCAGGCTGCTTGGGCTTTACGCTGCCTCTACCTGCACCTACAGACCTCCCCTTTTGGAGACTATGGTCAACATTCAGTTGAGTGCTTCCAGGCTGGCAACAGTACAGAGGTGCTAAGGCAGAGGGCTCTGGCAAAATATAAATAAATAGCAGGATCATTAGAGACGGCAATGTCTGAGCTACTTTGCTTAGCATGCTGCCACCACCACACTGACTTGGATAGGCCTATGTCGTCTGTGTATGCAACAAAGCCTGAAGAAGCTGTGCCCTTCTCCTTCTGCCAACATTGGGTTACACTTCAGCTTTGTAAGTTTGCCAGATCATGTGGAATTCTTCCAAGTATGCTCAAACAAAATATTTAATACACAACATTTAACAATACACACTTGATTACACTAACCTAAAAAGCCATAGCCTCACATTACTAGTATATGACCAGCATTAATAATGGTAATATAACAATGACCGAATGCATCAATTGGGATCTTGAGGATATATATACACAATGCTTTCTGGTGTTTTTGGTGATAGTAATAGTAGTGACCGTCATGCATTTTAGATATACACATAACTGTAGTTTTTTTTCCAGACAAGAGTTTCCCAAGTTTAAAAAGAAAAAAGAACACACTTGCACCCTGAATGAAAAACTTCTGTTCTTGATTCTACAATGTCTGCTGCCATCTAAATCTTGCAGACATCAATCCTGGCTGTCTGTAAAAGGGAAAAAAGGCTTAGTATCATTACTAGTTTTAAGGGAATTCTATCTTTGTAAGACAATAGAGTAGTCTTTTCTGCCTATTGATCCAAACAAGACATATATCTGTCAACTGGTTAAGGCTGTTATCCTTATACAACATGTATACCCATGATTGGTTTACAGAGCTTGACAATCTAACCGCAAAATAGCTTAAGAATGAACATTTCAATAATGCAGTTAACAAAGTTCATCTGAGCACCCTGGTAGCACCATGTATGAGGCCTATTCCTTAACGGAGTGGCCTGGGCATATTTCTAGTCTGGGCCCTAAGCTGCATGTCACAAAACCTCTGTGCAGTGCAAATGTCCAACCGACCAATGCTGACTGACGTATTTCCTCTATGGGCCGTTTAAGGTGGCTGATGGTTCTTACTGCCAAATGTGCCGTAGTGCATGGCAGAGCTCCAAATCATTGAATACGCACACCCCATCTGAGTTTTTGTCCTGCAGTAACTAGGTGGAGACTTAAGGCTTTTCTGTGTACAGCCACCTAGCTTAGCCTACATGTAAGGCGTTCAGGGAAAATCTGTAAATAGTAGTTGTCAATAAGTAGACGTACAGCAAGTAAAGAGGTTAGCCTGTGCTTAGTCTAGGAGTGATACCAAACAATCTCAGGGGGGGAAAAAAGCATCTCTAGTGCAAACCATGTAAATAAAAAAAGTTAGTCTGGGGCCCTGACCCTTATCAAGACTATTTTATTTCAATTGCATGTCAGTGGGCAAAGGACAAAAGTCAAAGGATTGGCACACATTGAACTAAGATTTAAGTCCAGTACAGTGCAACAGTTCTTTTTTATTGAAACAAGAATTGTTTGAATCACACGTCGATTCTGAATCAAATTGTGACACCAAGAATTTGAGCCAAATCATGGTATTTACAAAGATATCCAACAATACATGTTAGGACATCAGTAATATGTTTCTTGCATATAGGTTCAAGGTATACTGGCAAGTCCCTGCTTTAAATAAGCTGCTAAATGCTCCCACAGCTAAGGTATGAAAATTGCATGAGTGAAACAGCAGTTTTTTTAAGTACTGTAATCAACAAAATTGACAAAATGCAGTGTACATAAATGTAGATATACTGGGTGATATTGCATCGTTCTTTTCTTGCAAGACCACCCACTGCATTGTGACCTGTAGGTGTCTGTTGGCAGTAGAAATACAGGTAACTCCATAACATGGCTAAGCACAAGTATGACATCAATAGGACTGGACTTGAATATCTGAATATCCGATCGTTGTGGCGGTATCCGGATAATAATTTTGAGATCCAAATACTTGTGCGCACCCAAAACACCCCCCCAACTTCCCCGTTCTGCCGTCGCCATCTTGGCTCTACCTTACTGTCATGAAGCATTGGTCTCAGTCACTTAGTGTGTTAACACTAAACAAATAATTTTATTCAAAGTCATTAATCCTCTGCCCCCGCCCCACTGCCGCTGCTGCCCAAGCTGAGTATTTGGATATTCGTCATTAACTGGATATCTGATGAACTGAATATCCAGTGTGAGGGTGCGAGGGCAAGGTGTTCGCCATCGGAGTCTGACGGCATTACCATGGATATGTCCTGCTCGCCGTGCCTTTCTGTTGGCTCCTTTTCCACCGCACAAACCATGTACCATTGGTGCAGATGCTCAGTCAGGTGACGATGGCCGGGGGGCTACTCGGATCTCAAAATTATAAAACTATAAAATATTTTGTTAATATCCAGACTGGAGTCATTATTAATCTTGCATCATGCAAAACTAGAGTATAGGGTGTGGAACCAATACTTGTGTCGATGCAACCTCTCTGCACGATGCTCTTCTGCTTGTATATTTGTAGGTATTGGCCCAAATATTCACAAAATCCTGATGTAACAATGCAACAATGACTACTGAACACTCATGGGTCAATACGGCATGTTTATGGGCTTTTTGAAGAAAGGAAGATAAATATACCCGATACATATTGCATGGTTATCCTTGCCTATCAAGCACCTACAACATTAAAAGTGCTTACAGGTGAAGGGAATAACATGACTGTCTCGCTACAATGCAAGGTTCTGCTAGGATATCTTAGGTACTAACATTCATATGGGTGACCCCCCAAAACAGACCAAGCATGCCCCCCATGGCAACAGCACTTCCCAATGCCAGCGGCCTCCCCAGAAGGACAATGAGTCTTGCAATACTACAAAACTTGCTCAGGAATGGCTAAAAGAACACAACAACTTTTTGATCTGCCCTCCAAGATGCACAAATTCCAATCTGATCAAGCATCTATGGAATGTACCAAACAATCTGGATCCACAGAAGCTCCATCCCACAAAGCTTAGGACCGAACGATTCACTGCCAATACTCCAGTACCATACACCAACACAACTAGTGGTTCTGTATATTTGGCACACCAGGTCATTGCGGCACAAGGGGGGTCTACACAATACTAGGAAGGTGGTTTTAATGTTGTGTCTGCTCATCATTTACCCATAAAATCATAATCAGTTTAACCAGTCTCTCTCCTCTGGATTCCACTTTTGCAGGTCTAGCAGTGTGGGATCTGATCAGCATTGTTGTGTTCACAGCAACACCCATAATCCTGGGACATCATCCAGGGAATTCAAAATGTTCTACTCCAACACACAAAGTGGTACTTCAAAAAAAACAACCTAAAGGCAGTCAACCTCCACCACTGAGGCTTTGCAGAAATAGTCATTCCCGATTTCCAGCATACGGTAGAAGAACTGAAAGATTGTGAGAGACTCAAGTGTATTTGATTTACATGTGTGCAGCTGCTACCTTGAGCAGAAAAGCAGAAGAGGTACGCACTATGCAGGCTCCTGCAAGTAGACAAGTTCCTGCAAATCAAGCCAGCTGCTAAAGCTCCAAGCACTGACAGATTGTTTTACCACACATGCCAGTGCTTGCTAATTTAGCAACAGAGATTGTTCGTGAAATGCCGTTTTATCATATGAAAGTGTCCTTTTCACCTAAACAAGAAAAATATGTGATTGAGCCCAAACAAATTTCAATTCTTTGAAAATATCCATGAAACAGCCAAAGAGAAAAGAAGGTACCTATCTAATTAATCCTACTTACTACTAATCGTACAGATGAACTGTTGTGAAGGCCATCATAAAATCTCATAATGTCTACCTCGCAGCAGGCACAAAATGGTGGTGCAACAAGCAACAACAGTGGCTGCATTCCCTCCAGGTGTGCCACTGCTATTGTACTGTGCACACTATGTCAGTGCAATAGATTGCTGGCACACCAAAAGGCACGGATCAGTATGCACTCGCTGTTCACATCCAGCACCACCACCTCCTCCTCCTTCTCTTCCTCTTCTGACTCCTGCAATGGACACCTCCCACCAGCCATGTCAGTCTCCACACCAGTGCACATGTCAGTGAGAGATGTGATATCAGGCCAGCCACAACCCCAACTGATTTAAAGCTTGGTTTTCATCAAAGCATCAGTTATGTTACAGTATAATGTTTTTGAATTTGGGTGACATGCATAAGGAAATATCAAAAGACATATTTGCAATGGAAATACACTATTTAAATCACATAATAATGGGAAAATGCTTCAAATGCATGCAAAATATGAAGTTACGGCATTGTTGCAAATTCAGATGAGAATTATGATTCTTATTACTCTTCACAAAAGTCAAAAATCTATTTTTCATGATGTTAGTCAATAACATAGCTGGTGGAATGAAAAAATAAGTACTCTACCATAAGGGCAAAGAACAACATCGAGATAGTCCACCTTGCACATGCAAGTTACCTTGTACAAGGTTTCAGAGTGTGACTAAACGTTTTTATTCGTTGGTCCACCTGACATTAAGCAGGTCTGTCAGTCGGTCTGCCTCTCTGGGTGGCCTGCCTGTTTAGATGAGATCACTTGTTTTCAACTATGGTAAATCTGACATCAGAACGCCCTATTTAACTCTTTCAAAATAACTATGTTTTAGTCACGCACCTATTTGCATTGCAGGCACTGCAGTGACTTAGTGGGGACACTAGGGGCCTCTTTGTGTACAACTGCATGGTTAGCATTGAATGGTGCAAGTAAGGCGTTTCTGTACACTGGTAATTTGTAGCACCTCCTGATGCATGCGGGCCATTTAGTAAACAGTGGTACATTGTAGTATTTAATGACAGTCTGCATATGAAGCATTTACGGAGCATCTTTAAATTTTAGTTTCGGTGAACAACCAAGGTTGTTCTTTCTGCCTTTTCAACTACAAGAGTCTCTGCATGCACATCGGTCATGCTGCACCACCCCATACCAAAACCATTTTCTCTACCGTGCCAACATAATGTATTGCATTTATTTCAGAGAGTGCGGCCAAAGCATGGCTGGGAACCTTTCCACAGCATTTCAGCACTAGACAGCAGTAAATGGTAGCAGTAAGGAGTCAAATATTATAAGAAAATTTCCCACAGATTATGCTGCTGCCAAAGGAAAGCTACCCTTTACAAACTTACAGTCCCACATTACCCTTAGTTAAAAATGCAGCTTACATGTACAAAACATTTGTCTTCACCTTTATTCCACCTTCCAGTCATTTACATAATGTGTTAAGAAATCGTCAACTACCAAAAAGTGGTTGCCTAAAATATTTCATTTGCTATAAAAAAAGGTGTGCTGCTGCATCGAAATGGAAAAAGTCAGGTGCACTAGTACAACCCATGTAAAAAAAGGGTGTCTGGAGCCATGACCTTTATCAAGAGACCAGGCTGATTCAATTGCAGGTCAGTGGGCAAAGGACAAAAGTCAAAGGTTTGGCACACACTGAACTAGGGCTGGACCCAAATATTTGAATATCCAAATATTTGGTCGTTGTGGTGCTATCCGGATAATAATTTTGATATCCAAATACTGATGTTGCATCGTTCTTTTCTTGCAAAAGTTCCCACTGCATTGAGATCTATAGGTGTCTGTTGGCACTAGAAATATAGGTAACTCCATAACATGGCCAAGCACAAGTATGATATCACTACCAAGATCAAGTAAGACATCCAATGCAATCAAGTACTGTTAAACACCAATCTTAAACAACCCTTGGAGATGAAATACAGGTCTTAAAGAATCCAATTACTCCCCCTCAATTATGACATATTAGAATATTGGGTCTAGAGCCATTATGGTCCTGGATGAGTTTGCTGCTGATCAAGTGAACAACACAGCTGTTTAATGTTATGACACAGTGGAGGGTTTATGTAATGCCTGGTGACGGCTGACAACCACACACTCCAGAAACATAAACTCAAAGATGGACATTGTACTGGTGACATTAAGAAAGTGACATTTCATGGGGCAGATCCTTTCACTCCATTTTGACCACATACAAAGGTTTCAATGCTTGGAATTAACGCTCGGATTCAGCTGACCTAATTTAGGACAAGTGTGTTGGAACAATAAGTGATGATGCAAACTGCACGACTGGAAAACCATCTGAGGCAGCGAGGTGTATTATAGAAAAAGAAAACACGCCCCCAGGCACATTCAAAGAAAACAACACAATTTGCATCTAATGTGATAATAAAAAACAGATTTGTAAATTTATGACAATTTGACAGATTTGACCAATAGTCTAAGTGCTAGAGACATGTGACACTTTAAAGGAAAAACCAACATAAAATGTCACCACAACAGCTTCAACAAGCCTTGGAAATGATTCTACAAGTTTCTAGAACTCTATAGGGGAGAGATGAAACATCATTCTTCCAAAAGAAATTCCCCAGTTTGGTGCTTTTATGATAGACGTGAAGAATGCCATCTGGCGCGCCACTCTAAAATCTCCCACCGGTGTTTAACTGGGTTGACATCAGATGACCACAGCACGAGCCACAACATTTTCACACTTATCAAACTATTCAGTGACCCTTTTGCCTTATGAGAGGTACCATCATAAGTGTAAATGTCACACATGGAGGATGGCATAAAGTTTGCAAAACCAATGACAGTACAAACCTAATTCAGACAAACTGTATAACATAAATCCTAAACCAGCAGCCCTTGCAATTTGCAAATTACATTGCATCACATTATGACATTTTTTTAAATTTAAAAAATCTGATTACTACTGAGGTGATCACTCAGTACAACTTTGTATTGATCTGCAGAAATAGCTTCCCTTGAGGGAACTTGTGGCCCCAAACCATGCCAGTAAAATGCACCCTAAAGTATGACAGAGTCAGCATTGCTCACTGGAAAAGTGATGTTTTTTTCCTTTAATCTGTCACCTGCCTGTATATATGCAAAAGAAATCAAGCACTATACATATCACTTTCTACTGTGTTTATCAGTCAGGCAAATCAAGACCACACAACTACCACATGAACAATTACAAAGTTCACAGACCGCACCACATAATGTATTGTACATCACTTTTGATTACAACAATACATACAAAGAGAACTAAGGTTCTTGCTCAGTTGTCGGATAGTTTCTCATTCATTAGTTTTCATTCATTATTTTATTTAGATGGCCTATTACAATTATTCTAGAAAGCTGGAACACCAAAACTCCTCTGTTTTTATGGGGCATCAATCTACTATTGCACCGCATTTCCAAGGCAATTCACAAAAATGACTGATTAATATTTAACTACTGCACTTAGTGGCTCCTTCATACACCTGTAAAAACTAATATAATCAAATACAACAGCTCAGCCATATATTAGAACTTCACAAAGATAATAATGTTGAGTTTAGATTGAAACTGGCAGAGAGATTAATTTAACTTTATGTTTGTTATTCAGGCTGTACGAACAGGAGGAGGGAGGATTATTAGAAACACAGGTAGTGTACCACAACATCACCACTGTGACTTCAGTAATAAATACACAGCTTAATGGGTGATTATTTTAACAGAACTGTTCATATTATGCTTTGTAAAAGCATAATATGTGGTACAGTCATTGCATTTAACTATGAAGCTGCATCTAATAATTATCAGATCATTCGGCATTGTCAGAGCACCTGGAAGCTGAGTGCTGCTGTGTTCTTGATTGTGTTAATGTGAGATAGTGTAGTTTAAGCCCGGTTGCACTGAGGACAGCGGACCAAAACAAAACGGTAGGGTGCAGTTAGATCTACAGGAACATAAACAAGCACAGCAGCGGTGCAGTTTGTGACTCCAGTCTGTTCTGATGAGAGCTAGCTAGCTAGCTCCTGAGGCAGCTAGTTAGCAAGTAGCACGATGCTAGCTAGCACTGATACTCAACAGCTAATGGCTTCTCTGCAGCTGTTCTTTAGCAGAACCACTCACCAGATACAGGCTCCGCTTGTTCTCGTCGTCTCCAGATATCCGTTACCGGCTACATGTTCTGTCTAGTAGCTGAATAATAACTCGGCAGACTCCGCTCAAAGACATTACACCTCGGCTTTCTGTGTCAGGATAAAGAGAAAGCGATTGTCCTCCTCGCTAATGTCTTCCGTCTTCACCGTCAGGAGACCCTTTTCCCCTTTTTGTTGGACTGTGAACCGTTGGGACTTGTTCAGTCAGAAAACATCGACCTCTTATTCAGCACTACGCGGCTTGTAGTGTCCTGAAGAGCGGTGCTGGGCTTAGAACCGCGTCCATTACCTTTATTTGCGCATTTACGGACAATGTGCCCGAAATTGTGCGCACGTTACACAACCGTCGGCTTACAACCAATAACAAGGTGCGGGGACTCCAAGAAAGCCCGCCCCCTCCGTGTTCCGTGGCTGTGCCCGCCTTAGCCGGACGGGGCGGTATCACGGACGCGCCGCGGTTGAGTCCCTGCAGCTGCTCCTGCACAGGCTCAGGCGGTGCTGCTCCTGCTGACGGTGACTGCGCCGACCTGTGAAGTCCCCAGCGGGGTTTCGGTGTTCCCTTGTGCAGTTTCACTACCTCTTCGCTGCTGCTGCTGCACAAGTAACATCAAAGTTGTGTGGGCACTCAAGTAGACGTCCCTGCTCCTCAGCCCTGGTTGGTATTTAAAGGGTTAAAAAGTTGCATACAACCATTTTGTGTGCAAGACTTGCTACAAAATGGCGCCACCTCTACTTGTGCTGGTCTACTACAAAACCCCTTTGGCTGAGGAGGCTCACAAGGACCAGTTCCCATGGAAGGGGGAAAAGCACACATTACTGTAGAGAAGGAAAAAAATCCCAAAACCTGCATGGAAGATCAGGAATTTATGGATATGTCTGATATTGTGTGACCAGAGTGTACCTCTGGTACTGGTCCATTAATGCACCTATCATGTTACTTGTGCTTTTGTCTCAGATTGTGTAGATAGGCAGTAATTAATTAGTTTAATTAAATGCGTACTACAAAATTATGCAAATCAATATGAAACCCCTCTCTGACCCAATCAGACCACATAAACCATGAGAATTTTAAACCTCCCACCCAAAGGAGCAAGGGAAAAAAGTCTGCTGATATAACAGAACTGATTGGGTAATTGTTTCTCTCTGGAGTCCATCCATGTATTGCAGCTTGCAATAAAATTAACAGGTCTGGATCATCTGATGCCATATTCAGTGTGTATCCTTAACATCAGGGTTTGCTCCATTAATGTTTCTCTTGACCTGTAGCCTAAAACTTTGTGAGGGGCCATTTTGTCTTATATGGCATTAATACATGTGCAAAAAAAGCATGGAAGGTTAGGTTGACTGCACAAGCTGTACACTGCACCTGCCTGCAGTGGTAGAAATACCACACTCGCACTACAGCTCTTGCCTGCTGTCAGCTTCAGATGTGACCAGTCAGCCTGAAAGAAGTAGTCTCTGCAAGATCAAATGAGGTATGTGTGGGAAAAAAATGAACTAAACCAGAACGTGTCCAAAAGCAACAGTGCCAACAGCTGTGTCTTAGTTGATATGAAGACAGGTCAAAAAGGAGAGGCAAGACGGTAAAGGGATCAAATGGAGACAATCGTGGACTTTCAGACTCCAGAAAATCTTTGATTGTGTTGAATTGGTTTGTACGCATGCAAAATGAAGGAAGTAGCAATGAAGCTTGGGAGGAAGTGTGAATCCTGCCTGCTGTCCCACTTCAACACTTCTGGCCACAAGTGGGCATAGTTGTCCTTTTGCTAGTGTCAGAAATGTACAGTTTTTGGAGATTCAGACCCCGCTGCCAATTCCGACACTTAAGGAGTATGTGGGAAACAGGTGGCGGTGAGGAGTTCAGATGCTCATTAAGAGTCTGTTAAGCATATTGGCCCTCTTAAGTCCAGAAGTTTTACAATAAAGGAGGATTTCCTGATCAATGTGAGTTAGACTGTTACAAAAGTGAGCAATCAGGTGTTGATCGATGATTAGGTGCCATGAGAGTAAGTGTAGTTTGGAGCAAGCCCGAAACAGCACTGGAATGTGAGGCAGTTCTGGTCTAGAGGTCACAATTGGTATTGCAGCCTCATGTGGCGCACACCAGCCTAAAAAGTATTTTCCTGTTCACTGCCGTCAGAAAAAGAGCAGCAAAGAAATGCTGAATACTTTTTTCTGAACATAACAAAGATGCCAGAAGTTTTGCATCTTTGCATTACTTCTATTTAATCCATTTGATGCAATAAAATGTTTTATTATTTTATGCCATTCTTGTGTGCAGGGATTCATCAGAAAATCATCTGCATTGGCTGGAGGAAGTCTCTGACGTGAACGCTCTGAACTCCCTCGTTGAGAGAAGGACACTAGTGCACATCCTCTGTGAGCCAGGACAGTATTCTGGCAAATTTGTCTGGCGAGCGAGTTTAATAGGAATGAGTTGGACACGATGCCATTGACAAAAATGTGTCTACTCTGTACACTGTTTATGAAGATAAAAGTTGACAAGACAGGTCCTCAGAAGTGGCATCGGGTATCTGAGAAATGGGCACTGCCATCTTGCACTGGTGACGTCATTTGCAGCTAGAGTCTGTACAGGGGTGATTAGGTTGGACACATGGTATCGAAGCTGAGCTCAAGATAACAAATGAAGGGGGAAAAAGTACTTACACCGGTCAGCTACAACAACAAAAGCCCTGTCAAATATTTTGTAGGTCCCCCTAGTGTGCCTAAATAGCACTGACCTGTCTGGGCATAAAACTAGGACTTCTAGGGGTGTCATGGTTTCTGGCACTGGAATGTTGGATCCTTTGGGCCCTGTAGTTTGCAAGATGGGACCTCTGTGGAACTGGGTTGTTTTGGCGGATCCTGAAGATGCTCAATCAGATTGGTATCTTGGGTGTTTGGAGGCCAGGTCAGCGCTTTGAGCTCTTGGTTGTACACCCCAAGCCGTTTCTGAGAAGTTTTTGCGGAGTGGCAGGCTGGAGGTCGTGCAGGGGGAGGTCACTACTGGGGGCCCTAAGTGCTTGCCATAAGGAGCATGCTTGGTATACAGAGTTTAAGTAGGTGGTACATGTCAAAAGTAGCATCCACATCCACAAGGGTCAAGGTTTCCTAGAACAACATTCTACTGTAATGTGATCATGATCTGTCCTTAAAGTTGCAGTGCAAGACAGTCAAGTTTGTGCTTGCTAAGCGTTGTGAAGTTCAACAGGTGCATGTTCTGTGAGCTCACACTTTAGAGAGATAGGAGACAAGACAACAATATCATGTTTCCACCCCCAGTCACCACAGCGCATCCCAGCACATCCTGTGGCACGTTGGGAGTGGACACTAAACCCCCCTTCTATTGTGATTAATTGTAATGTTTGTAACTATAACTCATCCTGGTGCTCTAATTTCCTCTTGATTAAGTGCTTACTTTTTACTTTGCTTACTGAACCCAGGTTCTTCACTCCATAGATGTTACTTTAACATGTACCACCCACCAAAACATTGTTGCTAACCAAGAACACCACTCTATGACAACAGTACTGTGGCCTCCACCATCAAGGCTCTGCACTCTTCCCCTTCAAAGAAACTGCTCAGATAATGGCCCGAGGAACATGGCCAAGAGTCCAAGGTGTTGACTTGGCCTCCGGACTCCTTGGATCCATAAGAGTCACCATAACAAGCTAGATCCACAGAGGCCTCACCTTGAAACCTACAGGACCCAAAGGATCCACTGCCACAGTCCCAGTGTCAGGCACCACAGGACACCACCAGTGGTCTCATGTCTGTCAGTCTCATGACTGTTTTGGTGGCACATAGTGGACCTTCAAAATGTGAGGCAGGTGGTTTAAATGTTGTGGCAGATCAGAGTATATTTGTCAGTAACAGAACCATAAACTAAAAAGACCCATCCCAAAGTCTACCTGCCTCATCACTCATGGCAAGCACCCAAAAGGAGAACCTCTGGGTCATCACAGCAGCTACTCAAACTATCAGTCCACATTACTGGGGGTTCGAGAAGCTGGTGAAGGACTGCATGGTGGTTGCAGCATTATAGACTGCTCTGGCACCTGATTAATGAAAGATGACATGACAAGTTCTCAAATATGAAGCCAAAATATAACCTGTCAGGGCATGAACACAGGACCTCTTAGGGTTCATGTGGTGTCTGGCCATGGGATATTGGTAGAGGATCCTTTGGATCGTGGGTTGCGATGTGGGGCCTCCATGGGTCGGATTGGCATCTTGGGTATTTGGGTTAGGATTAGACCTGGGTGTCCAGGTCAGCACCTCGAGCCCCTTTTCATGTTCATCAAGATGTTCCTGAGGAGTTTTGTTTGGTATTAACCTTTTAATAGCGGTATAAGAGAAGGTTCTTGTAGACATTGTACTATTAAGTTGCACCAAAATGTACAGTGGAAAAACCTTCTCTTGTAGTTAACACACCATCTGTTTGCAAGATGCTTGACCACACATGCCCAGACACAAGAATGATGACATATGTGGATGTCAGGTAACAGTAGACAGACGCCCCTTTTTCACTAAGAAGAACCAGGTGCTAGTTCGGTGCTAGTGCTAGTGCTGGTGCTTAGTTGGTTCAAATCTTGTTTCTCCTAAGAACTGGTTTGCTTTTCCATTGGCAAGGAGTCATGTTGGAGTTGCTGCATTGCATCACTGTAAAAAGACTACACTTGCATCAATTACACAGCAGTTAAACAAACGCAACAAGTTGATGATGATAGATGGTCTTAAGGCTGTTTGCGAGGCGAAGGTCTCCTGTTGCTCGGGTACATCCGCAATTGCGCCACTGGTGGGACACAATTGTACCGGATTTGAGCACGCAACAGTGTGTGCAAAACTTCTGTATGTCCCGGAAGTCATTCCAATACATCTGCAATCGGACCAGGGATGTCCTGGTGAAAAAGGATACAAATTACCACTTGCATGTCCCTTTCCACCATTGATCGTTGGTTACGATAACCCCACCCTCAGCCCCCGTCGTCTGGCCCAGCAAGTCGTCGGTGTGTCTGGTGCATCGCCAGTTTTTAGCACTTGGAGCCAGTGCTTAGGCAGTGGAAACACAAAGAACTGGTGCTAAGTCAGGCACCAGCTCCGAACTAGTCACTGGAACCAGCTACATCTCTTACTCCGTGGAAACATGGTAAGAGATGTAGTTAGGCAAGGTTCTTGTGTGGATGGCCAAACATTAATGGTAAACTCCTTAATACATAGATCAGTAATATTCAGGGAGTTATAAGGCCTAATGACCCTGCACAGGTTTTTTTTATCATACTCAGACTCTAATTACTATTGATATGTTCCCCACTTTTTTCACATCTTACCTCCTGGGGAGAAGGCTTTCATAACTTACAGACCACAGATCGCAGCCTGGGTTACAAATCACATCTAAGGGTTCATGTAATGAAAATGTTCATATTTATTCCAAAACAGTTCACACAGTAGTATGGTCGCAGTATGTTGAGGGAGCAAACTTGCCTGATAGGCATGCAACCAACTACAATACGTGGCTTTCCACTGCAGGAACTCAGGGCAGGTACAAAATGGCAGCTACAGCAATAGGCCCATAATCGGCCATATAAGCTGTTCAGTTTCCAGTTTGGTGTAGAATCTGACAGGTTTGAGCACGGCGTTACCTCAGATTGATTCAAAACCCCAACAAATAGCAGTTACAGGATATAAGTATTAAGCATGTATGAAATAGATAAAAGGATGTTTCCACGTTAACTTATATGGTGAATTCTACATTGAAGATTGCAATGTCAGAAAGAAGACTGCTTCTTTGCAAGAATCACAAGAAGGCAGAAGATAGCCGAGTTTAACCAATCAAGGCGAGACCTGAATAGTAATGTTTAAGGGCCGGTCAAAGGTAACTATCCCGAAGTAGGTCTTTCTTGCTCCCGAGAAAGAGCCCACAGGACCTGCAGTAGAAAATGGACTAATAATACACAGGTGTTGCTTTCCAGATCACAACCAAAACTCTTCACGCTTGTCTACCTGACTAGTCCCTTTGGGACACACTAGTTGTTACGTAGTTAGGGAAACATGGAGACACAGAAGGGATCCTCTGGGCCTGCACAGTTGGATGTTTGACAGAAGTACAGAGCAGTTATTCAAAGGGGCATAGGTGGAACTTGCTTATTTGGCTTATAGACCCACCAACCTTTACAGTAAGGCACAAAAAGTCACCTACCTGCAGGTTTTTGGCCCTTATTCTGGTCTGGTTCTGCAAACAATCAGAATTGCTCACTGGCCATTCTCACAGCAGTTCGTCTTCCTATGACCCGTTCTCAAGGACAGGATCACCTGTGTAACATCTTTGTTCAAGATCTTCATCCCCAGAGGTCAAATCCAGATTTCCATTATTAGTTGTTGGGTTTTCATCTCCTCATCTTGTAAGCAATGCAGGAGTGTTGCCAAACAGGCACATAACATATAGGTGTGTACACTGCAAGGAGTTGGCTAGATATAGAGATGCATGTGAATAGGGCTGGGAGACAGTGTTGTTCACAAATCCCTTGGAAACAAACAGCCATTGTTGACTTCTCTGTTGAAGAACTAATCAAAAATACTGTACTGCAAATACAAAACATATCCACATTCAATTTCCTTGGCTTGTTGAAGGAGATACATCTGAGCAGCTGAATTTCAGTTTAACTTCCCCAAGGCCATTTAGCCTAGTGCTGGTGTCTGTCCTAAAGGGAGGCTGTAGCTTCTACTTCAGAAATCCTTTCAGGGGGTTTTGAAAAATGGCAAAAGTGCAAATAAATACCGGACTCTTTGAGTCTGCATACATTAATTAAACTGCTAGTGGGGCCTGGCATTTAAAGGGCAAGAAGCATGCACTCTGGAGTCAAAAATGTTGCCTTGAAAGTAAAAGATGGTAAACAATGTTCATAGCCAACAGAAAGGTACTAGAGACATTTCACATGCATTCTAATACCTGTTACAAGTAAGGGACACTCATGTAGTCACTCTGTGGATGTTGCAGTAATAGCATAAAACTTTGATTCACTGCATGATCTTGCCAAAGGGCCAGGGCACACACCCACTTCTGCTTTGCATAAGAACCTGAAGAACCAGACATCTATGTCTATACAGATTCAATAAATATTAAGGCCTACATTAACAAGTCTAGACTTGATTACAGATACTCCATAATGAGATTTGTCAGCTCACTGCAGAAGGTACTGGCTGCTAAGAGTTTACAACATGTCCTTTTACCAAACAGCAGCAGTTGATGATGTCACTCAGTCTGTCTGGCTTCTTAGTAAGAGTGTTGTGACCAGAGAATGTTTAACAGTGATTGATGAATAACATGGCCTTTTATCTAGAGCCACCAACACCTATAGATAAGGGTGCATCCATACATTTTGGGGCTACTGAGTGTCAAGCTCAAGTTTTTGGCTTGAAGTCTTATTAAATGTCCCACCTGTGATACCAGGACAGTATTATGTAAGCAGATAATAACTGAACTTTTGTGAAGTTTAAAATGCCATGTCACCGGTTAAATGGGCACATCTCCAAAAATTGCAGCCTTTGAGAGTGAGCCTTTGAGAATATGGTTTTCTTGGCCACAACATAGTATCACTGCACTGCCGTTGGCAATGAGGACAGACAAGCCACTGGATCTCCTACAGCAGGGGTGCTCAATCCTGGTCCTTGAGAGCCCCTATCCAGCATGTTTTAGATGTTTCCCTCTTCCAACACACCTGATTCAAATGATCAGGATTGTTATCAGGCTTCTGCAGAGCTTGGTGATGAGCTCATCATTTGAATCAGGTGTGTTGGAAGAGGGAAACATCTAAAACATGCTGGATAGGGGCTCTTGAACCAGGATTGAGCACCCCTGTCCTACAGCATTGCCAGGTCTCTGACTACATGTAGATAAATAACACAATTGCATCAGTAGATGGAGCTACAAACACTGAATGCTATTATTTTAAGTATGTTTAACATTTTTAATAGAAAGGCACAAATTTCATGTCACTGATCATGGCTCTTACAATAGTGTGATATTAATAGGGTATGTTGTTGCAATGTACCACTCGGAGCATGATAGAGATGTCAATAAATGTAAAATGAGGATTTAAGAAACCAGAATGCTCTATTGAGAGCCACAATATTAAAAAATAAAAAAGTGGGACAGACAGCTAAGTAAAAACTGTGCACTAACAACATATGCTGCCTACATACTCCCACATTTTCCCTCAGTTGTTATGCTGCCGTCAAGGATAATTAAAATTATAAACCTAAACAACATGTTGAAGGAACAAAAATATACACCTACAGCCAAATAGGAGTAAAAACGGGAGTCACAGCAAAACTAATAGGACATAAAGTAATTTGGACAATTTTAATGGCACAGTCAGTCTACTGGTAGACAATGTTGTCCTCTCAAAATCAAGACATATGTACACTACAGATTAAAAAGTACTCTGAAAAATTACACAATTCTAAATAAAACAGGAGGAAAAATGCAGCAACATGATTTACAGTAACAGCATTACATCGACAGTAGCCATTAAAAATACAATGAAAAGCAACTTATTTACCCTACCTAGTTAACTGGTGGGACATTCAAGTTAGCTGCACCCATATGATGTGGGAGAACACTGGGTTTAAATGTGCATTTTACGCTTCACAGAGTTGTGTCCATTTTTTAATTGTTCGTTTGCTATTTATTTAATTTTCTGAGCCATGAGAAGTTTGGTGCCGAAGAAATGTCTCCAAGCACAAAAAGGTCTCAGTGCACTCAGTGCATTCGTAAAGAACCTCTGAGGAATTTCTTTTACCATTTTGAGTTTGGTCCATATAGTCATCCTCTATGTCCTCTGCATTATCCTTTACTAGGGCAGGGTCCCCTCTCAGATCTGTGCCATGAGTTGTTTGGCCAACATCACCTTCTTGTCCAGCAGTTGAGTGATTTTGAAGGTGAAGCTCAAGCGACAAAGAGCTCCTAAACTGAGCTGGACACTGAGGACACTTGTTGGGTTCCTTTTTGTGATACCTCAAGTGGCGTTGGTACACACACAACAACCCAAATTTCTTATCGCACTCCTGACACTTGTAGTTAACTCGACCCACTTTCCCCAATTGCTTCTCTTTTGCTTGCTGCTCTGGTGACGTTGCTTGCTCATTATCAGAAGAGCTTTTTGTGTTCTCCTCTGGAAGACCTGTGATTTTCTCATCATCAAGAGATTTAGGGAGAGGCCCATTTGAAGATGCATATAAGTGTTTCAAACCTGGTTTCTTATCCAATTCAGCTTTGTGGTACATGACTACATGTCTTCTCAAATCACAGCGCTGAGGAAAATGTCTACCACAAAATACACAGGTGTGCATTGTGCCTTTATGGTATCTCATGTGACGAGATAAACTACTGGAATGATTGAAGACACGATGGCAGTGTTTGCAAGGGTGCAGCTTTCCATTTGGATTACCCCCTCTTTTACGCTTGCCTTTTGGTGGCACCTTTCGCTTAAAAGTTCTTTGGGATTCTTGATTCAGCTGATCTATTTCCTCCTGAGTTTGATGCGTGAGATGATGCTCCTTTAGAGCTGCCAACTTTTGGAAACGATCCCCACATAAACCACATCTGTATGGTGTGAAAGAGTACTCAGCGTCAATCTCACTGCTATTATCCCTAAAGATTTTACTGTCCCCATTCTTAATATCAGCAGATGTGCCATTGCTGTGGCAGTTTTCAAGCTGAGTGTCATCTAAGTTCTTAGAATTCACTTCAATTTCCATTTCAGGTGCAATGAAAGCATCAGGCTCTTTTCCCTTGCAATGATACAGTGAATGCGTCTGGAAATCTGACATCCAAAAAAAATTCAATTTGCACTTCCTACAAGGGTATGTTTTCTCCTGCTTTTTTTCCTGCTTATTCTCCGATTTACCCAAAGCTGTAGCCTTGGTGGAAGAGTGATTTTCTTTTTGATGAGCGTTCAGTGCATCCACTTTCAGGAATCGCTTACCACACTGACCACAGCAGTGAAACCTTTCACTGACATGGTCTTGGAGGTGTTTCTTAAGGTCCTGTCTATCCTCAAAGATCTTACAGCACAAAGTACACTTGTAACCTCGCTCTGTGTTTCGATACTGCTGGTGACGATGTAAACTCTGCAGACTGGTGAAGGATCTGTTACATATTTCACAACGGTAATGGCCCTGGCGAGACTTGTCCATGTTTGAGTCTGATGGCCTTGGCCTGAACACATCTCTGTAAGGAGAAGGCTGCGGCTTTGGAGTTGGAGATACTGGTTTGATTGGAGACTGGAAATGCGACGGCAACACTCCAGGAGATACTGGTTTCATAGAAGAATGTGACTGCGCTAAACCGTTTACAACTGTCAGTGTACCATTTTCTTGTAGCACATATTCTCGAGGGATTTCAAATCCATTGGATGAGCCATCAAAAGAAAACGACTCCAAAGGTCCATGAATGGCCATGTGGGCCAACACGTTAGAGTACTGACTGAACCCATCACCACACTCAGTGCAGATGAAGGTGCATGATTCTCCAACCAACTGTGTTGAAGTAACACTGTTCACTGATCTCTGCTTTTCCATGATAAAATGATTTTGTCCGTGTGCTGATGGCATTACTTTTCCAACTGCAAGTACAAGTAAAACTTTATCCAGACACTGACAACATTGGTTTCCATGCGGCAATCCATATCTTGATTCAACACTCTGGCCTTCAAAAGAAATCCTTCGCTCTGTGTTCACCCCTCTGGTTTTCCATCTTGTGTTGGCACCTGAATAAATAGAAAAAAAGTAATTATTATCAAACCAATGACCCCCACACGTTTGTTATATTAGGAAAAGCATGGCTGTCCACAGCTTTTTTTTTAATGCCAGTGCACCTTTGATCAATCAGTCCCTTCAATCACTTAATAAGCTGATGACTGTTCAAAGTAGATTCCAAACAGTTGAGGTTGCCTACATCAGTCACTCCACTGGTCCCTAAAGCATTCTATCTGGCCAGTTCCATTCCTCATTATGTTGGATCACGGCACCTTTCCTGACAAATTGGCGAACATCAGTCTCATTCTCCAAACTGACATCCGCGCCAGTACAGACTTTTTAAGGCAGATCAGGTATTGGCAATGATGTAATAAATCCACATTTAATCATATTTCTTTTGAAAATTACATGTTTTCACACTTAACTGCCTTTATTCAGTCACGGAATCCATTGACTCAACATTTAGTGCAGTCCTTGGTCTTATGTTGCCTTCCATCAATATGAATCTAATTCATAATGCCAATGAATTCCCACAGTGATGTGAGCATTAAAAAAGGGCCCTAATACCTGCACATATGGGGATTTACTGTAGCAAAATAAAGAGAGAAAAGGCTGGACTGGTGCATCATGCACTGTGAGTCAGCAAGGCTTTCTGGGAAAAGAATGGACATAGTTTATATCACCTTACTAATATTGGACTTAGAGCAAGATTGGTTAAGTTATGGGCAATAGTTTTTCAAAACATCCATGAAACTTTGCTATGCAGAAGAAGTACACCAGTGATGGAAATCAGAACGGTAAGAAAGTTATACTGCTTCATCATTGCAAGTCAAAAGAAAGATACTAAAGGAATTTAAGAGAGAGATCATTTACACTGCAGATCTACAGTTCTGCCGATAACTGGCTTACGACAAAAAAAACATGGTGAAATTCCTTTTAGAGTTGTAATTAAATTGTTTTTTGTGTCCAGTTAGCTTGCCTGAGTAGTCAAAGTAGGCAAATGAGAGGAAGCACTTTGTCCAAGATAATGTTTAAGCATGAAGCATATATTTTACATACTGCCATGCAGGTTACATCTGCCCAGCACCTTGCTGCTTCTTCTTGTTACCATCCCAGTACTAAAACTAGATGTGAGAGCCCTTGGGGAGTTCTTTCATCAGAACCCCATGGGAGACAGAGAACAGGCAGAGGTAAGGGCCAATTCATGTGGCCTCCTGTGGATGTTTCTGAAAGGCTGGTTGTGACCTGGCACTTTTTTCAGAATATATCAGCTTGTCACAGGTTGGGCTGTAGTCACATCTAAATGTGATCATTCCTGAGGTAGGCAGGCATAGCACATAATTTCTGGGGAATGTGAATCTTCTCACTGTTTGGGGTCTGTCAATGTATAGTGGCATGTAAAAATCAAGCAACCTTAAAGCTCTGTCAGTGACAACTTCAATTAAAACTTTAATGATGAACTGTCAAAGGTGTAAATGACAATGTCCTCGCACCGTTTCTCCTCAAAACAAGTATATTTTAAGTATATCGGAGAATATATTTGAAGCAACATTTGTTTTCCTGGCACATGTGCAGTTGGCACGCTTGTATTGCAGACAGGTCATCCATCCACCCATTGTCTATACACTGCTTAATCCTCTGCAGGGTCGCAGAGGGGGGCTGGAGCCTATCCCAGCCAACTTAGACAAAGGCAGGGGACACCCTGGCCAGGTCGCCAGTCTATCGCAGGGCTACACATAGAGACAAACAACCAAGTACACTCACATTCACACCTATGGACAATTTAGAGTAATCAGTTAACCTCAGCATGTTTTTGGACTGTGGGAGGAAGCCGGAGTACCCGGTGAGAACCCACACATGCACGGACAGAACATGCAAACTCCACACAGAAAGACCCCAGGCGTCCTAACCAGGACACGAACCGGGGATCTTCTAGCTGTGAGGCGATGGTGCTAACAACCCAGCCACCGTGCAGCCCCCGACAGTTCATGTGGTTGCAAATTTTGGGCTGTCTGCAGATATCAACAGAGGGGACCAGGCAGGCCTTTGTGGACTTGGGTGGATGATGAAATTTACTTCATGCAGCCTTTTGTTCTTTCATAAATTTATTACAGGTGTTCTGGAAAAATGACAAAATCTGCTGGGTCAAAAATAACAGCAAGGCTAACATTCCGTTAAATGTCCCTTGGCCATTTTCATCTCATGTAGACACTTCAGTTAGCTACGGATAAGCTTCTAGCAAGCTTCTGGTTGTATCTTTAACCCCCTCTTGATAAAATTGGTGCAGTTAAACTAAATTTCCACAGGTACTTAATGGAGTTTAAGTCAGGACTTAGTCAAAGGAAGGTCAGTCTAAAACCTTAATTCTAGCCTATTTAGTCATTTTTTGAACAGTTCTGGTGTGTTTGGGGTCATTGTCTTGTTGAAACATCTAAGTGTGTCCAAGACCCAACCCTCTCGCTGATGATTATAGGTTTTCCTGGAGAATATAGAGATAATTCTGTCTTAATTTTTCTTAATATTTTGGGTAAAGCACCAGTTCCACTGCCAGCAAGGCAGCCCAAGAGTATAATGCTACCACCCCCTTGCTTGAAAATAGGTTTGGTCTTCTTGGGGTTAACGGTTTCACCTTCAGTCCTCCAAACATATTTCTGCTCACTGTGACCAAATAGCTCAATATTTTTTTCATCTGACCACAGAACTTTCCTCCAGTAGGTTTATTCTTTGTCCAAAGCAAACTTTCGTCGAACTTTATGGTGCCGTTTCTGGAGGAAGAACTTCCTTCTTGCATGGTACCCACTCAGCCTACTGTGATGTAAAACATGCTTTGACTATGAATACTGATATATGTGTTCCAGCAGCTTCTAATTCATGGAAGACCTGCTTTTTGGTGATTCTTGATTGACTATCAACTATCCTGACCAACTGTCTCCTAGCAGCAGGTGATACTTTGTGATTTCTTCCTGACTGTGGTGATGCCTCAACAGTACCATGCACTTTAGACTTACACTTCAGGCCAAAAGTTTGGAAAAAAGATCAAATTTGTACAAAAAAGATCCTAGTTTTATTGGTATACTTTGTAACAAAATAAACATGATTATCATATAAAGAGTCACTCATCAGAATGCATTTCTACCATAATTACCAGGGTTTGTCTTGCTTAGACTTTGCTTTCTTGAAAGTAACCTCCCCTGGCTTCAACAACAGCATAGTATATACGAGGCATTTGTCACACAAGCTTTTTAGGGTATGTGCTAGGAATTGCATTCCAAGCTTTCTTAAGTTCACCAATGAGAGACTGCTGATTCGTGGGACGTACTTTACTGACTGATTGATCCAATTCATCCCACACAAGTTCAATTGGAGAGAGGTCTGGAGACTGAGGTGGCCAAACCATCTTTCGAAGAACACCTTCCTCTTCTTTTCTGTCTAGGTAACCTTAACAGAGCTTGGAAGAATGCTTAGGGTCATTATTTTGCTGCAAAACAAACTTTTGACCCACAAGTCTTACTCCGGATGGAACTGCATGATGCTGGAGGATGGAGTGGTACTGTTCCTTCTTCGGGATACCCTTTACTTCAAACAAATCTCCTACTCTTTCACATGCAAAACATCCCCATAACATGGCACTTCCACCTCCATGCTTTATTTTGGGGGTTACACATGGTGCTTTAAGATGTTCACCAGTTTGTCTGCAGATATAGACAAACGTCTTTTCACAGTTGTCAGAGATATGGGTTTTCACCTCGTCATGCTGATTTCCCCTCTTATTTGTGGTGCTGTTTTCCACTGATGTCTCTTACTGGTTACAATGATATGTTTATCCTCTGCTTTTGTTGTAGCCGTCTTTCTTCCAGACCTTTTTCTATCATCATAACTAGGGATGCTCGATAATGCCAATTTCAACTGATTCCAATAACTGATAATTTTATACTTCTTGCAGCCAATAACAGATAATGTCAATCGATTGCGCAACGGGCGTGACACCGGAGTTGTCAGGTCTGCTACTACAACCACCGCAGCATTCTAGAGCCTCAGCAGCGTACTGGAGCCCTGGCGACGCTCGGCTGCGCCCGGCGGTGCACTGGAAAGTGACACCGGAGTTGTCAGGTCCCCTACTGCAACCACCGCGGCGTTCTCTAGAGCATCAGCGGCGTACAAGAGCCTTGGTGACAGTCGGCTGCGCCCGGCGGCGTACTACAGCCTCAGCAACGCTTGGTGGCGTTCGGCGGGGTGCACGACTTTTTGAGTATCAAAATTATCATCTGAATACCACCACAACGAACAAATATTCGGATATTCCAATATTCAGGACCAGTCCTAGTGAAACGACTTCTTCTGTTACAGTAAAGAAAGTCTAAACTGGTCAGTGCCATGCCATGCTGCCTGTTTTTCTCTGCCCGCGCAGTGCTATGACATCACACACATATGATGGTACCATCGGGGAGGGGAGGGGTTGAGGAGTCAGGCATGAGGACAAGCCACAACACAGACCAACGGCAAAAACCAAGATTCCAAGTCTTTATTATTATTATTATCGGGTCGTTTTATCGGCTGATTTTTTTATTATCGGAATTATTGGAATGATGTAATATTTGCCAAAATTAACCGATTATTATCGGACACCGATATCATAGGCATCCCTTATCATAACTTCCAGTTTCTTGTAGTCTCTTCAGGATGTAGCGAACGCCTTTGTTGGACACCATTAGGCGTTTTGCAATTTCTCTCAGTGTATCCTTCTTTCCTCAGTGTACAAATCTGTACTCTTGCTTCTTTACTCAGCTGTTTATTTCTAGCCATTTCTGTGGTAGCTTCTCAGACACAGACACACTTGAGATTTATTGGGATTTTTGTATGCAGACTCTCAAAGGCCAAAGAGCTAAAGTTAATAATGCAAACTGTGATATGTTTTTTACTTTTAAACTGAAGTTGTGACTCTTGCAAATCTTCTCAATCCTTAAACTAAGCAGTTCTTTTCTTTTGTTAACATTTATTCAACAATGGTCTGGTAACATCAAGGTATGCCTAAAGGTAAATTGAAGAAAATGGTGCATATCAATGAAAGCAAAGTCTGAACATGCAGTAAATACATCCCAAAATCCACAGAATTCATAGTCATTTTTAAGAAAGGCATTGGGAATAGAAACTTGAAGTCAGCTCCCACCTTTTGGCCTGTAGTGTACAAACAGTAGTTTGTATAGATGATTTGGGATCTGTAATGTTTGTGTCTGACTCTAATGAGTGTATCAAATAGATCTTATTTAAACTGGCTCAGAGAAGTCAGCTGCCGTAGTCAGTCATAAACCTGATCACTCACCAGAACTTAAAAGGCCTTGCTACAGCTTTCTACATCACCAAAAACGACTATTTCAGGTTGCTGTATGTATATTTTTGACCCAGCAGACTTTTTCGTTTTGCCAGAGGGCCTATAATAAATTTATAAAAGAACTAAAATACATGAGCGTTTTTTTGTGTTAAAATAATTCTATCATAGAAAATTAAGAACTACAGGAATAAATTGAAAGACTGGGATGACATGCATGATTTTTACAAGTGTATCTAAACTTTTGTTCACAAGTATATCTAGGTTGGGCTACACTGATGACTTTTATTTGGATTTGTCTGCATGCCACTGTCTCCAAAGTATCGAAGCATTCTGCAGTCACTGGGTTCATCAGTATGAATGGGACAGTGGCATCCAGGCAAAAGGTTTCACTGAGCAGGTTGCGCCTGCAGACTCCTAACTACTGGTGCACATCTGTGCTGCCTGCTCAAAACTTGATCCAGGTTTTGTTCCTGCTTCCCCACCTTTTCTCTGCCAGCGAAGAACCACATATCTGTGCACACACACACTGACACAGAGGCGATCTCAGCAGTCAAGGACAGAATGTACAAAAATCTGAATCTGGGGATGGCTTGGAGCTTGACCAACCTCCTCACAACTGCTAAACAATCGACACAAAGAGAGGATGTTATATTCAAACCATTGTTTCACAGAACTACAAATACCAGCCGACGTAGATCTGATCTTCTTAACAGAATTTTCATTGAGTCAGGACTGCCAGCACAGTGAATCTGTGTAACCAGCCTTACA
This sequence comes from Dascyllus trimaculatus, assembly GCA_024666655.1. Taxonomy (NCBI): domain Eukaryota; kingdom Metazoa; phylum Chordata; class Actinopteri; family Pomacentridae; genus Dascyllus; species Dascyllus trimaculatus. The sequence goes on along the minus strand of CM045451.1, from coordinate 9,633,562 downwards.
GTGCCATCACATCTTCAGTAGGCTTAGGAAAGAAACTATATTATAGAATTTGACGCTTCTGCAAGTCAGAAAGTTTTCAAAAAAGAATACGGACAAAAAGGACAGAGTGAGCTGGTTAGATGAGTAGCTGCAGGCAACACTGCAACCTCTGCACTGCAGTAAATCCAGACCAGCACACCTCAAACGTAACATCAAGGTGACAAGACTCATTTCACCTTGCTGGCCTATGGCAAACAATCGAGTGCTATCAAGTTATAAATGGCTGTGCCAGTTGGAACAGCTACCACCAACCCCTAGTGCAAAAGGTATAACTCTGTCCACCAGACCCACAATAATCATGGCAAAACAAGGTGTTAAACTCCTCTTAAACAATCCATGCATAAACACTCATATTTATGACTGAGTACTCAACTATCCATGAAGCACGTTAACACTGAGACGTGCCCAAGTGTCTCACACCCCATTCCGACCAATATAGCGCCTCAATCCCTGGGTATGTCTCGAAGGGTCAAGCCTAGCTTTATAACCAAAACCAGGGTGGACCGCATCTCTGTCTTTGGTAAATAGGCCTGGGATAAATCTCGAGAGGTAAAACTTCAGTAACACTTGTAGTATAATGACACAACATTGCCTTTCAGTTTGTGGCCTTCAGCCGGAACATATTGCACCGAAACACACCATACGAAACACAGTGGTCCAACAACATAGCTGTTCTTTAGTGTAGCAAAAATTTTGACCACAACCCTGTGACTGATCATCTGGAACTACCCGTAATGTAATACTGATCTTATGAATGGGACTGAACTACAATACCTACTTAGGTTAAGCATTTGACTACAGCTAATGTTGAGTCGAAAAAGCTGAACTGTACTTATTTTTTTGCAGAATGTCTGACTCAGTAACCAATGAACCTGCTCCATTAAATTTTGGAACAACTGGAGGCAGTGCAAACATTAAGCAGATTTTTCCTGCAGGATCTTGAGAGCCATTTCAGGATGGCTCTGAAACTTTGTGCACATTCTGGCTGCGAGAACCACAACTGCAGAACCTATTTCAGGCCTGTGTTCAGGGGAGTAAAAAGTCCCTCCTCTGAGGTAGGCACTTCTGAGTGGCCCTGAAAAACACTGCTGTGCACACTTTGACACCGATTAAAATTAAACAACAGCAGCGCCATTTTTCGGCCCTCGTGATGCCCTCCTCAAGCTCATTCCTCTCCAACATCGCCATCAACGATGTAAAATTCACCAAACTCTCCAGTGTTTTACTTCCTATGTGGTCACAAAACTAGAGTTACATGCGGCAGCTACTATTTCTCGTTGTTCAGGCACACTTTGAGATGTTACAGTTGAAGCTCTTGGATCCCACACCACAAAAAAACAGAAAAGCTGAAAAAAAAAACAATTACGTGGGTGTTCCTATCAACAGAACCAGTGGAACGTCACACATTGTGAACGCAACTTGCAAACCATTGCTTATTTAGACATCCAGCAATTGGAAATTTCAGCTATGAGACAAAACTCACTATTCAGCCCAGTAAAGCAATTAATGATTCTATTTAGGCTCATCATTAAGAGCGACCCCTTTTAACACTGCAATATTCAGAGTTTTCTTTGGCTCAGAAATGGCTTTGATGAGTGATTACACACAACAGTAAGCACAATTAAACCGCATATAGTAATAACAATCATTCTGAAATTTAAAAAAAATATATACATTCTTAAATTTTTTATCATTTTGGCACAGGTGAATTTTCTCTAGCAGCTGCCAAATTATATCTTTATGCTGGAAAAACACATGCTACATGCATCCATCTTCATAGAAAAATAATTTTATTAAGTTATTGCTGGTTCAGAGTGGTGCCATTCTTAACTGGAAACTGTGTGATATTGTTTCTGTAGTGTAAATTATAAATTTGAACATTTACTCCAAAATTAACTTAACTTAGGAAAACACCTATCAAACGTAATTTCCAGTTTCTATTAAAGTTTATGCTAGTCAAGTCCAGTGAACAACCTTAAATGTGCAAAACTGTAAACAGCCCACGGTAATAATATTAATAATACATATATATAAAAAACAATGTAAGTTTCCTAGAAAACAGGCCTTTTCAGGGATTAAGATACTGCCCATTTTACAGATTTCCTGCAGCAATGAAAGTATGTAAATTAAGCTTTGAAAGTTCATCCTTAGGGAAATTTAGGTTTTCATTTAATTTTAACTCCAGCTGTTCTTGTTGCAATCAATGAATTTCCTTTAAATGCTAAATGCATGAATTATTCATAGTGTTTCATTACAGTACTATTTGTAGCTTTTCAATATTTGTGTTATTCCTGTCCAGTTTTCTTATTTATATATACTGTAATATTGTATATTGTAAACAAGGCCTCCTTACTTTACCTCCATAAATACTGCCATCACAATGATCAGAAAAAAGCAAGTAACTAAGGATACAACATTGGTTGGTAAATGGTTTATCCTACAGCCTACAGTAAGATATAAACGCAAAACATAACAAAAAAATAACTACATGGTAGACTTTGAATGTTTCAAGACCCACACAGTCTCCAGACTTAAACCCCATTGAGGTGGTCTGAGATGAATTTGACAAGAGGTGTGAAAGTAGAGCAAAATGAAAGTGCAACACATTTGTGGAAACTTCTGTGACACTGTTGTACAAATAAATAAATAAATAAATAAATAAAATGTTTACTTTCTATTGTAGAAAGAATGCCACGAGCGTGTTTGGCTGCTGAAAAGGGTCACAACCTTTGAATGAATTTAGGAATTAAGATTTCATGCACGACATAAGAAAAAAACAATACTGCAGTATTTTTTTGTTTTGCAATATGTATTGCGATAAGAATCCAAGTGTCTTGCATAACTCTATATGGAAGGAATTGATCATTCTAGAATGATTGGTGTGGTTTTGTAGGGGAGTGCATCTGCATTTAAATTAAAAAACATTTTCTTTTAAGTGTGAACCGTAGGAACGTTCTTCATATGAAATTGTTGGTTTTTTTGGATGGCATTCAGATCTGGTTTTAGACTTGTCATATAGACCTTTGTGGTGTTGTTGTAAAAGGTCAAATAAAGCAGCCGTGCTGTCTCATGTAGTGGCAACAATTTAAAAGACACTGCTTACAGAGTACCAGTATATGGTCGTCTTTTCTGTAGTCAAAATATTTCTACACCACTGATAAAGGCTCCACAATCAAGGTCAATATGATACAATTATTTTGAGCAAGATACTGAGATCAACATTATTTATTACAGCTTTTCACTGATGTTAGAGACAAAATATTTAAATATTTAGAGCACTGCTTTCAGGCCCATGTTGTGCTACAAATCTTTGCATCAAAATAAGACCCAAAATAAGGTTCTTCTTTGACTAACTTTTCTCTTTTGAATAAAATTGAAAAATGAAAAGACTAGTTAAATCTAGCTGGACAACGGTTTTCAAAGACATTATCTCTGCAAACACAAAAAAAAACTAAAATATTTTCTCTGGTCTAACAAATATGTTTCATGCATGATCATACTTTCTTCATGCAGATCTTTTTTTAACTGTAAGACATATCAAAATGCCTTAGAGATCTAAAATATAAATATTAACTTTAAATTTATTATAGCCCTTTGAACCCTTCAACCCACCCCCAGGTTTGAAATGTACGCTGTAGCAGATGAATGGTAGAATTACACCAGTTTTCTGTAGAGCCAGCCAATGTGAAAACAGAGAGCATCGTTGGGCATTCAACTTTTCCACAGTCCTTGAAGTACTCAGCTGTTACATGTAGTTCTGTTGAGTAACTTAACCAAACCTAATAATCAAAACCAGTTGCTCTTACAAGATTTTATCAGAAACAAAACAAACTCGACAATGAAGCCATTAGTGATGTCAGTTGTGACCAACAACAAACACGCTAAGAATATTCAGCTCAACTGCAGGCTGTGTTTACAATGAGCACATAAAAAACCAGTATGGAAACAAACTGAAAGTGAAAATAGTAAGTAGTCTAGGTTATGTAGAGTCACCTTTTCTCAGGTATTAGTAACACCTGTAGACACTTACATAAATGTTGGACAAGCTAATCTCAGATTTTTCAATTTTCAAAATGTAAATAATCAAAGAAATTTAACTTTTCTTTTTGTAATCATCTATAACTCTCTATATAACTGTGTCACACTACACAACAGATATTTTGGGATTCTCTCTACTTCTTGCCATGGCTGTGCCGTTTCTATAGATATGCAGGACTTTATACACTGCAGTGAAGTATTTCCCCACAGTGAGTTAAAATGTGAGCCAAAAACGCCTACATGCTGCTTCAGAGGATTAATGTAGGCTAGGTGTGCATTGTTAGCTGTACCAAGAAAGAAAAGAGCATTTCCGTTTTGGGGAGAAAATTAGCCTGAACAAAATAAAATCTGAGCAAATGTCTGATGTCCTCCGAAGCTTTATTCAGTCTATTAAAAAAAGAAGCGTTGACAGGATTTTCACGGATGTTATTCACGGACATGTACAACCAGTGTGCTGTCCCTCACCAGACAAACTGTATACGGCAGTTAAGCAGCTTATACTGTTAGTGTTAAATTGAAAACAACACACTCTGGTGACCGGTGAGTGAAAGATAAAGCTACAGACAATCGCAACTGAGCCCACAAACACTTTAATCTGAAGCTGTGAAAAACTGTTGTGGTAACGACAGCTAAAGCTAGCTGCTACTGCTAGCTAACGCTGCACAGCAAAGGTAGAAACACGCTGTTATTTGTATAAACACAAGCATTTAAGAGTCATACAGTTTGCTGAAAAAGTTGCCTTAGTCATGACTTACCATAAATTATAATAATCTCCTGTGCGAGGTTTTGACTGCATGAGGCCGTTTAACGTTTACTGCTGGAGGCCAGGCGCTTGTTCTTCTTCTACGAATGCATTTCCAGCCACCTGCACTCTACAAAGCGTGATGCTGCCCTCTGCTGTAATTTAAACGAAAGTACACACTTCAGTTTTTATTGTACGGTCTCATCAGGCCTGAAAGACCTTTTTTTTAGAATATGTTAACACAAAAAAATGGAAAGTAAAATAAATACATTTACACAAATAAATAGGGATAAAAGAATGATCTCACATTGATGCACTTTGAAAAGAGAAAGTAAGTAAAACCTAGATGTGCATGGTGGGAAACCAGTGTGCTGAGTTTAGGTGCCTGGTGTGGACCAGTGTTGTGCCAAAAAGTTTGCCGTTTTCCACTTGAGCAATTTTCCTTTTGTCTCTGCATTATTTTACTTTCTCTTGCCAAAGATAATAACCAATCCATTTGTTGCTGTTTTTTACCAATTGAAAGCTTAGATGGACCAATTCAGCTCATATAGCGCAGTTTTCCACTTGCTAAAAAACGATTGCAACCACTACTTTAAGACTAAAATGTCACAGTGACATGATTTCATTCATGAGGGATGTGTTTTAAACATTATAGTGCACAGGATCATTGCAAAAGAGATATTTTTCTTTATTTTATATATAAAACCCATTCATAAAACCCCATCATCAATGACCGTATAAACAAGGATACTAGACATTCTAAGCATATACTGCCTAAACATATAGTACTGCCTTTAATCATCCTAAATTCACTCATGATTACACCATTGGGATTATTAGGAAGACTGGCTCACAATTTTTTCTCAGTTTGCATCCAACAGGTGAATCTACTGAACGTTCTATCCAACAACTTTCTCATTACTATTCATGTAGTGTCTAACCCCAGTTCATATTACTATAATTTTATCACCCTGGCCAAAGTGTAATTCAGTATACTGCAAAAAACAGCTTCATTGAAAAGAAAGAAACTCTCACTTCTGACTTTAAATGATCGTTGGATTTTTAATGTTCAGATTTCTGCAGGCAAGAAGAACATGGTGCAGAGATCCTGGATTCCCACATGAACATAAACCATCCGTACGCTCGCCTATAATTTTCCATCAACTTGACCACAATGACCCAGTCGTAAACTGTTCATGATGGCTTCATCTGTTCTGTTAGAGCTGAAATATAAACCTTTTCGCCATGTCTTGTAAAGAAAAACACAGCCTCCCCCTTCTTTCTTCCTTCTACTCATTTAGCCGGTCAATGCTTAAAAATAATTTAATAATGCTGAAGCTTTAAAGCCTTTCCAACATTTTCCTTTGCAAGAGACTCCTTAGCCTTTTTATCTGCAGCTCCATTGCCCTCTGTTCCTAAATAAAATGGGAACCACATAGAGTCAACTTGACATCTTCAATGACCGTCTTTGAAGCCTTGATGTGCCATTTCAAAACCAAACAAGGCAGCAGTCAGAGCACATGATGCAAATACTTGGTTTGGTGTCGTCTGTCCACCACGTGGCCTGCAGGGTTACCATTAACGTTGTTGTGAACACAGACACGCTGTTGGAAAGGCCTTGTCAAAACCCAGCATACATTCCAAATCCTGTTTTTTTCCTGAAAGTGAATTCTGAGAAACATCATTAAATATCTTCAACAAACAACCACCTTTTGATCTACAAGCGCTAATAAATCCAACCGAGGCTCTTGCAGGAACCAGAGGGAAGCACGGATTCTATTTCTAATGTAATGCTCTTGTTAGTTCTTGTTGGTTTAAACAAGAACCAAGATCACCTTTTAAAGCTCTTCATGGCTTCTCTACTAGTTATATTTCAGATCTTTTAGTAGTTTATCCACCAGTTTGCACTTTGAGATCCTCTAGTAGAAGTCTTTTGTGTGTTCCTGTCCTGAAAACTAAAAGGGTTATAACTGCAAACAATTATGGCCTGAGGCTCTGGAATGATCTGCCTGAAGAAATTGGGTCGACTGGTTCTTTAAAGTCTGTTCTTACATACAAGACATGCTTTCGTCTTGGAGCCGCTCTCGGTTTTATTTGGCTTTTTACTTCCTTTTAACTGTCTTTTATTTCGTTCGATAATGTTCCAGCTTCTTAAAACACTGATGCGTGATGGTTTTATGCAACATCTGTCTTTTGGATCCTGATGACTTTATGACTCGTCCGTTTTGTTTTGCTGCCTTGTAAAGCACTTTGTAACCTGCATTTTGAAAAGTGCTCTATAAAGAAAGGATTACGCTTGTCTTCGTTCTTTCGAGCAAAATCCGAGGAGACTCTTGGCTTAGAAGCGGTAAAGTGGACCTAAACATGATCCTCCTAATCTTTAATGACGGCTCTCCCATGTCCAGCATCAGAACAGGAATGGAAGTTGTTCTCAAAGCTCCACAGCACTCTTGAATGGTCAAGTTTACTAAGGTCAGATTTAATTGTAGATTCAAACACAATAAAACCATCAGCTAAAACTGGTCTTATTATCGCTTGACACATTATAAACATATTGCTCTGCTCCTCAGTTTCTCCTGGACAGATGAAGTCTTTTCATCTAACCAAACCCTCAGGAACTAAACTTCAAGTCTTTCAAGTGGAGACTCATGCATGCAAAGGAACTTTCAGGAACTTTTTCCTCACAGCCACAAAAACCACATCATAAACCAACCATAAATGTAACCTCAGGAACTGAGATCTGTGATAGAAATTTCTGATGAAGAATGGTCATTTCACTGTCAAAGACTATGTATGTGTTTCTGTGCATTATGAATATTTTTTTTTACATTTAAAAACTCTGTGCAAAATGAATTTCTCTACATATACAATAATCTGTGCAATATCAGTATTTTTCTAGTTATCGACGAATCTGTGCAACACTTTTCCCTCAGTATTTCTACTCATGAAAGTATCTGTACTCTACCACTGATATGTGCAATATTGTTATTTTCCACATATAGAGGAAGAACCAGTTGTTATGTATATTTTCTGTTTATTTACATTTTTCTAATAACTGTTGCTGCTGTAACACTGCAAATCTCCTCACTGTGGGATCAATAAAGGCTTATCTTATTTGGTAGCCTTCCTAACGTAGATTGTCAAGTATCATTAACTTTTACTGCTTTGGGCACCACATAGATGATCTTTTTCACCTTTGATCTAATGTGCAAGACAACAGCTATGGACGCCCCGCTAACCTTCAATACTGACCACTGCATAACAGAATTTGTTTTCCTTCTGTCTTTACCCACTTCATTAGGCTCATTCACATGACTGTGTGTGAATCCATGTGCAGATGTGGAATTAGTCTTGATTTTGCGCTTTATTTAACAGAAATTGCCACCACATATCTTAAAGCCCTTTTCGTTTGCCCAATACTCCTCTTCGTTCAAAGCTTTTCGGCTTTGTAAAGCCAGGTAGATAATATTTTTTGCCCTCCTCCAACTGCTATGTTCTGCAAATCCTCTTAAGACTCTACAGTGCTTAGATCCAGGGTAGGATTTGCTCAGTTGGATTAAATGTAACCACACAGACATGTTTCAGTCTTACTGGTGATCCAACTCAGTCTGGAGGAAATATGAAGTGACATTAAGAAGAAACAATAAAAGCAAGCAAAAACAGTTTAGATTCAGTTGCAGATTTTTTTGTATACCTCAATATTGGGAGCTCACTTCTCTCAGAGTGGTGTCTTCTGATTTCATGCCAGTGTTGGAGTGTTTCTGCTCTTCTTGGAAGAAAGCCTCGAATACATTCAGGATGGAACCAATCAGGCATAACATTATGACCACCTGCCTAATATTGTGTTGGTCCCTATTATGTGCTCAAAAATGCTCTGATCCATTGGGCATGGTCAACAGGACCTCTCGGGATGTCCTCTGGGGTCTGGAACCAGGACGTTGGCACTGGATCCTTTGGGTACTCTGGCTTGTGCAGTGGGGCCTCTGTCAATCAAACTTGCTCCACTGCATTTGGAAGTTTGGAGGTCAAATCAACATGTTGGGCCATTGTCATGTTCCTCTACATGTTCCTGATTGTTTGATGTTTTTTCCATGTGGTGCATTTTCCTGCCGGGGTAGGCCAGTGACATTTGGTGGTGTTGATTCTCTTCCACTGTGGAATATCTGATGATGTACAGCAAATGCGAGTGTGGTTGTGCATGCAGATTGCAGTGTGCAGGTGGAAGCCAATGACTGGTGGATCAGATGTGACGCCTGCAGGTGATTGGCTCCTGGCCCGCAACAAAAGGAGCCAAGATGGCACAACTGCAATATGAGGAATAGCCTATCTTCCTCTCCTGAAAACTAGACACTTATATCCATTCTCTTCACCTGCAGTTTTTTAGCCATATGGAGGAGTTTGTGGGGGCAGCAGCCGTTTCTTTTGACATCGTTTTCCTCTTTTTAACTTAAACAGAGAATTCTGGATTTTGGTTTGTTGATTTTGGGGAGGTTAGATCTGTTTCTTATTTAGGCCTTTGAAGACGAATTCGACTCCTGTAAATACAGACACCAGCGATCAGATCTCAGCAATCTGCTCCTGTGGCTGCTTGGGACTTGAGGAAGAAGGTTCACTTTCATGTTGTGTCTTGGCCACCTCTAGATGGAAGCATAACAAAGACATTAGAAAGAATTTACCCCATCATTTCTACAGAGGGGTGGAAGATTAATCAGTACTGAATATTTTCCACAGATCGCTAATCATTATACATTAATCGTTTCCTTTGTTTCCTGTGTGGCTGAAATGTCAACATACTTGGTTCTACTAATTATGATTAGAAAGAATATGGGTCATTACATCTCAAACCATCAACTTTGCGCAGTAAGTTAAAGTGTGCATTCGGAAGCATGAGCTCCCTACTTGACCACATGCAGACCTTTAGTGTAGAGAGATGGACATGAAAAACACAGTAGTTTGTTTTTCTGTTTACTTTATGCACTTTAGTAGCTATAAAGAAAATTGCTCTTTTCAAAGTAAAGTTTACTTGTCTGATAAAAGCGAGCAGCCTGGTTAAAAAAAATAAATCAGTTCTTTCCTTGTGGAGGCCATCTTGTCCTGGAAGTAAAGGTAACGCGTATCCCAAGCAGCTTTTTAATAGGTTCCCTGAGTATGTGGGATCTCAAATATGATTGGATGTGTCCTGATTGGCCAGTTCAAACTGGAAGGCAAGCCCCCTGCCCTGTTTTTGTGAGTGTAATGGGGAGGGAATGCTTTGTTCAACACAGCAACTGTTGAATACAAGTTGTGAAGGTTTTATTGTAAGTTAAGGTCATTTGTTTCTTTGTTCCTACTTATCATGATGTGCTTATGGAGATTTGTTGAAAAATTGCAAATAAAGAACCTCAGATTTTCAAGCACATTTTGTTTGCCAGCATGATGTTTGCAAGTTTACCTACACCCCTCCTCACAGTGGTGTGAATACATGTATATTTACAGGAAGTACTTAAAAATTTCCATTCAAGTATTTCCTCTAATAAGTATAGAAATTCAAGAACTATAAAAGGTAACAGTTCACTCTGTTTCTCGAGCCTATAAAGTGGGATCCGAAGATTTTGTATGTTTTGTTTTGTATCACATGCAACTGCAAATGGTTCAGAAAATATTCCTCGTTGACGTCTGCATTATCAATTTTTTGCTAATTTGTGCTTAAAGATGGGACTTTCATGGCAGCTTTACTTTTTTTTCATAATTCACCCATAATCAGAGATCACTTGATCTACTTGACCAGTGTTGCAGATTCTGAATCAATTGCAAGATGATGACTAACAAATTGTAGTTACTGAGATTCAGAGTCGACGCACCCATTAGGAAATATAGGCAAATGCTAAGGGTGCCGTGGCCTTCAGGGGGCGCCACAAAGTTGGGAATAATTTCACCTTCAGTATAATTATATTAAAACTTGTTGTTACCATTAACTCTTAAAATGTAAAAGCTCACATTGATTCAAATGTAAATTTTGCCCAATTAATATTACTACAAAACAATGCTATTCGATTTCTTTTGTAAGTGTATGTAAATCGCTGATGTGGGGGGGCACGATATAAAATCTCGCCCAGGGCACCATATTGGGTAGAGCCGGCTCTGCTGAGATTAGATATAACTCAAACATCAAATTTCAACACCTGAGAAAAACTTGCTGAAAGTGGGTCGATGGGTAGTTTTAAGAAGTATATTACGGATAATAATGGATATATGAAGCTAAAATTTCACAGATACCATTTGAAATATCCATGATTTTAAAAAAAAGTTTCAAGCAAATCAAAGATGGTCAAGCTGAAAGCTCGTGAGTTAACACACGAGTTAAACTGTATTAGTAAAGTGACATTGTAGAACTTTGTTGTATTAAAAATAATCTTTGGGAGGTTTTAACCAACTTTCATTATATTTCATAAATTTAACCTTTAGCATGTCATTAATTCACTCTATTGCCTGTGTTTTTTCCTCACAGAAAATCAGTGTTCAGTTGGTTGATACATCTGCTTGTTGGTGTAAAGATGGGAAAGAATATGCACAATATATACAGTCTCTTAGTGGGCATATGATAAGTTTAGATTGATCATCTCTAAGCATGCACATTTAAAATTCACTCATATTTTTAGCCATATAGATGCTCAGGAATGCACTGCAGGGTTTTATAGGTATGTGGTAACCCTCAGTGATGGAACGTTCACGGAGAACCACGTCTTTTTTTAATGTTGAGGTCAGAGGCTCTTGGAAAAAACACCAGTATTTGCTTTAAGGAAAATGGAGGATTCTTAAACAAACTGACCCATTATAATTTGTTGGTCAGATGTATTTAGTTTGGTTTTTAAAAGTGGTGTTATTCAGCTGCTGAGTGATGAAAAATCTGGGAGTCTGAGGTCTCTGAAAAACAACATTTCTCTCAATTATTACCTCCTCCCACGTCCTGTAAAATTAGCAGTTCGCTGGATGAGGGCTCTTATTTAAGACAGTTTCATCAGTTTCATCAGCTTCATGTCTTTAAACATCTCTTTGACGCCTGAGTTTATCCATCTCTGAGAAGCCAAAATGAAGATTTAGATTTTTTAAAACTCGTCATTCCTTTGTTTACAATGGATCCCAAGTAATTTGTGCTATTTACTGTCAAACATAGGCCTCTCTTGCTTTTATGTTCTCTAACTTTGGTTGAAAGGAAAACAATTAATTGCCATCATCTTCTGAGGGTTTGCACACAGTTGTTGATTTAGCTTTGAATTACACTTTAAATGACTCAATTTTATGGAAAGCTGTATTCAGTTTATTTATTTATGTCATCACTATTAAATAAATTCCCATTTTGCAGTAAAGCATGAGGTAACATCTAAAGTTTGTGGTACAGAGCCCCTTAAACTATTCCCAGTAATTTAAAAGGCTGACATTAATCTCCAGTGACTTTTATTATGTGGGCATTTTCAAAAAAAAAAAAATATATATAAATAGAGTAGTGCAGTAGTGGTTTGGTGGAAAAGGAGGAGTTATTCTACCAATAACAGAAGGCCCATGGCTGTCCTTGAAAAATAATGCTATGCACATTTTACACGACCTTGCATTGAAAACCAGACGCTGAGTGCTTCTGAGTTGGCACAGAGATTATTTGTGTGTTTCAGTGACTGGTCAGACATTATTTAAAGGTATTTTCTGCAGTCTGAGAAGAAAATTACCTAAAAAATTTGTCGGTCAGATGAAACCACAATAAGCTTGTTTTGTTCAGATGGGAGTCCGGTGTGCTTGGTGTGTACTTGGCAACACAATAACACATATCCCACAGTTTGCTGAGTGCAAAAGATGAGCTGAAGTGTAAAGAGGACACTAGAAATACAGATTTGTACACCCAGATACTGAAAGAAAGTTTGACTCATAGCCTCAGAAAGCTTGGCAGGAAAGGAAGAGAAAGTGACTTGAATTCCAATGTGACACTTTTGGAGTGTTTTAAAGCAGAAGGTGGGACATCAAAACCCCTCCAGCAATGAGCAGCTGAAAACAATCCCTCCACAGATTTGCCCAAGACTGATATCATCTGTGCCCAGGTTTTCCATTCATGTCCAACCAGTGTTAGACCCAGATTATACGCCTCATCTAGTCTAGGAAACGTCCCAGAGGAGGAGGTGGAAGGCGTTGCTGGGGAGAAGGAGGACATCTGGACTGCTTAGCTTACCGTGACTTGATTTTGGATAAGAGGTAGAAAAATTGATGGCTGGAGGGAAACCACCTGTTATCCTAAGATTATCAGTAAAACATTGTATTAAATTCATCAAAATTACCAGAACATAGCAAAGAAATGCTTTAAAAGCTTCTGATAAAATCTGGTGTCGGCACGAAAAGCCTGCTCAAAATAGTGTTCTCTTGTATTGTAACTGACTAATGATGACTGGAGCCCACGCTAAGTGGTTTTCAGCCTTTAAAAGCACAAATAGCTAATCAGTTTGTACTATCAAAGGCTAAAAATGAGTCTTGTAATCTTTATTTCCTTCTAAAGTCTGCTGTCCTTTGTATGCACCTGGTTCTGCAGCACATTTTTGATGCATTTTGGGTTGAAAAGAGTTCAAATTATATTTTTAATAGGGGAAAAATATGATGATGGCAGTAAGAACCAACAAGGTTTGTGTTGCAGTGTTACAGATTGCGTGCATTCTCATTTACTTTATTGAGTGAAAATACAAAAATGCACAGTTCAGAACTTGGTTCAAAATAACAAATAAGTAAACTCTGAATAAAAACTGAGACCATGCAGCTACATTCACCGATCAGGCATAACATTATGACCGCCTGCCTAATATTGTGCTGGTCCCCCTTATGTTTTAAAAAATGGGGTCTAACACCAAGACGCTGGGACTCTGGGTTGCGCCCTGAGGCCTCTTTCAATCAAATTTTTTCCACTGCATCCTGTTGATGCTTGATCTGAAATGGGGTGTGGGAAGTTTGGAGGTCAAATCAACATGCTGGGCCATTGTCATGTTCCTCAACATGTTCCTGATTGGTTGATGTTTTTTTCCATGTGGTGGGGTGCATTTTCCTGCAGGGGTAGACCAGTGACATTTGGGATTGGCATTTGCACAAGGGAGTGTGCTTGTTCTGGAACTTTGTTTATTTAGGTGTCTAAGTCTCATCAACACGCCTGCCAGTAAAATACATCTGGAGGTAGAATGAACCTTTTTCTGACAAATTAGGACAGTTTCACAAATCAAGGTTTACCACAGTATCGTCCTTCCTGTCAGCATCCGGATTTAAAACGATGTTTTGAAAGACACGCCATTATTTGTTGGTTATGAAACAAGTTTGTGCAAGAGCAGGATGTTTCCACCAACACTACTAGCACCACTTGACTATCAGTTAAACACAAGAGATAAGAGCAGAAAGCTTTAGATAAATGCTACGTGATGACTGATGATTTATGCACCTCTTAACTACTTGACTGGAACAGGCAGCAAATCCTGCCAATGCTAATTCCAAACAGGACAAAGATCGGGTTCTAATATGTTCTGCTATTTGTGTAACAGACTCATTTGTGTCCAGCTAAATAATTATGAACACCTACGACTTGGGGCTGTGGGCATCGTTTATGTGCACGTCTGCATCATGACTCCACATGGAAAAGAAGTGACAGAGGAACTGCAAAATCTGATCGCAAGATTTCTCAAATGTGGAAAACTACAAATCTGTGACGATCAGTGAGAACACGGTTGCAGCACTCATCAAGAGTCATAGGATGAATCATAGTACCACTAATCAGTTCTGCAGTTACCGTCCTCCTTAAATAACTCAACAGAATATCTACCTTTACTGCAGAAACATGTTTACAGCAGGTAGCAAACAATGGTGTTGTTCTCTATAGCTAATTTCCCCATTTGTGACAACCATACGCTGGTTGAATTCTCACATAACTCACTCATTTAAATTGTGTTAACTTAAAATAATGCATAATTAAGAGGGTTGTCATTCAGAGTAACACATCGGTAACATTACAGATCTCATCTCACACAGGAAAAACACTATTGTTTTTTTGTATTTCCTTAAACCAATCATAAGTGTCGTAGGTTATGCTAAGCCCAGGATGCAGCAATGGTGTCCCTGTAAAAATAATGACTGAGGAAATGTGTTTCGGTGCAACTTCTGCATGCAAGGAGGTGAGCACTGTCAATAAATAGTAACAAGAAAATCTGGGCTGCCTTATTGTACGACCCAAAACCCCTGAAATTTTCAGCATGTAGGTTGCTGCTGGGATATTGTTGTTTTCCATAGTGAAGGGTAGTCTTAAAGCAGTAAGATAGCAGAAGGAGAGAGCCACGTGAAATGCACCACACAGACAGGACAACAAAGCACCCGACGAGACAGACAAAAACAAGCAGCCAGGACAGAAGGCTCAAACTAAAAACTGGTTAACAATTTGACCTGATGCACAGCAATACTGACTGGTACCGGGGTCTACAAATCTGGCAAAGTGTAGCCGTCTTGATTACAGAGCTGATTGCAGCAGGTGGGATCCAATCATCTGTCTCCACTGCTGCAATCAAGCACACACACATTCACAGACACACAAAGAGCAACAGAGCCACTAAGAAAGGAGGCAGGTTAGAGAGATGAGACAGTAAAGAAGTAGCCAAGAGGGGGATGCAGAGGCAGATGTGTCAAACGATGAGATCCATGAATCAGTGCGCAGTCAGAGATTGATGTTACAGGATGATTTATTTCAGGAATATTTATATACAGACCAAAAGGAGTTATGTTAAATGTGATGGAAGTGCTATATTTTGCAGTTTTTTGCATATTTCACAGCTGACACTACTGTGGAAGAATTAGGAGAGACTCAAGGAACTACAATTTTTTTTGTAGCCTAAATGACATTTACACCTGTGTTTAAGTTTAGTTTGACCTATGCTGTCATTAAAACCTTGTTTTTTGGTAATTGTGTACACTGCAAAATACAACAGAGAGTTCAGGAGGATTTTTTCATCACTAAAAACGAAAAATAATTATCATCATCATAATTATTATTATTATTATTATTATCATCATCATTATAATGGAATATTTTCTTATTCCCAAACATAATAAAAATATAAGACAATATTGTAAATATTCCTGAATAAAATACAGATTTTTTTTTTTACATGTAGACGGATAGGCTCCTTGGCATTAGTGTCAGGAGTCATTTGCACACAAATCTATGAAGAAAGTCAGACCACATTCCAATTTTCCCAAATGTTATGTTAAATAGATGCTAAAATAGTGCAAAGTATCCATTTTTTAAAAATAAAACTAAGTTTAAAAAATTAAAATAAGTAAAACAAAGTGTAAATGTTGGTGTAAATTATCAGTTAGGCCTACATCTAACTCTACAAAAAAAGGTTCCTCCAGCAACGTCTTCTCTGAATTGAGCTGTTCAGGGTTCCTTTGGGAATCTTCCAAGCAAGCAAGGCTCCTCGAATATCCCCAGAGTTCCGTTGAGGTTCTCCTAATTCTAAGAGAGTACCTTTTGTTTTCGGAAGGCATATATAAGTCTGAGTTTACTTTTTGTGGAATTTCCACCGCACACTTCACTCTTACATAAGATGGTCTTTGTGGGTTGCACAAATTGCAACCACCAAACTAGCGTAATACTGATTTTGAAATTACTGCCTCAATGTTCTGTCCAGAAAATTTTACAATCCTTTTCAGTTCTATTGTGGTGCAACCCGTGACACAAAGAGCAACAAGACGGCGTAGATCTGGTGTATTTTCTCTGTATTATAAAAAATACCCTACTGTCTTGTTGAGCGAAGATTTAGCCAACATAAGACAAAGTGCCATCAGTCTTTCTGGTTCTTATTATTTGGCAAAACATGCAGGAAAGTCACAGAAATCAAACAATATCTCGGCAAAATGATTGATTCTGGGCTAATATATACAGCTTGTTAAGAGACAAAAAACGCCATTTGATATTTACATTAACATTTTTGTTAAAATCACTTGAGCTTTCAGTATAAGTTTCTTCATTGGTAGCTTTATACCTCAGTATCATCATTTGCTGACCTGCTCTCCCCTGTTCTTGTGTCATTGGTGGAGCGGGTCTCCTCCTCCTCCTGGAAGGCCGTCTCCAGCACCTTCAGGATGGATTTGCGGACTTTATCTTTAAAATCTTGGCCCATGTATACATACAGCAATGGGTTCAGGCAGCTGTTGAGGAAGGCCAGGCTTGTGGTTAAGGGGATGCCGACAACGATGACGTACTCTAATGTGTCGCTTTGTTCTTTTGCTGAGAATTTTGCCAACTCAACAAGGCCCAGGATGTGAAATGGAGCCCAGCACAGGAAAAAGGTGATGATGATGGCGGCGATGATCTTAAAGGGGCGGCTGGTCTGACCGGCCAGGGTTTGGTTTCTCCTGAGGCGGTGGATGATGACAGCATAACAGGAGACGATGATGGTGAAGGGGACGACGAATCCCAGGAGGACGCGGACGACGCCCAGCGC
Organism: Dascyllus trimaculatus; assembly: GCA_024666655.1. Classification (NCBI taxonomy): domain Eukaryota; kingdom Metazoa; phylum Chordata; class Actinopteri; family Pomacentridae; genus Dascyllus; species Dascyllus trimaculatus. The sequence continues at coordinate 9,616,255 of CM045451.1, read as the reverse complement.
TTCATGACGAAACTGTCGCAGCCGAACTACGGATGGCGTTTCGTAGTCATCGGAAAGAGCAAAGTTGTTAAAGCAGAGCGTGATGCCGTCCTCGGGGAAAGACTCGGTGTCCCTGAAGACAAAATATGGAATGCTGAGAATCAAGGCCGCCACCCAAACTCCCAGACTCACCCAGGAGGCCTTGCGTACGTTCCGGTGGTTCTGCGCCCAAACCGGCCAAACCACCGACACACATCTGTCCGCACTGATCACCACCAGAATGTAGACGCTGGCAAACAAGTTCAGAAAGCTGACGGTGGTGTTCAGCTTGCACATGAAGTTGCCGAAGGGCCAGTGGAAATCCAGCGCCAGGTAGGTCACGGACAAGGGAAGACATGCTGTGAACATGAAGTCGGCAATGGCGAGGTTGAGGAACCAAACCGTGTTCACCGTCTTCTTCATCAGGAACCCGGTCACCCAGATGACCACTCCATTCCCAACCACACCGAGGACAAAGGCCAGGCTGTAAACTATCAGGGACACGTAGTGCAGAGACTTTCTCACATCTGCATACTTGTCATAATACCCAGAGTTATTTCCAGGAGGCCCAGCAGTTGTATGGATGTTGTAAGAAGCAGTTGTATGGATGTTGTAAGAAGCAGTTGTACTGATGTTGTAGGAAGAGGAATTAGTCGTCTCCATCACGGCCTTTAGACCTGCTGTGGCAACATGAAGAAACAACATAAATGCATGCAAAAGTCTTATTTGATTTTGTCTTTTTGTCTTTTATTTTGAAGAGTTACTAATAAATTAATGCGTTAATACTCAATGTCCAGCACATGTAAACACTGAATGTTCACCAAGTATGATCACTTTGTTTTCATCTCACATGTGATTAAAGCCAGAAAAGCTACGGAGCAGCCATGATGTGATAAGTTTGTTGAAAGTAACTGGCCGCAGTGTTGTGAAATTTATTCGCACATCTTGCATGAAAACAGGTTTTTACTGAACTGAACTAGGTTACTTATGGATTTAGGTTGTGAAGTACATTTAAATAGTGATTACCTGACTTAGACAAATGTAAGAACTGAACAAAACAGCTTGAATCAGCAACATGATTAACAATTTATACCCCTAGTAACATAATTCATATTTTCCACATTCACCATAATACTAATAGCATTAACACTACTACTAATATTGATAAGCCATGTCCAGTCCATTTTTTAATAGTATCAATCAACAACAATCACTAAACTCCAATAGGAAAATAGTACTGATTTTTATGAATTCACCAAGCCAGTTTAAATACTAAGGTTAAGGTTCTACAGGGCTATTTTTTTTATTAAATTAATTTTCCTGAATAATATAAATGCGTCAATTAAAACCCTATAATATTATATAAAATACAAATCAACCTGACTAATTGAGCATATATTAAGAGTAAGATCCTTCAATATTATATATAAATCTAATTTATCTGACTAAATTAATAAATATTAAAGTTAGACCCTACAATATTATATCTAAACCATATTAACCTGACTAAATGAATAAATATTAGGGTTGATATCCTACAGTATTACATGTAATACAAATTTACTTGACTAAATTAGTAAATACTGCAGCTATGGCCGGAAAATATTATATCTAATACAAATTGACCTGGCTGAATGAGTAAATATTGTGGTTAGGATGCTACAATATTATATACATAATAAATATTTATCTGACTAAATGAGTAAATATTAAGGTTAAGACCCTACAATATTACATACCCATAGTAATAACATGAACAACAACTATTATTGTTTATTATCATTTATACTAACTAGTATAAATCAGTTGATTTATTGTTCAGATCAAGTGTAGGATGTGAATCTGATGACTTTATATTTCTGTAATAACTAAATAACAAAGGTAACCTACCGTTTTCAGAGTTGTTTGCGGATCAATCTGCAGATGAAGAATCCCTGATCAAACTCTGGTAGTTTAATATGAACTGATCTGTGTGGAGTTGGTCACCACCCACGTTAAGGCGGATCCACAGGAAGCTTGCGTAAAAAAAAAAAACCCCATCTTGAAATCCATCTATTTTTGGTCTTGTATAAATGTCGGCTGCTCTAGAAAAACAACGGTGTCATCTTAAGTCATTTGGAGCTACAGCTTTGCCAGTGTTGTTGCTTGTGTTCACGCATACAGCGTCTCCTCCCTACACCCTGCAGTAATTAGACCAACTAGTTTATTAAAATAGCAGATCTGTCCTTACATGAGCACATTAACTATGCAGCCTCTGACATCTATAACCAGATTATCCATATTTTCTCAGTTGCTTCTCCACGATTCTTCTTCTCAGCTTCCTGTTTTGCTCAGTTCTGAAAGATACTGCGTGTTCATTGGGCAATATTCATTAATCATGCAACAATTCTGAGTAAGATATTTCCTCAACCAGTGACGCACAAGATAACAACATAAAGTAACGCATTCAGCTTTATGTCTGTAATTTTAATGTTTCACTTCTCATTTTACTTTACAGAAGAAGAGTAACTACGTCAGATTTTAACCAACTTTTCAATTCATGTCAACAGTTTGGCCTTGACTGGAACAGTAAGGTATGTTTATATTATATCGAATATTGCACAGTGCTGTGAAAAAGGATTTACCTCTCAAATTCTTATTTTTGTGCATATTTTCCCCACTTTAATTTTTAAGATCATCAAACAAATGTAAATATTAAACAAAGATAACTGAAACAAACACAAAACGTAGTTTTTAAAAGATGATTTAATGTTTTAAGGGAGAAAAGATATCCAAACCTACCTGGCCCAATATGAAAAAGTAATTCCCCACCTTGTTAAATCATGAATTAACTGGGGCTAATCACATTTTTTGGAAAGCTGACATCAGTTTCACTGACCACACCCGAGCCCTATTACCTCCAGACCTGCCAAATCAAGAACCCTAACCCTATCAGTCTGGAAAGGGTTACAAAGCCATTTCTAAAGCTTCAGGACTCCAGCGAACCACGGTGAGAGTCATTACCCACAAACGGAGAAAGCATGGAGCAGTGGTGAACCTTCCCAGCAGTGACCGGCCTACCAAAATTACCCCAAGAGCATAGCAAGAAATGATCCAGGAGGTCACAAGAGAACCCAAGACAACATCTAATGAACTGCAGGCCTCCCTTGCCTCAGTTAAGGTCAGTGTTCATGACTCAACAATAAGGAAGAGACTGGGCAAAAATGGCATCCATGGCAGAGCTCCAAGGCGAAAACCACTGCTGACCAAAAAGAACATAAGGGCTTGTCCTACTTTTGCAAACAAACATCTGAATGATCCCCAAGACTTATGGGGACTTTCCTTTGGGGAGTAATGAGACGAAAGTTGAACTTTTTGGAAGGTATGTGTCTCATTACAGCTGGTGTCAAAGTGACACAGCGTTTCAGAAAAAGAACCCCATACCAGCAGTCAAACGTTGTGGTGGTAGTGTGATGGTCTGGACGACTTGCTGTGATTGGTGGAACCATAAATTCTACTCTCTACCAGAAAATCCTGAAGGAGAATGTTCGGCCATCCGTTCATGACCTCAAGCTGAAATGCATTTGGGTTCTGCAGCAGGACAACGATCCAAAACACACCAGCAAGTCGACTTCTGGATTGGAGTGGCCTAGTCAAAGTCTGGACTTGAATCCGATTGAAATGCTGTGGCATGGCCTTAAAAAGGCCGTTCACGCTCGAAAACCCTCCAGTGTTGCTGAATTAAGACAATTCTGCAAAGAAGAGTGGGCCAAAATATCTCCACAGAGATGTTAAAGACCAATTGCCAGTTATAGAAAACACTTGATTTCAGTTGTTGCTGCTGAGAGTGGCCCAGCCAGTCATTAGGTTTAGGGGGCAAATACTTTTTCACACAGGGACAGGTAGCTTTGAGTAGTTTTTTTAATTTCATAAATAAAATCATTATTTAAAAACTGCATTTTGTGTTTACTTGTGTTATCTTTGTCTGATATTTACATTTGTTTGATGATCTTAAACATTAAAGTGGGGAAAATGTGCAAAAGATAAGAATTTGAGAAAACACTTTTTTCACAGCACTGGAGGGTCTTGATCTTAATGTTTACTAAGTTGGTGAGGTAACTGCTAGTTTGCAATATTGTAGGGTCTTAACCTTAATTTTTACAAATGTAGTCTGGATAGTTTGCATAATTAAAATATTGTTTGGTCATTGTTCATATGCTAAGTTGTGTTATATGTAATATTATAACATCCTAATCTTATTATTTACGAATTTAGCCTAGTGAAATTGTAATATATCTAATATTGTAGGGTCTTAACCTTAAAATTGACTAATTTAGTTAGCTAAATCTGTCTTATAGTGTCAGTATATTTTGGGTGAAAAAATTCATGCCATCCTTGACATGTTGCCTGACTGAGCTTGTCAGAATAAGAGGAAGCTTCGATAACAGCTGACGGCAGAAAAAAAAATCCCCTTAAAAAAAGCTTAAATGACTGACGACCCACTTCCTGCCTACAGAACTTGGGCTGGAAACATCTAAGAAGCAGAATAAACATTGCAGTTCACTGACCGATTTGCAGCCTGTCATTGTGCAAACAGATGTGTTTTTACTACAAATCAGATCATTAGAGCACCTGATATGTAAAACAGCTTCCTCTAGCGGTCACGGTGTTTGGGGAAGTTATGGAGTGAGATTTAAATAATGAAAAATAGTCAGATTTACCGAACAAAAATGCAGATTTTTGTTTCAAGCATGTGAATATTTGCTTGTTTTCTTTGTTTACTGTTACAATAAACTGCCTCTTGATCGAATAAAATAAGCAATCTAAAGACTGACAATGTAAAGATTTGAAAAAAAAAACTGGCAGATTACTTGAGTATGAAAATAATTTTAAGATTCAGCTTTGAAATAAACAGATTTGCACGTCATGGTACAGCATGCATGTGATCAGAGCCTAAGCCATCATAAGTACTTAAAGTAGTATTTAAACAAGAGGCCTTGTGGTACTTTGAACAGTCCCTGTCACATATAAATGTAAATATTGAAACATCTAACATTTCTTTCACCTAACTGAGCTCTTCAGAAGAAAACATAACTAAGAAAGAGCTTACTTCTGTTTATTTAAGTTGCACACACTTCTTTCCTTTTTCTCTGCGCCACAGTACGTATGAGCAGACCCTAATTTTTCTGCAACGTAAGTATTGCACCTGCTTTTCTTTTTTCTCACTGTTCTTGTATCTGAATGAATGCATTCTGTAAATAAACTGATCACGGACCAAAGAAGACACACAGTAAACTAATCATTTCATTGCACATGTAACTTGTTTTTGGCTGCATATGAATCTTTTGAATCCTTGGAATACACTTAAGAAGAGAAAAGGACACCTAGTGACTCTGTAGCCTTTAATTGTGCACACATATTTGTTGCACTATTTGCACTGCAAAACATTCAGTGTGCACCAGTTTGCTGTTCTTACTCTCATGGGTCCTTCTCATGTGTGAAACAGCTCCCTCTATTGGTCAACATCTATAATAGCAAGTGTGTTGTTTGTAATGAGTATACACACATTTACATATTTGCACAACACTGGAAACAATACGGGGAAAGAGATGCCCTCATGTGGCGGTTATGAATATAATGTACACTACAAGCGGGAAAGCAGTTAAGTCCAAAAATATTTTAATAATGGGAACAACAGTAACAGCAAGCACCATAATAACAGTCATCATCATTATTACTGGTTATAGACTCTTATTAAAGTGGGCCCCGGGGCTGGGTATAAAAATATCATTTACACTGTATACATTAGAATTAACCCTTTATAGAGAGGTTCATGCTATAAGATGATATACTGAAGCCTTGTGACATTTATCTTATTTAATTTTTATTACTCGGTTGAGAGAATATGATTTGGCAACAAGTTTGACACCTGATCGATTACCTAAGGCAAAAATGTGAAAAACCAACTGATTTCTGCTTCTAAATGAGAATAATTTGTGTTTTAATATCTTTGAAATGATAAAATTCTTAGATAATAGCAGTTTAATTACATTTCATTATTCAGTGAAAAGAAAATGATTTAGTTAGTTGATGCCCTGAGTTAATTTTTTGAGGCAAAAATAACAAAAGTCTGTTGATTTCTGCTCCTAAAATGAGGATATTGATGTTTTTTACTTGTCTTTTTTTGGGGAAAATAACCTAAATATTTTTTAAACGATAAAATTATGACATTATAGCAATTTTACATTTAAATATAAATATAGAATTTTTACGATTCTGTTTAGAGATATTATTTGTCAGGTAGTTGATTGATTTTCTTAGTTATTTTTTGAGGCAAAAATATCAAAAATCCACTAATTTCTGCTTCTGAAATGAGAATTGATATATTATTTTTAATTTGTCTTCTTTGACAATAACCTGAATATCTTTGAAATTACAAAATTCTTAGATTATAGCAGATTTTCTTCCATTAACTTTCACTATTCTGCTGAAAGAAAATGATTTGGCAACATTTTTGCAAACTGCTTGATTTTCCTGAGTCAAAAATGTTAGAAACCCTGCTGATTCCTGTGTCAAAATGAGAACTGTTGGTGTTTTTCCCTTGTATTTTTTGACAGTAACCTGAATAGCACAACATGCATGTGTTTGGAGTGAGGGCCACAGACAATAACCCCTCAAAAGATCAAACTAAGATAAATGTACAATGCAGCTGCTGCTTTAAACACAATAATCTTAAAGTCACTATCATATGTTCGGATTACATTAGACTGCCCTTATGCTTAATAACAAACGTAAATAACATGTTTAGCAAAGCATGCATGTAGCAGTTGACAATCAGCTCCAACTGTGGTGAAGTGAGATGGCAGAATTGATGGCAAACAGGTGCTTCTTACACCATAAGGAATCTATAAACTGAATGTACACAAAGATGGGCCTTGTGGGAAGTGACGTGCCCAATTTTGTCATATACGGTTAAAGTGGGATCGGTGGCTGCGTGGAACTGGGTAAAAAGGGGAAGTTAGCTTGGTGTGAGCCTGTTTGTGGTGACACTGTAGATCTCTTTTGTACATTACGTCCACAGCCTGCCATGTTGAACAGCAGGAAAGGCATCGAGTTTTTTCTGTAACCGCCTTAATCACATATTTTTTGGGTGATGTGCCAAAACACAATCAGCAAAACCCACAGCTATGACCTTTACGTCACTGGCACTTGAATCATTTTCTTTTCCGTCATGAACAGGCAAGAAGATAGCAATTAACGCCTGGAGTTCACACACTTTATGCTTTCTTAGTCAACTGAAATGTTATCTTCATGTCACACAAACTGAACCACAAATAAAGATTTTTAAATCGCAGTTTCTCTTCTTTAAAAAGTGGCATCGGTTCGGTCTTACAGAGTCCAGCTGAAAACACGACTGCATAATGAAGAAGCACCACAAGTACTCGTTAGGTTAAAGTAGCACCGTGGGTTGCTTAATTTGGATGTGTGTATGCAGGTTGGTGGAGGTATGTATAAAGTACCTCTTTTCTGAGACACTACTTTAGATGTGACCAGTCAAATTGCAACAGATGAAGTCTTTCCCTCATGTCAAGTGGAAGAGATTGCCTTGAGGATCTTTGAATGACAAAAAAAGAGTTAAACAGTTTAGAAAGTTATTTGTTATATACAGTTACATTTACTATTATGTACAGTTTAAGCATTTATTCGTTGGTGTCGTCGACAGCCTCACACCTCAGCATCAGAAACTGATTTCTCTTTGCTCCGACTGGTGACCATTGAGTTTGTGTAGGTGTAAGAGCGAGACACCTCCTCCTGGAAGGCTGTCTCCAGTACATTCAAGATGGATTTGCGGACTTTATCCTTGAAGTCTTGGCCCATGAACACATACAGCAGTGGGTTCAGGCAGCTGTTGAGGAAGGCCAGGCTTGTGGCTATGGGGACCCCGATAGTGGTGATGTGATCCAGTGTTTCGCTTGTATAATTAGCCATGTGGTTGGCCAGCTCGATCAGGCCCATGATGTGAAATGGAGCCCAGCACAAGAAAAAAGTGATGATGATGGCGGCGATGATCTTAAAAGGGCGGCTGGACTGGCTGGCCAGCGTTCGGTTTCTCCTGAGGCGGTGGATGATGACGGCGTAACAGGAGACGATGACTGTGAAGGGGACGACGAATCCCAGGAGGAAGCGGGTGATGGTCATGGCCTTGTGACGAAACTGTCGCAGCCGGTTCACATACGGCGTTTCGTAGTCATCGGAAAAGGCGAAGTTGTTGAAGCAGTTGATGATGTCCTCATTGTGGTACGATGGCCCAGTGTCCCTGAAGATGAAGTAGGGGGCGCTGAGAATCAACGCCACCACCCAAACTCCCAGACTCACACAGGAGGCCTTCTGTACGTTCCGGTGGTTCTGCGCCCAAACTGGCCAAACCACCGACACGCATCTGTCCACGCTGATCACCACCAGAACGTAGACGCTGGCGAACATGTTCAGGAAGCTTATGGTGGTGTTCAGCTTGCACATGAACTTGCCAAAGGGCCAGTGGAAATCCATAGCTGTGTACGTCACACTCAGGGGCAGGAATGCTGTGAACAGGAAGTCGGCCACGGCGAGGTTGAGAAACCAAACCGTGTTCACCGTTTTCTTCATCTTGAACCCGGTCACCCAGATGACCACTCCATTCCCGAGCACGCCGAGAACGAAGGCCAGGCAGTAAACTATGAGGGACATGATGTTCAGAGACTGTCTCAGCTCACCGTGCTCGTCCTTGTAGTCGTACTCATCGCCATCATCGTACAAAGAGCCATTTCTTCCACTATCATCCGTTGTGTTGAGATGGAAGAAAGGGGTAGCAGTCATTAGCTCCATCATTGTCTTTGAACCTGCAACAGGAGCAAAAATTAATGTTTTAGATTTAGGCTTGAAACATGTCCACAAAAAACACTTTTAATTAAATTAATTAGGATTCAGCCCACTCTATGGAAATGAGTTGACAAATTTAGCTTCACTTATGTCATTTCCAAAAACAGGTCAGTAGAAAACACTGACTTGAACTAATCATGCCCTTCTTCATGATATTATAACCTTTTCCTGAACCATGAATGACATAAATACACATTTGAATGCCACTTTTATCAACTTTGGATGCAAGTTAGAAGCTTAACATCACGTAAAATGCGCATCGATTTCTTTCCCTCCGCTGCGTAAAATCCACAAAAAAACGGAACCAAATCTGATGCGTAAAAGCTCCGGATCAAACCGCAATCAAGCCGATCTGCTGCGCATAAGACAGCCGTTAATTGGGTCTTTGTTAATTGCACACAACACAGCTGCAAAACAATCCACCAGCTTCCTTTCTTATGGAGAACTTTGTCGACTTTAAAGAGAAATATTCCAGACTAAGACGCGCGCCAGAGGTCATATAAACTCATAAATACATGCTTTACTGTTTTATTGCAGTAGTTTTTTCTTTGACCAACCACTTCGTCTGAGTCATAAAAGCTCATAAAAGGTTTTTTTTTGATAAGTGAACAGACACACTACCTCTCTCTCTGCGATCCAGCCCGATGTGAATGCGTCCTCCGGTCCTGTTCCGACTCCTTCTGTGGAGAAACTGTGCAGCTCGGATGCCTGACTCCTTAAATATGTGACGTCACCGCTCACCCTCGAGGCGGGACCTGGAGCTGCAACCCCCCTCAACCCCACCTCCACCCCAGAAGATCATTGAACCTCTTGCACTTTTGATGCACTCCAACAAGAGAAAACACAGTAAGTTTCACTCAGTTGCTTCACCTCTGGATGCTTTCCATCAGTGCATACACTATGAAGATGCTGCTCTAATGCACATTACATACAAACTCCCATTCTTCTCACCTTTAACTGACAAAACAGATTATTTCTTTTCTGCAGGAGCTGAAATGGTGCAGAAAAAAAAGTCCTGCCAAGACACGTCTTCATCAAATGCTTCACTGTGAAGTCTTTGTGCTTTGGGAAACTCCAAAAGTGAAAACACTGAGTAACCAAACAACCAAATGCATAAATTGCGGGGTTTGCTGAGATGACTACCTGAGAAATAGTGGAGTTGTGACTTCTCATACGCCCCCACCGATGCTCCTGCTGTGTAATGTGTTTTTCTCTACGTGGGCTGAGCTCATGTTTGCTTGAGGTTAGGTGTAATTGCTTTGTGTTGACTGTGTGACTCGACATCTGCACATGTAGGTATAATGTTCCCTCTCTTCAACCTGTACTGCAAGTCACAGCAGCGTTTGCCAATGAGTTGAATAAAACATTAAGACACTTTGACGTCTATCAACTTTACACCAAAGTACGGTGCCACTGTTTATTCAAATCTGCAAACAGAAAGGACCTGGAGGAAGTTTTTGTGACACATTTATCAATTTGGTGGTAATCGGTACATCATGGTATCCTGCTGCTGATACTCATAAGGCAATTAAAGCAGTGTAAAAATGTATAGCTCTTGCGGCTTTCCATTGCAGGAAGTCGGGCAGGTGCAAGGTGGCACCAACATTTATAGGAACCACCTTTCGATTTCCATTTTGCAGTAGGATCCGACAACTTCAACTACAACGTCAACTCCAAGTGCACCACAACAATGACAAATGTGCAACTTCAGTTCTATGAGCACATAGAAAATAGAGCAATGGAGGGTTTGCTACGTTAACCTGTATGGTGAGTTTTTTTTGTATATGTTGAGATAAGAAGACTGATGTTCAGCAACTCTATGGAGATGTCAGCTAGAAGGCACTTCCTTAACCAACCAGTGTTTGTTTTCTCCACACAACAGATTTTCAGAGTTGCTCAGAAGTACCTACCCCAGAGTAGGGACTTTTTCAGCCTTGAAAACAGCCCTGAAAGAGGTTCTTGTGGTCGGAAAATACACCAAATTTCAAGACCTAAACCAGCCTGGAAGTTTCTGCAGTATGAAACAACTCAGTGTTACTCTGAGATCTCCCATAAGTCTGATATTGTTATTGTCCTCATGGAAGAAATGATTTTGGATGAACAGATTATAATTTGATAATTTTTTCATTTGAAGGGAAACAGTGATTGTTCTTGTTGCTTATTGTAGGTTATGAATACTCTTTTTTAAAGGTGGGATGTGCCTAATAATTGGCTAAATGCATCCTGAGGGACTGATCAGCTGCGTCATCCCTGAGGAAGTGTTGGATATATCTGTCTCTCTGGCATTTTCTTTGTTCCTAAGACCAGGTTTACATGTACAAAGGTAGTTTTTCCTTCTTCTTTCTAGAAAAACATCTATGTCCACACAAAAAATACAAAAATGTATCAAACAAATTAAACCAACTAACCCAAACTCTAAAGCCACACTGACCAATCAGAAGCCTAAAACAAACGGTTTCTGGTAGGCTGCCAGTGATAACAGATCACGGATAGAGGGACTCATTTGTGTTTGCTCATTCTACCACTTCTGTTCTTTCATGAAGTAGAAGGGCAACTATTAATTTACGTGTAAAGGTGTAAAAAAGTCATGATAGCAAGGTTAAAATTGCCAATAGTTTGGGCACCATTGCACAAAACCGCCTCATCTACACCAAGGAGATAATGGTGCCCAGTCTGACTCTGTCAAAGCAAACTTTTTCCTGTCCTCACTGCAAATGGAGGCCTTGTGCTCACCTTGTCTCCACTATATTGCATTCCATTGCAATTAAACTGCATTCTCAATTACATTTTGAAGGGAACATAATATTATTTTTTGAAATAAATGTAAGTTTTGACCTGTCACATGATCAGAAAGGCAACCAGTTTGAAAAAAACGAGTGTCCAACTTACAAGACGTGATCAATGGATGGTGGCATAAACCAGTAACTGGGCTTTCAACTAGAAGACCAGAGTTCCTGTCACATTCTTGTTTACCTTCTGTTTCATGGTTGAGTTTATGAGTAAAAACAATCTGGTTCGGTCTGGGAAAAGACCACCTGATGTTAGACACTTCTACATGTTGGAAGCTTGCCTAAGGATAGGCACCGGAATTACTCGTAGTTAGGAAAAAATGTCGTGATTTGAGCTAAATTTTTCACTACAAGTTTAAAGCTTCTCCTCCATTTTCTGGGTTACCACGGTGACAAGTCCGGCCCTATCTAATATATGACTGGCTGGCTGAAAAGGAGCAACGGTGAAGAAGTAGAATCAGTGGCAAAGATGTGTTGATTAGAAACATATTTGTCATGCGTTACCAGCAAAATTAATACTGTAGAATATTTCCCTCAAAATGTATTTGAGGATGCAGTTTGGTTGTATGGGAACCTTATTTTGTGGAGACTGGGTTGCTTGTGCACACTTATACAGATATTTTGCAAAACAAATATTTTCCTCTACATTTGGGCCTTGTTATCGACGTGCAAACAGCATTTTAGGTCACTTAAAATGAGACTTTCTGAAACAGTTTATATGGGTAAGGTTTTTTAGAAGTCTAGTTTATGTGTATCTGTGTGGACATGCAAAATAGAGAGCTTGGGATACAGTAATGTCAGTTCCTGCATTCCCATTGTTGCTTTGTGTAATGAGCATGTTCCTGGAACAACTACAACAATGGCAGATATATATAAGTTTATTTGCATTTGGTTACACTCGCAGTTGCAAGTTTACAGCTTAACTGCTGCACTGGTGCACCACTTCACCAGCACAGTAAAGCCTCTGCATCCGTTCTATCCAATATTACTTGGTCAAAAAGCATTCACAGTTTAAAGTCTGCCAGAAACAATGAAGTGGCGGTCTTCTCTGGTGTTTGATATATCAGTGATCTACACTGGCTTACATGCTTGTCACTGTGTTTGTAGTCAACTTTGTTTATTAGTGTGTACAAGGCTGGAGTTTCCAAAGACCTTGACTGTGTAGAACTTCTCCAAAAGCGCTGTTTGCAATCTTTTAAGACTGCATTTGCATGTGAAGAAAGTCCAAAATGCCCTACAAAAAAGAGCTAAGTTTCGAAATGATACATGTGTGGACAAGGCCTCAGTTTTATCTGATGATTTTCTAACGTCTGATATGCATTTCGTAAAAACTTTATAGCAAGATAAAGGGCAGAGTGAAGGAGCTCTCTCTTATCTAACCTCCTTGTAAATTCCTGTATGCCAGCATGGTGTTGTTTACTCTTAATCAGAGTTCTTTGAAATGTTAGAAAAGTACTGACATCTTTATGGTGCCAGACAAATGACACTACCTGTGAAATATCTAACGAGCTGGAAATTAAGGCGAACAAAACCACTGTGACGTCAATAACAGGGTTTGTCGAAATATAAATTTCGCAATGTTAAAAAGTAAAACGCAGCGATGTGATGGGGATGCTTCATCACTCATCAGGTGAACCATGCATTCCTGAATCATCTGACATTTACAGCATTTGCCAAAAGGTGCACAGGAATTTGGGAGAATGGATCGAGCCTGATTGCAAGTCTAAAACAAAGAGGAATTCATATACCTACCCTGAAGCAAATCTAAGCTGTAATTCTAGGCAATTTATTCTTTTACACCAGCCTGGCACATTCCTGCTTTCTGAACTTCACATCCAGCCCAGTCAAGTACTCTCAGTTCCCCCATCTTCCTGATAAACTCACCAGTTTTGCAGTTTAAATCACTCCTAATTCAGTCTAGGATGAAGCTGGGAACATATTTCAACCACCAAACCGTATTACGTTTAATTAATCAGGTATCGGGAAGAACAACGAGAGGCCGGAACGAGAATAATGAGAGCAAGATGGACATGGGGGAGTGTTGGCTGGAGGAACCAGCCTCATATCCCCAGAGTGAAGCCCTACCTTTCAGCGGGGAAGAAATGCTTCATCTGAGTTTGACTTCACGCTCATATTTCCTCCCACACGGTTCCTCATTACTCTCAGTTTTTGCTGCTCCACTTCCCACACATTTGTACATCTGTATTACATAGTGATGAGTTAGGTCTATTTTCGGGAAAATTTCCGTGGAAAATTGCAAAACACAACTAAGTATGAACACGACTCCAGTGATGTGTGTTCCTTCGCTTTTCACGTGACGGAACACTAAAGCTGAGGCACAAAGAGATGATGCTGGCAAAAATCTGTCAGATGAGTTGGAAACTGCTCATTTGTGCCAGCTTATATTTATAGAAATGGTCATTTACAATGCTCATTTGGCGCATAATTAAAGGTAGAGTCTTCAATTGTGGAGCAAGAAGTTGATATTTAGCTGACCAACATATTCATATGGTATTTGCCAGTTTTACTCCACTCTTTCCTCCTATCCTGTGTATAACGACGGACTTGCACGAGCTATAATGTGCACAAGGCATGTTTGAATAGTGTTGTGTGGATCAGTCCAAGGCATTTACTTCCCATTCTTTTGTCTCACTCACTGGATGTAGACTTCAGGTATAAGTCCGTCATTTCCTTCACACATTTCACATGGTTTTATTATGTCCTTGTCATTCAAAATTCCCTTCAATGTAGGAAAAAAACCCTCCAAGCAGCAATCTACATGCTACAAGTCTTAAAGAAGGGCTCATGTAATAAGGCAGCCCTGCTTGGTTCTTTCATTGAAATAGCCCTTAAAACAACAGCTCACTTTCCTGCATGCTGATTTTCTGAATAGATAATAGGCAGTCTTATCAATCAATAATTGATTAACCTATAAGACATACTGAACTCATCATTCAGTTCCCTGATTTGGCCACTTTTAATATGATTACATAATATAGACTATCAGCAACTGCACCACAATGATACAGTGATCATAGTGCACTTTGGTTGGCATTAAGCGTCACATGAGACTTTCTCATGGTGGCACTATGCTAGCTAAATTCCCACAGTGCTCTCTGCTTGCTAACAACACTACAGTGTTAATCAGGCTCATCGCATATACGCCTGTCATTGAATGCTCATTTCAGGCGGCTTTGTCTTTCCCTTTGGCTATCTTTGTGTTACTGTTTTCTTCACTACAGAAAACAACAACAACAACCAGGGGACTACATTTTGCCAAAGATCCATCTCATGCTTGAAGGCAACCCCCTTTCTTGACGGATTACCCATTTTAATCACAGAGCTTGTCTCCCTGCAAATGTTCCATCACACAAATTCCATCCGTCACTATTTTGAGGGAAGCCGCATCCTTTCCTTAGCTACGCCCACAACAACTGTGATTGGTTTGAAGAAATACAAACAAGCCAGAGTGTGTTTTTCCCCTGTTTAGAAGAATGACAGTGTGGTGCATCCAGATCATTATGTTTTACAGAATAGGGAGGCTAAGCGAGACTAAGTCAAATAGTAGGATAGTCCACCTGGTGGCGTCACCAGGTATTACAGCTAAATTAAAATCCATTTTCTGAAATGTTTGTCATTCGTGTTCTTTCTTATCAGTTAAGATATTTTTGATTGTTTAAATTTCTAACAGCATTTAATTGATTAACCTAATATCCATAACATCTGTTGTGCAAATGTTTCATCAAAACAAAATCCCCTTGTTGCTTTTTGTTTTTTGCAGAGGTGCTGTTTCTGCATCCTGAGCGTAACACTGCCCTAGACATTTGCGACTGGACCATAGAAACACAGTCAAGTCACACGCTTCGATTCTCCCAGTATACTGATAATGACATACAGCCAGACCATTCTCCAGTGCTGTGGAGACAGGTCTGGCTTTTCGAGACTACCAGTTTGCAGATACAAGGGTTGTGTACCAACACTGGATTGCTTTTCAGCGCAAACAAACTCAACAGTTCGTGGACCGCAAGGAGATATATACTGGTTATAACAAACAGTGTGTTGGATTAGAATCGCATACCCCACCTTTAGTCGGAGCTTAAAAATTAAAGCGCTTTTGCCTTTCAATCCCCTTGATTCACCTTGGTAAATCTCGACTACTGCAAACATCAAACATCACTGTGGTATCTTTCCCTTCAAAGATAGACAATTGCGATACTAGAAAAGGAGGCAAAATCAGCTTTCTAGAGGTAAAATCACACAAAGGAACATCTTTGCGATGGCGCCGGCTTTGATGATCCAGCTCACAGAAAAAACAACGAGGCTGAAAATGTTGAACTGATCAGATTCACACAGTGCGAGCTGCTCGAACCTGCCCAACCCAAAAAACCGGGTCCCCTGCTAATGCACACACACATACACACCACACAGGAACTGGGTCCTGCCAACAGTCCAGATGTGAGGGGGAGGAAGAAAAGGAAAGAAAGTGGGGGAGGAAGAGAGAAAGAGAGAGAGAGAGAGAGGGAGAAACACTACATGTCTGTATATGTGTTCGTTTATGTGCTCTAAGTCCCAGCGTGAGTTCAGAGCAACACCCTTATTTCAGTGTGTAGGAGGACTTATGTCTCTGATATTTCTGCCCTTTTGTTTTCAGATGCATAAATATTCAGCATTGGAAAATCTTCTCCCCACTGAGAGATATTTTACTCCAGTACCCAAAAAACAATCTGTCGTAAGAGGCAGGAAACTATTTCAAAAAAAGCTGACCCAGTTAACTTCTTCATCGCTCCTAAGAACTGTACTGTTCAGCTCCATTTGTGACACTAAATTACATGCTGAAGTCTAGACAGCATGACTGCTTTGTTGAATTTGGTCATGATTCTCCTCGCTCTTACTTCTCTGCTAAAGCTTTTGAATTCTTCGCTGTGCAGTCTTGTAACAGAACTTGAAGGCAGAGCGTTTTGCTGCAGTCTGTAGGGGATATTAATAGCTATCTCAAGGCTATAGTTTGAGGGAAGCCTTCAGAGCTCAGGGCTTGCCAGAGTTCTTGATTTACCAACCAAACGTGCAATTATGTGTGTGCCACACAAATACCAATTTGGGTGTGTAAAACAACCAGTGGAGGTTTAAAGGGAATTCAGTTCGTAGCAGAGTGTGATATGCGCAGTTGAAGTTTGGGGGGGTTTATTGTTCAATGCAGCAGCTGGGGAGCAACCTGGAAGGCACAATTAAAAACTTTGTACATCTGTGTGTCTTTGTGCGCGCTAGTTTTTGTGTGTGGGACAGAGGAGCACTAATGACACACTGCAGCTCCCAGCGTCGCTCAAATACACCCAGTATTTTTCGTTGCTGTCGAGTGCAAAACACTCTGACCTCACAGCGTTTCCCAATTCTTAAAAAATGTCTAAATCCGCAGCTCCGTTTCTTGAGCGGTATTCTAAGAGCTGTGTCGAAACTGCTGCATCCCCGCTGTCACAGAGACACAAATAGTGGGAATCTGCTGGTGCCCCCCGAAAACCTCAAAGGTTTGTTGATCTTGTTGCGGTGCTGCCTGGAAATCAAACCCCTTGTCTCACGGGTGCGGAGAGGTCAGGAATTTTGTTTTTCAAGTCAAAAGCGGTGCCAATGGCTTTCGCTCGTATGGCTCACTAGCGTTTTTTTTTTTTTTTCCATGAATACACCACACACGGGGAAAAAAAGCCTGAACCTCAATAACCTAAACCACTTCCTTACATTCGTCCCTACTTTCAACCGCAACGCCTGGTCCCCCTTAGCAGACCTAGAAGGATATGAATAATCAGCCTGGGCTCCGTCTGACAGGCTGGCAATGCATAAGTCATAGAAATGTTTGACACAGTGCTCCCTCTGTCCGTCCGATGGGTATTTTAAGGGACGGGATTGGGGGTTGAAACCGGAACTGGTCAAGCAGAAGAGTGCCAGATGGTGAAATAAATGGAAGTTTTTATCCTTTCCATATATTGTGACCAAGGGTTGGGGTAGCAAATGCTAATAGAAAATGATGCGTTGTCGGAAATAGCTGAAGGTCAATGCCAGTTTTAGGTTGCAGAGTTAGCAGTGCAGTGCTTTCATTTCCAGCTGATCACATCCTGAATGCTGTTTTGCAGATGTGCAACTAAACAGGCGTCTGGGTGTCATATGTGAGACTGTCAAAGACCTTTTTCCACCTTTGTTGCACAATTTAAATAACTTCAGCTATTTAGTTTGCTCTAATAAACGCTACCGAAAGTTGCTTTAATGTCCTGCAGCCTTGAGCGCAATGAAAATTTATCAGGAGGTCTTGTGAAATCCAGACAAACACATGTGATGTTGTTTTATCTTCACAGAGAGAAAGCGTCTCTGAAATGACATGCAGGTTGAGCGAGGCAGACGATGAGAGCGCCTCAGAGTAATGAAGGGGGGAGAACTTGCCTGTGCTGGACGGGAATGCGTTATATTTTAACCTTAAGTGTATAATCACAGGGTTTGGGTAAGTGTGCCCTCACGTTTAAATGTTTTCCTGTCTGCTGCTGCTGATAAACACCTATGCTCATACATGAGTAACGGAGCCTCGTACGTCTTGGTATGTCTCCATTCTAAAACAGTGACTCAGCAATAACTTAGCAACGTTGAAACAGAGCTCCTTCAAATATTTCATCTGCAAACCAGATAGACACACAGAGAGAAGCCGTATGCTGCTTTTCCCAGACTGAGTTTCAAGACACGATGACTTTACAGGTTATTTTATTCAGTTAACTACTTCAGTTTGTGTACATGGCTCACAAATTTACAATTAACACTAATCAGTAAATCAGAAAAACACATTTGAATAGCCATTAATTCAAACACATCAAGAAAGAAATGAGCATTTTTAGTACCAGCAAGTGACATTTCAGTGATAAAATAGTAAAACAAATCCGTGTCTATTCCAGAAATATTACTCAAGTGGTGAAATGCTTGGGCACTTTCACTTCACGTATTGCGACACAGCTACATGCTGTAATTTCCAGCCAGAAGCTTGCTGATAAGCCTATCTTATATGAGTTATATGAGTAAGCAGGGCAATAAAATGATATATTTCTCTTGAAAACAGATTCCCTGTCTCGCTATGTAACGGAAAATGGCCCTGCACGTTACAAAGTAATCCCACAACTTTATTGAATGCATCAATGCAAGGTAAAAACTCTAACTTACAGAATTAGATAAGTTCAAAACATAATTTCTGGGTGGTTTTGTTGACATTATAATGCTGGTAAGTGCATCAACTTAACATATTGTGTAATTTAAGCTTTAATTTGTTGTTTTTGCTTGCAGGATTTAAATATTGTGTGTTCGATTACAAAACTGCAGTTCAAAATTTAAGGGGAAAAAAGGGTTAATTGGCAAGAACTTTGTTTTTTGTTGAATGAAAGCTCGTACAAAAACATGAAAACAGCCTGAAACTACAGAAGAAATCTAACTTTAATAAAAACTGTGTTCATAATTATGGTACTTGATTGCATAGTACTTAAAATTGCTTTCAGATACTGTGGAAATGCCAGCTGGATCAACTTATTTTTTTATGATTAATCCACTTAAAAGCTCGTGTTTTGCCACCAATCATTAAGAAAGTGGTGATTAAATTGAAAAGGTCTGATTGTAGAGGAAAAGCTAATAGCAAACCGATGCAAACTGTTGGGTTCATTTTGCTTCCTGTTGGATCCAAACGTTACTCTTTAGAGTGTACAGCATTCTTAACTGCATGAGTTTGCTGCACTCCCACATACCAAGTCTTGCTCAACGTCCACAAGCATGAATCTCACTTTGTGGTCCACTGGAAGGCAATGCATGCCATGTCCAGCATCGGACTGGATAAAAAAAACCCCATTGTGACAGTGTTGCAGGGACAGTTCTACAGAGAAAATGTACCAAAACCACTGTGAGCTTAAATTTAGAACACAACAGAACCTAAAAGACATAAACACTAACGTGCTGAGGGAGACGACTCAAAACCATTTCCTGATCCAGCCAGTATTGAACTGTCTGTCTGTCTGTCCTATATAGTGTACATTAAGTCCACTATATAGGACAGACAACACGCGACGGGGGAAATGAAACACATGTTTAGTGTCTGGGGCGTACCTATGACGATAGACGACCTTGAGAAAAGGGAGATAAGAGGCCTAAAATACCTGAAACTAAGAGAGTGACGGCGCATTAGTCTGCCGGCGACACAGACTGAAGTCATGAAGCTTCTCCTTCTCCTGGCTCTCTTTGGAGGGGCAGGTATGAAACACAATTCATAATAATGGGGGGTCGAGTTGCACCAGAGATGAGCGATAGATGCTAAAACTCATATTTTAGCAGACATTGTCCAAAGTACGCGATTTACATGTGACATTTTAGAATTGCATTATTATTATTAGTTATTGTGATTGGCGTCTTGTTTTTTATGTTTCTTTGTAATGTTTAGAGAGAATGTAAGGAATCCGCTTAACTCAGTTAATATTTAAAAATTATTTCAGTTAAATTCTTTTTCAATCACAGAAGATTTTTTAAATTTTTTACAACAAGTTTAAAGTCCAACTCCTATTGATTTAGATATTTTAAAATCCATTTATTGTTATGTTATGTTATAGATTTATTTACTATTTGGAGTTTTTATATTATACATATACAAGTATATTAAATAATAAAAAAAATCTGATTTTTTAAGAATAGAAAATGTCAGTTTTTTCCAATTTCACAATTAATAATAGAAAATGTTCATTTTTTTATTTCCTATTTAACAATAAATATCAGACAATGCCCTGTTTTTCAATGCAGATACACCATTAAATAACATCAAATGTTCATTTTTAATTCTAGATTTACTATTAAATAATAGAACATGCCCATTTCTTATTTCTGATTTAATGTTTTTCAATGCAGACACACCATTCAATATCATCAATTTCTGTTCTTTCTTATTCTGTTAAGCGCTATGAAATGACATATGTTGTAAATATGTGCCATATAAATAAAAGTGAATTGAATTGAACCAAATGTCCATTTTTCAAATTTAGATTTACAATTAAAAAGCAAGTCCTGTTTTTCTACTATAGAAATACTTTTTTTTTTTTTTTTTTAAATTCACTATACAATCACCAAAAAAATACAGAAATGCCCTGTTTGTTTCACTGTTAATTTTCAGAACATTTCCAGTTTTTTTTTTAATCATGAGGTAAAGTTTGGGTAATGAGCAACCAGCACATTTTCTGTTATTCTACTGATTTATCTCTTAGGATGTACACAACAAATCTAATCTTCTGACTGTGTCTTCTGTTTATTCTTACTTTTTAATCCAAAGTTGCCCTCAAAGACGATGACAAGATTGTTGGAGGGTACGAGTGCCGGAAAAACTCTGTTCCCTACCAGGTGTCACTCTACACTGGTTACAACTACTGTGGTGGGATTCTTCTGTCTGAGGACTGGGTGCTCTCTGCTGCACACTGCAGACCAAAGTAAGAAGCACAATCACCAGCATCTTTTCTCTTGTCCAACATGCAAACTTTAACTGTGGCAGCTGGATGGACTGATTTTGTGCTTGAAAATGTTAAGTAAAATACTTCACGGGGCTTAAATTGTTTAATTCTTGCAGGTCAAATGTGGAGCTTCGCCTGGGAGAGCACGACATCTTCGAAAATGACGGGACTGAGCAGCACATTATGTCTGCCAAGTTCATCCGCCACCCCGACTACAATTCCCGCTCACAGGACAACGATATCATGCTGATCAAGCTGAGCCAGCCTGCCACCCTGAACAGCTTTGTGCGTCCTGTGGCGCTCCCTTCAAAGTGTGGCAGCGACGGCACCATGTGTCTGGTCTCCGGGTGGGGGAGTCTTCGGCCTAGCGACGAGGGCTGTGAGTTCACTGTGTTTATGCAACCTGCCTGCGTGAGAATCTTTCCACAAAAACAAGCTGTGCTCAGGGAAATCAGGTATTTTGTGAAGATATACGCTCTTTTCGTGTCTTCACAGCGAGGTACCCACATGAGCTGCAGTGCCTGGAAGTCCCTCTGCTGAGTGACGACACCTGCTTTAATGCGTATCCTTTCCAAATCACCGAAAACATGATCTGTGCCGGATTCCTGGAGGGAGGGAAGGACTCCTGTCAGGTAACGTAGAGCTCATTGCTGCTGCACAAATATGGGGGAAAAAAATTACAAGAACAACCTCATCTCTTTGAACCTCAGGGTGACTCCGGGGGTCCCCTGGTGTGTGACGGCGAGCTCCAGGGAGTCGTGTCTTGGGGCCATGGCTGCGCTCTGAGAAAGAAGCCCGGGGTGTACACTAAAGTTTGCAATTACGTCTCCTGGATCAAGAACACCATGGCGTCTGGCTGAGCGAAGAGAGAAAACAGGGCTACACGATGTTCTGTTTGTACTGTGTGTTTCATGCTGGTCTATTAGTGGCTCATTGGAAGTATTAAAGAACATAACATCCTGTGTGAAGCGAAATGATCTGCATTGCTCTTTATAACCTCCCCCACACACACACACACTACTCTCTACTTCTGCAAGAAAGTTCTCTGTACTTTGCAGAAAAGTGACGGATAAGACTCAAACAAGTGCATGAGACAAGTGTGCCGTCAGCATATGGGTCTCCAAAGCCACTTGTGCATAATTCATCGCTTTAGTGGCTGTAAATCTAACTGGCAAGCATCTGAGAGCGTAATATGGTGTGCAACAGATCTAGCTGTCACAGCATTTGTAGCTACAAGCTCAGAATGGCTTGACAATGAAAGGGCAGACACAGTCCCATGCTGGAGGACGCCTCAGAAGCTGAGGAGCGAACCTGACATTTACAGTCAGGCGGCAGTAAATCTGAAAGGGCAAAAACATGCTGCCACTCTGCTCTCTGTGGGCTCCGACTCTGGAGCTTGTTGCACACTCTGGCGATACTCCACTGATTATGGTGCACTGCTGCAAATGTGGTGCTTAGACAGTCGACTGTGCTTTTTCATCTGAAACTACATAAGATCGCTTCATGATGTAAAAGATGAAACAGTAAGTATTACAGCATTAGAGGCAGCCCCTCTGAGCCTCAGGCAGTTTCTGGGTGTTTTTTATTTGCTTCTGTCACATTTTTTTCTCACTGTGGGCTCATTTTTTTTACTGCAATAAAACATCCATAACAGCACAGCGCAACCATGCAAGAAGCAGAGAGATCTTAGAAATGTCTTTTGTGTAAAATGACGGTGTTATAATGCCATAAATCAGAAAAAAAACAAATGTCGAAATTCATTTTTTTTGAAACAGCAAACAAACAAAGTAGAATCAACACGTGCAACCAGTACTGGGGGGAAAATGGTGTCTGTACATAATCAACAAGTGTTTTTTATGTCACTCTGCTAAAACTAAAACTTGCTCCAAAACGTGCAGATGCCATTTTCTAAACATGCATTCTTATGTCCCTCATCTCTGTTTTATTTTTAAGTTGTTTCCTATCTCGTGTCTGCTCAGTGGAAACACCGCCTGCAGTTCAGCCAAGAGGAATCTTTGACTGCCGGTCG
This sequence comes from Dascyllus trimaculatus, assembly GCA_024666655.1. NCBI lineage: Eukaryota > Metazoa > Chordata > Actinopteri > Pomacentridae > Dascyllus > Dascyllus trimaculatus. The sequence goes on along the minus strand of CM045451.1, from coordinate 9,593,024 downwards.
CAGCTGAGTCACTCGTGCTTTCTGAGTTGCTCTGAGGAATGGACGCTTTTTTTAAAAAAGAATCTTGTTATTTTCGGCAGATTTTTAAGACACATGCAGAATAAAATGATTTTGATGAAATAATCTCGATTTTAAGTTTAGATATGGGTCATTTTCCCAGTGGAGCTACATTATGATTACTTCAAAGACTGTCAGAAAGGTTTGACAAAATCGTCTATACTGACCTCTGACACACTAAACAAAAACAACTATACATATGGATATTTAATATCAATTTTTACAATTTTAACAATACTGACAGATAGAAGTAATATAACTAAACGGCTGTGGCTCAGGTGGTAGAGCGGGTTGTCCACTGATTGCAAGGTTGGCGGTTCAATCCCCGGCCCCTCTGTATGCCGAAGTGTCTTTGGGCAAGACACTGAACCACAAGTTGATCCCAATGGCAAAGTAGCGCCTTGCATGGCAGCTCTGTCACCATTGGTGTGTGAATGCGAAACACATTGTAAAACGCTTTGGATACCGCTACCGTAGGATAAAGCGTTATATAAGTGCAGACCATTTACAATTTAAAAACTAAAGAAATGGAGACTCCTGGAATGGCTGAGTCAAAGCCCAGATCTTAATCCCATTGAGATGCTGTGGGGTGTCTTGAAACGGGCTGTACATACAAGAAACCCGCCAAACATCTCACAGCTGAAAGAATTCTGCATTGAGGAGTGGGACAAACTTTCCTCAGACCAATGTCAGAGACTGGTAGATGGCTACAAGAAGCTTCTCACTGGAAGTATTTCAGCCAAAGGAGGTAACACTAGCTATTAGGGGGTAGAGTGCCCAAACTTTTTCCTCAGTTAGAATACGCATTTTTGTTGATATCTTTTGTTTAAAAAGTAAAACAAGTTTGATTTTTGTTGTTTACCTGCAATTAAATCTTTTTCTTTTCCAGATATAAATAAAAACAAGATCAGACATTGATATGGAGAACCGAATATTTAAAGGGGTGTCCTAATTTCTTCACATGACTGTATAATAACATATTATTTCAGTTGTGTTTGTTAGTCTTAATAGCATATCCGTGTTGTCCTGCAGTTTTGTTTTGTGAGTAGAAAACAGCCACATTCTATCCTGTGAGCAACTTTTCTGTGTTGCAACTGGTAAAGTTTCAGCATTTAAACATCCAGAAATGCGCTGCTGCTGTTGATTTTGTTGCAGTGACTGCAGGGGCCACATTCCCAGTGGGTTTTTTGAACCGAGTGATGGGATTAATGGTGTTCTTGTAGCTCAGGAAACACTGAACACAAGGTGGGGTCACTGAGCAAGATGTCCCAGGTTCCTTTTGTGTGTCTGATGTCCGGGGCCGATCTAAAGTTTGATAGAGAACTTTCCTTTCATGAACTTTCTGCTGTACATGTTCTGACCTCGATGTTCCAAATCACTCTCTGTGTCATAGATCTGCTTCTTAAGGGTTTTTTTTTTCTCCCAGTGATATATTGGTTCATGTTATTCCAGCACCTAAAGCAGCACAAATAAAGGCACAAACTGCAAATCACACAGCATCAGGTGCACACATGGGAATACTTTATCAGACAAAAAAAAAATCCCCAGAGTGATTTAAGTGGATTGTAGCTGCTTGGGTGTGGCTCTGAGCAGATGAGTGAGTCACCAGGCACTTGCTTGACCGCCGCATGAAGACTGGAGCCTAACGAGGTTTCTGAGGGCTTGTAGCCTCTGTACAAAAAATAGCTCTCGCTGCCATAGAGCGCGCTGGAGGCTGCACTCAAAACATGATCTTGGACACGATGTTGACTCTGGCAACGCAGATGTCTGTGTTTTGAGTCCTTTGGAATCCCGCAAAACCATGTTTACGAGCTGCTTAGAAGTTATGGCAGGTTGGCGGAGGGATCCTCATCCCTCGGCAGTGAGCTTTGGAGTGGAAGCTACTGATGTGGCCGTATACGAACTCAGTTTAATCCTCGGTAACTGTAATGATTAGCCAGGCAGATGGCAGGAGAAGGCAGCTGTTTAGCCATAACCTGGAACTATAAAAAAAACAAAAAAACATAGTTGAACTGACTAATAAACCTCAATAAACGCTCTGACAGGCATCTGTGAAAGTGCAAAATATTGTAGATTATGGGGTAAAATTGACAAAATCAACAGAGATACACATTTGTGGATGTTTAGATGCAGAGAGTTTGCTGTTTGCAACACAGAAAAGTTGTCCACAGGCTTGAATGTGGCCGTTTCTACACTGTTCGCGCGAAAAGGAAAGCTGCAGGACACAAATCCACTATCAGGGCTAACAAACATGAACAATTTTTCTATATTTTGTACCATATGAGATAGTGTCAGGATGCACTGCAATAAACTACAGTGCAGAACTTGCTGCAATTTGATCGTGAGCAAAGAAAATCAATGAGAACATCCAGGCCTCGTGCAGAAAAGTCCCACATATAACAACACATCCAGTAAGTCCAGCCAGCTCACCATGCCCTAAACACGCATGGCCGCCCTCCTGCATGACATCAGCTTCCTGGTGGCTTCTATTTGGGTCTGACATGAAGTGTGTTGACGGATCGGGCCAGCTCTGGTGGCTAAGGGTGTGGACCCTCATGAGCGGTCAACAGATTTCCCCCGTAAAGAAACTCTCCAGGGATGTAATCATGGTTAAACCAGGACGGTGGCAGCAGTGCAGCGAGCCACATGGGAACGCTTTTTAAAAAAAACTGGCAGGAGAATGCAGTTAAAATGTCTTTTAAGTCTGTGACACACTCTTTGATCCCTTCAGTGCTAAAAAGAATTCATCTACCTTTCTACTATTTTCCTTTTTTCTTTGGGTGTGCAGTTTTACCGAACAGCCAGCAGAGGGCAACTTCCAACCTGTAAATAGGCTTCATTGCATCCAGTGAGGTCGCACAGCTGCTTATCTTCTCTCCTCTTCAGGTTAATGGGAGTGACTGACTGGACATTCTGTTCAGTTTCTGATTAAATGTGATGATTTTAGAAGTTTTGGCTTCAAAACATATAGTCTGAATTGACCTTTTTTTTTTTTTTTTTTTTTTTTTTTTTTTTTTTTTTTTTTTTTTTTTTTTTTTTTTTTTTTTTTTTTTTACGATTTTTGCTCACCAAAATGCATCTCCAAGCTGTAAAATATGACAAAAAAAAGAAATAAATATAATACAATTGTGTTTTATCAAATACATGAATAAATAAATAAATGATCAAGGTTAAGTTGGGCGTGACTTGGGTTTAGATTGACTGATTAGATGGATCAGTGAAATCATGGAAATAAGTAGAGCCATGTTGCCAAATTGCGCTTATCTGCATCTATCTAAAGCTCCACCCTGGAAAGTGTCCTTACAGCAGAAAGACGGACTTTTTTGTCACCGACCTAACATCTCCATGGTAAAGATAAAAACAACAGCAGCGTCGTGGCGCACACCCCTCAGCCGGAGGACCACCGCCTCTCCTGACGCACGGCTGAGTCAGCGGGGGCGCGCGTCCTTAATGATTCCCGAGGAATAAAAAGCGCGCACATGGCCCCATCCCATGTTGAACCCAGGAGCCTATAAAGTCAGCAAACTGCCCGACAGGCCGCCAGACAGGAGTAACACCGAGTGGATGTCTCACAAAGTTATATCCAGGGGAACTTGACATCAGGTAGGGTTAAAAAAAATCCCTTTGTCATGTTTTCATCGCTGTTTTGCTGATTAATTCCTATAATTATGAAGTATAATTGTCTTTGGTTTCATTTGAATTTAAAAAAAAACAACAAAGCGTTTTCTGTAAAATAAATGACATGAAGTTAAAGATGATATGATTTAAAAAAAAAAAACGTAAATAAAAACAAATCTTTCCAAATTTTTCCTTCCGGGAAGATTCTCAGGAATTTTAGCATTTTATTTATATTATTTAGTTGGGTTTTTTTTAAATGGATAAGCACAGGTCTTAGTCTGTGTAACAGTTTTATTGTCAATCCTTCTGTCATATTGTGCTTGTTTCTTTATGACTGTGTGATGCTGCATGCAAGAGTTTATAATATATTGACATTTCCTTGAAAACAATACAATTTAACATGAAGACAGGTCATGAATAAAAGCTAATAAGTTAAAGAAAGTTAATAATGAATTTTGTAGAGGAAACATTTTATATTTTATATTCTTACATTCCTTTCAAATCAGTGTAAACATGACTGAATACATTAAAATAAGCAAAATGTAATAAGTTAAAGGCCATAATGTAATGAAAGTTAAAGAGAAGTTATGTAGGCAAAAAACAATTGATATTTTATATTCTTACATTTCTTTTGCATTAATGTAAATGTTAACGAATATACTGAAATAAATAAATAAAATGTAATTAAAAAGCTAATGCCTTAACGAAACTTAATGATGAATTTTATAGGATAATGGTGGTTTTATATTCTTACATTTCTTTTAAATCAGTGTAAATATGCTGTGACTGAATACACTGAAACAATTATATATGACGTAATTAAAAAAAATTAAGTCAATGAAAGTTAATGATGAATTTTGTAGGTTAAAAAATATTTTATAATTTATATTCTCACATTTCTTTGCCATCAGTAGAAATAAGATGTAATGAATACACTGAAATAAGTACACATACTGTAATAAATAAATGTAAATGAAAGTTAATAATGAATTTTGTAGAATAAAAGTTGTTTTATTTTTTTTTTTACATTTCTTTGAAAGCACTGTAAATAAGATATAAGTGAATACATTAAAACGAGTTAAAAATAAAAGTTAATGATGAATGATGCAATGAGCATTCTACACATTTACCTACATTTCTGACATTTAAATAAGATGTAGTTGAATACATTAATTTAAGTAAGTTAAATGTCACGGCAATGATGACTTATGTAACCCAAAAAGTCTGATGGCGTCCATTAGGTTCAGCTATTGATGATCCACCACTTGAGCTGTTATGTAATTTTCAAGTGGTCCAGAGCTTTGAATCCGTCCTCTCACAATTTCATCTGATATCGGTAAAACAGAAGAGAAATAGTTGTTAGTGAAACATGTTTGTGGATTAACACCTTTTAAAAGGCATGTTTCACAAACAGTCCCCATAAAACATGTAATTCCATTTAACGGCCTGATTTCCTGCCATAGGCTCCCTCAGTTATGCCCCTACAGCTCATATTGAAAGCAAAAGTCAGAAAAAAGGTCAGCGCACTGGTTGTTCTGACATCAACCAGCAAGTGTAATTTAACAGAGCGACGTGCCAGAGATCTTTATCAGGCACTGTCAAGTTTGTCCATTTGTTTTTGGGCTCTGGCAAAGATTTCTGGATGCCCTTCACCTTGTTTAAATGAAGCATCCTAACATGTGTTGTCTCTTAGGTAAAGAAACAATGGAGCTGAAACCTTTATTGAAGAAGCTGCTCTCGGTGCTCCGAGCCATCTTCACTTTCCTCTTCGCTCTGCTGGTGCTGGGTGTCATGGTGTGGGCCTACGTTGCTGGTTTCCAGCTGGTGACGTCCGCCTACGGCATCATCTCCTTCGGCTTCTACGGACTCCTCCTCTCGCTCCACTTGCTGATCCAGAGCCTCTTCGCCTTCATCGAGCACCGGCGGATGAAAGCCCGCACTGACCCCTGCACCTTCACCAAGACGATCGGCATGACGATATCAGCCTACCAGGAGGACCCCTCCTATCTCAGGGAGTGCCTCGATTCCGTCAAGGCCCTCAAGTATCCCCCCGAGCTGCTGCGCATCATCATGGTGGTAGACGGGAACACAGACGAAGACCGCTACATGATGGACATGTTCAGAGAGGTGTTTGCGGATCAGAATCCCGGCTGCTATGTGTGGACGAACAACTACCACTCATGGGGACCCGCCCAGGCCCAACAGGGTGCAGAGGCGGCAGCAGAGGAGGGTCATGGAGGGGGTTCTGATAATGTAGTACTAGAGGATCTGCAGAGAAGAGAGGTAGAGGAGGTGATCCAGAACAATAGGTGTGTGTGCATCATGCAGAAGTGGGGCGGCAAGCGGGAAGTGATGTACACTGCTTTTAAAGCGCTTGGGTCGTCCGTTGACTACATTCAGGTATTTCCTTTATATTTCTCCCTGTGTATATTCCCAAAGTGTTTACTTATGTAAGGAAAAGAAAACTGAAGTGTTCCATATTTTCTCTTTCCTCAGGTGTGCGATTCAGACACTAAGCTGGACCCTTTGGCCACACTGGAGCTGTGCAAGGTGTTGGAGAGTAACTCCAAGTATGGCGCTGTGGGAGGAGATGTGATGATCCTCAACCTCAAAGACTCTTACATCAGCTTCATGAGCAGCCTCAGGTACTGGATGGCTTTCAACATCGAAAGGGCGTGCCAGTCCTTCTTCAACTGTGTGTCCTGCATCAGTGGCCCTCTGGGTAAGTGAGGTATATATATACACTGATCAGCCACAACATTCTGACCACTGACAGGTGAAGTGAATAACATTGATCATGTTGGTACTATGTGCTGTTCTGCTGGAAGACTTTGGATTTTAACATCCATGTTGATGAGACTTAGACACTCAAATAAACATTGTCCCACAACAAGCACACTCCCTCATGCAAATGGAAATCCCAAATGTCACTGGCCTACCCCTGCAGGAAAATGCACCCCACCACATGGAAAAAACATCAATCAGGAACATGTTAAAGAACATGAGAATGGCCCAACATGTTGATTTGACCTCCAAACTTCCTACACCCCATTCTGATCAAGAATCAACAAGATACAGTGGAACAAGTTTGATTGACAGAGGCCCCACTGCACAAGCAAAGTACCTAAAGGATCCCCTGCCAATGTCCTGGTTCCAGACCCCATAGGACACTCTGAGAGGTCCTCTTGTCCAGGCCTAATGGTTCAGAGCATTTTTGAGCACATAAGGGGAACCAACACAATACTAGGCAGGTGGTCATAATGTTATGCCTGATCGGTGTATATTTTTTGTGATATAGGTCAAAATGAGCAGTAGTCATGGTTTAAATATACTGTTACTAACATATTTTTGAATTTTCTTAAATTTCCCCCCTGTAGGTCTCTACAGGAACGATGTCCTTCAGCAGTTTCTGGAGTCTTGGTACAATCAGAAGTTTCTGGGAACTCACTGCACATTTGGTGATGACAGGCATCTCACCAACCGTATGCTGAGCATGGGCTACGCCACAAAGTACGCACCTTCCAATGTTATCATGCACTGGATGCAGTAAACCTCACATGATGTTGCAATGCCAAATATAAAAGATTTAAAGGGTTTTTGTTTTTCTCCTTTAGGTACACAGCTCGCTCCAAATGCTACACAGAAACGCCCGCTCAGTTCCTCCGCTGGCTCAACCAGCAGACGCGCTGGACCAAATCCTACTTCCGCGAGTGGCTTTACAACGCAATGTGGTGGCACAAGCACCACCTGTGGATGACCTACGAGTCCATTGTCTCAGGCATCTTCCCTTTCTTCGTCACCGCCACCATCATCCAGCTCTTCTGGACGGGCACGCTGTGGGACATTCTCTGGATCCTGTGCTGCATCCAGATCATCGGGCTGTTCAAGTCGTTTTACGCCTGCATCCTGCGGAGAAGCATGGTGATGGTATTCATGTCGCTCTACTCGGTTCTGTACATGACCAGCTTGCTGCCTGCCAAGTACTTTGCAATCCTCACAATGACAAAAAGCAGCTGGGGAACATCAGGCCGGCGTAAGATTGTAGGAAACTACATGCCCCTCCTTCCCCTGTCGGTGTGGGCGGCCGTTTTATTAGGTGGCCTTGGTTACACAATCTATAAGGAGAGTCAGCTGGACTGGTCAACTGATGAAAAGAAAATGGAGACTCAGTTTCTTATCTTTGGTTCTGTTGCCTACGTGTGCTACTGGCTATTTATGATTTTCCTCTACTGGATTTGGTTCCGCAGATTGTGCAGGAAACGCTCCCAAAGTTATACACTGAATGTGTAGGTCTGAAGAGGGAAGATTATTTATTTGAACTGAACCATTTATTTTATTCATTTGATTGCTTTTATTTATTTTTCTCACATTACTGAAGGACGATGTTTTATACAGCTGCTAAACAAAGAATAATCACAAACGAAAAGGCAATTGGTGATATTTATTAAATGGATAGCATCCATATTACCAGAGCCTTTTTGAATAAGTGCCAAAATTCTGAATAATGCATAAGAACAAATGTTTTATTCATAAAGAGATGTTGTTGCACTTTTAAATGAAACTGTACTGAGGGCTTTTGGGGCCCATGCACTTCTCAGGTTGCTGTAGTTTATCAGATGATAATGGAAGGATATCCATCAGGTATTTATTCATGATATCCAAAGGCGGAGAATTATATTGAGGAACTGATATTGTATTAAATGGTGTGGGGTCAGGAATCTGTTCATTTCTTTTAAATACACAAAGAGGAATGTGTGTGTTTTGAACATGAACACGTACGACCGTAGATTACTTTAACAACAATTCCAATTTTTGGGATGCATCCTAGTTTCGTCAGCGTTACTTCACCATTGTTGTTGTTATTGCACTGGATCCTGGGCAGCACTTTCTGCAGCACTGCAGACTTACTTGAAAACATAGAAAATTGTAGTTTTAGTATGTATCAGTGGGAAACGTGCAAACAGAATAGAAATCCTGCACGTCTTTGAGAAACCAAAGCATGGAGTCACTTACTGCAGACAATGGGAACAGTTTCTTTAAATATTGTATATATTACATTGTTTCTGTGTACTTGCTCTACATATGTGAAGTATATAGGTGTACTTTGTAAGATGCACTTTTCTTTGAATTGTATTACAGAGAAAATATGACAAAAATGGACATGTTTTTTATACGTTATCTATATATATATATATATATTTTCTAAGCAACACATTTGTTGTAATTGCTGGAAATTTTTCTGAAAATGTGAAATAATGAATGATTTGGGGAAAATTGTGTGGAAATGAAGAAATTAAATATTTTTTCTAACATGAACATTTCGGTTTTCTTTCGATCCCGCTATTTTATAGAAAAGCTCACTTGGCTGACACACCAGCATCTGAAACATAAAGCCAAATTCAAAATTCTTCTCATCTGTTAGTATTTTCATAGCAGGCAGCACTAATGCGACACCAATGTGGCAGTCAATGTCCACACTAGACAAGACCTCTGCTGATAAGAAAACGCCTGAAGGAAAAGGGCTAACTGATAAGGATCACAGTTACAGTTTAAGTCACAGATATTGGTGAAAAGTACATCCAGAGTGATAAATCACCAGAAAAGTGCTTATCTTACTGTTGCTTATCTTGAGTAGTTCGCATGTGACAAGATCGCTGTTGCTTACTACGCCTGGGAGATATGGCTGGCGACAGAAGTGTTGATTTAAACACAAACACAGAAGAGAAGTGGTAACAGGGGCATAATGAAAGGGTTGACCTATGTTTGTAGATTTGCAAATTATGCAAAATTCTAAAAAAAAAAAAAAATCCTCTCTTAACCCTCTTCCCCTAATAAATTTGCATTAGTATTGCTATGTTACATCTGTTCTATTAGACTTCCCTGTGAGGACATTTCTCTGATATCACAAGGACTTCATAAATACAATTAAATTTTTAAAGCAAATATATGAAAATATTCTGCGTGAGAGCGATATTGCGTCACTTTATGGTTTTAAGTGAATTTTATAGTTTTAGGCAAACCTTTGAACTGTTTTACATGGAAATATCTTTTACATAACATAAAGGGTGGAGGTGCTGTTTCGAGCTTATTAGAATAAAAGTGCAGAGGGAGTGACTGCCCGAACAATTGATTGCAGACCTGTCATTCATTTGTGAGGAGGAGGGCAATCAATAATAGGATGCAGGATCGAATAAACAGACAAATCTTAAGGTCAAAAATAAGGCGTTTCCAGCTGTGCAAAGACCAAAGTGACTCTTGATTGCACAGCTCAACACCTGAAGAGCAATAACGCAAATGTCAAGTGCATATTTGTCAATCATCTTTATGTTCCTGTGTCCAAGCATGATGCAAGCTCACATTCTGATTGTGGGTGCGGAGGAGGAGGATTCTCAGCGGAAATTTTATTTTGAAACAGCTGTATGGGACTGCTGCGATAGACTGGCGACCTGTCCAGGGTGTCCCCTGCCTTCGCCCGAGTCGGCTGGGATAGGCTCCAGCCCCCCCATAACCCTGCAGAGGATTAAGCGGTGTGTAGATAATGGATGGATGAATGTATGGGACTGCAACTCAGCGTGTGCATGACATAAACATTGAAAGGCTATGAGCTGGAATTTGACCCATGTATTAAATTATACAATAATATGTAATGCACGTACACAGCTTATGCTCCTCACTGTTCTGTTGGCCAGAAGTCATTTAATATGTTGTGTATTTAAATTTTATGTGACCAGGACCCACAGGATTGTCGTAGCAGTAAAGTAATAAATGAGGAAAAACTGTTTTATGCTCAAAATGAAGTTTAAAAAAGGAACTAAAATACTATACCGTTAAAAAAGCAAATACATTTAAGGTAATTTAAAAACAAGACAAAATAAAAGAGGAGATAAACAGGTCGATCTTAAGCTGTTAGGCAGTGGTGTCCACAAAAAGTCTGAAGGGAGAGACTTACAAAGTTAAGCCAAAAATATAAACTTTTATTTAGTCAGTATTGAGCTGCAAGAAACGATCACCTTTTTATTCACTGTGGGCTCATTTTTCACATCAATTTAAAGTCCTGCATGTCTATGGAAACAGCACAGCCATGACTGGCAGTAGAGAGCACTCATAAAATAACTAAAACCAAAAATGAATAAAAACAGTAATAAAAAACTAAAGTTGAATTTCTTTGACCATTCATTTTTCAAAAAATGGAAAAAAACTTGGAATCACTATGTACAATATTTTTCCAAGAACCAACAAGTGTTTGAAAAACTGTTCCTTGACATTCAGTAGATATTTTACTACTGACATTTGTCTCCATACCAGTCTCCTGTCTGCTCTGTGTTTTCATAGCCTGCAGTTCATCCTAGTTTAGTCAAAAGGTCTACGAATTGTCGCATGACTGCCAGACACAGCTGAGTTAATACACCTCCTTCTCTTTTCACAGCCATAAAGCTGTGTGATGAGTACAGATTTTTTTTTTTTTTAACCGAATCTGGTTTTATTCCGTGTGACTTTTAATCCCTTAACGTCGATTGTCCCGAATTCGCAACATACCGCTGCAGCTGAGATAGTGTATGCATTTCCCCAGTGCTGGTTTGTGCATATTCAATACATACCTAGGAACCTTTTGGAGGCACTGGTTTCTCTTAGGACCAGTTGGAGTGGCACTTGTGGCATCAATAAAAAATGTTTGTACCATTAATGCCTGTTGCATCATACCTTTATATCTATTATACGTGCTTTAGACAAATTAACAATCTCCACTTAATTTAACATCAGCTTGAAAGCAAAAACACAAATAATTATTTTTTTATATAATTGTAAATAAATTCAGGCGTCAGAGGGCTATGTGAGACATGTTGAAGGAAGCAATTTTGATAAAATATCATGACTTGAAGTCGCCCAATAAAATGGCGCACAGATGAGTAGACCCTGAACTATTAGAAAGTTGAAAATCCAATGATTCTTCCTGCCCTTACAGTTCCTGGCTCTGATAAAGGGTGTCATTTTGGAGACTTTTTAAAGCCATTATGTGTTTCACTCATTTGGAGAGTAAAACAAAACATACAGTGTAATGTCATCTGCATAGCGGTGACTGAAGGCAACTTTAAAAATACTTAAAGTCTCTCTCCTGGCATTGATTAAACCCCTAAAAACCCATCTTTATAAATCCAAACCATATATTTAGAAATTTTTATCATGAAAATAACCCCTTAGCTAAGATTTAAGTACAGTGTTGCTTTTTTCTAGAATCTGCGGATCTGTGGAGTCTCTGGCTGGCATTCATACTTGTCTTAACCTGAAAATGATTCTGAAGAAGAATAATGATACAGAAAGCCAGACCATGCAAGTTGGCAGAATTGCCTCCTTAGGTTTGCCATGTACGAAACTCCGGAGGTCTGAATCTGTGTTTTTGAGATTGTCATCAGTAAACAGCAGTGTCAAGGAGAAAATTTCAGCAGTGGTGATGACTGCTGTTTTAACTCATGATGTGTCTTCTAGCACAGGAAAAAATAACATATGGATGTGTTTAATGAGGTAAAAAAAACAACTTGATTTTCAGTAGAGGAGGTGTTTAACATATACAAGGGAAACAGAACAGGACCCAGAACGGATCCTAGGGGCACACCACATGACATTTACCAGCAATAACTGAAAAAAATCCCATCAGAGAGGAATTATCAGGGAGATAGGAGGAGAAACTTATCAAGGCTAACCACAGACACCTGCGTACTACAAAACAATGCATATGGTTATGTAAGAGTGGGTTAGAGATGAGTTGGTGAAATACAAACCAGAATGAATCCAGTATTATATACACAAACTAGTGTTTCCCACACTTTTGTCTTGTGACCATTACAAAATCCTGTCTACCTGGGGCCATATTTTGAAAAACCTTGCTGGATGCTGTTTTGTAAAGGCAAGAAAGGTTAATTTGTCCAATATTTTACACCCCATTAATCACTCCTGACATTTATCATGGGACTCTCTGCAGATAGTTTGAACCATGTTTGAACAAAACTATACAACAGTATGAAACAAGATTAGAACTAGCTTCACATCAACAAGCTACAATGCTATTTTTGAGAGGAAGCAACTTATTTAAAGAGCAGTTGTTGTTGGTAACACTTTCTCCTTTATTTCGAGTGGAAATGCAAGATTTTTGCTTGTGATGGAATACTTTGATGAGGCTTCCACTGCTACCTCAAGATTTTCGTCCTTATCCACGCTTCTCATAATGTCTCCCCTCTGCTACTGTTCTTTACTAGTGTAAATGGTGACTAGGTGACCGTGAGGCGGTCAAGGAAACACTCCTAACACTGGGCAGCATCTTTCTGAATATCTGCCAGTGATTCAAAACCACTGGTGGTGGTTAAAACAACTGTTTGGGTGCGACTAGAAGATTTTCACACATGAGTAAATGCGTCTGGATTTCCTCAACCGCAGCATTAGTGTTACTCACGAGATTTTGCGGAGATACCTGATACGTCTTAGTGACGTCCAGCCAAAGTGGACTTCAGGTCTCTGAGGTGATTTATTAGAGGAAATCAGTTTCTGTACATTGAGAGCAGCTAGTGAGTCAGGGAAAGGAGAAACCAATGGTATGACGAAGGCAAGCATCACTTCCCTTCGTGTCTGTTTTCAATTAGCTTGTCCTCCCACACCCTGTCTGGGCCTCCTTCACTGACATCAGCTGGCACATGTGTCGGGGCGCACGTTTGGCCTGTTAGCAGAAGTGTTGTGTCACCTTAAAAACACGTGGTGATCCAGATTTCCTCCATCATGGCTGCTGCACTGGCATCATCCTAGATAAGAGTTGTGGAGAAGTAACAAGAAAGAAATCAGTAACAACATCCCTCAAGTTTGTTTCTCCTTATTTGCTGGTGTGGCTTGTGGTTGTTGTATTTTCCACATCAAATTTATGGTCTACATTTTTATTTTCCTTCCACTCCTTTCTGTACCGCAAACAAAAGAGAGACATGAGAGGGGTGAGGGTGAGAGAACGGACCGTATAGAACAAGAAATGAACAATTGTGTGAGATCATTTGGTTATTTCTGGCAGCGTTTAGACAAATTAAACTCAGGGTGTTCCCCGCGGTCTGCAGCCTTCGTCTCAGCTGCAAGCATGCACACTCATACGTCGGAGCTGCCGTCATTTACTGGAAACTGCGTAAAAACACATAGCATACCAGTGGAAACCAATCAGAGCCCACAACTTTTCCCAAACTTTCTGTAGCAATCAGTGATTAAAAAAAAGAGACCCAACTTTGATCTTGAGCTGAACTGTAGTTCCGCCTCGAACGTCGCAACAGTGAGAGTCATTTCCCAAAATTTTTTGTCATAACTGTGTCACCGTCTGGAGTATTTTATGACACCTACATGAGGGAAAAATATAAAGTTGGCACCGTTTGGGACAAATGGACAAGTCAATTCCAAAATTTGTGAATTCACTGGAATGATGAGAAACATTATGAAACACAATCCAGCAAAGGAATGTCATCGTGTACTCCAGTGGAATCAGACCAGCGAGGTAGCAGGATAATGACTAAGCTGTCACACATATATGTCAGAGGTCAGCGGCAGTAAAAATAAACTTTACAGTATAAAAGCCAATGTACATATTTTTAAAGTGTTTAATTATGATAAATTGCAAATAAGAGGGACACTATTACGTGTTAGCATTGTGACAGCTGCATAATACTGTAAACATTAGGAAAATCCTCAAGCAGTTCAAAGGTAAAGGCCATCCAAAGGAATTCCACCTTTTATCCACACGAAATTCTGAAAGAAAAGAAAGATTTATAGTTCTGTCAACAGCACAGGAGCTTTTTGACGTAATGATGCTGTTAACCTCGCGGCCACTCCTCTCTGTTGCCTGTTTAGATAAGGAGAGTGAGTTGGGGGCCAAATGAGGGAAACGTGTAGAAGACTTGATGCACAACTCAGCACAGGGACAAGATGGCTAATGAAATCCAGAGTCATGTGCACAAAAATCAAAAAAATCTGCTATTTCACAGCCAGAGAGCGTACGTTTCCTGCTGTTAGTCTTGTCATGATGAGTTGCCTTAGCAACTGGGCAACCCGGTGGAAAAAAATACAAGCAGTCATCCCATTAAATGACAACAAGTGTTGAGTCATGTCTGACTATATTTAGATACTCCACAAGGTCTTTATAAAGCTCGCACTTCCCAGTCTGCCCTCACTTCGTGTTTCCTCCAGCTACAACCGTTCATTTAGGGGGAATTACTACAGATGCTGTTTCTTTTCTCCTCATGCCAGTGTATGGATACGCAGCAGTCTAATAAAACCCAATCACTGAGTTATATCACATGGCTATGAGAGCAGACAAGGTAGTCAAAGGTGAAGAGAAAATCTGATAGGTGATATTGAAAATCAAAAACTTCCCTTTGCCATGTCTTTTATTTGAAAATTTTGGTGATAAATGTTAAATTCAGCTTGTTTTTGTGGGACGCGAGACATTGACAGTGACTATAAAATGAATGACTACAGTATGAAGTAATGATTACGTTTTAATTGCATATGTACAACACTTAAGGTATGCCAAACCCATCTGATAGATGATTTTATGGCACTGATTCAAGATAAGCAAAAACGATTCATGGTGTCTTTTTCTACATTATCTCAGCTGGGCTGTGCCAACCTGTGCACTGACAGTGGAAAAGGTCGGTCAAAGATGCCTCTGCGTCTCCATGGAGAGGTAACTCCTGCAAAACATTTGATATCTCAAAAGTCCCTTTGATTTCTGATCCACGATCTGTGGCTGACATCCAGAGCTGCTCAAGTCCACGCAGAGATTAAAAATGAATTAATTGATAAGATAAGTAAATGATCATGCAGGACTTTGGACACTCCATAGATTTATCTTCTTGGCGTGCACAGCTTTTATGGAAGCATACAAGAAAAAGCCTAATGAAGTGCAAACTGAGATTTAATGTGACAAAATCAAAATGCTCAAGAACTCGGATAATGTCTAACATGTTCACCATATAAGTAATTTGCTAATTCAACACAAGGCACAGCAGAGGCCAACAAATGTCACTGGTTTTGTTGGTATTTAGTCATGAACCAGTGATGGATGCTGTCAAATCCAGTCCCTAAAGCAACAAATATGTTATTGCCAGTTTTTAGTATTTCGATTTTTTACTCCAACTTTTGAAGGGAGATTCGGAGGGTTCGAATTTTCTATAACCACAGAAAATCTCACCTGGCTGAGCCTTTTCATTACATGGATCTGCTGTGCTAATCCCTGATGTGCGTTATTTTGATCAGACATGAGTCAGTTTTTTTTACTAACAATGACTGCTGTGGTAGGTTTCGATGCAATGTCCAAACACAGAACAGACCGCGCCCCAATTAATCCGATAATTCCTTTTGTACCCCAGAAACGCAATTATAAGAACATAACTGGATGCTTCCAACAACTATTCAGCTATTACCTCCTTGCAGTGTACATGCCAATAAGATGACCGTCTGCTACTGCATGTCTGATTACCTGGCTGAGCTGTAAACTGCCTGTTCTGCCTTTAGGTTCTGACTGAATGTTGTGCACATGATCTCACTCCTCAGGATAAGGGAATTTAATTCGACTCTAGAAAACAGGGTGTGTCCGAGCAACAGCCCTTTTTATATGAGAAATCAGTGCCAGTAATTGTGTTGTACAGTAGGGCAGTTGGGTTTCTGTGAGTGTATGAAGCACCAGTGACGTGAAAGCAGGTTGAGCAGTATTGGTCATCTCTAAATTTAGTGCAAGCTCTTTGAACATACTGCATAAATATGAAATGAGTTTGACTTGTTTTGGTTTTATATGTGAGCCTATAATTATGGTCAGATAATAGGGGCAGGTAGATGCTCTTAAAGCACATTAGGCTTAAGTTACAGTGCTGTGAAAAAGTATTTGCCCTCCCCCCTACAGCAATATTCTAGTTTTGCACAGTTGTCACACATAAATGTTTC
This sequence comes from Dascyllus trimaculatus, assembly GCA_024666655.1. Taxonomy (NCBI): domain Eukaryota; kingdom Metazoa; phylum Chordata; class Actinopteri; family Pomacentridae; genus Dascyllus; species Dascyllus trimaculatus. Next base: position 9,576,392 of record CM045451.1, on the reverse strand, counting down.
AGATCATCAGACTAATTTTAATGCAAGACAACCCAAGAAAACACAAAATGCAGTTTTGAAATCATTATTTTTTTTTTTTTGAAAGAAAAAATGCTATCCAGACCCCTTTGTTCCATGTGAAAAAGTAATTGCTATCAATAGCTATCAGTCTACCAAACTGGGTTCAGCTTCACCAGCTGCACTCACATATGGACCGGCTGGGACTAAACACCTCGCTCTGCAACTGGTTGTTGGACTTCCTGACTGGGAGACCACAGGCAGTACGGGTTGGCAGCAACACATCCAGCAACATCACACTAAACACGGGGGCACCCCAAGGATGTGTGCTGAGCCCCCTCCTCTTCACCCTGCTGACCCATGACTGCACACCATCGTACAGCTCCAACCTCTTCGTCAAGTTTGCGGATGACACGACTGTGGTGGGTCTCATCAGCAACGAGGATGAGACAAACTACAGGACCGAGGTGAGCCGCCTGGCCTCGTGGTGCACTCACAACAATCTCTGTCTGAACATTGAGAAGACCAAGGAGATTGTTGTGGACTTCAGGAGAACGCACACCCAGCATGCTCCTCTCACCATCAACGGTGCTGCTGTGGAGAGGGTAAGCAGCACCAAATTCCTGGGTGTGCACATCACAGAAGACCTCTCCTGGAGGAACAACACCGCATCACTGGCCGGGAAAGCTCACCAGCGCCTCTACTTCCTCCGCAAACTGCGAAGAGCAAGAGCCCCAGCCTCCATTATGTGCACCTTTTACAGGGGCACCATCGAAAGCATCCTGACCAGCTGCATCACTGTATGGTACGGCGCCTGCACTGCGTCCTGCCGCAGGACCCTCCACCGTATCGTGAGAGCAGCTGAGAAGATCGTTGGTGCCTCTCTCCCATCACTCCATGACAATTACACTTCCCGCCTCACCTGCAGAGCCCTCTGCATTGCGGGTGATCCTACCCACCCATCACACAGCTTCTTCAGCCTGCTGCCATCAGGGAGGAGACTGCGGAGCCTTCGGGCCAGGACCAGCAGGCTGAAGGACAGCTTCATCCACCAGGCTGTCAGGACATTGAACTCTCTCCCAGCCCTGCCCCCCCTCTCCCTTCTGCCCTCTGCACACACAAACTCCGGACTCTAAGACCCCCCTCATCACCACTGGACTTCAATAACTGTACTGTACACACACTTTACCGTCAATAAGCTAATTTAATTTGCACTATCTGCCACTCTCATTTGCACTAAGTGAAATATTTTGCACCAGAGTCTCTATTTTGCACCAGAGTCTCTCACAGTGTACTTATTTAATTGTATTTTATTATTATTATTTTATTTTATTTTATTTTTTTTAATGCTCTTTTGGCTTGTTCTGTTGAATTTTATATACGTAATGTCTTTTTTACCTGATGTTTACTGTCCACACCGAGGGTTTGACGAGTACAGCAATTTCAATGCTGTTTATGTCCTGTACATATTGCAGTATTGACAATAAAAAAGACTTTGACTTTTTGACTTTGATATGACTAATGCCAGGCTTGTTGAATCACTAAATAGAACCTGTCTGGCATTGTGAAGTAGCAAAAGAGTCTCAACACATGATGCCATGTTCTAAAGAGATTAAAGAACAGATAAGAAACAAAGTCACTGACATCTATCAATCTGGAAAGGGTTACAAAGAACCATTGCTAAGGTTTTGGGACTCCAGAGAACCAAAGTGAGAGACATAATCCACAAATGGATAAAACATGGAACAGTGGTGAGTCTTCCCAGGAGTGACCGGCCTACCAACATTTTTCCAAAAGCGCATTGATATCTAATCCAGGAGGTCACAAAAAAACCCAGACGAACATCAGAAGATCTGCAGACCTCATTGACCTCAGTTAAGGTCCGTCTACATGATTCCACAATAAGGAAGACACTGGGTGAAAGTGGCATCATGGGAAAGCTGCAAGTTGCAAACCACTACTGACCAAAAAGAACATAAAGGTTCATCTGGCATTTACAAAAATATCTGGATGAGCCCCAAGACTTGTGGGGTAACATCTGTGGACTGATGAGTCAAGGGTGGAACTTTTTTTTGGAAGACATGGATCCCATTACATTTGGTGTAAGGCTAATACTGCATTCCACAAAAAGAACACCATACCAACAGTGAAACATGTTGGCATGGTGTGGTGGTAGTGTGATGGTTTGGGGCTGCTCGTCTTCCACAGGACCTGGATGACTTGTCATAATTGATGGAGTCATGAATTCTGCTCTCTTTTGAAAAATCCTCACAAATGTGTTATGCAGCATGACAAAGCCTCAAAGCACACAAGCAACTCCAACTCTGAGTGGCTACAAAAAGAACTATATGAATGTTATGGAGTGGCCGAGTCAAAGTCCAGACTTGAATCCCATTGAGATGCTGTAGCAAGACCTTAAAAGAGCAGTTCATGCTCGGAAACCATCAGATGTGACCGAATTAAAACCATTCTGCAGAGAAGAGCGGGTCAAAATTCCAATGCCAAAAAAGTTTTTCACTAAATCTTCAATAAATCATTTCAAAACTGCATCTTGTGTTTTGTGGGTTATCTCTGTCTAATGTTAAATATAAATATTAGTTGGATGATCTGAAGTATTCAAGTGTGACAAATATGCAACAACAGAAGATTTCTGTAGGTGGCAAATACGTTTTCACAGCACTGTAAGTTAAATCTAATGTGCTTCAAGGTCATCTACCTTTTCTTATTATCTACCCATAATTAACGGCTCACCTATGAAACCAAATCAAGTCAAACTTGTTTCATATTCAGACCATATTCATGCAGTAGGTTCAGAGATGACCCATATCGCATCATCTGCTTTCACGTCACTTTAGACACATAAACAACACAGGAATGTAACTTTCTGTACAACACAATTATTAGAACTGATTTAAAGGTGATGCTCAGACACACCCTGTTTTAAAAGTCAAATTAAATGTTTCCCTCCTGAGAAGTGAAATCACATGAACAACAGAGAGTCAACGCCCAGAGACAGAACAGGGAGTTCACAGCATAGCCAGGTAAGTTTTGACATGCAGTGGCAGAAGTTCATGGTATTGACGTTCACTGCAAGGTAGTAATAGCTGCTGAGAACGTCCTGTTGTACCATCCTCCAAGGACCACCGGACGGCGGGGGGCGTGGCCGGTTTGACAGATTCTGACAGATCTGTCAAGCCGGCCACGTGATAAAAAGGACACGTCACCAAACGTCGGATGACGTTCTGATGAAGACAGCAGAAGCTGTCGAAACATGTAAACAAGGTAATACAGCTTTTCTTTACTAAGTTGTCGGATAAAAGAATTAACGCTGCTATGTCCTGTTGTACCATTCTTTTCTAGCACTGTACATCTCACAAAAGTGTGCAATGTTTGCTTAAAAACTGAGTGACCAGAAAAATAGGAACCATTGTAATGTAATGCAACAAAAATGCACAAAAGCATTCTTTTTAGATTGTTTGTTAAATTTGTTACGGAAGGTGGCTGAGAACCCAAGCGCAGACACAAGAGCAAGCTGAAGGATTTTCAAAGATGATTTCTTATAGTAAAGACTGAACTGAAAACAAACACGAGTGGGAAAAACTGAGGAATAAACAACAGGATCAAATCAAACTAAATATAGAAAAGGGCAAACTATTAAACCAAAGAAATATTATCACCAACAACCGAGGAGGGGAATCCAAAGCAAACAGATAATGTACACGAAAACTAACAAACGGGGACAGAGGAAACTGACTACAACTAAAGCCTACACTGAAACAGGAAACTGAACTGAGGGGGAAAACAGAATGGAGCAACCTGACTTAATACAAGAAATGAGCTACACTACAAAACCAAAGACCTAAACCAACAAACAAAACAGGACATCTCACAGCTGCCTACAATTGCAGCAATCAGGGAGTCCACAGGCAGGGCTGGGCTGATTGTGAGGGGGAGAGAGGGTGAGGGCAAGGGAGAAAGAGAAGGAAGAAAGAGAGGGAGAAAGAAAGGAAGGAAAAAGAGGGAAAACAGGCAGGGACTGAAACGGGAATCATGACAAAATTTGTCATTATACCCCCCTTTCACACTGAATCTCAACAAAAACAACAAAAAATACCAGAAATTAAAACACAAAAAATGTTATATTTAGCAAGGGTAACAGAAAAAATACATTTAAAAACAGGTTAAATACTGTAAAACTGTAATAACTGTAAAAAAAAAAAAGACAAATATCTGTAAAATAACTATATTTTTGGTACTTTTAACATGATAGAATGAAAATCACCTTTTAAAAATGGATAAAGTTAAATTATTTACCATTCTATAATTACCTAATATATATATAATTTTTGAATTAACTGTAAATTATTAATATTTTTGGCTGATTTGAGTATATTAAGAATAACATAATTTTACGGTCAATAAATTACCATACCAAAAAATACATACTTTTGATCTTGATGGTATTTACAGTGTTAGTCTGCTTCTTTTACTGTTGATATGTAAATTAATACTTTTCTCTTTACCTGTGATTTTTGCTACTTTTTTTCTGTAATGTAACAAACGGGGAAAATATGTAATATTACAATACGTCGCTAAAAAAAATACAGTTAAAAAATGCTGAAAGATGTTAATTTTGTACAGTGTACTTGTGATTACTAAAGTTGGAGGACTGTCTAAGGATAAGCAGGCATTGTTAAAGGATAGATGGATGGATGATAGATGGACAGATGGACGGATGGATGGATGAATAGATGAATGGATGATGGATGGATGGATGGATGGATGGATGGATGGATGGATGAATGATAGATGAATGGATGGATGATAGATGGATAGATGATAGATGAATGCATGGATGGATGGATGGATGGATGGAAGTCCAGACTTGAATCCCATTGAGATGCTGTGGCAAGACCTTAAAAGAGTAGTTCATCCTCAAAAGCCATGGATGGATGGATGGATGGATGGATGGTTGGATGAATGATGGATGAATGGATGGATAAATAAATAGCTGGATGAATAGCTGCAATAATTGCACATAGTGACTGAGAATGCCTCAACCTGATACGTAAAATGGGTGGAAAAATGGAATCATAAATACATTCCTTTGAGCTCATATGAATTGACAATAGTTTTTAATGCTTTTTTGTTTAGACAAAGCTCACTCACTTGTGTTTAACGTCAATTATGAATGTAGACACACACGCAAAACACACAAAAGTCACTTAAGAATGGGATCTTTGTACTTTAATAATGGTACCAGCAACTAGTGGCCAGGCTTTTTTGTATCAGAAGCTTCTGCTGTGCATTATTTATTTATTTATTACTTTTACTATTTGTCACAGTGCTGAAACGGAAAAACATGGCAGCAAGGTAAAGGATTTGTGGGGCTAATATAGCATTATCTGTCTGTCTGTTTGTTATCAACTTTATGTGAAAAGTTCCAAATGGATTTTGATGAAATGTTCAAGAAAGGTGGATAATGGGACAGTGAACAGATGATTAGATTTTGGTGGTGATCCGGATCACTGTCTGGATCCAGGAATTCTTTGCAGGATTCTTTAGCATGCGTAGATAGGGCAATGTGCATGCATATGTGCATGTAACTCCACAAAAAAATGACCAGGCTGCTTGGCAAAAAATACAGGATAAGTTCCCGGTAATCTCTACAACATATCAAAATTTGATCCGGATCCAGACAAAATTCCCGAGACTACGATCCAGAACAGGAATGGTCATCACTGTAAGGTAACAGATGAAGATCCAGACATGCAGCCAACACCAACATGTAGCTGAGACTCTGCTGAATCAGGAGTATGTCAACAGATCTGTTGTAGAATCAACAGCTATGGAGGTAGATCCCGAAGAAACCGCCCTTACTGAAAAAAGTGATTTTGGTGAATAACTATTGAACTAATAATGATATCAAATTGAATCCAGATGCTAAGGTTATTTTTTATTGATCAAGAAATCTAATAATGTAGATAAAACAATCCTGGGACTATTATTTCTGGGTGTAAATCCCAATATGGGGTTAAATAAGCTGCTTGGCAGAGGTCTGAGCTCTCCCAGTGCTTTTCTAGTTTTTTATTGAACTGATGTGCATTTGATATTTTTGATACAACCTTTGATCTGGTTTATTTGGAAATCTAGAGACTTTAAAAAAAAGTCACTATCAGTGAAATATGAGCTACAAAAGTCTCAGGTTGTGTTCCAGTGCACCATACTGGGAACCAGTCTTCCCCAGTTCAGCTGGTATGAGGAACTTTCCCATTTGCTGTTACCTCTCGTATACTAAAACACATCTGCAGCATCATTTCGCTCAGTCAAAACTCTAATATATTTGTGATTACATTTTGTGTGGGCAGTACTCCAGTTTGAGATATCTAAAACATGATTTTGAGTCAACTCAAATTGATTAATTAATTAAAGACATCTTTATCACAAATAAACAGTAGATATCTAAACCTGGAGTTATTCAATGGGAGATATCTGCAGCTGAGTTGTAGATGTCTGTAATTAGAAACCCCACACACATGAATGGGAAAAGTGACGTCATTCATCCTGAGGAAAATATGATATTGATATCTGAAGTGACAATTGTGAATAGAAATAATGCCACTGTGACAAGGCGGGATTGAATTACACACATTTGAAATACATATCTAGTCCTGGTATGCAGTACAGGAAAGCAGTCTCTCCTAGTTCAGGTATCCAGTGTCTGGTTCTGTCCACAATCAGGCATGAGAGGGGATTTCTTGCAAATGTACCTGTGTGAAAGCGTGTGATTGAGTGCACTTTTGTGTTCGTGTGGCAGAGAGATTTGTCTCACTATCCTGAAGCAAACCAGGTGGAGCCCGCCGCTCCTTTTCTGAAGGGGAGGCAAAGTGTACACTCATTAAAAGACGTTATTGTGACTTTTTTTTGGGTCAAAAATCTCCAGAGGTTGAAGGTCGGGACAACAGGACAAGCAGAGTCAGTTACATAAGACTTAATGGCTTCTGCTGTACAGTCTTGAGGGGACCACAAAGGCAGACTCTGACATCAGAGGGTTGAGGGCGAGGCTTTCAGCTTTGAGGGTTGTTTGCCGGACAATAAATATGACTACAGTCATTTTTTGTCGTCGACATGTGTTTTGCAATTGAAGTACTTCCCTATCCTCGCGTATGATTCAGTTTTGTTTTTGGCGATGTTGTCCTTGGTTTTAGCAACCATGTTTTCTTTAAATCACCACCCTGATGTGACACACTTTGAATGGAATAACAAAGTTCAATGCAAAATCAAGTTACATGCTGTGTATTCTGATGTGGTTTGGATGACTTCTTCTTCTTGTTGTGGCTTCTGAGGAGACTTGCAGTGATCTGCTGCCTCCCTGTGGACACCAGGCCATACTGTCCCAGCTTCCTGAACCAGTGGGACAAAGCAATTTTTAACTTCTTTGTAATTGGATTTTAGTTATTAGTACACTTCAAACTAAAAAAAAAATTAAAAAATAACAAAATGTACTCAGTCAGCAGGATGTGTCCAGTAATTTAAGAAGTGAACTTTTCTTTTAATTAACATATTCCCACAATAAAAAGGGAAATTTTCTATTATTTCATGGTGCATCTAAAGTAAAAAAATAGAGTATGTTTTGATATTTAGTGGGATATCTACAGTATAAAATTAGACAAGATGTTAAATAAATCCACAAAACAATGCAACTAACTAAATATTGTACCTACAGCAATAAAAATGTATTTTTTTTTCTGTTAATGATGTACCTACAGTGATAATTACTCTAAAAAATGTTTTGACAGTTTTTTTTAAATGTAAAAATTTCAGTTGATGTATTTTGTTGTCACATCTTTGTTTATGCTTGTAATTTTATATTTATTTATATGTATTTAAAATATAATATAATATAATAGAGTTTTAATTATTATTATTTGAATTTTTTTCTGTAATAATGGCAATAAGATTTGAAGAGGTGAAAATTTGTTTAAAAAATCTGTAATAAAAACTGAATTAGCTGTTAAATATATTCATGTAACTGCTATTGTTATTATTATACGTCTCACAGTGCAAAATATATACGTTTCCGCATTTTTAGAACATCTGTCTGGAGTCCATCTCTGAGCACTTTTCAGTCAGCTCTTTTCCAGTCACTGAAAGTACAGGCCAGAATGTTACAGTCAGTTTTAACTTATCCCCCCTTTTAATTACAGCTCTGCCTTCTGTTCTGACTGATACTGCTAATAAAGTCCGTCCATGGTACCTCCACACTCACTCCTGCCAAAATGTTCTTCAGCTTCCTCCCTGCCTGCAGCCAAAGGCGCCCTAATGATCCTTCATGTGCTCTCTGCTGCACTTCTTTTTGCCTTTGATAAGACCTCATCATCATTAACAACATGCACTGTTCTGAGCAACGCTTGATGTTACGGAAAACATCCAGTACCAGACAAAAGCTGCCTCACATGTCATATTTTACACTAAAATAAGACTTGTTTAAGGCTTTTAATAATTTAGCAACATTCTAGCACAATGTGAAAACAATCTACTACAAGTAAAAGCTGAACTTTATTAGAGCTGCACCTGTATCAACATAAGTATTCACTTTTCAGATTGGTCACTACTTACCACTGAATTATCATTTCTGACACTTTAACATGGATGTGGCTTTTCAACGAGGCATCCTCTCCTGTTGCTTTTTGACATGGAGCTGCTTTTACCTACATATTATTCACTGCAGGTAGTGGAGTCTGCAATTTTCATTCAGAGTTTGCAAATTCTTTTATATGTAAAATCAAAACACGCACATGAGCAGGTAACTGGAGCTGCTCTGTGCATGTACTGGGGTGAAAAGTTCAATATCTCTATCTGAAATGTGGTGGAGTAGGAAGTATAAAGTTGAGAATAAAGTAAAGTAGAAGCAACTAAAATATGTTTTTACTATAACTGACTACATTTCGATGTTTCTGCTCCTGTGGTTCTTGCCTACAGAACAATGCTGAATGGGTGCTACTGATAAAGATGTGCATCCTGTCCTCTAGTGGTGGAAGGAGTCACACACAGGCTTTCTAAAAACTATGACGTAACGCTCTGTAGAAGACCACAGGCTTGAAGAGAGGCCTTTATTGCTCTTTTTTTCCCCAGCTTTCACCTCCCTTCGTCTTCGCTTCCATCTGTTTCTTCAGCGTAGCCTCTTTGCTGCGGTACTAACGACCAATACAGAGCCCTGAAACAGCCGAAGAAAAAGTGTGAGATTTAACACCATTTGCTAAATGTGCAAAAAGGCATCTTGTATTCTTTTGACAGGTGTATATTTCTTGACTGCTAACGTCTTGTATTGTCCAAATAATAGCTCCTTTTTTTCTTTTTTTACCCCAGGGAGAGGAACAACAGCAGCAGTGAGGCGGTTAAACAGGCGACGAGAAGCAATGGCAACCGGAGGAGGAGGACGGAGTCGGGAGGGCCACCAGGCGAAGGGACTAACTGCCCTCCTGGGAGCAGAGAGAGGTCAAATATCTCCTGCAGCTCTGTGTGGCCTTCCACAACCTGGGGGGTCACTTATAGAGGGAAACGGAGAGTAATGAATATGGAGGAGAAGCTGAACTTGCATAGAGGAAAATATGATTTGCTGAAGTTGAGTGCAAACGTGTTAAAGACTGTGGTTTGTCTTTTTTATATAAAAATTTTTTTGGTCACATTTATTCTTTCATTTGTTACTCTTAATTCAGCAGATGCAGTTATAATGCTCTAATTAATGCAGAAAAGATAATATAGTAGAAAAGAACAAGACAATTAAAAGAAAACAACTATGCCATTACTCTGTAAGGGTTCTAGCGCAAGACTAGAAGACGTAAGCGCACACACTGATCAGAAACAACATTATGACCACTGACAGGTGAAGTGAATAACATTGATCATATTGGTACTATGTGGTGTTCTGATGGAAAACCTTGGATTTTAACATCCATGTTGATGAGACTTGGACACCCAAATAAACATTGTCCCACAACAAGCACACTCCCTCATGCTAATGGAAATCCCGAATGTAACTGACCTACCCCTGTAGGAAAATGCACCCCACCACATGGAAAATCCACCAAACAATCAGGAACATGTTAAAGAACATTACAATGGCCCAACATGTTGATTTGACCTCCAAACTTCTAACACCCCATTCTGATCAAGCATCAACAGGATGCAATGGAACAAGTTGGATTGACAGAGGCCCCACTGCACAAGCCAGAGTACCCAAAGGATCCAGTGCCAACATCCAGGTTCCAGACCCCATAGGACACCCTGAGAGGTCCTCTTGTCCATGCCTAATGGTTCAGAGCATTTTTGAGCACATAAGAGGGACCAACACAATATTAGGCAGGTGGTCATAATGTTATGCCTAATTGTTGTAAATATATGTTCTTACACATGCAAAGCTGTATGAATATGCATAAATATACACACAGTATACAGCAGGAGTGAGTGTGCAAATACCACTAAACTGTCAAATGATTCCAAATTGTGTCATCTTAAAGCAATTGCATTATTTCTAAGTTGAACAGCAGATTATTTCGCTGTTATGAACAATTCTAAACAAATACTTTAGAAAGACAATTTTGTGAATACAGGCCCCAAAATAAAAACTGAATGCAACAAAAAAGTGAATTCACCTGTGATCACTGAAACAAAACTGGGTACCCCTTTGTTTTCTATTTAGTTGAATTGCATTAACATGGTTATAAAATGAGCAGTGAACACCAGAACGTTCTCTCTTTTGGACCTATGGGCTGTGTCCATCTGCATGTCTGCATCATGGCTCCATGTGGAGAGGAATTGTCAGAGGAAATGAAAAATCTAATTGTGAAACTTCAGAACGATGGAAAAGGATGCTGAAAGATCAACTAAAAATCAGTCTAAACACAGCTGCAGCACTAATCAGGAGGTTTAGGTATGGGGCATAGTATCACCAATCAGAGCCACAGTGACTGTCCTCCTAAAATTAGCCACTAATTCACAATCCATCTCTGAATAACAGGCAGGCAAGTGCTTCAAACTTGGCACAGGGATTATCAGTGGAAATCAGAGTTTTTGTGACAGCTCAGATAGTGTGAAGTATGTCAACCTCTATGGATCTATGTATGACGTTTAAGTAAAAAAAAAAAAACACACACACTCGATTGATCTTTGGCACAAAACTACAAAATGAAACTTAACTATGGGACATGAAAAGAAGCCTGGTTCATACTGGGAGCATATTCTTTGGAGATGAGACCAAGATAAATTTGTTGGGCTCAGATGAAGTCCGCCATGTTTGGTGTGAACCTGACCAGGACTACCACAGTGAACGCATGGTCCTGACAGTGAAGCACAGAGATGGAAGTGTGATTATATGGGGCTGGATGAGTGCAAAAGGTGTTAGCAGAAGATACGATACAAAGCACACTGTCAGGAGTTTAGAAAGAAGGACAAGTCAAAAATTGCGACCTGCATCCATTATCCATTATCTATACACCGCTTATTCCTCACTAGGGTCGCGGGGGGGGCTGGAGCCTATCCCAGCCGACTCGGGTGAAGGCAGGGGACACCCTGAACAGGTCGCCAGCCTATCACAGGGCTACATATAGAGACAAACAAGCACGCTCTCATTCACACCTACGGACAATTTAGAATAATCAATTAACCTCAGCATGTTTTTGGACTGTGGGAGGAAGCCGGAGTACCCGGTGAGAACCCACGCATGCACAGGGAGAACATGCAAACTCCACACAGAAAGATTCCGGGCGTCCTAACCGGGACGCGAACCAGGGATCTTCTAGCTGTGAGGCAACGCTGCTAACCACCGCGCCACCGTGCAGCCCTTGCGACCTGCAAAGAGAAGAATTTTAATTTTACAGAAAAGCAAATACGTTACTGTTCAACTAAGAAAATACACAATTACTTTGTATACTATAATATCTGATGCCCCATTTGTGTAGTTTGATTCTGTAAAGACAGTAATTCATGAATTTTATAGGCATTCTTAATATTTATTCTTGCCATTTGTCTCTGCGTCCCTTCTGCCACCTCCACAGTGTGTTCCCTAAGAAAACACATTCTATTTCACTACCTCTTTAAACGCTTGTAGAAACCACTGGCTACCTAATGAATACTGAATCTGTATCTTCTAAGCATGTCGTTTCCCTAAATGTAAAGTAGCTGCTTCACTACAAATGACCTCCCATTGATCAACATCAATTACAATTTTCAGTGCTTCTTTCAAAAATGTCGTCCCTTGTTACCTGATATATAGTAGTACAGTCTGGCAATGGAGTTTTGGCCGGAGTAAATCTCACACTGGTAAGTGCCCTGATGGTGAGGGTGGGTTGAAGGGATGGAATAAAGCCTGTCCACCCCCACAGTCACTTCTTTAAACTGATCCAATTGCTGAGTTTTCACCTGAGGGAATAAATACACACAAAGTTTTCATACATTGTAAACAGAAATCATTAATGCTAATCTGCACAAATCTGAAAGACTTGAAAGTGGCGTTTCTAAAGATTTCCTTTCAATAAATGACCGTTCAGTCAATATCTATTGCCAAATGAGGTAACACAGTGGACATTGACAGTATGACCCACTGATGAAATTACATGAAAGTGCAGTAATGTCATGAACTAAGTGTCTGTGGCAACAATCCTGTAAAAAAAATCTCAAGCTGTTCACAGTTAGTGACCCTTGTTCCATCACCCAGCTTTTTTTCTGCATATAAACATTATGTCTAAACAGTCATTGGAGGTCACAACTACAAAACAGGATTTAGGGGTTAGGGAGATAACTTTAGGCTCACAACTCTGGATTCTCAGCAGCTTTGTTGCTTTTTGCCTGTATTATATTTTTAAACTTGTCACATTGGTTTTGGATCATACATTTTTGTTCTTGTAAGAATAATGTGCCTGTAAGTCTGTCCATGTTTCCAAATGGTCATCTGGTGCTCACAGTACCAGCTTTGCGTGACCACTCAGCACAACTTTGGTTGGCTACTGAAGCCAGATAACACATGTTCAACTTGATTTGTAGTCCAGGCTTTCGGCTTTGCTCTCTGGGAAGTGAGGTTCAAAAACACACCTGCAGTTACAGCTTACTGCCACAGGTGTCGCCAAAGAGAAGGAAATGGAGATCTTTAGGATTGCCCCTTAAAAGGTCCCATGGAGGGAAAATGCGCTTATTCTCTTTCTTGTCACGAGAAGTCACAGCAACAGAATGTTCATTTGGATACAAATGTGCAACATTTGTTAAGGATCTTCGAACTTAAAAACCTATATCAGACGTATTTATTTGGAATCAACAAAGGTAAACTGATGTGTCTGCGACCATGTGACGACTCCCATCATCCTATCAAATCTTCAAAAGTTCACATGGACCTCTCTGTGGATGTCAGCATGCAGCCGAAAATTTGTATCCACAGCGACTACGCTACAAGGGCAATCGTGCACATGCTTGACAGTAATGTGTAGATACCTAGATACAATTGCACATGTAGTCCTCCAAGTCAGCTTGACTTGATGAGAAAAGTAGTATAATAACAACAACTATGTGTTTCCAGTGTCTGCAGCTGTTCATGTGTGCATATGCAAAGGAGCAGAATCAAGGTAATGTCTCTTTTCCAGTTTGTTGGAGTCTGCTTGGAGGTCTCAATCACGTACGCGCACAGCAAGGCACATCTACGTATTGTGCAAATGTATACTGCTGTCAAGCATTTGCACTATGCCTGATGCAAATTTACTGAGTGGATGCTTGTGCAGTTTTGTACCAACTGCGCGGTCACATGCCTTTTATATCATACACAGAAATACATAAAAGGCTGTGACTTTGCACTTTTTCCAAATAGAGCGGATTGGGCTGTAGGACTGTGCCAGTGTAATTATTCCCAAAGCGTAGCACAAGACATCTAGAGAATTTAGAACGTCCCACTATATTTAGCTACCATAGATGGAAAGCATGTACAAATCAAAGCACCTCTAAAGTCCTGCAGTGACTACTCCAATTAAAACCCCGTTAATGATGTGACGATGACAGAGAATCTCCATGTTCAGCCTCTCTAAAAAACCAACATTAGTTTGAAGCAGCGTCTGGGTGCGTGTGGAGTCGGCGTTCTTGCAGATGAGCATGGCCACAATTTAGGATTGCATATAAACATTCACAGAGAGGTAAGCAAAGAAACGACGAAATTTACATCATTTAGATTTTTGGAGAAATGCGGATGCAAAAAGCATGAATTGTCTTTTTATAAATTTACAGAAGTGTATCTACATAAAGAGGCCACCCATGATTTAGAAAGTTAATCACTAATCATTGTGACAGCATCACCCTTGCTCATAATGGGCAATTCTTTTTCTTTCTTTTTTTTTGACTGTAGGATAGAGTCAGACTAGCTGTTTCCACCTGCTTCCCCTTTAAATGCTAAGCTAAGCTAACTGGCTCCGGCCTCATGTTAAGCCTACAGGCGTGAGGCTGATACCAATCATCTCATCTAACTCTCTGCAAGACAGGCAGGGGCCTATGTGAATTCCACAAAATGTCGAACTATTGGTTGAAAGGCACGGCAGTGACCCTGAATGATTCGCCATATGCTGAGCCTACCTCCTCTGCGAACCTCCAGATCACTTCAATATCATTTGGCAAGCCAAATGGCACATCACACCACATTCGGCTCCTGCTGTTCTCCATTACGTTAATTTCTTCAACTGAAATAAACATATAGCCACCCACATGCATGCAGGCAAACACACACAGACACATACACACACACACAGACACACACACACTGATAACATTCACAGGGGGCAGCTCTTGCAGTCTGAGCCCTCCTTAATGATAATACTTAAGCCCAGTCTCTGAGGAGTGGAGTAAAAGTGATGATATGCTAAACAGTGGCTGTGCTGTACAGGGTTGATAGGAATACCATCGTGTGTGGGAGTCAACTGTCACCTTGCATAAAGAAGCCACGGACTTAAAGAGTACCTTGGGGGCTCTGTGCAAAAGATATAATGTGTGGAAATAAAACCTTTCCTCTGTCTCTTTTTCAAATCCTGACTTTATGCTAAGAGCATTTCAAGGATCAAAAGTGGAGCATTTCAAGGATCAGGAGTGGATGCTTATGAAAGTGGAAATTTAGTTATTTAAGGATATGTCAAGGCCGGATTAGTACATCTCGTTTTCTTTTTGATGCTTGAAAACTGTGATGTAACAGGATCCCTAATCCAGTGTGTTATCATATAATTATTAATACTCACCTGGACAGTCGAGAGGGAATTCACATGAATCGTATGTGCAGGTGATACAGTTGTAAACTGCACCTTCACTCTGAAAACCTGGCAGGTACATGAAACTAAAACTGATACACGTTGTACGTTTTATTTTTTTGAAAGCAGTAATATGTCAACAGCAGGCTCAAATACTGTAAAATAATGGAAATTAACCAACTCATAAAAACACACTAATTTTCTATAGTTAAAACATGTTAATGTATTTGTTTGTCTTTTTAATGTTTAATGAAGGATATTTACATGTGTAAAAACATCGGAAACACCTATATTGTATATTTGTAATTCAAAGATAATGACCTAGATAGATATAATGATGAATTATATATATATATATACACATATGATAAAGACTGCATCTTATAGATATCATACACACGACAATACATTTATTGAACAATTTTGTTGTTCAAAATATTACTCATTTAACAAGCAAATCCAAGTATATCTAACTTTAGAAATATATTTACAGTAATAGAATTTAATTAAAATTTAACAGTTTCATTTAACAAATAAAAATAAAATAAATAAATAAATTATTAATTAATTAAAAAATTATGATGCCTTCAAGAATGTATTTTAACCATCCTTTTATGTAAAAAATATTTTTAAAAATTAGAAATTTTACTTTTGCTCACAGTTACAGGAATTTGGTGTTCTTTTATATTGCATTTGATTTTACATTCATTTTGGTAATTTTACTTACTATTTTTTGTATCTCAGAAACGCAGAAAAAAATATAGGAATAAATCTCAGAAAATTACATATTATTTTTTCCATTGATTATAGCAATTTTTTTCTAATAACATTAATTATGATATTGAAGAGACAAATAAAAGCACTAACCGCATGGAGGAAAACATCCAGTCACTGTGAAAAGAATGAAACTTACATTACTAAATTTTACTTCACTCATATAACCTGATTTAATACCAGCATCAACACATAAGAGTCAGTTCAACCTGACAGCTTCCTTTATTCTCCACAGGATTTGAAAGGCTGTAATAACGTAACTAGCTTATTATAGAGAGAGGAGGCTACAGAGATCAGAGGGAGCTGTAATGACCTAATATAGGCCTCACTATAGATGAAAAGATGAAGGAAGGGGGAAGAGACCACGTCTCACCTCTAGGCAGTTTGGAGGCAGCGGCGATGAAATTGTCTGCTGCCGTCTGCAGCCTTTCCTCGTACACGGTGTCTGATAGATAGAAAGGAGGAGGGAGGCGAGGAAGACAGAAATATTTGGCTCAACACATCCTGGTGAATTGTGTGCTTTAGGGCATCATTTTTAAAAACCTCTCATTCCTGTTTCTGACCTTACTTAGCAATGCTCCACAGGCTCATTTACTGGTGCAGTTAAATGTCTACTTGAGCAAGTGTTTAGTTACCGTCATTCAGGTTGTTGTCAAACTCCTCCACCAAAGGCATGATCTCTGCATCCAGAATCTCCTTCAGCTCGGTGTCATACCCTTTACCTGACGGAGAGATGCAAATCACACAAGACAACTTTCTCACTGTTGACACTTTTGCATGTAGAGCTCCTTCTACAGTGGAAAAAATAACAATAACAAAGAACATTTTCCTCACCCACTCTACCAGCTTCAATCACCGTCTCATTGTTGTTGAATATGCGGTCCAGCTTCTCGAAGCAGGAGTCCACATTTCTAACATTGTATTCAGTCAAAATGTGACCCCAGCACAGGCGAAGGCTGTCTTCCACATCAACAAAGCACTGATAGCAGCTCAGAGAGGGGCAGAGCAGCAAGCTAGCGCACACAAGCCTCAAAACAGATGTGCACATTATTCAGCAGGAGCTTTAAAACTCTGCAAATGCTTCCCTACAAAACTGTTTTTATTCAAATCCTGGTCCCATGGCGACTACAAATGAGGAAATTCCAAGGTTTCATTTTGCAAAAAATACCAGCATTGAATATGAATTTTTATGTGCATGTGTCACAGGAGATGAAAAAGATTTTGAAAGTACCCCGCTCATGTTTTCTCAACCTGCTCGGGTTTGAGAGGAGAGCATCACGGACTCCCCTCTGTAGTTCCCTCCATTCTATTGTCTCTAGTCCCCATTTCCTGCTGCCTCAATGCACCAGTTTTACTGCAGAGCACAGAGATGGAGCGAGCCAAGGAGGGAGGCGGCGGCGGTAAGGGGGGGGGAGAAGGGGCAGATGAAGAGGGAGTTAAATGCTTATGTACGTGGAGGGATGAAATGGGAAGGGTGCCGGTGAGAAAAAACCCAGGAGAAATATAAAATACACAATGAATGAAAGTAGTGGTGTGTGTGTGTGTGTGGGGGGGGGGAGGAAGACGAGGAGACGTGGGGAATGAAACAGAAAAATAAGGGGGGACAAAATCAATAGAAATAGCGAGAAGAGAGGCAGAGAAAGTGCAGGGTTTGCGCCGATGAAGTTTAGAAAATCTGAAAAAGTAGCAGAGAAAGGAAAGAAGCCGAGGCCAGGAGAGACAAAGAGGAGGGAGGAGGTGTGAGAGAGGACACACAAGTGACAGACGGGAGGCAGAGAACGAGGAAGAGGGAGCGGGACTACAAATCAAGTCGACTGCCTCATCACATCCTGTATCCCCCACTCGTCTCCCATCCCTCCCCCCCCCCCAACCCCCCTCCTCTCCCATCCCCTCCCCTCCTTCTCCCCGGTCCCTCACTCCTGGTGTATCTCCATGGCAACCAGACAGGGTGCCTAATACATGAACTTAATATATTTCCAGTGGCAGGGTGAGCTGGGTACTAATGCATTCATCTGTCTCCACACAGACAGGCCAATCAATATTAGGCAAGAGTGTGCTCCAGGACTGCCAAAGTCAGATCGCTAGTCAGATGGTTGGAAATCCCAAATAAGCGTGTGTATGTGTGTGTATGTGTGTGCGCATTTAAGGGCATTTAATTGTGTCTGGTTGTGTACTGCGTGCATTCACACTTGGATAAAAAGATTTCCTGCACATACAGAGCATTTCCCAGCTTATTCGCAGCTTAATAAAACACCTATTTGTAACAAAAGGCATTATTTTTATGACAGATGACACTTTATTTCTCAGTTTCTGCAACACACTGCGAATTCAACTGCTACTTTTTTTTAGGTTGTCGCACCCACAGAACAAATTAGAACAGAATTCTTTTTATTGTCATTGCAAATTTTGCAGCAAAAATGAATCAATGGTCTCTTAGTGCATTATAAATTAATACAAAGTGCATAAGTAGGTAGTGGGAAATGCAAGTGTTTGACAGCTCTCTGGGGTAGAAGCTGTTTTTCAGTCTTATTTGACGGACCTGAGACATATATTCACACACGCTACTTTTTTGTCATACTTTATTAACATACAAGAGTTTAAAACAACTTTTTCAGTACAACATAACAAAACCACCCGGTTTCAAAACAACGCCACAGACTTTTGAAGGTGACTTATGTGTCGGGGTCACAACCCTCGGCTGTCTTCCTACTGGCCCCCACTGGGAGCTTTAACACAAAGCCAGCCAATAGGGTTGGCTCCCTGAGAGTGTCTGTGCTGCAGCAGAAGTCCTCTTCTCGTCATGACGGCGAAATAGTCTGAGGAGCCACTGAGATGAGAGAAACTGTGACTTTTCTTGCATTGATAGTACTAAAAGAAACATTAAAACGGATGCGGGGAAGAAAAAAAGTTTGTATTTTTCCACAAAATGCTCCCCTCTTTCATAGAACGTTGAAACTGAATGCAGCCCTGTTCCCGAGGACCTCACCTGTGACCTGCTTTGACCTCACAGGTTAAGGGTCTCAGGGACAGAGGGGCATACTGTGAAATTAAAAATACACTGGGAGGCTTCCAAAACAGAGCCATTTTAACGCACACTGAAAAACCAGAGAAGAAACACAATAAAAAAAAGGAAAGAACCACAGAGTCGCAGCACCGAGACAAAGACATGACCTCATCTGACATTTGGATTCTGCGGCACCGACCGGTCCCCTGGTTTTTGCTGCGGATCACAGGCAAAGCCGATCGGTCCGATTGAAGCGCAATCGCCACATAATCGCGACACGTTTGCCCGCATTTTGACGGTCTTTAGCTTTTGCAGTGCAGCAATCAGACGCAAAGTAACATTTTTCACAGCAGGGGCAAATAATCGCAGCGATGCGGCCGCTGAGCTCGTCATTGGAAGAGACACAGTTCATTAGGGAGAGACAATTAATTCTAAACTGTTGATAAACATCCTGGGCATTTTGAACGTGATTTATTGAGCTAGCATTGGGAAATTATAGTGTCTGATTCATATAAGAAACATTACTGGCTTGAACACATGTCAGAACGGGTTAATTCAGACAGAAAACTTCTCATTTATGTGACATACATGACAGAATATTTGCCTAAAACGTAACATATGGCAAAGAGAGAGACTTTTATCTTTAGTTCTTGATAACTACGAAGGTGTGACCGTTTGATTCTCAGCAGCTTCCTAAGAAGAAACTGTAGATACAGTCAAGGTGGGACTATTTCATTTGCTGGCATTTTACGTATTTGACAGTATCTCTATGCAGCACTTATTACTATTTTCATGTTATGCTTTGTTTTGTCAGCCCAAGAGTGAGACAGCATCTGTCCTCTGACTTACCAGTTAAGAAGAAGCTATTTTTCGAAGGTTACGGAAAAGGAGGAGCACAGGACAAGAAGGGCTTCAGTCCACCTGCGAATGAAGTAACATAAGAGTGTTTTGTACTCATATATAAATATAGTATTAAGAACCTTCTGGTGTTAAAAAAGAGAATTCATTAGAAGGCAATGCCACCCACTGGCAGACAGACAGAATGACACACACTGACTGGGGAAGACTGAATATGTCCATAGGTTGTGGAAAAAGGGGGAAATCTGCCTCATTTATCGGGGAAGCATGTCCATTTCCATTCTTTAATCAACACCTAGGCGTGCATGGAAATGAAGGTGTAATGTGTCTGCGTCACGCGCCGCATCAAATTGAACTGCGTTAATTCACATTATGCATTACCTACAGGTTGACTTCATGAGCCACAGGCCTCGAGATTTCTGAATACAGAGGTGTAATTTTAAGCCTGTCGTGGTTAATGTCGCATGTGACAGATGTGGCAGCTGGAGCAGACCGGGGGGGTGGGGGGGGTGAATAAGGAGACATTTGTCATAACTGAAATGAATAATGGATTTGTCTGCAGTATAGGCAGCATTTAAGGTGTTTTAAATACTGTCAGAAATTAACTGAGCCAAATCACACGCAGGCATTTTCTGTTGATCGCAATCAGTTCGGTTACAACGCAAAAGCATATTGTATCATTGCCAGTCATAACAGTTAAATTCCTTGACAGCTGCTGGTTTTAAAAAGGTAATTATAACGAGAAAAATGCACAAAGAAGTTGCTTAAGGATACACTACAACAAATCTGAAACGGAGACATGACCTCGACAACATGCAGCCTTGATACTAATTGAAAGGATTTTCGGCTTATGCAAACACACAGAAAGGCACATAAATACTGCAAATATATATATATCTATATACAAGAGCGCTCATATGTATGCACATACAGCGTGACATTACAGGTTGAACTGCTGCGAAAGGATGCGATGAATTAGTAGTGAGAAAAGTTTCAGATTTAAAAAAATGCATGCATTGAAAAATAAACACATTCCTCGATCTACATTCACCTTGTTAGTGAAAATATACATTTAAAAAAAAGAAAAAGACAATCACCTTCCGCTCTTCTTTTCTTTCCCCTCTCGTAGCCAGAGCGATTCTCCCAGCTCGCTCTCTCTCTCTCTCTGATGGTCTCTGCCGGGGCCAGACAGGGAGCCCAGCGGCAGGTAGGTTACAGACAATAGTATTGATTCCATTATTCTGCTCTCTACCTACCTGCCCGACGAACATCTATCCAGCGCTCCACCTTTTTGTCTCCGCAGGGCTGCTGTCACGGACGCACGGGGGGCTGCAAACAGGAGGGAAAAAAATAAAGAAGGGAGAGAGAGAGAGAGAGAGAGAGAGAGAGAGAAAAGCTTGCTTACTTGTGCGTTCACATGCTCGCGTACACACCAAACCTCCTGGCGCACATGCTATCCAGCACTACGAGACGACACACACACACACACACACATTCACCCTCCACGCTGCACTCTCTTTTTGCTTTTTCATTGTACCTCAAAGTCCCCCCTCTCTCCTTCCTTCCTCCCCTCTTTTACACTCTCCAGTCGTCATCCTTCCATCTCCTTCTTTTTCCTCACACGTTTTTTTTCCAAAGCCTCACGTCTCTGCTCGCCCGGTAACCCCCCCCCCCACCCTCCTCTTTACCTCAACACACACACACACACACACACACACACACAAACACACACTCCAGTCTGTGAGCTATGTGGATGTGTGTGAAAGTGTGAGAGCTGGAAAGAGAGAGTGAATAAGAGTGCAGTGAGTGCATGTGTGTGCGTTTGTATGTGTGTGAAAGAGAAGAAGTGTGTGTGTGAGAGGGGAGTTGGGGGGGTGAGGAAGAGAGAGAGAGAGAGAGAGAGAGAGAGAGACTAGCAGAAAGTGAGGATGGAGGGGGAGGGTCAGAATCTCTAATAGGACAAGAATAGAGAGAAAATATGAAGCCCAGGAGTCTCATGAACCTGAGAGCCTGACATTACTGCCTCCTCCTATGTGTACAAGCAATCATACCATCATCAAATTGATTACACGATTTATGGTGTTGCTCCAACACCACTGTAAATTGCAGCTGGAGTGACATCAAACGCGCTAAATAAACCCATCGTGGAGAGCTCTGCCAATTATGAAATGTGTCTCGATTATACAGCTTGACATCAGAGGTGAACAATGTGCAGTTAGTCCGCTCGGCACGACCCGAATCCGAATGGAAACGCGTCGAAAAACACCCACCGCCCTTTGTGTTGCATGCACAAACAAAGAAATTGCAACAGTTCCTTTTTTTTTTTGTTGCATATTTAATGTGCAATATTTTTTAATACGTTTAATATTCCTGCTCAATCAGTTCACGTGTCTCACGGCGATTTTCATTCTAATATTTGTGCTCCTCTCTCTCTCTCTCTCTGTGTGAGAGGACAGAGAGTTGTGTTTGTAGGATAACAGAATCATACAGCCCCGAGGGAAATTCAGAAATGAAAGTAAATCTAATTTGGACTCGCTGATTGGCTGTCTGTTCAGCGAGATGGAGCATAAACACTACACTTGATGTGTAAGCATCATTAATGGTCCTAAAGTGTTCTGACCATGTTCTACAACGGAGCATATCACCGATGTCTCACACATTTAGAGCAAATGAGGGTAAACTGCCAAAGAAAACGCATCGCTTTTGGCCTCAAGGAGCGAGCAGTGACTGAGGCCTGTGACAATATGATAGAAAACACAATGATCAACATGGAAAATGCTATGAAATTAAAAAAAGCACACCAGACATTGACCTCTTGCAACATTTGAAGAAGAACTCGTGTCTCCTTTTTCATAAATATGCAGGACGAGGCTCCAACCTTACACAAATGTAGGTTAGAATGATAATGCTATACATTTATAATACCTCGTGAATAATCATGATGTATCCATATTGCCTCTTTTAGCAGCAGACGCATGCTCTGCACAGCTGAATTTATTTCCTGCTTTGATCCTACTCTGTATAACTGTCTTATTCACAGCTCGGATGCACTACAGCTCTCTTAACATCCTCCTCCATAGCTGCAATCACACAGTAATGCCATGACACCTACATTTGCATAGAAACAACGTGCTGAATGTGTTTACACTATCTGCTGCGATGCACCTCTTCTTTTGCACCCAATGTGAGTTCCAATATGTGCTGGTGCAGCAGAACATATATTCTATCCGATCCCGCATTAATGTCACAAAGACAAACTCCAAACAGATTGTGAATAGATTATCGAGTGCAGGAGAGTGTGTGTCTTCCCTCCTCTAGCCCACGTTAGACCAGCTCTTTCCAAGACTGAGCCTACCTGGGCGCCATTTTGGCTCAAGAACCAGGAGAAAACAGCTCTCCCTGATGTGAGCAGTGTCCGAACCTGAGTGACAAATGCAGAATGTCACAGACAGGTGTGTGTGTGTGTGTGTGTGCGCGTTTGTGTGTGTGTGTGCGTGGTTGTGTATGCATGTGTGTGTGTGTGTGCCTGCGGCTGCACTCTGCAGTGCCACTGAGAGACAAAGCACTGGGAGTGCTCCACAGGGATGACATCATCAGTCTGGGATGGTGTCTGCCTTGTCTGTCTCTGGATCGGGATGCTCTAGTTCGCCGTTATATCCCAAGAGATCGCACACTGCATTGTTTATGGCAACACTCCTACTCATCACACCTGTTTTTATAAAGTGCGCAAAGGCACCAAAAAAGGCGCAATGTAGGAATTTTTGCATGAGCAGATGCTTCAAGGAACTCCGTGAAGCTGTGGCATTTTCCTCATGGTTCCAAGTCTACAAAGACATCTTTACAGCAGCATATGTGCATGCGGACGTATGAGAATATGTTCGTATGACAATCTGCTCGCACATATGCACCATGTGCAGCATCTGCTAGGCTGGAAAATGAGCCGGTCACTGGTATAAACAATCTTTGTTATATTAACACCTGGCAAAGATAGCGAAACATACAATGGTGCTCCCCTCCCGTGTACATTATCCTTGCTCCTCACACCTTGCAGTATGTCTGGCATTCGAGTGTCTGTCCCAGCAGGAGAACAGCGTTGTGTGGTGGATGATAAAGAACGACTGACAGTGCAGAATCAGCACAATTCTGATATATGCTCCCCTTCTTTTTTTTTTCTCTCTCCCCCTCTTCCAGCAGGGGAGGAGAGCCGGCTATAACGCACTGCAGATGGCTGCTGTCTCAACCAACAGTCTGACATACTGAGGGGGGGAGCAGGGGGGAGGAGGCAGGTAGGTTGTGGGGTAATGAAAAGGGGGAAAATGATGCATGTGTATGCGAGTCATAACACAAAAGTAGCCCGTGTGTAAAAGTATAATGTCCTCTACCTGTTGTATTACATGGATATCACAAATTGCTGCAAGACACAGGCGGGGAGTCCATGATTTCCATAGTGAGGCTGTATATAATGAACGGGGCTCATGCAATTTGTATGTATGATATGTTGTGCATTGTGCTGCCGTTCATTGGGGATGTATGGAAATTATATGGGGGGCTGAAGGGGGGGAGGGTGGGTGATTTTTCCTTTTTTTTCTTGCAAAAGCATCTCAGATTTACTTTGTATCTCATCCTTTCCTTGTATAAATTGAGAAATAACGTTAACTGTGTGGTTATTTGCAGGCTTTCGTTTATTTAGCAGCTGTTTTCTTTTTTTTCTTCGAAAATGTAAAGCAGCTGGATTCTGTTTTGGGCCAGTTTCTACAAATATTGCCTTGAAAACTAGGGGAAGGGTGTAATATGACATATCCAATGAAATGTTTTGCAGTTCCTCCTCATACTGGAAAGTCCGTTGAAGGATAAAACTGGAGTTATTTCTGCTGCGGTAAGAGCTACAAGCAGCAGGTAGTCGTCCTAACAAACATGCCCAAATATTAATCCACAAAATAACTTATATGTGGAAGACACTTCATGAGGACTTTGCCCCAAAGGAGAGAGTATCATGATTACATCTTGAGCAAATAAAAGGCATTTTGCAGCCGAAAGCGGACAAGTCGAGTCATTAAACACCAGGAGGTCCTCTGGCTGAGTAACAAAACATACTTACCTCTCTGCTGGTGGTGCGCTAGACGTGGCAAGGAGTGACTCCGCAGGGAAAGCTAGAAGGTTGTACAGTTATCTCCGTGCTGTTTATTATGCGAAACCATACAACCAACTACCTCACACTGCAGAGCACAGAGGGTAGAGCTGCTCTCCAGACAAGATCTTCAACAGCAGGTGTCTGTGTACTTTACACCTGTCTGCCTCCCGTCCTCCAGTCGACCAATTACCTCATGCTCCACTTTACTCCTGTAGCAGCACGTTCACGGAACTAACGCCCTCCTCGCTGAATCATTCAGCAAGTTTTGATCCTGAGCCGTGCAGAGGGGATTTTTCCTCTTTGATTTCACAGTGTGCATGTTTTCCTGTGCTATAGAATAAGTTAAAAACTGATTCACGGACATAACAAAGTGTAGATGTGTGTGTCTGTCCATGCATGTGGTTGCAGTATTGAACTTTTTTTGATCAACAGCAGAAAAAGAAGGGAAAGAGATGCATGTTACAGCTCTGCAACAATAAACTGAGATTATGATCAAACTGGGAGAACTGTTGCACCCCAAGAAATGCTGCAGTGACACAACAGGACAAAGGAAGTGTACACACAAGAACAGAGACTCTCAGTTGCATATATGTAAATTGAGGATGAAGATATATACATTTAAATGCTGCAAGTTGAGACAAAAGTCTGAAATTCGACAACTTTGGAACAGAAATATGAAAATCCTCTCACATCTCAGCCTCCCATGCTGGTGAAACTACTACAAAAGCTTCATTTCCGATGTCCATTCATAGCACTTCCCTCCATTTCTTAGGAGTTGTCGCCCTCTACTGGCGACTGTGTAAACTCCCGCTCGCTTCACTTCCCCACTTCCTCCTCTCAGCTCTGATCTTTCAGTGCCAGCAGACTCTGCAGTAGAGCAGCCCTGACAAATTCTATTTCTTCAAGCAAATCCCCAAAAGAAATGCCTGAAATTCTTCTCTCGTCTTTTAAATATCATCATCATTAGTGAACCGTATTGTGCTTTTCTTCTTTTTGCACGTTCACACATGCTGCAGCACTCCATCCAAATCAGCTGTCCGATTGGACTTACTAGCTGACAGGTTTTCATGGGAGTTAAATGCCATCTGCCATAACTCTGTCATCGCCATCGAGCCTGCCGTCAGCTGTGATGTCTAAATCTGGGGGAACTTCTGCTTCACAGTTTTAAAAAAAGGAATTTCCTTCATGTCACACACTGAGAAAAACAGCAACAAAAAAAGACTTGTAAATTAAAACTTTTCAGATATGTCGGTGCTCTCTGCAGGAATCATAACTGCTGTGTGCTACACGTTTGCTGGCACGATGCTACATTCCAACAGCTACAAGCCAGGAGTGTTACGTTACTCGGATTCAGACAGAACTGGGGCAAGATGATATGCTGTGTAAATGCCATTCGAAGACTTTCAACAGACCCTCATCAGAACCGAAATGCAATGAGAAATGTCGTCGAAATAAAGACTGTGAACTGTGGATGCTTCTTCCGCACTGCTGACAAAAAGGGAGCAGCATGTAGGAGCTCTGCATTCTCCGCATGAAATCGCTGCTTGGCATGTGGGATTTAAGGAATCCATCTTCCAACAAAGAGGCATTACAGAGAAACTAGATAGCCCATCTTAAAGCCTTTAACTGTTAAAGTGTTGCCAGGTGAATTTGTGTAATTATGAATTTTCTTCTCCTCCTATTTCTTTCTTTTCTTTTTTTAGTGTAGTTGTTACCTACCTCTTTCAATGCAATGTCCCAAAATGCACCTCCTCCCCTCTCCCTCCCCTCACTCGCTTTTTTCCTCTGCTTCAGCCCTCATGGGTCCCCCATTTCCCGCCTCTTACCCTTTTAACCACCCTCTGTCCTCATACCCGCCTCCTGCCCTCTTCCCCGTCCACACATGCCAGCTGCTGGTCTGTTTTTTTCTTTAAACATACCCACAACCTCCTCTACTTTACCCCGTGTCGGCAATATTTTCACAGTCAAATCATGCAGAAATGCAGTGTAATAGTGCCAATGTCAGCTTTCCTTCACACCCTCTCGCTCCCTCTTCCCTTGTCTCGCTCACTCCACCCTTAAGCATTGAAGCTGAGAAGAACTACTCCGCTATGAAAAAAAAAAAACGTCTGGAGCGATTCCTAAATGGGGTGGTGTCACTTCAAGTTCAGAATTCCTCACATACTTGATCATCATCCACATACAGTGACAGAGAATGTGATAATCCTTAAAGGCATGTCAGAGATTTCACAGATTCGACAGTCGACACAACAAGACTATTTCGCTCTCAGTGGTTTTCATACTGTAGGTGATGAAATGAGCATGATGCAACTCTGGGAAAGATGGGAAACACTCTGTGGCCTGAATGTGCAGCAACACCTGATTCTGGTGCACCGAAAATTCCAGCTTTAAAGCTAATATTAATGTAACCTCTGCTGCTCCTTTGCATCTGAATAATGCACGCAGCCTCTCTGAGGGTAACTTCATGTTTCACTGTTTGTAATGTTAAAGAGCGACGGCCTCATCTGCTAAAATATTAACGTGCTTTATCCCAGGTGAAAGCAATTCTCTATCCTCCACTAATCTGCTTTTGGTTGACGCCAACCTCATATACCAAGATGGCAAAATGAATGTTGCCATGGGAACCTTTTGCCTGGCAACCCCAAACAGCCTGGCAACTAGCCAAACTGTTGCTATGGCACAGCTGTCAATTTACGTATGCTGGAGATTGGTGTGTGACTGGCCTTTCGTAACACCTCCCCTCGCAAAGTTTCCAATCAAATTCACGATGGAAGAATGTGCCTGAATCAAAATTAAAGACCTAAATTTTACAGTGGCGACAGTGTGATGGTGTCTAATTAGGATAAAAAAAAACAGCTCGGCCGTTATTTTTTCCCCGACGAAGCACCGCAGAAGCATCCTGCTTTGAAATGTGGATCATTTTATTTTGCATTTTAGTGCAAAATCTAATTTTAGACAAGTCATAAATTATTTTGATCTCTCCACAGCGTCTGGTGAGCTGCATCACAGCAGCGTGATAATTATTTCATATTTTGCTGACAGTGTGTGCGAGCATTATTGAATTTTTCGTATTTTTTGCCAAATAATTCAAGGACAAATGCTATATTTTAGATACAAGGCCTAAAGCTCCTTAGAGCTATCACAATCTGTGATGCTTGTGAGTTTAAACTGATAAACACATATGCTTGTGTGTGTTTATATTTTTTATAGGGCCAGCCTTTTGGCTTACAGCCTGCCAAAGCATCACTTGAGAAACAAATGAATTTTGTGAGTAAAGGTACTCTGGCTGAGCTATATTTAATTTATGGTCCATTCAAAATGAATCTGTAACAAGAAATAAATGTAATCACTATGGGGTGCCTTATTTATATGTGGACAACAGAGAGCAAAATTAATATCTGAGCTCAGTTTCTACAGTGATGGAATCTTACTAAATGCATTTACCTAAATACTGTAATTATATAGAAATTAAGGGTCATTTTGTGCAACTTTATACTTCTACTTCACACCTAAGAGACAATATTCTACTTTTAATTGCAGTCTAACAGCTTTGGTTTCTTTTCAGATTACAGATTTTAGCCCTTACTGCACAGCAAAAACTACATATCTTCCAATGTGGTGATTTTGAAAGTTTGTGGTAAACTGAAGGATTAATAGCTCATCTATGGGTTGAGTAAATCCTCCTATTTTCTAAGCTACATAAACTTTTCCAAACTGTCCCTCAGATTTCCTGAAAAATTTGTTGTGAAAATAAAAAACAGGAATGTTTTTCATGAAAAACTTACTTTTTACAGCAGTGATGCTACACACCAGGAATGTGATGCATTGCTGTATATTAAACTACCCAATAGCACATAAAATGGTTAAAATGAGCTTTAAACGTTAAACATCTACAGTCGTAAAATGCAAAATACACATGAATGCAGCAATAATATTAAAAGCATGACATATTATAGTAACACTAACACTGACCATTGAATGAGTACTTTGATTTTTGATTCTTTAAGTAGCAAGTTTTTGAATGCAGGACTTTTACTTGTAGTGGTGTATTTTTAAACTACTGTATTAGTACTTTTACTTAGCAAAAGTATCAGAATATTTATTTCATCACTGAATTCCGGTGAGAGTTCTTGTGCAAACAAAGGAGTTAGAAGATCAAAAGAAGCCTTCAGAGTGCACCTGACTAAAAGTCTGAGGAACAGAACTTTAAAATGAGTCTCCAGGCTGCAAATTATAAACATCATTGTGAGTGTAAATATGGAGTTCTGGATATTTTAAAAGGGGTCCTGCAAAAGTCCTGTATCTGCACTAGTTGATGTTAATTATATTTCACAGTTAAAAGTATAGTTTGACATTTTGATCGTGACTCCTGAAGAATGTCTCATATAATATAAGAGAGAATATAAATGTCTTCATTTGTTTTATAGCAATACATAACTGGGCATACATGCAAAAAGAAATGCCCATCTTAGTGTGACTAATATCCTGATTAATCCAAGTCCTGGTAGTAAGAGGATTTTTCTCCATTATTGTCTGCCAAAGATATCACTGCATCATCTGCTGATATTACATTTGGCTGTATACTGAACAAGGACGGTGCAGACAAACATGATGGAAGCAGGAATGAAACAAATGCAACCCAAATGCATGTGTACGCTGACATATAATATAGGTGTGAGTGTGTGCGAATCCTCTATTCATGTTGTTAAGGTAGATGAGATGAGTTAAATGTATAGAAATATTACCTTGAGATCACTCCCTTGTCAGCGTACGCCAGGTGTGCCTCATATTTGAACCGGAGGTCGACTGAAAAGCACACAGAAAACACACACAAACACATCGTGGTTAGAGGGAGTGAAGCCGGCCTTGTGAATAGAAAGACTGTTTAACCAAGAGGTCACAGGTTCAATCTCTGCAACAGCTGAAGTGTCAGAGGACAAGCTACCGACTTACTCCTGAGCTGCCGGAGGGAACAGCATCAGCTCTGAAAAAGTAACGCACACGATCACTTCTGAAGTTATTTAAAATGTGCAATTAAAAATTCTTTAAAATGCCTCTAAGCGAAGTAGTAATGTGCAAACATGCAGTGTTTCGGACTTGTGCTCTTTCCGGGTGTTTTAAGAAAAGCATTTAGATATAAGGAAGATAAAGTATGCAGAGCAGGGGCTGTACACAAAGTCACAATGACACAATTAGTACATAAATTATCATCACGTAAAATAAAACGAGAGCAGCATCAGCGGTTGTTTTCGTAATAAACATAGAACGGAGCGATTAATTCACAACGCAGAGTTAATTGCATCCTAATTAGCCTTGTTTTGAAAGCTGCACTTAAAGCTGAAATGTTTTGCACTGTTTCATAAGTGCTGCAATTAATACACGTTTGGTTATTTACAAAATGATCCCAACACGATCGGCGCTCAGCTTTAACTGTGGCCACGGAATTCTATTAGACACAATCAGCGCTCAAGGGTATCAAAGATGGACATAACTGCAGGCAAAGCTGTTACATAAATTCAGTTTTACGCTCACTATTCTGTCTAAGATCACTCAGATAAACATTTGAGGGCCTTCAGATCTTGGTATTTGAAAGCCATCTCATTGCACACATGCGTTCTGCAGTGTGGACAAAGCAATGCACCAGCTTGGAGTGCTAAGCCTCCTGCTCCGGTTTGATAAATATAACTTCAAAAGAAGCAGCCAAACAGCTTTAGCTGGCCGACTGCACAATGAGCATAATAACTCCCCACCTCCTGGGAGCTCCAGCCTAGTTCATTTACCCTTGCAGAGCGCTGCCATGTCTGTATGTGCACATGTGTCTTTGTTTCACTGGCTCTCGGAGGCTCCCCACCTTCTGTTCTGTACAAAGCGGATGTATAGAGGAACCTTTTGGACCTAATTTTTACAGAGGAAATGCAGCCTCCCCTCCCTCCCCTCTGCCTCTCCTCCCTTCTATTTGCCCCTCGCATGTAATGCCTGATTGACCACAGAGCCCCTTAAAGAGGTCAAAGGGCAGACAAAACAGTCTGGTGTCATGGCAACCTGTGTGCCACCAACCAGAATGGCAGGGAGGGAGGGGAGAAAGCAAAGGAGGGGAGAGGGGAGGTGGGTTCAAATGAGCTGTCAGTTAAACCTCTAAGAACGCCGCTTTGTGTTTAGGCTAATGTGTGTGCAACATACAAACACACACATGTAATGCACCTGCACTACGAAATGGACCCTCCTAATTTGCACTCCACAGCCCAGAATAATCAGGCCCAATCCCCCCGGTGCAATGCAGTTAAGTGTATCGGAGTGTCAGACGAGGCGTGCGCGCTTGCGGGGATGTGTGTGGCGTCACGCACTTCGCTGAGCGCGTGCGCGGCGAGACACTCCGGTGTAAAAGGTTCTTTGTGACCGCTCAATGCAGTGGCAGCAGCAGCGCATACGTGATGGGGGGAGGGATGCTAACAGATAAATGGGAAGCAAATGCATTCAGATCAATACCGTGCCTGAGAGAGGGTGAGTGGGGTTGAGAAGAGAGAGTGGAAGGTGGTGAGTAGAGAGGGAGGGGCCATGGAGGGGCTGATTAATCATTCCTGTATTGTTATTGACTTTCTGTTAAAGGGAGTGAGTCAGACTCTGAATTATGTGCCTCTGTATGTGTGTGTATATATTTTTACACACACACACACACACACACACACACACACACATACATATATGTGTGTGTGTGTGCGTGTGTGTGTGGGTGTTGTACTGTATTCATTGAGAGCACAAAGTCATCAATTACAGGTCCGGACTTCCCAAAGGTTTGCTGCTGGTGGCTCACTTCTTTTGCATTCCCTGTGTATAGCTACAACTTTTAGGCCGTTGGTTCACGTAGTCAGCACAATAACTGTGAAGCGTTAAATTATTCATGTCTTGTAAAAAGAGCTAATATGCCGTTCCATTTTGAACAGGAACAGGGAAGTGAAGGAGGCGAACAGGAAATCCCCTGTGAGGAGTTAATGAGGAGCTGACGACTGAACAGACACAACAGAGGAGGGAGGGAAAGAAGTGGGGGGGGGGAGACCTGACATCTGACCCTCTGACTGTGACCTTGTTCATTGTCTGAAAGGGCAAAGACTGGGCACACCTGAGCACACAGGCCACGTGTGGGCACATGATTTACCATTACAGCAGATAATTCCTTCAAAATGGCCAACATTTGCTCTCCTTCTGCACCAAAAAATAAAAACCTAATTAAATAAATAAAACCAGCATAATTAATTTTCAATTATAACAGCACAACACCAGCGTCAGACGATGCCAAAGGCAGTGTTTTCCTCTAATTGTGGCACTTTTTAAAAAAATGGCGACTTGTCAGAGGACGGAGGGCCGGGCTAAGTGAATGAAAACCCCATTCAGTGTTACCTTGAACTTGAACAATGAGTCTGGTGTTTGTGCTGGGGCCACTTCCTGACCTTTCCATCCCTCTGTGGAAGCAACCAACCGCAGCCTCTCCTTTCATCTTACAGATGTGACCCCGTCGACCCGCGCTGACCAAAGAACAGCCGGCAGCCGCAGGTTTTACTTCCACTATACGGACTCCTCAACCCTCGTGAAAGTTTGCTCGCAAAAGTTCGCCTGTTCACTTCAAACAGGTGACACTGACACATTTTTTTAACTGCCACACTAAACTGCTAAGTGGAACTAAAAATGGTTCCTTGCAGTTGATGCCGCCCTGTAACAAAAAAATCTGAGAAACTGGCAGCAAGGGTGGCAGAAATAATACGTTAATGAAACAGTGGAATACTGTTAGATTCAAAAACTGAGGGAGCAAATAACAGCTAATATGTGTAAAATGATTATCCTTTTTAAATACAGGGAAACAGTGTAATTTTACTGTCCCAAACTGTAAAATTACTCTTTGTGAAAATACAGATTTTTGATGTGGACATTATGTACAGCTTTGGCCTGTTTATTTTACAGTTAACACGCAAATTAATACTTCTTTGTGTGATTTTACTAAATATTATTACTAAAATGGGGCAAATCTGCCACATAGCAGTAGATATTTTTTTTAAAAAATTGCAGTTAAAAGCTAGTAATTAAGAACCATTTACAGCTCCACAAAGAAACTTGTATGAAGATGTTCTTTAAAGAAACTTGACTGCAAACGGTTCTTTAAAGAATCCCCAAACCTGCCTCAAAGAACCACTAAAAATTGTACTTTTAGGATCTACAAATGGTGCTATAAAAGTTCTCTATGGAATAATTCCCAGGAGAGTTCTTTGTTTTTTTAGCTTTCAAGCAAAAAGCGTAACAATATGCAGCATTTCTGGGTCCCTTCTATTTAAACACATTTAATATTTTAGGTTCTTGGTCAGACAGAACAACATTTACATGATGCCAGCTTGGGATTTGTGAAACAGTGAAGGGCATTCCTCACAGTTTTCTGATGTTTTATATATAAATGATTATTCTATTAAATAGGAGAATAATCTGCAGAGTAATTGACAATGGAAATAATTGCTAGCTAGAGTGCTAACACTGTTACCTGCCACCAAATACCTCGAATAAAAAGCACTTCAAAGAACTACATGAAGTACATGAACAATCATCTCCTAAATAAAGAGGTTATTCAATTTGTGTTGCTGCTTTGAGGAACCAGAGGGCCTTCTGGAGAACCTTTATTTTTCTGAGACTGAGCCGTTGCAGTGACAGTTGTCACCCCCTGAACCACAAAGTTCATTTTCGAATGATTCACTGAGCAACTCGCAAATAAACCCTCGTCTTCCTCCTTCTTCACCTCCTCCCCGCCTCTGTCATCAAACCCTTTCTTCCTCCCTCAGACGCTCCCTGTCTCGCCTTTTCACCCACTTGTCTCTACCTCTCAGACAGCCTGTTTCTTTACACCTTCATCTTTATTTTCCCTTCCTTCTTCACACCGCCCGTCCTCCTCCTCTTCCTCCCCTCTCCTCCTCCCTGTCTGGCACCACAGAGCTGGCACACTCGGGGGAGTCGCAGTGTGACGTGGGCACCAGTGACACCTCCGACACCACTGCGGAGCTTGTGTATCGCTGGAGAGTGTAATGGAGAGCCTTGTGAACGCCAACAATATGGTGCCAGAGGAGATGTAGTGACACTTCAAACCGCTGTCAATAAACCTATATGCCTCCCGCACATATTTGGCTTTTTTTGCTTGATAAATGATTTAAACGATTGATTATCCATACTGTTAATAACTTTACCCCTCGGAAGCCCCAGAACCCGCCCGCAGGTGGGAAAGTCTTCAAAAAACGTCAAAAATACACCATCTATCAGATCCAGAAACTGTAAAAAACTGAAAGAATAGCCAGTTTTTTTTAACCTTCTGACAATCCTCGAATTAATAATGTGCCATTCCATTTGAAAAGTGAAGCAATTCTGAGCTTAAAATCGCCATATTTTAAAAAAAAAATCACTCTATTCTACAAGCCTCTTTTTTTTTTTTTACAAAGTCACTAAAATTAACACGTTTGCACTAAACAGATTCCATAAAAAACAAAGACTTCTGCATTGCTTGCCACAAAAGGGAAAGGTATTAGGAAGTCAGCTGGGACTAACAGTAATGTGACAAAAATTCAGGGACTTTTCAGCTGAACTGCAGGCAGTGTTTACACAAAGCAGGCAGGCAGACAAACATGGAAACACATTTAAGAAGTGGTAAAATATCAATACTATATAGAATCACTATTCATTTCCAGTACTGGTAGCACCTGTAGGCACTTGGAAAAAATTGTAGATGCTGATTCCATTTTGTTTTTGTTTTCATTTTCTGTAAAATAAATGAGCAAAATTCTAATTAGCATTTTACCATTTATGAGTTCTCTCTACTTCCAGTCATGGTTGTGCTGTTTCCATAGTAGTGAAGGACTTTATATAGGAGTAAATAAAAGTCCAAAGTGAGTAAAAAAGTGACAAAATCAAAAAAAATACAGAAGAAACTGCTTAGGGTGCAGAGGGTTAAAAAGCTAAAGCATGTACTCATAAGTATTAACTTTCTAAGAAGGACGAGAGGATTCAAATATTTCTGATTTGAATGGAACCGCAGCTAATCTAGCTTTGGTTGAAGGTAACACATTTTGCCTACCAGGACATTTAGCATTCAGTAATTTACATGTTGCTCTTGCTATATTTCTTAAAAAGAGTGGTGAAATATATTTTACCTTTATTAGCTGCCTGACTTCTGGCTGTAGCGTAGAAGTCATATGAGAGTGGTGTCAATCTTCACAAGGAAGTTTCTTAGTACATTTCATACTTTAGCTTAAATTTCTCTTAACCTTCATTTGAGAAAAATTGAAAATACAAATGTTATCGACTGTGATTCCTGTTCTGATTCTACCTGAGTAACAGTGCCGACCCTAATATCTGATTCCTCGGTCCACGGTTGCAGCAACTCATGAGAAAATATGAATAGACAATGCCTGATGACATCAACAAAGCCCGCTCCACAGGAACCTACTCCATAAATCATACATGACTGATGTACTGAGGAGGACACGAGGCCAGCAGGAGAGAAGACAACCCTGCGCTAACATTATCACACTCGCGCACAGTTTCACTATCTCCTTCTTGTCTTTTTTACCCAACCCCCAACTCCTGAGGCTCCTAAGATGTCTGTGAGACATCTAAGGAGCTGGAGAGGAGAGGGGAAATGGTGAGGATCAAAACTTGAGAGAGAGAGAGAGAGAGAAAGAGAGAAGAAGAAGAAAAAGATGTGCATCAGGAATGAGACGGCGGCATGAACGTGGCGATGAAGACGAGAGAGAAGAAAGAGGAGACAGACGAGGGGGATGAATAAAAAGGGGGGGATTGAGACAGTTAGACGAGGTAAGAGGCAACGCTGTGACCTACTAATGCAGAACTGAGGAATTCTCACTGCTGACTCCAAACACATTCCTACCCTTCCAGCCTGCAAATATTAACCCCCACCTCACCACCTCTGCCTGCTTCTGAACACACAAGGCAGCCACCTGGCCCCTCCACGAGGAAACCATTCATCGATATCAACTCAGTTACTGGAAAAGATCCTAACACTGTAGTGGAAGGAAGGAAAAATGTTTGCCATGCACACAGCACAATGCAGCTGCTGCAAAAGGTAGAACTAATGCAGAAGCATCATGACAAACTGGTCAATCTGTTATTTCTTTAAATTTCAGGATACAAGAAGTTAAAGAACAGCAAAATGCCCAAACAAATGTAAAGTGAATGCAGTGTTCTCTGAAGAGTCATTGATTCTATTTGGTCACACGGTAGATAACAAACAGAGGAGCAGGAGGACTGAATGCAGTTTATGGTCTTCGCACCTAGGACACTGTGGTATTTCATTTTAGATGCCAATACTGATACCAAAAGTCAAGTCACAAGACATGTGCCAAATAAGACGTTTTACAATTGGAAATAAACCTGTCAGTTCGCTCTGGTGGACAAGTTATGTGATGGTGACACTCTTTCTAAACTACCTCAGGCTACTTTTTAGCTGACGTACTGCATATGCCAACACCACTGTATTTCCAACACACATAATACTGGCCAGTCAAGTCGATTTATCGGTGTAGCTCTAATTGAGATAATCTTTCCTTTATTTCTGTAGCCTGAACACTCACATTTTTGAGAGGAATATACTTCTAAGGTAGAAGCTGCAATGCCCCACTTTAAAGAAAAAATTTATTTTAGTATTTTGCCTTTATATATAGTGACAGAGAAAAGGGGCAGGACATATTGGGAGGTGACATGCATTAAAGGTCAAGGCCAGCTAGGACGATTTGAACCGAGGGCTCACTTATGACAGTGCCCATGTTGTCGGCACCATTTGGCTATTGGACCACCCCAAAATAAGATGCTTTGTTACAGTACAGAAGTCATGCATTAAAAAAATACTAGTATAGAAGCATTACCAACATTGTAAAAACATAAAGTGCAAAAAACAGTAATATCACAGGAACTAGGGGAAAAATATACTGTGTAGTAACAGAAAAGAATCTTGTCATAAAAATATGGTACTTTTCCATAATTAAAGTACAGATTCTGGCAATGTGTATTGCTTTGGCATCTTTTTTGCACAATAAATTATATTTACATGTGTAAAAACACTGAATTTACCTATAAGGATGGTTGAATAATGCTATAATAAAAAAATATCATACTCATACTGCAGAAAAGTGCTATTATTAGTTGGGTTTTTTCAAAATACTGTTGTATGGCTAGTTTTAGATCGTATCAAGTGACCTTGATACACGTAAAGTTTCATAAAAATCTTGTAAATTTAACAGATCTTGTTTTCCGATCTCAAATTTACCAGCTCACTCCTTTAATGTTAAAAACATACTTTCATTTTGAGAATCAATCGATTTACCCCTGAGAAACTGAACTGTGTAAAAACTGCACAAGAGACAGATATTTCAGATTTGACAGGTCTTTTCCCGTACTTCAGTGTACGACATGGTTACAGTAATGTAGTCCCAGTAAGGATAGACTTAATACCTGCACATGAACACTGGTTGGAAGCCATTAATCGTTACAGCAGTCTCTGTCATGGTGGCCTTTTGAATCAAAAGATAAATGGACCTGTTTTAAGTCTATTATGCATTTTATAGTGTTGGTTTATGAATAATAAACTAGCATTATAAAATAAAATTATATAAAATAATAAATTATACATTAATATGCTTCTTAACATGTTAAGGAGCACATTGATGTATTAATGTAGGATGAACTTATTATTAATACTTGATATTCATTTGAGTCCTTTATCTATAGTAATGCATTATATGGATCATTCATTGATATTGCTGTCAGATAAATGAAATGGAGTAAAAAATACAGCACTGCAAAATTTCTAAAAGACCAAAGATTGTGCAGTAGTAAACTGTCGTACGTCAATAGCATCACTGGACAGCTCGAGGTAATATCAAGAAATGTTACTTTTGGCACTGACATAAAATACAAGAACAGTTTGAGATTGACACTGGTGCAGAACTTTGCACCCTGTGCAACAGCGAGAAACACCATCAGCGCTGTGCTAATAAAGTAGGAAAGCCCTATGGGTATCCAGATGGAGCTCTCTCGGCTCTAGCCCCATTTCAGCCCCATGTCCTAGAGAAGGCAGACAAACACTGATGCAACTGGAACACTGAGTCCAGGGGGAATAGCTCTCACTCAGACCGTGAGAGAGCGTCAGTACATCTACAGCAGTCACATGGTGCAGCGCTTTTCTCTCCACGCTGGACCCCACTGCCTGTTGTGTGTGGCCCTTTTTCCCATCTCTTTCACACCAGAGCTGCATAATTGATAGCGAAGGGCGAGTTATGGTTTATAAAGTGAAACACACAAATGGCTTCCTCTCCACTCTAAAGTTCAGATGCGCAGGGATCAGTAAGTGGCGGCCTCAAACTGAAGAAGGTTTTAAATAACTGATAGATTCATTGTCAGTACAATAAGCCATAGCAATCCATTATTTCTGCCAAACGCATTTAGTATTGTTAGAGCAAAGCGGTTCTATGGAGGCGTACTGAGTGTATGACGATGATGATATGATGGCCCCCCTCAGTACTACAGCAGAAACTAATAAGCTTCATTCATTAACATCATCTTCTTCTCCACCTGCTTTCAAGTTTGGCAAACATTTAATCCACAGAATGTTCACAAACCACTCATTTATTTACTGCTGAATCCCATTTGAGCTAAAATTTCAAGTGCATTCCAAAAGATTTATCATTTGTATGAATAAATGTGTAAATAAACCTAAAATCACCAGTAATGAAATGATAATAATGAGCAAGAAGGTCAGGATGCTACAATCAAATTACAATTTTAATAAAGAAATTTAACAAATCTGGTAGAAATTGATATTAAAGTAGAAACAAAAACACAACAACAACAAAAACCCTCTTGTCTGTCAGCTGTCAGGTGTACAAGGGTCACTGGAGACTGATGGAAAGCTCCCAAACAGCTGTACATGATGAAGCGCCATGAATACAAAACTCTACAGTTGTAGTTGTGAGAGTTGAAACTCCACATTCAGCTGCAACTTCTGGATAACACCAGACCACTTGCTAATGCAGGCATTAAGGTCACTGCGCTGTATAACTACCTAAATTACTTGTGTGGTTCGCTGTAGTATAGTAGAGCTGAAATTATTAGTCAATTAACAGAAATTGAAATAGCAACTATATTAATAAACTGCAGCTCACTGGCTATGACTTCTCAAATATGAACATTTGCTGGCTTACAATGATAGCTAATAGAGCATGTTTGGGTTTCGAATTATTGGTCGATCAAAATAAGCAGTTTGACTACAGCAACTTACAATTAACTGGGAAAATAACTGGCAGATTGATCAACAGTGAAAACCATGCATCGTCTACATATAAGCTACAGCACTAGTGCGATATCAACTGTCTATTTGTTTCTTTGGCACAATGCCCCCTTTAAAACACAACAGTTGTAATTTGCATTTCAAATACAGGCACCTTTACTTGTCATTCTAGAAACAGAACTTCCCATATCCAGTGGAAATTACAGAAATGGAGGATA
Organism: Dascyllus trimaculatus; assembly: GCA_024666655.1. NCBI lineage: Eukaryota > Metazoa > Chordata > Actinopteri > Pomacentridae > Dascyllus > Dascyllus trimaculatus. The sequence continues at coordinate 9,536,821 of CM045451.1, read as the reverse complement.
TTTTTTTTGTCCACTAAACCATCAATTTAGCTGATTATATAAAAGATTCCAGACTTTTCATAAACCCCTGATCAATACTTAAATGTGTAGCGATATTATTACTATATACAGGCAGTCAAACACAGTAAAATCAAGCATCTAATGATGAGTTCTTGCAGCCACTAGCCCAACCCCTGCACTGGTTTTCCCATGTATATCTCCGTACTGTAAATGCAAAGGAGTTGCCAAATTGAACAAGAGCTTCAGAGTGTCTGCGTGAATGTAACTTGTCAAGGTGACTTCCTTTCCCATGTGCATATTCCAATTTTAAGATGAAATACGATCAAATTTGTACACATGATTGAACAACTGAGCGTTCGGCTATGGATACTGGCATAACACCTGGAATAAAATTCATATTTGTTCAATTAATTTTTCAGTGTAATCATCTTAACTACCTCTTTATGTGTTTCGCTGTTCTTCTTTGCGATCCAGTCTTTGCTAAACCCTGCACAAACCAGCCACGAGCCAAACCACCAGCCACAACTACTGAGGTGAACCTACAAGCTGACATATTTGTATCAATGCTCACCACCACCCACAACCACTCTCTGATCCACCGATCAACACCATGCCTGCCCTCTGCCAAATGACACTCCCTGGCAGAGCGAGACACCCGGGGTATCTTTGTGAGTTTGGTATAAAGACGGAGAGCTTGTATCAGGTCTTCATGGAGATGCATGGGGCTCGTTAAGAACATATACGAAGGTGAGGACGCACCGCAGATCCTCAAACACGCGGCAGTAACTTGTCGATATTAAACAATGGAGGCAAAGCTGCGAGCAAACAGGATGGTGAGGATGAGGAGCTCGAAGCTTTAAGGGATCCAGAGCAGCAAGTTTGGCGTCGGTGGATGCTCAGAGATGTGCAGATGGAGGTTTGATCATTAGCAGCATAACAGGGATGCATACTGCAACCACAAACAAACAGTAAGGGGAAGTAGAGGGTGGGACGTGCTGATTCCAAACTAGGGAGGATGGTGGCCAAATGATTCAAATACTTTGTGCCATCGTTTCGAACTGTTTCGAACTCTTTCATATCAGCTGAAACTAAAAACCAACACTAGACCAAAAAACACTCGCACAGTACATGTTAGAATTTACAAAGACAGTGACAGAGATAATAATAGCACAGAAGTGAGTGCATCAACCCTGTTCTTCCTTCCCCTTCGTGTTCCAAGCTGGGCCCCCAAACCAGCCTTTAGCTTAAAAAAAAAAAACTGAACTTGATTTTAAGGCAAGAGCTCAAACACACATATTCTGTCAAGCAGATAAAAAAGACATGGCCGGATCACAGGGAGAAGCGTGGAGACTGGGGATGGGGGGGGGAATGTTCCAGTGGGGAGTGGGAGGAAGGAAAATGACTTTAGGTAACAGAAACTAGCAGAAACAGGAGCCGAGGAGAGAAAAGAAGGCAAGATAGACAGCAAGAACAAGAAAAGACAGGAATAATGTGTGCACAGAGTGAGAATGAGGAAATACATGCAATATGTATGCCATTTTTTTTTACCTTTTCCCGCGTTTCTCTCTTGATTCCAACTTGATTCTTCCTCTCCGAGCCCCTCATCCTCCTCACTCTCGAGTTCCCTCTTGACTCGCAGCCTTGCATCTCTATGTCACTCCAGCCTCGTCACATTTTTATCCACCGCTGCCTCACCTCCTTCTTCCTCAGACACCATTTCTCTCCTTTTTTTTCCTCGCCACCCCTTCCACGCTCGGGACTTTGCGAAAGGGGGAAGCGTGCCTTGCGGACAAAGGGAAAACAACACCGTGAGGAAAAGTACAGGAGGGGAAAGAAGAGGCAGCCGTTAAAGTCACAGGCAGCAAAGTGAGAGGGCAGCCTGATCCAATGCCGCCACAGCCGCCACTGCTGCTGCTGCTTCTGCTTCTGCTGCTCAGTTCATGGCTGGGACAGCATGTGCTGGAGCTGTGCAGAACCGGTTCTACTGTACGCTACACCCAGAGGACAAACAATCAAAAGTCTCCAGTGGTGCAAAGAAAGCGAGAGAGAGGAAGAAGCTGGGAAAACGGCAAAGAGAAGGCATCAGTCATCGTGTGTGTGTCTATATATGAGTGTGTATGCATGCAGGATAGGAATGAAGAAGGAGAGGAGAGAGAGAGGGAGGGACAGAGATTGAAAGAAAGAAGGTGGGAGGGAGTATACGTGGAGAGAGGAAAAGGGGAGGAGACATTTTTTCTCCGTTTTCCTGTTTTTTTTCTTTATTTCTCCTTTTTTTGAGTGTGTGTGTGTGTGTGTGTGAGAGATGATCCCTATACTGTCCCCGTGTAACACAACAGCCTCGTCAATGGGTTATTATGCTGCCTTTTCCACGACTGTTTTCTCCCTGTCATACAGCCCCTTTGTTGAGGCCAGCTGTGTCTTTAAGCCCGTGCACTTGAACTCAGAGAGAGTGCTTTTCTTTCTCTGTGTACTTCCCCTCCGCCGGCCCCCCAGCACACAGGAAAGAGACACAGCTTGCAGGAGAGAGAGAAGAGAGAGAGGGAGAGAAAGAGAGAGAGAGAGAGAGAGAGAGAGAGCAGGACAGAGGGGCAAAAAGGGGCAGAAAGAGAAATGCAGATGGGGGATGGTAGAGGTTTGTAAATGCTGCTTGAAGGCTGTGGAAATCACCTCAAGAAAATGCACAACATCTAAACACCCAGTCCGAGCCGTCTCATTGTTCTTCGAGGGGCTGCGTTAAAGGAATTATTAATACGTGTGTAGAAGAGGCTCTGAAATATTGATTTGCAGTATAAAGCTTGCGCGTGTGTCATGAAAGCATACAGCCAGGAAAAGTGCAAGGTTAAGGTCAGGCCATTAAGCGGAGCCTCACATATCTACGCAAGATCTCCATGGCAACCGCTGACACACAGGTGAAATGTTTCATAATAAGACGACTCATTTGTGTTGCGGGTCATAAAGTGGATTATTATACCATCTCGTGGCTTTTTTTTTAAAAATCTGTTTCGCTCATTTTTTTTTTTTCCAGAGAGAGAGTGGGCAGTCCACTCACCTTGACTGATTTAATTGTTGAGACAGCAGGGTGGGGGAGGATGGAGGGGAAGAGAGGGGTGGGGGGGGGGAGTCAGGAGCTCTGCCGGGATTTCAATTGTAGGCCAGCGGATGCACACAGTAAACTAAAACCCCGCAACGCCTCTCACGGCGCGCAGGCTTGCATATGTTTAATTGTTCCGTACGAGTAGTTCCCTGCAGGATTGTGCAGCGCAGGAGTTTGCACAATAGACTATACAGGTTCATCTCGCATTAAAGTTTCATGCAGCTGGAGGGCATTTTATAAAGTGAGCAAACACCCTTAAAAAAAAACAACTCCACTCTTAAGACAATGCTGTAACTGGAGATGCAACCTTGAGTTTGAAAAAGTGCCCCAAAAATGCCAACATAATTTAATACAAAACAATTGTCTGCACGCACACCATTCAAGTCAACTCATATTTAAAGCAGCTGCTATTGAGCCAGAGTGTTTTCTAGCAGATTGGCTTTATAAATTATCCAAACAAGCTTAAATATTGAGGTGAAGACGCTACAGTATTATTTATGGGGAGAATTTACCTGAGGAATTTAAATATTAAGAATTAAAATCCTACAAAAGTGATGTAAAATACAACTTTACCGAACGAAAATAGATTAAAATGAAGACAGAGTATTATTAATTATAGGGAGGAACATAACTAAATTAAATATTAAGGCTAAGACCTTACAGTATTATAAACTACAGAGATTAACCTGAATAATTTAGAACTAGAGTTAGAACAGTACAAAAATATACATGAAATCCCAACAAATCCAAGGTTTCCCTGGATAACCTATGAGCAATCTTTCCTTATATGTATCTGTTTTTCTTGTTTTACTTCAAATTGGGGTTTTCTTTTAAGGAAATTAATATTTTTCCTACTTATACCACAAAACTACTTAGAAAACTATTTCTAAACTACAAATACGGGAGAATGGTCTTATATAAAGAGATTATATACCTAATTCAGCACTGGAAAATCCCAGAGTTTAAATATTAGAAACTCAGTACTGGCCAGGGAGTTTCACATTTAAGTTTCAAAACATCAGGAAAGAGCTGGAGGGGGATTCAAGGGAGTGCCTTTTAAAATGATTTTTAAAAAAACAGGAAATTGAATCTGCAAGCTTTTTCCAATAGAAGGCAGAAGTTTGGTACGAGCAGAAAATCACGTGAAGTTTGTTGAACAATTATTGATTTATTCATTACTTAAGCCGCCCTTTTCTGCATTACATTGTTTATTCGTAATGCACTTAGGAGGCGGTTAGAGCCGTAATGTATGCCGTGTTTAGACTGCAGCCATGTGAACCAAGGAGAGGCACTGAAATATAGGTAATTAAAAAGTCACCGGCCAAATTAAATCGAGTGAGAAATGACTTTCTTGCTGATTTAACCCTATTTAAAGCTTAGATCAACAAGATATAAGGGTTGATGTGAGGCTTTCTTATCTGCAGAGAAAACACAAGCAGAGGGAAAATGTCAACATGACTTGCACAGCGCTTGAACCCGATAGTAAAGGGCCGAGTGCAAAAGTGAGGAAAGGTTTGGAGACTTTTTCTCCCCGAAATGTTCTAGCTACTCTTATTTAACTAGTTATAAGCTGAAATGCTCGTTACTTGAAATGTATCAATTAGAAATATCAGTTAGGTGAGTTACTGCAGTTTAAGATTCCTTATTTCCACCACATTGGTTCACAATCTTCTCCAAACATCTTCTTAAGACGCCATGTTGCATATCCGAGGAGTTCAAACAAGGATTCCCTTCTCAGATTTGTTTATTAGAGTCCAGAAAAGGTGAAACTCTCCAGTTTCACAGGATAACAACAGCGTAATCTCACCTCAAGGAGTTCAGCTAATTGTTATTAAATTGCAGAGGTTCAAATTAATCGGTTTTGGATGTTAGCAGCTCATTAAATGGATGTCATCATTGCGAATCATCCCCTTGCATATGAGCCAAAAGGGACGTCCTCCACCTTCTAGCAGGCTCGGTAGGCGCATTATCGCCCCGTTTAATGGATCTCCGTTATTATCTCATTTTAATGGCAGTGAAGATGCGATTTCACAAGAGGAACAAAAGTCCGCATTTGGAGGTTGGAGGGCTTGGAGGAAGCGTCAGTGGACTCCCACTCAAGATAGTTGGGTTTGAGTTCACTTGCATTTTCAGTCGATGGTTGGTTGAGTTCAGACACCAAAACTACAACACCCTCGCATTATGTTTACTACATATGTGAAGTTCCATTTTGTATGTTTCCATGGTGACAAGATTCTACATACTCCTACATTATCAAGGTCACTTTCTGAAGGTGAAGGAGGTCTCTACTGGCCAATACGTTTGGGAATGATATTCATCAAAAACGGCCATTTAATGGGCTGATAACATCCGAATTGGTTTTTGTTAACACTAACAATAAATATTATCTATGTCACGAATATTCAAATGACTACTTTTATGTGAAAGATATCACTTGGATACTCAGAAGATAAGCTAATGCTGTAACGTCCTCTCAGCTGTAGGAAGCCTTTTAGTGTCTTTCAGCTTTTCTGTTTTGATTTTGTGCTGTTTTAATGTCACTGATCCATCAGAGGTGTGTTTGGCTACAGCAGCCAAGACATAAACTCTGAAAAAAAAACCAACCAAAAACTACTAACTCAGCACCCAACTGCACCCAAAGTTAGCAACTAGCTGGTGAATATAGCGGAGCATATGCTAATAGAAGAAAGGCTAAATAATTCCTGCAAAAGGTGGTAGAGACCAAAAACAGAGCTAAAGAAAAGGGTGACTATTTGATTTCATTTATCAGGTAATGACTCAGAATGAATGATAGTTTAAACAGTTAAATATGCATGTGTTTGATAACAGTTCTACTTACAAATTAAAGGTTAATGGCAGCGTTTTGATTAGAGTTGTTTGCATTGCCCCCATTTGACTGAAAAGACGTTGGTTTAAAAACCTTTTGTCAATGATAGCCTAAAAGCAGATCCATTTCTTACCTGCTCTTTTTAAGATAAAGAGTAAACATCCCATGTAGAATTTTTTTTCTCCATCTTCTTTGCCTTATTATTCATCTTGTGACCTCTCAAATATTTCCAGAGACTCCTCATTCCAAAGGTTGAGAGGGCGGTTTTTGCGGTTCTACGATAAACATGTAGACCATTTATGGCGGATTCGGATCATAATTTCTTAGCTTGGTTTAGCAGCTTTAACTCTCTGAACTCCAAAACCAGTGGAGGCATGTTATCTTTAACAGAATCACCACAATTACAACACTTATTGGACCAGAAACGGTAAAAACAGAAAGGATTGTAGGTTTTTTTATTTTTCGTGTGATCCTCGAAGTACTCACCTGTGATGTATTGCTTCATCAGGAAAATAACCCAAATCCTTGCTTTAAATCATTATGTTTTATTTTACTTATTTAGTGTCATTTCAAAAATAAACTGTTTGCATCAGATACTGTAAAAAAAAAAACCAAAGCTTCTCTGTGGAACTGAGAGGGCATGACTGACTCAGCTGAGATCATCAGTCATATGACAAAAATTCTGAGAACTTTCGGCTGAACTGCAGGCAGTGTTTACGCAGAACAGAGAGTCGAGAGAGACTGAGGGCAAAATAAAACCTACTTGATCAATAAAATAAATGAAGCACGGCTTAAAAACCGTATACAGAGGAGAAAGTTGCTGGAAAATACATTCAGCACGGTGAAATATTTTTCTGGAGTTGCATAGTAGAGTGAAAAACATCTATTTAATTTGTAGAGGCTGTAAAAATGTAAACAGTGAAATATCTATAGTCGTAGTGTTGTGACACCCTTGGGAACTTCGGAAAATGTAGATGCGGATACCAGGTAGTTTTTTCTTTTTGTGATTTACGGCACTGCATGCTACACAGAAGACATTTCCGATTTCTTTCTATTTCTAGCTATGGCTGTGCTGTTTCCATAGAGGTGTAGGACTTTATATTGCAGTGAAAAATAAACCCATAGGGATGCAAAATGTGAAAGGAACAAAAGAAAACACCCAGAAATTGCATGAGTTTCGGAGGGATAATTGAGCATGAGAAAAACACTTTCTGTGTTTTAAGACCTTAGCCGACAGATGACTGTGATTATACTGATTCTAAAAATGTGGAACATTTTTATTTAAAAAAAAAACTTCCGTCCTGTTGGCTTAATTTCCCCGCAAGGTGCCAAACTGAGAAAGGCCAGCATTTTTAATCTAAAAAGAGGGCACTGATGTAATGCATTGCAAATACAAAGAGGTATCGACCACTGGCAGGTGGAGAGGAGGGTGGGGGGTGTGTGTGATAAAGGTCAAAGACGTGTGCGCTGCCTTCGCCATACCTTTTGTTAAAGAGGCAAAACGGCGTTCCATACATAACCACATTACTGGGGACTCGGACAGCAGGGAGAGGGACTGGATGCCAGGAGAAACACTTGTGTCTCTTAATGCAGACAAACTATTCCCTCCAGCCCAAGGACAATCATTACCTGAGGGGAAAGAGGCAGCATGTGTGTTAGGGGAAGAGATGCTTATACTGGCGCTGATCTTGAAAGGGCCTGGGCGATCGATCGCATTAAGCTCCCTGCGAAAGAGAGAAATCAATATGTTTTTAAAGGCGAAGCAGGCTGCATGTGGTGTATGCGTGTGGGCTTCATTGATACCAGCCAGACGTGCTCAGAGAGAAGCCGCTCCTGAAAAAGAACTATCACATTTCGAGGTCAAGTGGTTTCATTTCCAATACTTATCTGAAAAATCACGACACTTGTGAGGAATATGTACAGGGTGGGGGGGGGGAAAAACGTGCATGTGTCCCAGTTTGGGTTCCCATTATCGCAGCAGAGTATTGGCCGGTTGTTTGAGGAGCACGAATGACAAACCGAGAGGGGAAATCGATATTTTTTTCAGATGGAGAAAGTTATGTGGAAGATTAGCGAGGAAGAAAGAGAACAAATGAGCTCTGAGGAAAGTAATTGTGCAAAGGCACTGTAAAGCAATCAGTTGCAATTGCCTGCTCAGGAATACGGAGTGGGAAGGAGGTCAACGTGAGCAAAGAGGAGAAAAGAGAGACAGAAGGGAAACAAAGACGGAGAAGGCAATTTAATTTCCATCAGTTGTCAAAACATCGCTAATCAATACAAAAGACACCCACTCCTCGACGTTTTCTACTGCTCTCGTCCTTCTTCTTGCCTCTCCTTCCATTTATCTATTTCTATCTCTCTCAGGCATACTCACAGCAATAATTCACTCTTGAGTTGGCATCTGGGGCAGAGAGACTGATCCAGTGGAGAAAAAAATCCACACAGGTCCACAAAAAAAGTGGACAAACAGAGAAACGGAGTGATTAATGGGTAAATTAGTGCAGGGAAGAAAGGAATGAGGGCAAACAAGTGTTGCACAGCAGAGAGCAAGAACATGGAATAAACACAGAGGTGTGCTCTGAACACTGCAAAGTGATAATCAGCTATCATTTATCTTTAATTATTGCATTTTTCCCCTACAAAGTCACATTATTTTTTATTTTCTTTGACCAAAATGGTAAAAGTGAAGGGCTGTTGGTCTGTTAAAGCACAAACAGTTGATGATAAATGATAAATACCAGGTCGAGAGTTGAGGAGGATGAGTTTTAAATGATTCTGGAGCCATGAAGACAGATAAACAAAAAAGGAGTGGAGTTTCTATTGTGTCTGACTTTTGGAAACATGCAGCAACTGTGGTGACTGGATGGAATTTAAGAACAGACACAAGCCTGCCCTCCAGTGGTCACAAAGAGGGTTTTTTTAGACCGGAAGAAGTGAAATTCAACACACAAGCAACAAAAACCAAAAAAAGCACTGATGGAAAGTAACAAAGTACATTTACTTAAGCCTACTAAAATCTAACCTGATGACTATATAAATTCAGATTCCATATAAAAACATGTGATCATCTATGTTTATGGTCTATAATGCACAGTTACTTTGTTTTAAACTACTTAACCATTAATTGTTAATTAGAACTTACACACACCCATCAGCTGCAACATTAAAAGGCTGCTTACATATGAAATTGAGAAATATTATAATACATATATGATTCTAATATTGTGAAAGTTGCCATTGAGACGTGCATCTATTTTTTCACTGTCCTGCAGAACTGGGTTGAACACAGAAACTGTTGAGTACAGATAAGACTGAGACTGTAAGCACATGCACTCCCTTTTCATTTATTTTATATTTGTAACAATGGCCAACTGTCCATGAGAACTGGATAAGATAGGAACTGGGAGTGTAGCTTTTCCTGTTTCCATAGCAACGAAGATAATCAGTGCAAGCCGTCTATGACGCCAAGGTCACATAAGGTTAGACGAATGATGATCAAACAAAGTAAATAATATAAGAAATCCAATCATGGTAAAAACAGGGAATAATATAGCAAATAATGAAATATTCTAACAAAGTACTGAGTACTTTTAGTCAAATCACTATTAAATACATAGCACATTTAAAATAACAGAGATGCTCTTCAGTAGTAAACAAGTTTAAATATTAAAGTTAAGACACTTCAGTACTGGTTTTTATTTATTTGCCTGAATAATTTTAAAAATACGGTCAAGACTCTACAATAATATAGAAAATACATAAAATACTTCTAATACTTTTTTTTTTGCAATTTAGCTTATAATCGGCTTATAATAAAAAAAGTACATAATCTCAGTAGTTATTCAATAAGTAACTTAAAGATTCTGTTTAAAATCAACACAAAACTCTATAAAATACAACACTTTTGATACTTTAGGCCCATTTAAATTATAATCCTCCAAAACGTTTACTTGAGTAACATGCTAAAATGCAGGATTTTCCCTTGTATTATGCTTTGAATCCTGGTTTTTCTACATTTATTTAAGTAAATGATGTCAGTAATTATTCAAAAAGTAACTGTTAAATTACAGGTAAAATCAACACAGAATTATTTAAAATAAAATGCTTTACTTTAGATATTTTAAGTTAACTTTGGCTTATAATCTGCTTACCTTTTACTTAATTAAAATGCTGAATGCAGGATTTTTGTTTGTACTTTATTAGACTTTAAATCCCGGTTTTCTACATTTATTTGAGTCAGTGATCTCACTCCTTTTATTAGTAACTTAAAAATTATAATTCAAACCAGTAGAAAATTAGATAAAATACAATATTTTAAGTATATTTAGCTCATAGACCTCTGGTGAATATAGGATTTTATCTGTAATTTAATATACTTTAAAATCAGTATTTCTACATTTATTGAAGAAAACAACTTCAACAGTTATTCAGTAAGTAACTTAAGAATTATGGTTACAACCAATAGACAATGACATAAAATCTAATGTTTTATTTTTGATGCTTTAGGTACATTTAGCACATAATCCTCTAAACCTTCTACTTACCGGTAAGTCAATTTAGGATTTTTACTTTTAATATAACTTAAAAACTACAGCTAAAACCAATACAAAATTATATAAAATACCATATTTTGCATGTAAGTGCATGTAGCATATAATCCTTTGAACCTTTTACTCAAGCAAAAATGCTGAATGGAAGATTTTTACTTGTAATTTATTATGCTTTAAATCCTGGTTTCCTGCATTTTTAAGTAAATAATGTCAGTAACTTACCTAAAAATTGGTGAAAACAATGCAAAATTACATAAAATACAATCTTTTACTTCTGATACTGTAATAGTCGATTTTACTTATAATCCTCTGAATCTTTTACTGAAGGTAAAATGTAGACTGTAGTATTTTTACTTGCAATTTATTATACTTCAAGTCCCTGTTTACTACATTTGATTAAGTAAATAAACTATATATTCATATCTGTCACATGACAATGAAAATAGCAGTTTAAAGATGTATTTCCGTAAAGAAGAGACTAAGTTTAAGCTTATCCATTAAAGAAATAGTAAAGATAAAGTGCATATAGTAAATGTGCACATGCACACACACGCGGACACTGAGTCTGCAGAAAGAAAGCGATGTGGGAATAGAAGAGAACAAACACTCCACGATCCAGGGATTCTTGTTAATATGATACGAGTCTGTATCGTGTGATTTACAGCTGCAGTCTCTCAGTCTGTGTTGCTGTGAACTGCTGGTATTTATGGGCGCTTTATTGATCTTAAACAGACTGACTCACAGCTTGTTATGGCTGCAGCTCTGTGGTCAAAGGAGCACTGGGCGTATGTGACACGAGTCCAGCTCTTTGAAAATAACCCCAGATAAGTCCGCACAGGAACAAAAAAAAAAAGAGATGCTGTCAATTGTTCATGAAACAAAAGAACTGCATCGATCCAACAACACATTTAGGAGAACTGTTAAACCAGCCGTGTAATGCAATTATACTGATCACTTACTCACGTTTTACCACAAAATCCACAAGGAAGTCGACTGAACAGCAAACCTGCAGGAGAACAAGGAAAGCCAGAGGTGGTCAGAGCAATTACTCACACGCTGTAAGTACAGTTTATCAGTTACTTCCACTTTACTTACCAACGCCAGCATTACTTTTCACTGTATTATAGCCTCATGTTAGCTTACTTGCTTTATTTTAGCAATGTATCACGCTTATACTTTATTGCGTTGCTAGTTTTCTTATGTAATTTAGTTTTTATTCTGAGCGATGTCTGGCACAAGAACTTCTTTTGGCAGTAATAAAGTTTTATCTTATCTTATTCAGTAATTCTATCCAGTTTTAGTGCCAACTCTGCATTTATTGGATGACTCTAAACTGATAAAGATAAAGTTTTTATGAACAAAAGATACAACTATCTTTTAAAAATATGATATAAACAATATACAGTAGATTAATTAGCTCCAATTTAACTGGCTACATTGATGTGGACTGAACCACCTGAAAAGGATGTAAAATTGATTTGGTTGCAGTTTTTTGTAGATAGCCTATCTCTTGTACTTATGAAGTTGTGAGGGATCAAAAATTCTGTAATTTACTGTAAAAAATTGAACCTTTAGTGTAATTTTGCAGATTTTTACAGCTGGCAACTAGTAAAGTATCAGAAAAAATACATATTAATTTCCATGTTGACTAAAAAAAACAGGACAAAACTGTAAATAATGTCTTTTTTTTTTTTTTACAACATTTGACAGTGAACTCACAGTATTTGAATTGTACTAAATTAGAAAAAATGTTTAAACAGATATTTGCTGCTATTTCAAAGAAAACTATGTACATTAAGGACTGAAAAGAGGTAAACTATATCACAGATTTGATCTGTTTTGTTAAATTTACAAATAATACCAAGTAATATCACAATAAAGAAGTAATATTTTATAAGTTGACTTAACATACAAAAACAGGACAAACATACATACATAACGTCGATAACAAAAAATTCTGTTAAGTATGTTAAGTAATGAAAAATGATGAATATTTTTTAAGGTGTTATGTCAGATTTTATCTGATTCTATCTGCTGTTAAAATACAGATAATATCTAGTAAAATGACATTTAAATGTCATATGCAAATAAAATCACATCTAAATCTTTACATGGTCACTGTAAGACAAACAAAAGTAAAAAAGGCCAATATTGTCAACATCAAAAGTCTGTATTTTCACAGATTTATTTTATTAAATTTTTTTGTTGTAGCGTGAATGATAATGTGTACTCAATCTACTCGAGGGTTTCTAATTTGGCAAATACACTAAAGTTACTGAACTAAAAAGGTGGGGTACTGACTAGAGTCACGTTTTGCATTATTCATTATATTGTGTTTTAGAAATTACTTTATTTTACAGTATTCAAATCATATATATATAACCATTTAAAAAGTTATTTTACAAACTGTCTGTTCTTTTCATTACATATAACATCTAGTAAAATTACATAAAAATATATTCATTCTATTACACTGCGTGACCATGAAATTACAGTTTTGCTGTATTGTATTCTGTATACAGGTTGTTCTTTTAATTACATACAATATCTAGTAAAATCACATAAAAATAATAATTTGTCCTTCTTCCAATGTGTGCCTGTAAAATTACAGTTCTTCAGGAAAAACAGCTAAAAAAAGTCAGTATTTTACATATATATGCTGTTACTTTCACCATTTTTACAGTTTTTAATGCTGCTTTCATATTATTTTACAGATTTTTGTTTTTACTTGGATGGGCTGTACCTCCAATGCCCATATATGGTCCGTCGGGGTGTCGCCGTCTGCAGCAGCCAGTCAGAGCTCGTTCATGACGCTGAGTCAAGGAAGTGAGTCACACTGACGGTAATGTTACGTCTCCGTTGCAGCAGAACACAGAACAAGGAAGCAACATGTGCTGACCATAATAACTCCAGCACAGCAGCAAGGCAGGAACCACGACACAAGCCGGGGACACGCACCGACCGCCGGGCACCAGCACACACAGGACACCGCTAAAAGACGTGAGTTTGTTTCTCTGTTTCTACCTCAGACTTCCTGGTTTAGACACATTTTGCTGTTTAAATGCGCCTTTTCCCCTCTACATTGTCACACCTGCTTTCACACGTCGCTCAGTTTATAATAACTTTTCGTGTTTGCTGTCATTTAAAACTGAAAATTCTTAAACAAATACCCGGCAAAATAAACTTGTTCGGCTCCGAAACTCAGCTTCTCTCACCGAAATCACATCCTGGGTTCTACTAACTTTCCATATTTCCACCGGGGGGGTTTCCGCGCTGTCAGAAAACCCCAAATGCGTACATTTCCCGCATGCAGCATGAGGTTTCCTTTGTCTCAGTACAAAGAAACAGGCAGGAAGGTTCAGAAATGACAAGCTATCATTTGAATTTTTCACTTTTCTTGTAGTTGTTTTTCTGGTTGTGATGTCGCACCAACACGTGGACCCTCCTTAAGTCACCTATGTGGTGTCTCCTTTGTTTGGCGCAGACGCAAAAAAAAAGTTTCGTTGTGACCGGAGCTGCAATAATCGTTTAATTTTTAACTACTAAATCGACCACGAACTATTTTGGTATTGATTATTCTGTTAAATCCACGTTTTAAAGAAAACAAATTTCAAATTTCTCACATTCAACTTATTAAATGTGATGATTTTCTGGTTGGTAAGCTGATTAGTTTGGGCTTGTGGACAAATCAAGACATTTTAGAACGACTTTTTTTGATATTTCATAGGCTAAACAAGTAACTGATTAATCGAGAAAAAATAGAATAGTGTTCAGTTGTGATCAAAAGTGAATATCAATCAAACCAAGTGCATTTTATTTTCCTGTTCAGTCTGTTTGGAGCTGCAACGATTAATCGATTAGTTGTCAACTATTAGATAAATACGCAGCTATTATTATAATCAATCTGCATTTTTTTTAAAGAAAAAAAGTCAAAAGTCTCTGGTTTCTTTCCTCCTCTGTGACAGTAAACTGGGTTTACTTTGAGTTGTGAAGAAAACAAGACATTTGAGGCCATCATCTTGACTATTTTCTGACATTTTATAGACCAAACAAGTGACCGATTAGAAAATAACCAAATGATCAACAATGTCAACAATCATTAGTTGCGACCCAAAGTGAATATCGATAAATGCAAAACATCTCCCAACTCCCGATCAATCTGTTTTGCCTATTTGAGAGCTTTTCCTACAGAAAAAAGTCAACATTCTCTGATTCCAGCTTTTGAAAGGTGAAAACTTTTGACTTTCTTCCCTCATCTATGACAGTAAAGTGAGTAACTTCAGATTGTGGACAAACAAGACACTTGAGAGCATCAAAATTATCTCTAGTTGCAACCCAAAGTGAATATCAACAAAACCAAAACATTTGCAAACTCCTTGTCGAGCTGTTTTGCCTATTTTAGAGCTCTGATGATTAATTGATTTGTAGTCAACAGTTTAATTTGTAATTTAATTAGTTAATCTGTAATTTCTTTAGTGAAAAAGCTGAGAAATTCCTTGATTCCAGTTTCTTAAGGGTGAAACCTTTCTGGTTTCTTTCTTTTTCTATGAGAATGAACTGAAAATCTTTTGGTTGTGGACAAAACAAGACTTGAGGACATACAGTAAACATATAAAGTGCTGTTTTGCCTATTTTTGAGCCACAATGATTAATTAATTAGTTGTAAACTGTTTAATTAATCATACAATCAGTTCATCAGTGATTTTTAAAGGGGAAAAACTTTAAAATTCTTGGTTTCTATCTTCTTACAGGTGAACACTTCCTGTTTCTTTCCTCCTTTATGACAGCAAACTGAAAATCTTTTTGTTGCGGACAAATCAAAACGCTTGAGAGCATCAAAATAATCACTCGTTGCAACCTGAAAGTGAATATCGACAAGACTAAACCGCAAAGTGGTCTGAAATCATTACCTGTAGCTGTATGCGAATCACTCTTGCGAACCCCTCTGCAAGCTGGTTGGGTTAGTTTTGAGAAACACAAATTAATTCAGGCTGTTGTGAGCAAACACTGAGAGCATCAACAAGCTGGTTAAAAAAACAAACACACTCACACACACACAAAGAAGGAATCCAGCAACAGAGAAAGAGAGTCACAGTTAATATGTTTGAGTTTAAACACTGACGCTGCAGAATAAACAGTCGGGACAAGTCTGACTCTGCAAATAGGTCAAGTTGTTTTGTTCACATGTGAAATCAGGACGGTATCAGCAGAGCCCGTGATAATGGCAGCAGGTCACCGTTCAGTAAACACGGCGTCGTGCAGTTTGTGGAGCTCTTTTTAGGGAGCTAATGATTAGGTCAAAGCAGCTACAGGTGAAGTAATCAGAGCAAACAAACTCTGACAGTGATGTAAATATCTTTGAGCGCCTCTGGTATCTGGATATCACTCGTTTGTATGATACAAGAAAACACGACTCATCCTGGCAGAAGGCGTTATAACAAACCAGGAGGATTATGTGGGAAAGCTGCATGTTGTCACCCGACTGCAAGCATGCTGGAAATGAATATGCCGTGATCCAGTGGAGTGCTAACTTCTTAAAAAGTAGAAATTATCTTCAGTTTGTCCATTAATGGTCTTATTTCTTCGAAGAAAGCTTCAGCAGTTTAACAGATGAAGAAGATCAAAGGGAAAAGGACAAGAGGGGGTTTTATGACTAGCAAATGTTCACTTATTGTGGCATCTTTTGTGAGCTGGGGTTCTCTGGCTTTTTCCTTATCAACTCAAACATTTACCCCCTGTAATAGAAATGAAGTGGTCGAAAGCTAAAGATACACTTACTTCAATCATTTTCCACTACACAAGGGTAAGGAAAAGAAATTTTAAATACGATGCCAATATCGCTGAAGAATAACGGCATCTTTGTAGCTGTGTATTTTTTCCCCGATAATCCAGAAGAGTCTTCAAATCGTCAATTATTGTGGTTCACAAAGAAATCCCCCCAAAAAGAAGCAGTCAACAGAAATTGAAAGTCATTTGTAGGCATAAATAAGAAAAAAATCTGTGGTTTCAGCTTCTTAATCATGAATATTTGGTGTATTTGTTAAGTCTTGTGTAACAGTAAATGGAATGTTGTTGGGGTTTTTATTGTTTTTTGGTACTTGAGGAAAGAAATAGGTACTTTCTAATAATTTATGGCCTGTAAATTTAAAAAAAAGTAACGGTCCTATTAATCAATAATAAATAATGCAGGGAAATTGAAAACTGCCAACTCTAAATACATATATATATGGGAAGACACTGTTATAGTAGCATATGTTAAATAAAAGTTAGATCAGGTCTTATTATCGGTAAAATCTGAAGCTTTTCCTTTCCGTTACCACACATTCAGCCACTTTAAAATCATGTTAACTCGTCATCATCACTCTACTGCATTTTTTTCTTCATGTACGGAACATATAGTAAAGGTCAATGGCAGCTTTATTGTCTCTAAAACTCCAAATGCATCCGCCTAAAGCGCTGGATCTGTTTTTCAGTGGTGCTCGACCTCCGCTGGCCTCTTCAGCTCTGCATTAGGAGGCATTCAAGGTCCCCTCAGCCATTCCTCTCAGAAATCTTGACACTAGAACACCTACTGGAAAAACCTGTCGTCATGCACGAGTCTGCTGAGGTGACGACCTGCACTGTGTGGCCTTTGGGTGGAGAAGATGTGTAGGTTACGAGTGAAGTGGGGACACAGCAAGCTGTAGAATAATAGATGCAACTTGACCCTGTTTGCCTCGCAGACTAATAACTGAGTGGAATGCCGAAGCTGCAATTGGAACATCTAAACATACTTTTCACAGCACGCGATTGCTCTTATGTAATGGCAAAACATTATTATTGTTATTTTTTAAAGGGATTTAAAGCAGCTTGTACTTGTTCATCATTACTCCAACACTTGCGGCTACATCTGCAAGGACAATAATAATTTCCCTCTCACAACACATTACGCAGACTGAAGCGGGGGCGCATTTCAAGCCACAATAACAAGCGTCTGCGCCTCAAGAGTTCAAGGCGCTACTTTCTTGTCAGGGGGACGGCAGCAGGATGTCAGTTGCCGGTTCAGCTGCAGCGTTCGAATTGCCTTGGCCTCTGTGGAACACGCTCTTCTCACACGGTCAGGTTGACACTGGCATTCAACCCAAACAGACATGCTATCAGAAGATAAACAGCACAGTGAGCTCAGCAGATTTGCATGTGAAACTACCCAACATGGCAGCGCTGGTTTGCATCTTGTTTGCCTGTGTATGAACTGTAGCCTTTTTGTCAACACGGAGCCACGTCAACATGTGAAATGGCCCGGCTCCTCTGTTGCACAGGCTTGACGCCGAAGGTAACAAAAATAGAAGGCTCAGGGGCAACTGCACGGGGGAAGTGTTTTTAATCACTCCAGCTGGAGTTCCTGCTCCCCCACAGCTCCGTGGAGGGAAGTCGTGGCTTGTTACTAAAATAAAAACAACCACTAAGATAAATTTGCTGGCAACCCCAAGTGACCTTTTTTTTTGTTGTCAATTTCTGTTTCTGCAGACATCATGAAAAGAGAGGTGAAGGCTGGAGTCAACTTCCTCAAACGCCTGGTTGTGGCACGTGGAAAACTGGACGAGGCCAAAGCAGAACTGTTTGCTGAGAAGCTGCAGAAACTTTTATGTGAGAAATATGAAGACCACTGGTACCCTGACAGTCCCAGCAAGGGCCAGGCCTACAGGTAATCCTCATCTCCCACAAGCATAATAGCAATTTAACCTTTTTCATCACTTTATTGCAGAACAAATCTGCTAACGCTTGATCCTTCACAGATGCATTCGGATAAATAACGGAATAGTCTGCGATGAAGTTGTCCTGAAGGCATGCGAGGACAGTGAGCTCACGCCCAGCGATCTGGGACTTCTGCCTGAGATCACGCTGTGGATCGACCCGCTGGAGGTGTGTGCGAGGTGAGTCACCGGCTCAGAGGCAAAGAACTACACAGACAGACACGTTTCAGCAGCAAACCGGCATTTCTCAGTCTAGCCAAGAATTACGAGTGAGTCGTCGTCATGATGATGCATCCTGTGGAACCGTAAAATGAAACCGTGTGGGAATAGGGGTTAACCCTCAGAGTTCCAAGCCATCTCCGGGTGCGTGTGCATTTTCACTCACTGTGCGCTCATTTTACACTGCAATATAAAGTCCTGCACCTCTGTAGAAACGGAGCAACCGTGGCTAGAAATAGAGAGAACTCAAAATTGTCTTTTACGCCCCATGACACACTCATAATGCCATAAATCATTAAAAAACAAAAGTTGAATTTCTTTGATTATTTATTTTACAAAAATTGTGAAAACCTGCAATCAGCATGTATGTCATTTTACAAAGTGCCCACAAGTTTTGCCAACACTGGAAAAAAAACCATAGTGGCTTTACACACTAAAGACATTTTAATACTTGCATTTGCATTTGTTTCCACCCGTGTCTCCTATCTGCTCTGTGTAAACAAAGCCTGCAGTTCAGCCAGGTTCAGCCAAAAACTCTCTGAATTTTTGTCACGTCACTGTTGGTCACTGCCAAGTCACTAATATCTCCTTGGTTATACCAGGAAGTGCAGAATTTTTTGGTTTTTATAGATTGTGGTTACTGTAAATGGTTCATTTTAGGCAAACATTTAAATGTAGAATAACTTGGTCTTGATGAATTGTTGAATTCCCCTGACAAAACGAAAAGTTGTAGCTGATTAGTTCAAGGACTGTCAGGAAAATTCTTGTTTTTCCAGTTTCTTGCTCTGAAAAACAGTGTAATTTGGGGGATTTTTCAAACAAAATAACCCACCTTTAAGACCTGCCGGCAGATTGTAGGGTCTCGATGGTCAAATCAAACATGATGCATGTGCTATTTTAAAATAATCCGCTTCCTCCTTCACAGATCTGGAGAGAACAGCCGACCCTTCACAATAGCCTGTTTCAACGAAAAAGAGGACGATGAGGACGTGCAGGGAGACCAGGACGACGCCTCGGAGGACTTGATAAACCTGGACACCTCAGACTACCACTCTGCTACCTCTTCGGATTGCGGCTCCACTGCATCCAGCGACACAGAGGAGGAGACGAAAGAGGAGGAGGTTGTGAAGAAGGAAGACGCTGAAGGCGACACCTACACAATAGTGATGGTGCCCAGGATTCGGAAGCGAGACGGACCAAATAAAGTCAAATACGTCAGAAATATGGTAATTATTCTGTCTTATTTTTTAGCTCCATCTGTTGGTACTTCACAGAATCCTACTTGGTCGCATCAGCCAAATCCAAATATAGATATTTGTCTGTGCCGTTGAGTTTAATTGTGCGATTTCAAGCTGTGCTGGTGCCAGGGATGACGTGTTCTTTCATCACTGTGAGTCAGTCCTACGTACACAATCCAGCAGCTATAAATACTCACTGGATGATAAAATAAAGTGTTTACCTCGACTAGAAAATACACATCAATCCCAGCAGAAAGAATTCCCCCACAAAACAAAAGATTATCCCTGTTTGAGTTGTGTTTCGTGAAAACTGCACATCTTTTTTAGGGAATTACTGAGCTTTTTTATGAAAAATTACAATAGTTGTGGCACCTTTTTTAAGATTTATAAACTTGGACAGAGGCATTGTTGCTTTTTTATTGAATTTGTTGTAAATATGAAAATTTATTAACAAATCAGCCTTTTTCTGTGGTAAAACAGGAGAAGACTGCTTTGTTCAGTAGATTTTGGACAAACTGACATGCTTATAGTGAATTAACAGGACTATTGCATGTATAATTATTGCTTTACACCCCTAAAAAGCACAAAAATATGTTTATTTTGTGTTTTACTCATCAGTTATTTTTAGAATATCAGCTGCTGCCTAGTCATCCCCATGTGATAATGTTTCAGTAGAAAAGAAAGTACCATTTGTTCCTCCCTTATGGAAAAATCATGCTCGACACATCTCCACTTTCCCTGCTAATCTCCTCTCCTCCCTCCAATCTCTCTCTGTTCAGCTCCCAGCTAGCCTCCAGTACTTCTACCACCCCACACCAGTCTGGCCTCAGTACAAGAAGGCCGCTCCGGTGTTCCTCACCACGGTGTGCGCCCCCACAGCCCCGCCTCCTCCGCCCCAGCAGGTTTTCGGCTACTACATCTTGCCGCAGCCGTCTCCGCAGTTCATCGTGCCTCAAGCCGCGCTGCAGCCCTGGGGAGCCGTGAAGGGTTGAACCGTCCACGAGCCGCGGGACGGAGCATCGGACGCTCCTTCGACTGAGCCGTGCGACGTCAGGGTCTCTCAGTTCAGCTAAACCTGGGCCAAAAAAAGAACATTTTTAACTGTTAGGTTCAACGTTATTCCTCGCACAGCCTGTAATGATTCCTTTCTTTGTCATTTCTTGCTCTCGGCACAGAGATGCCACTGGACTTGAGTGAAAACTATTTAATCTGTCATGTCTGCACTGCTAAATTTTTTTTAAAAAGACTATACGAATGACTTCAGTCACTGGGTGCTTGGACTAACTCAGGAACTCTCAGCAATATATTTAAAGCCAAATAATTACCTTTCTATGTTCTTCTGTTTTGCCAGTTCTCTCACCAAACATGGTTCACTGTGCTTCTGTCACAGTTAATCGCTGTACAATGTGATTCAGGGTTTTAATCTGTTGTAGTTAGACTGATAATATCTGTATATTAAGAAGACTATTTTTTACTAAACCACTTGTAAATAATAGAGAATTTAGATACTATAGACTGATGCACACTTTCTAATCTTAACTATTTTTGTTGTAATTTATTTGGCCACCAGTGGATGGCGCTCAAGTCACATCAAATACATGAAGTTGTATATTTTTATCAACCGTGGATGCTGTATCTTGCAAATCTCACAACACAAACTTGTTTTTTAAGAAAAGCTCTTTCTCTCTTGTCAGTGAAATGTACAGCTGGGGTTCTTTTTTTCAGGGAAAATCTGCTGTGTTTGTTGTAAATAACATTCCTTGCTTTGAGAATCTGCTCCACCCTGGAAACTACTGCATGTTTAACTCACTCATGTAATTATTTGATATTTATTTAGGCCACTTTGTAGCTTGTGTGTTCACTGTTTTGCTGTCACCTTTTTTTTGAATTTGCCAGCAAATTAAACCAGCTCCTAACTGAAAGTGGAACTTGTGCTCATTTGTATGCTCAGAAATTGGGTTTGCTGCTGTGTTGCATGTGTTTTTCTGAAAGCACCTGTCGGCCTGAGCGCTCTGCTTGGGACTCATCCTGTCACAGAGCTGTAAGGGACAGACATTACCGTCAGCAGGGATCAGCAGGATGCTGCAGCGGAAGTAGCCCTGTGTGCATGTTTGCGTCATTTAGCCCAAGGTCATGACGCTGTTCCTCCTTCAACAGGCCCAGTAGAGTAGAGAGGGCGAGGGGGAGAGTCTGGTTCTCACTTTTTTTGTTTGGCATATGGAGGGTTTTTGAAAGGAGGCCTTCAACTCGGCACCTCAGATTGTCAAATTAAGCTGAATTATGGGTAAAATGAAGAAAGTGGCAAAGCAGTTGGACCATAAATGGAAGATGCACCAACAAATAAAGACCACCAAATGGCTAGAAGCATTAAAAAGAGAAAGATGACAACAAAAATGACATCCACTGACTTATCCACAATAAGTCAGTGGATGTCACTCTGTAGTTGACCACTATAACAGTTGGTTACTAAAATAAAAATTAAAAAAGCTTCCCTGAGCGTACATTGTTTATTTTTTTTAATAGATTACCTATTTTTTGGTAACTTTGTGGCTTGTTTCCTGATAAATACAACACATTTTTTTGTCTTATAACTTGTTTACATGTTTTTTTTTTCATCAAATGTATCTTATCTGATCAGCCTTGTCCTGATAAAGTGAGAACAAAACAGGAAAATGTCCTTTTTCCAGTGAACCTGCAGCTCTCCTGTGCGTAAATGCAAGGAGGCGCTTTGATTCCTTGAGTGCGCAGCACACACACGTCGAGCACACGCGCACCCGAGCGCACAAAGACTTCATTTGTGGCACACTGACGCACACTCTCGCAATACTAAGCCATGCAAATGAGAGCGCAGGAGCCCGCCGAAGTGTGCAAATGGCATCAGTGCGCGTAACCACGCCGCGCCGGTCAGTTGGAGCGTTTTGGTAAACCCGCTACTTCGATGAGCAACGGACGAGAGAAGGGCTCGGTACACGATTCTCCCATCGGACTATGCCTTCCCCAGCCCGAGAGGAGAGCAAAGGGAAGACCGGACAGGCGCAGGACGGAGCAGAGCGGCGACAACGCAGGCGGACGGCTCGTGTGCGCTCTGGAGATGGAGATGACAAACCGCAGCCCGCACGGCGACTCCATAGTGGATTATGTCAATAACTACGATGGCCTGGTCGGTCGGCACTGCGGGGACTCTGCTGAAGTGTCCGTGCCGCTGTCACTTCCCGGGAGGCGGACAACTCACATGGAAGGAGACGGCCTGTGCAGACTGCGAGACAGAAAGTTGTTACTAGAGGATAGAAAGCGTCTGTGCGCACTGGCGCTGGGCACCGCTCTGCTCGGGATACTGCTCATGATAATCCACGCCGAAATGTGTCCCTTTGTTTATAAACCGGTAGGTTGAAGAAATTAACCAGCACTGATGTCTTGGCCAGTGGGAAGTTGAGCCAATTAGGATTTAGTGGGTATGAATTGACTACAGAACCAAAATCCAGATCTTTTAGATGTGTTTTCTGTTGACACTTCAGATGTGTCATTACATCAGGCTCCACACTACAATTCTCATTATTTATATTATATATAATGATGTACATTATATGTCTAATTGATTTTTCAGTTCAGTTTCACAAATCCACTCTAAACTTGAGCTGATGTGACATATTGTTGTTTTTGTCTTTTTGAGCACATTGCACAGCTTTTTAAATTACAGCATCTTTATCTGTTCATTTGCTCTGCACTACAAACAGCAGCCAAATCTTCCCCAACAACATTAAATTCACTTTGTGTTCTCAGCTGGTCAGGGTAATTAAGTGTTGTCTCTTGAACTCATCATCTGATAATCAACGTAATACTAGTCTTGCTGTCAGCATGATGCAGGAACTAAAGCCTGTTAACACTTGCTCTGCTGTTCTTCTCCTTGTGCAGCTTTTTCACTTCAGCAGGACTGATTTACTTTTTACCTATGTTGCCTTTAATTCGTGATATATTTCAGTAACACAAACTGGCCATAATTCCTGCAGAGAAACACCCTGACTTACACAACTGGCTATATCTGTTGTCATAACAACTTTCTTGATTAGCAGGCAACGCAAACCCCATGCAGCACGACGGCAGAAGTCTGCACCTGGGCTTTGAACCTCCCTGACCTACTGATTAGTTAGTCCATTTCCAGACACACTCTTTGGTAGCACAGCCTCATGACATTAACATGCAGATCTCAGTGGATAACAATGCCAGGCCACACAATCAACAAATTATTAACTCCCCCTGACTTCCTACAGCACACGCCAGTTCCACATGTGGAAAAAAGTTCTCATGCATGCCGCAAAACATCAGACCACCTCCATGCTGTGAAGCCAGTGATTGATTACAGTGTCAAAGAACCCCACATTTCACACACACACACACACACATACACATGTGCACACACAACTAAACTATACAGTCTTTTGACAAACTTATGGAAATATTGCCTGACCCTCGCAAATATGCCTGATGCGATCAGAAGGGTTGGACCCGGGGAAATGTGCTTGTGAAACGAACGGTATTGGCACAAACATGACTTTGCGGTTCCAGTTTACAAATAGGAACCAAGAACAGGTGTTGTCAGACCATTCCTAACAACAGGCATCAGCTCTGGTGCTGTGGAAACGCTGATGCACTGGAAAAGTGTACTATGCTGCAGTTAAAGCATATTATTTTGGAGCGGCTGCACTGCCGATTTAACCATCGCTTATGTAACTATTGCCAGCATTCATCTTTACACTTAATACAACTCATAAGCTGTCACATGTGAACTGACACTATAATTAAAATTGTTTTTTTTATTGTTAAAGGCATCATTAAGTACGCTGCAGTCTGAGTTTGGAGCTGCCCCATCAAAGTTAACACCAGTCTACAAAGTTATATTTAAGCATACCTTTTCATGGTTATGCACAAAAACAGGGCTATTTATGGAACGTTTTTCCACATTTCACCTCTTCCCCCTGCAGCGAGATTGTTAACAGTACTTCAGGCTATCTTTCCACATCATTTAGTGTATAATTATAGTGTTTGCGTGGCCAGTCTCGAAGGTTCTGTGTCTTGACTTTGACTGCTGGTAGGAGTGTGCTCTTTGACCTGGATGCTGCCTCGTGACACCTTTTCGTTCCTGGAACTACTGCACTGTTCAAAGCAGCACCCACACACTGAGAGTGAAAAGCTAAGCGCGATGTCTTGGGTAAAGTGAATGATACAATGAGCTCTACTGGCTCAAATATATATGATTCAATGACCAAATTCAGCCTGAGCATTTTCACAGTTTTGCTAAGATTCGTTTTTATGCAACATTTCGGTCAGATTTAGCTGTAAAATCACCTACAACAGACACAATAACACAACTTACAGAACCACAGTGAATAAACATCATTCTAATATGCCTCCTAGATATGGTCTCTTATGCTGAAAAAATAGTAAAATGCTACAATATAGACATTTTAATGGATTAACACCTTGACCACTTTCATAATTCTGAAGAATGTTGGGGATAAATTGGTCAGATTATTGCCCCAGGGAGGAAGAATGTTCTGCTCTGACAGCCAATACAGTTTTAGAGCATCCGTAAATTCGATATATGATTCAGTAACTCTTGACTGACATTGCTTTGCATACGATTCAAAACTTGGTTTAAAAAAAACAAACATTCCCCTAACCAGATTTTCAACCACACCTACTCGCTGTTTGCTTGCCCTGAGTCTTTTGACCTTTCAAACCTGCTGTCTTGATAGTTTCATCTTCAGCCTAATGAGAAACCTGACTATATATTGCCACGTTTTAATGGCTTGCATTGACTGTGAGCTTTGCATATTGAGTTCTATTGAGAACTCTGCGCACAGCTTGCCTCTCACTTTTCATCTTCTGTTCAGCTACTTCATGGCTGCTTTGTCCTGGCTATGATTTGACATGTTTTGCTGTTCTAAAGCACCATCCGTCAGGGGGATGTGGATGAAAATCCTAATGCATAACGAAAGGCAGTTTCCTTGCGTACAAGTTATGCCTCATTAACTTTTCTTGCTTGTCATTTGCTGCAGTAAATCTACAGCTACAAAATGTGAAAAATGCTCTACCCGGACTCAAGGTACTGCAATTAATTATCTGTAAATGATTCGACAAACAAAAGAGTAGAATGATTTTGATTATTTCTGCATTTTACAGTTTAAGATAAGAAATTAGTGGAAGCATTTGCTCACCATAAATCGACATAATATCACGGTTATACAGGCATACAGCAGCGTAGTAAAAAGCATTA
Source organism: Dascyllus trimaculatus (assembly GCA_024666655.1). Lineage (NCBI taxonomy): Eukaryota > Metazoa > Chordata > Actinopteri > Pomacentridae > Dascyllus > Dascyllus trimaculatus. The sequence continues at coordinate 9,510,886 of CM045451.1, read as the reverse complement.
ATACGAAGCTCCCTCAAGTGCTGTGGCCCACATTTTTCATGAAATGGGTCATAATTTCATCTTTATTTGACAGCATGATGCAATGTGGTAGCAACACGCCCACACATCGAAACCTGGTGCATATGGCCTGTGTGCTAAACACACACACCGGTATGCGCTGCTGTTTGAACCTGTTCCCATCATTACATGTAAACCACCTATGACCTCAAAGTTTCACAAAACTAGCGCAAGGGCTGCTGCCGCTGCAGGAAGCTAGGTGGCCACTAGATGTTTTCTGTAAAGCACATCCCCAGCCAGCGCAGGAATCATCAAGATGAGCTGCAGTGCTGGTTTGTGGTTGTGGAAGCCAACCAAGAAATCTCCAACAGCATCTGATGTTGCTGTAATATTCTCCCAAATGTGTGCTGTAGGTGTCTGTATCACCCAGCCATGATTGTGTCGTGCCTTTTGCAGCGTTTGGTTGGTTTTAACACAACCTGTAGATGTTTTACCGTCTGTAATGTCGCCTTACATTTGCACTGCATCCACTGGATCGCTTGCTGGACAGTATTTGTAATCCTATTCATAGAATCTGCATCAGTGCTGATGAAACCACGCTGGTTAACAAACCAAATTAGAAAACTAAAGTCAGATGCACACATTAGTGCTTTGGAAAGTATTTATTTATTACAGAACAAAACAAACCAGACCACCTTCACTTGCACTGGATTCGGAGTTTCATATTTTAATTCAGTCGCCATTCCCCTGGGTGGCCCGTTCTGGTGACAGTGGCTTGGTGTCTGTCCAAGACCATGAGAAACAATCCATGTTGCACTTCACCCAAATTAGTTTCACCAGGCTTGAAATGACTTTTTCCAGCAGGAAAATGTTCCAAAAACTATTTCAGAAACTCATAGATGCATAGAATCATGCAGTTGAACTCTCTGCTATGGTGTGTGGCGAGATGTTGGGCTTTTTGTGGGGTCTTCTAATTAGTCTCGGATAAAACACAGACATGATGTGGATGCTACGGGAGAAACTGTGGAAAACAATGTAACTTGCCAACGGACGTCACACCACACCACCTACACGCTCGAGTTTCCTCAAGTTTGAAAGTTTGTAATTATCTTTTTAACTGTAAACCACATTAAACCGAGCTGCCCGTTAAACACTTCCACTGACGTTGCATCACTTGCGCCGGGATGCCTGAATCGAGCACATAGGTGCCTCTTTAAACCTGCTGAGAACAAGGTGGTGCTGCGGAGGCCTATAATTAGGTCCGGGTTCAGTTTGTGAAACCAGTTTCTGTGATGGAGAAAACCGTCACGGTGCGTACATCTGTGTCTCAAGCTGTCAGCTCCCTGGAGTGGAAAGTATTTAATTACAAGCACGCTTGTTTCTGTAGCGGAGTGGTTTTTTATGTGCTTTTTTTTGGAGTTCATTACAGAATCAGTAATTTCTTTTTCATTAAGCCTAATTATTGTAAATGTTTAATGAAGCTGCACTGGGAAAGACAAGAATTACAGATTAGCCTGCAGTTATGCTCATATGTCACAATCAGAAGAATAATCCATTAAAACTTCTCTAAATCATCTTTAATGGAAAAGAAAAATTGGACAAAAGCTTTATCGTACAAAAGACATGGATAATATCATTGGAGAAAGTAATTGGCTATGATTGTAGAGAGCATCCACAAAGACAAAAGTACATTTTTCTAAGATATAAATGGCAAATGGTCTGCACTTACATAGGGCTTTTTTCTACCTTAGTGGCATCCAAAGCGCTTTACAATGTGTTTCGCATTCACCCATTCACACACACATTCACACACCAATGGCCATATATTGTATCATGCAGGCCCACAAGCCTATACATAACTTATTGATTAATCTTTTGATTATTTTTCAATCAACTGAAGACTATTTAGCCTGACAGATATCACAAAATTCAAGATGAAACTGTCCAAACTAAAAAAAAGTAATTTAATTTCTTTTTATCTAGAAAATGCACAGAAACGTCAATAAAATGACAAAAATGTACTGACAAAGAAATCAAACATGTAAAGACTAACTTTACATGTTTGATGTAAAACAGCACTAAATATTTGTAACTGTGAATAGCTAAAATCTAAAATTAAATACAATTAGTGACAATTTTACAGAATTGTTTGCATAATTACTGAAGCTTTTACTTCATTTCAACCTGTAAAAATATGTTATATTTATTATTATCTCTATTGATTAAATGATATTATTGCATATATATATTAGTATAAGTAATTTCAGTGTTTTATACATGCAATTTACAAATGTAAATAATATTGTTCATTAAACATTAAACTGGCAGAAAATACACAAGACCTCAATAAAGTCTCATAAAATCAAAGGTATTTTAATTCTGGAACAATGCTGTATTTTTATGAGATGGTTATTTTTCAGTACATTACTGTGTTTTGAGGCTGCTGAAACATGAGGGTTCAGTCATTTCAAAGTGTGAAAATAGCTTAATTGATCAAAGATTAAAAAAAAAAAGTTTTCACTGAGTGAATGCAAAACTTAACGCTCAGTTTGCAGCAGAACTGTTCTTGGGTGGGAAGCTGGTGAGGGATCAAGTCCTTGTAGTCTAGCAAGTCTTTTTTTTTGGTTTGTCCACACAGCTCCATTTAAAACAGTCAGTCCAAACAGCAAGAAAGACTTTCTTATTGTGGTTTTTTGTATTGCTATCTGTGTAATTCAGCATGGCATGCAAGTGCACAAAGTATTTAAAGCAAATGGTATGAATGTAGTACGTTAAATATCATATCTCTCCTTTCATACTATAATAAGCACTTCCACTTGATTTGTATGTCCTGCTATGTTTCCATCCATGTCGGTGCCACAGCGGACATAAGAAACCTTTCAGCTCAGGAACTTCTTCATAAAACCTTGACATTAACGGAAACAAATCGCATTTCATCTGTTACAATAACCTTGATTTATCTCTCTTGGCTCCATTTTCTTCCCAGGGCACAAAAGCCGCCTTAGTCATCAACTCTTCCATCAGCCTGTCCACTGGGTGTCTCCTGATCCTCATTATAGCTTTCCATTATAAAGACATCAGGGTGAGTTTGCCTTTTCCCCTTTGGCGGGTGCAGTGTGTGTCCGAGTGAAAGGCCGCGTGTCTGTATGCATTGTTGATCTGCATGCTGCAATTTGGTGCATCACCAGTAACGTTTGTTCCAAATTGGCATGGTCAGAACTGCATTTTGCTAAAGATACTTGAGGGCACTTGTTTTAAAAGGAGCTCTCGGTCCGCTGACGGTAGCCTCAACACTGATTATCTGTGTTATATTTGCTGTATGCGTAAAAAAAACCCTGGAGGAAAACCTCAGCCCACACAGGCATGCACACTATTGCAGCTGTGATGTTTTTCCAGTCCGCATGGCTTGCTGCCGTTGTGTGTGAATTCAATATGCATGAGGGGATTTGGTTGAAATTACACAGGGTAAACAGCCTTCAGCTTGCCCTCACACACTCACAGCATGCGTGCTCGATCACGTGCAACAAGTGCAGAAAGCATCTGCACATTAGGAACAAACACTGAGCTGCTTCTCTGGACTCTTTAAGGTGTCTTTTTTTCACCTACTGTGTTTTTAGTTTGGCTGCAAGTCATGTGCATCTGATAGAAGAGGGGTTCCACTCCAAGTGTGTGGAGGAGATAAGGAAGGGCAGTTTTAGGGTGGAGACTGGAACAGAAGGTCTGGTGCAGCTTTTATACTTTAGTGTGAAAGGCGATAGACGAAATCATCCAAGACACATCAGGATGTTTCAATCAGTAGCTCGAGAAAAAAAAAGTGTTAATAAATGAAACGATCTTGAACAAACTGTTGCATAACAACGCTGCATATCGATCAGATAAAAACTTGTTACTTCCTTATACTGTCTGTCAGCATACAAGTTAATGGGTTATCTCGCAGATTTCTGTTCGATATCTGTGGTTTATAACTTCAGAGGGTTAAAATGAGTTCCTTATCACATCCCTTTACGGGTATACTGAGTATGCATTCAATCCTTTCTGCTTATGATGCAAAAACATACAGACGGGTGACAAATTAAAGGCTTGGACCCTACAGTGAGAGGATCTGGGGTCTCTGTTTGGGCATTTTTCTGCCATAGCTGGGTCCACTTGTCCACTCAGAGGGAAGAGCCACTGCAAATCAGTACAAAGTGTCTCTGATTGATTGCTTTTATACTATAATCAAGCTATTTTTTTCAAGGTGAATGATTTAATGTGAATCCCAAAATGACATTCCAATACAACTAAACTGCATTCTCAGAATTTGAGGCAATTTTCTGCTGGATTTAGTTTGTTTGTGACGCATCACAAATACAACAATGCATCTTATCTTTTGGCCTTTGTTTTATTGCTTTACTGTTGCTCCTCTTCAGCCAACGAATCAGAAACTAGATGTGACGGCACTCATCACGCTGGTACCTGAAGGAGAAGCTTCAAGCGTGCCCTGCATTCCAAGTCTTTTCTTTCATTGCATGCAACAGCTTCCCTTAAAAAGCACATACTGTTGCAGGCAGTATGCATGAAATTAGCACATACTTCTTCCTGATAATATTGCACCTTAAGCCTTGATCTGTCACAGTCTGCAGTGGGGAAAATCACCTCTTCCTTTCTGGAAGTGATGCACGTCACGTAGAAAACCATAAAAATGAGACCAGATGCAGTTGGCCATCCTGGTTTTCTTTTGGCGTACTGCAAGTACTGGCACATATGTATGACACTATGGGTAGTGGAACGCACCCATGTTGTGAAAGGGTCATATTTTAACCCAACTGTGCTATTTTCCTGAACTGAACCAAGTCATTTTGGTGCAGAAACCTCACCAAACTGTGAGTGAAAACAAAAGTCTAAGAATAAATAATTCCACATGCGACACAAACCCCAGTTTCCAGGGTGAAAGTCACAGTGCCACCTTCCAGGGAGAAAATAGGTTTCTTTCAAAGCATAATGAGAATGCAGTTTAGTTGTGTTGGAAACAAAGCTTTTGGAAGACATAGTTCTGGCTTCTGCAATAACCAGATTTCAGCCGTGCTGAACATTTGCAGGAGATTTTGGACAGATCTTTTAGACAGCACTCCACACCATCATCATCAAATCACCAAATGAAGGAATATGTTTGGAAGAATGGTGTTCAGGCCCTAAAGTAGAGTTTCAGAGACTTGGAGAATCAATGCCAGGTGCACTGATTTTGTTCTGGCTGCATGTGGTGGCCCAGCACTTACTGAAACCCTTTTTGTTAGATTTTTCTTTAATTTGTCACCAGCCTGCACATATAAGCATAGAAGGGGATTATGAAGGTACTTCAAAAAGTTCTCTGCCTCACCTGACAACAAGGGGTGTGACTTGCATTTTGGGGAATAACTGTAAACTATAAAACCTTATAACATTGTCCACAAAAACTCAAATGTTTGAAGCAATCAGAGAAAAAATGAGAAGAAAGGAGCTGTTGCTGCTGCTGTTGCTCCAGGATAATGCCTCCGTCTACACTGCAAAGATGGCAGAAACAGCCAAATGTGGCTTTGAACTGTTGCTTAATGAACCTTACCCATTTGACCTGCACCATCCAACTTCTGTCTGTTCCCCACACCAAAATCAAACTTCTTTTTAGAGTAATGATGAAGTTATGCATGCTGTTGAGAAGTATCTGGAGGCTCAAGATGTGACCCTCTTCCACGAAGGTATAGCGGAGCTTGAACATCGGTGGACCAAGTGTACTGAAGTTAAAGAAGACAATTCTAAAAAATAATGCGAGAACAATCTTTCTCCTGTGCTGTTTTCTGCTGAGGTTGAGAACTTTTTGAAATATCCTCGTATATGCATTTAAATCAGCTAGAACACAGGATTTTATATTTGTAAAGACTAAACTAAAAGATGCTGAGAGTGTTTTGTGTGAAAGTTTCAATTTTCAGAGATCAAATCCGAGGAGGTACCTCAATTCTAAACGTTTCTATGTTTCCACATTACATACTGGGACATATTTTCACTATCTCCATAAACATTTTTTAATTTTATCTTCTGTCACTGTCTTTACTGTCCTCCATCTTTCAGCTTTTTGTCATTGACAACCACAACCAGGTGGACTGGAGGATTGCCATGACTAGCCACAGGGTCCTTGTGATCACCCTGGAGCTGCTGGTCTGCGCCATCCATCCTGTTGGATCGTACTTGGAGGAGGACCCCCATGGCAACTCCTCTTCCTCAGCTCAGCTCTGCATTTCCAGTCACCACGGCGAAGCCTTGCTGGGCATGGAGCTGCTGTTCTCAGTGCTGATGTTCCTGCGGCTCTACTTGGTGCACAGAGCCATCCTGCTGCACAGCAAAATGCTGCTGAGCGCCTCCTACAGGAGCATTGGCTCCCTCAACAATATCAATTTCACCTTTCGCTTTGTTCTCAAGGTACTGATGAACCAGCACCCAGCGCGCACACTGCTGGTCTTCATCCTGTTCTTCTGGCTCACTGCGTCCTGGATGCTTACTCTGTGTGAGAGGTAGGGAGGACGACAGCATGCATGTGTCATCGAAAAAGACTGACTGATCTTAGTATTGTGGTATATTAGGGACCAGCTACTGGCAGAAACAAAAAAATGACTGCTCATATCTAGGGTGTACCCACGCATACTTTTTCAGGGTTGTGTCCTCCCCTAATATTGAGAAAACAACAAGCCATCTCCCACAATATACAGCCGAAAATAAATTTAAAATGCCTTCCTTCAGTGAACACTGTCAACAAATCTGTCTGTCCTCAAGTCCTAATTGTTTTTTAATTTATTTCCATTTCAAAGCTGATTCCTTGCCTCAAATATTTAGAGCAGAGCCCCTTTCTGGTCCGCAAAACTAATGTAAGAGAGTCAAACTTATTGTGGAGTGTCAGAGGGAGGAGATAATTTGTTGTTTAGCATTAGCTTCTGCACAGAAACTGGTCCAGAATGAGAATTGTAGAGCGCAAATGCAAAAAAGTAGAACTCCACAACATCACAAATCAGCTTCCATGAATGTAGAGATTAAATGAACAGCTGAAGTCACAGAGATGCTTAATGTGCCTTATTCCATGAATCAAAGTCAGAGACAAATCTTGCCATTAAGGGCTCGATCAATTTATATTCCTTCATCATTTATCCAGGCAATTCAACCTAAACATCTTCCATAATACACCACAAACAAGCATTCACAGAACCTGCAACTCTTGCAGCATCGAAAAAAACTCATGGAACACCTGACTAGACAAAGATTGGGTTCTAATTATACAACCGGCTCCTACAATGTATTTTCCTTCTTTTACTTCTTTATATTGTATCACCTATTTCCATTACACTTATTTGAGCACATTGTATGTCATGTTGATGTACCTTAACACATCATTGCTGATCTTTCCTGGAGTCATTGTGTGTTTCAGTTTTTTTTCCCCAACATCACACGTCGTCACCTAGAGGACTTCCAATGTTACTGATTGGAGTTCTGGATTTTTCAGAAGCATAAATACTCCTACCAAAGTCCTATTTGTTGCCCACAGCTGGCTGTTGCTGTAGATTTGTTAAATATCTACACCATCGTACTGTAGATTCTTTAAATTGAGAAAGAAGTGCACATTCATGCACAGCAGTGGTAACTTAGGAAACAGGACCTTAATAATGTTCTTTGTTCTTCTACACACCTGATCCAACCTGGTCCCCACGACGTATGACTGAGACACTCTTAGTTATTATTATCCATCAATAAAATAATTTAAAAAAACAAGACTGAGAAAGCAGTGAACAAGCTAAATACCACTGATGTACCATTCACACATATTGTGTTTTATGCATGGATAAGAAAATGGATTGACAACAAATTCTCATATCTATATTCTGAATATGAGGCTACTGAACAACCAGCAGATGCTTTGCTTAGCTTAACTTAGCATAAAAACTGGAATCAGGTGAAGACATGGAAACAATGGGGACGTTCAAGAGGTTCTGGGAGAATTTTTACCTTTGAACAAAACCAGGCTGGCTGTTTCCACCTGTCTCCAGGCTTTATGCTAAGCTAAGCTAAGCATCTGCTTACTGTTGCTTCACTGTACTCATGCTACCTGTGTGAGCTGTATGAGCGATGAATACGTTCTCATCCAAGTCTGAATGCAGGTGTAAAATCTCACCATCCCCGGAAAGACATACCAGAGAGTCATCTTTGTTTGAGGGACCAAGCCCTGTTTAGCAAATATGAACTGATTGCAAAACGTAGAAAAAGCAGTTGAAGTAAGGCTTATTTGCTTTTCACAGTAACCACTAAAGCTATTAGTCTTCACATTTCACATCTTCAGTGTTCTTTATGAATATGACCATTAACTACAGTTGGTTATCACTGATTGAGCAAATATGTGACCACCCAGTGTCACATAAAACGTTTTTTTCCAATCAATCCAGACAAGACAATCATGCCTGTCAGCACTGGGATTTGAAAATAAAGGAAAATTTTCCAGCGTCCCACCCCACCACCCATACCAATGTCCACATACCTCTTACATGTAGACTGGAGCGGTGGCAGAGCCAGACAATTTTTATGGGGGTGACTAGGCCATTAGTCATACTGGAGAGGCACAATGTCTCGTTAATTTTTTTGCAGCTGTTAGTCAGTTTGCAATTTAAATTGTATTTACATAAGTACATGCAAGACTCAAATCAAAAGCGTCTTTGTTCTCCTCAGGAAACCAACAACCGACATCAAACTATGTCCATCCAACCTTTTCTCTTTTTTTGGCTGCAGGTTCTGGATCAGTCTTGCATTGTTGTTGTTTCTTTTTTCCTCAAAGCTCCTGAAAGCAGTTTTCATCATTACAGTCTTTAAGAATTTGTACAAGAACAGTACTTGAACTAAATCCACAGCTAAACCCACATGATACACACTTTAACTAATGAAAACACATACACATGAATTCTTAATTTACATACGAAAGCAAATCCATGCACTTTTATACTGTCTATACACTTTTCAGTAACAATAATACAAAATCTTTGAATCGCTACAAAAACAGTATAAGCATTTTCTGGTTGGTCAAAAGTACTTGGTTGTATGTGGTTGAATGGGATAAATAGGGAAGTAGATATATTTGTATGGGGAAAATAGTAGAAAAAATAGTAATTTCCTGATGTAACTCCAATCCTAAAAGCACATAGCCAACTTATAGACTTCACTATTGGTTGCATGTGGGATGGTCAGACTTTAATTTGTGGTAGCCGTGGCCACCCCGGGCCACCCTTTGGCTCTGTCCCTGGACAACATCACCACTATGCATCCATTGCATGCACTGCTTTTAAGAGCATATATATGTCTGTGCATGTGAAAGGTCCTCAAAGTTACAAAGCCTTCTCAAAAAACACCCACAACAAACAAAACTCCCCACATGCCTGACACACTTTGTTTCAAGTCCAGGCTTTTCTTCCATTTCTTATCTACATCACCATGAAACACTTTTGCATAACACCTGCCTAGCAGCTAGTTTGGCCTCAAACACAGAGCTAGCAGTCTGCTGTTACTTCTTCACTAGGTCCTCTTCTGTTACATCCCAATACTCAAAGATGTGGGGTTTACACTCTGTAACCAGCATCATTTCACTTAATCAGTCCAGCTGACCAATCAGAGCAGAATAAGCTTTTTTCGAAGGGGGCCACAAGAGACAAGAGCTAAAACTAAGACAAAAGAGGAGCTGCAGCATCATACAGCATGAGAAAAATATTATGCTTTTTAAACATCAAAGCATGAAAATGCTTTGTAGTAGAACTCAAAAATAAAATCATGATCCTTTAAATGTGCAGTACAAGAAGGATTGAGTTAAGTATAGTTACAGAGTCAGTCCGGACCTTCTTGAGGCTCTAAGTGAAATTCTGCAAAGGGGCCCTTCTGCCTGACCTGTGAGGAGTCACAGCTGACATGTCAGTGCTCCCACTTCAGTCCTGCCTCCTCTAAAACAGTTTGCTCCATCTGTCCATCTGAGAATGCATCAACCTATAATTTCAATCTATTGTTTTTCATCCTATCTAGAGTTGTAACAGAACCTCAACTGAGAGACGAGACAATCATTGTCTTGTTTTTAAAGAATGCATACTTATGATGAGTGCCATCACACCCATGTGTTGTCTAGACTGGTGCCTGCAGAGGCTGTTGCAGGAAAGTTTAGTTTAGTGCACGTACAAATGAGGGTCTGCTCTGACTCTCCTGTAGGCCTCTCTGTCTCCTGACCTGAGCGCTGTGTCCCTGGCATTGAGCATTACTTGTACTCTGTTGGTGAACCAGGGTTTTTGGTTGGGATATGTCTTCACCACTTTCGTAGTGGTTGCATTGTCTATACAAAAGTTAATGTAAGTGAGTACAGTGGATGTATGACGCTCAAGATCAGGATGGTCAAAGAGTTCCCATTCAGTGTTCTCAAAGCAGTCCTGCAGCAGTGCTGATGTTGCCTCAGTCCAGATCTGCACTGTTTGGACTGTTTGGTTCTGCTGGTTGGTATAAGAGGTTAAAAACAAACACAGATTATTTGATTGTCCAAGATGGGGGGGTGGGTGGGACCTGTATGCTCCAGGTATGTTTGTATATACCTGGTCCAGAGTTCTGCCATTGCATGTTTTAATGTCCACATTCCTATTTTGCTGCCTGCTGATGGCGTCATGCAGGTAGCCCATTGCTAACTGCAGATGCACTACAAGCTAATGTGCTGGCTTATTATTACTGTTATTTGCTGACATCAAACTTGGAAAAGAGATAACAAAAGTTTTCCTGATTGTTATTCCTGCGTGATCCGAAATCATCATCCTCTAACTGAAGCCGTAAACACTCACACCTGCCTTGACACAGGAGAAAAGCAGACTTTTTTGCATAATTTTGTATGGCAAATGGGAGATTTATGAGAAAATAATTAAACGGTACACAGCAGGAGAGAAAGACGAAAGTTTGGTGAGCTACAAAAGTTTGTGGAACACTTTGCTCTTCTTCTCAGAATAGCCTCAAACACAAACACACAGTACAGCTCTTTCTGTCTCCTGTCTTGATCCAAATGTCCACTCGCTGTTACACTGAGAGTTTAAAATTCCCCCTCAAATTTTGATGGTCAATTTGACTTTCCTCTTCAAAATGACTGATTTCATAATTCTCATCTTCTATTTTGCTGCTCAGAGCCAAATAAATGTCAAACCTGATCCTCTGCAGTCCGTTTGGCTGTTTGAGCAGCGTGAGGTCATTTGCTCATTTGAACCTTAATGGGAGGTTTTTCCTTCAGTTTTCCGTCTCAGTCTTTGTGTGTTTTGATTTGTCAAAAGCAATAAAAGAACCCATGACTGATAGCTGATAAGACCACCAGACCTTTAACCACAACTACATCAGGGCTGACAGATGGACACTCAGACAATATATGATTCATTTGTGAGGTTTCTGCCAAGTGTATGTTGGACTTTTGTTTTGTAATGTTTTACAAGTTTACACAAGTATCCACTTCCTGAATTCCTGAGTGCTGTGTAGTAGCAGCCCTGATAAGATGGTTTGATTAGCGGACCACACCTGTATCTGTCTCACTGCAGACATCAAACATAACTTTATGTCTTTACGCATTTAGTGGAGTTACAGGCAGATTTACAGATAAAGTGACAAGGTTAGGCTTCAGGTTAGCACTTTAATGTACAGAGGCGTATAGTTTCTTATCATTTACATAGAAAACAGTAAAAAAGAATTAGATTTTTGCGTCAATGAAATGAAGTACTTTGATTAAAATCCATAAACTGAACATTTATTGCAATAAAGAGTCAACCTGGAGGAGGTGTATCCTTAATATTTAAATGAGTGAAACTGAGTCAGTCTTCACCTGTAACTTCAAAAGATATTTGCAGAACTAATTAAAGGGACAGAGTGTTCTATTAACTTCCTTGCCACAAGAATTAATACAAAACCAAGATAGAAGAGAAGCATAGTCACCAAATTCATCTCAGGCTAAATACCACTTCAAAGGTTGAATATCTCATAGACAAAAGTCCATTTAACCAGCAGAATCCCAAATGAAAATCAGAAACAGACAAAATGATTCTATTTCTACATCCTTATAAAGAAAATCAAAAGCTCCTTATGCAATTAAGAAAAAACAAAGTGAAGAAAATCATTTCAGCTCATTTCAGTTCATTCCAGACCTTTTCTGCACACGTCAATAAACTTGCACACTTCAGTTCATTCAACTTGCTTCAGTGTATTTCAGTTCAGTTTCTGAGGTGGATGGAGTGTGTATGAGGCATGAGAGTGTTGGTGAGGAGCGAAGAAGCTAAGGAAGGTAGAGGAGGCTAGTCAGAGGGATAACATAGCCTGAGCTAAGGCGAGAGGAAAGGGGGAGAAGCCTGGAAATAAAGGAGACTTACCTCAACCACGGTCCAACCAAGGCTCAGACATCTATCCAGAGGAGTCCTGCTCAGAGTCACAGTTTCTTGGGAACCAAATATCTCATATCCAGCTGGTTCTGGCTCCACAGTCGCTCCATTTACTTTAATACATGCAATTTTAAACGAAGACAACCAGAAGATGGATTTGTCTTTCTGAAATCTCCTTTTTCCCAACTCTCACGTGACTCTCTATTGTTCTTTAGGTCTCATTTGTTAGCCACACTCAGCTCACAGGTGCTTTAAAACCTCACTTCCTGTCTACACTTCCTGCTTCCTGTCTGTTTTTTTTATTACGTTTTCTGCTACAAATCATTGGTTTTGAAGATTATTACATCCAATATGTAACCTCTCTTTTTGGATTATTAGGATCAGTCATTAAAAAAATCATTTCTGATCAAATTAAATAATTTTAAAATGTGCTAAATTGCTTTTTTAACTGAAGGATAAATGCTAAAATGCTAAAATTCTAAAAAAAAAAAAAAGAAAGCTGGTACTGTGGGAGTCTTCTATACATTTCAATGAAGTTTTGTGTCAGAGTTTGTATTATTCTAAATTTTGGTTAAAACATTTCCTTTTGTTTCCAAAATGCTCCACTTGAAAGCTAATATAACATTCCCTTAGTCGTAACGTTGAAATTTTTTTTAGTGACAACATCGTTCGAACATTAAGACCTAACATTATTAAAACATTTTCCAAATATTACATTAAGAATGTTCTTCATTTGTTGTCATTAAACATTGTGCAAACATTTAATAAAAGAACGTTTTATAATCTTAAGAATGTTATAGGTAAAATGTTTTACGTTTGTTAGCGCATTAAATTGCAGGAATGTTTTATAGGAAACAATCTGTCATCTCTGGTCTCAACAACATCCTCACAGCGTTTTTTGAATGTTGCTGTGAGTTGGCGTGTTATCACTCAGCATATACTGATAACATCCTCAAAACATCCTCTGACTGTCGCAACTGAAACTTTTTAGCAAACACTTAACTGTACAGGGACATTATTTAAAGGTATAAACATACTTAAAATGTAAAAAAAGGGATTTAGACTGAATTTTTTCAACTTTTAGTGAAGGTTGGCCAACATTGTGGAACGCTCGCTGCTAGCTAGGGTGTATTTAACGTGATTTCTTACTTCTTTCTTCCCCCCTGCAGGCAGACCCAAGCCTCCACAAGCCACATGGAAACAGCTCTGTGGCTCATAGCGATCACCTTCCTCACTGTGGGCTACGGAGACGTGGCACCGAAAACCAGCTGTGGCAAGGCAGTGTGTCTCTTCACCGGAGTCATGGTAACTGATTTCCTTAATGAGGAAATGCCACACAAACTGTAGACTGTTTGGGGTTTCAAGGTTTTTAGAAGATATGTGCAAATATATAAGTCACTCAGTACTTATGAAAGCTTTCATGTGATATAATTAAGTGGCTGTTTTGACTTCTTACCAGGAAATTATTCATCGAGCACAGCAGTGGTGGTTGAAAGACGCTTAATTCTCAGTTTGATAAGCAGAGGGAGGGGAGATGTCTTATCTGTGTTTCAGTTCTGTGTTTGTTCTTGATGAAACCCTCTCGCTCACTTCTCTATGAGCACACAAAACGTTCTGTTGCTGTTCCTTTCATTTCGTCCTGTTGTGGTTAAATATTCCCCCTCACCTTAGCCTTCATTCCCGTTCTTATCTGCTCTGCTCTGTCCTATTCCTTCTCAACGTGCTCTACTCCACAAGTCATATTTTGGTTGCTTCCCTCGTTGCTCCATTCTGCTGCTTTCCAGCCCTCCTCAATATATTTTCTTCGGATTTCTCTCTCCGGTTTCTTTCACTCCCTTCTGTTCCATTGCAGCAGCTCTTCCCCCATTTTCCAATTTCACATCGGTTCAATTCTCTCCTTTACTTTTTGCAAACCCCAGCCTCATCTATGCTGTTCCACTAGTTATTTTGGATACACTAAACTCTTCTAAATGCCTTCATTCCCTGTGATTTAGATCCCAGCTGTAAGTTGACTTAATATCTGTATGAAGTGTGTTATTTCTGCTGAGTGGTGACGGCGTTTTGCTGTACTCAGTCATCAAACCTCGTGAAGATATTATGAAATTTGTCACTTCTAATTACGCTGTTTCTATCAAAGGAATGAATTAGAGTAACCCAGAGAGAAAACATTCCAGTAAGGTTGATACACAAGCAAAATGAACCGCATCTTACAATTTTTATGGAATGTAAACATGCTCTTAAGGTTAAGATTGAAAAAAAAAATGGAGAGGAAGGTAGAGTTGAAGTAGGGATGGGGAAATGACATCTGAGATAAAACACAAACAGTAAGTCACTGACAGCGAGGAGGGACTGTGTGTCTGAAAAGGTGATATATTTTCCTGCTTTAAATTCCGGTCCGTGCAGATAAGAGTCCCCATCGTGGCTCTGGATGTGGGCACGAGTCCGGTTCAGACACCTCTGTGACAGAATGGAAAACAGTCTTCCCGATCTTTCCCTCTCTCTTTCTCCATCTCCCTTGTTTTTATAAGTTCCCCCCTTATAAGGGAAAACTTTCCACCATATCCATTTTTAGGTGGTTTATTGCCTTTGGCACCACTCCAAACAGGAGGGTGTGCCAACCTGTGCCCATGGTTTGGAAAAAAAATAAATTTCCCCCGACTCCCATCATCAGAGCAGCTCTGGGATCCAGCTACTGGGGTGATGCTCACACCTGTAATATGGCCGCGAGCCTCCACGGCCAGAAAGTTCGGCTTCACTCCAGCTGTAACTCAATTTGCAGCTGCGCTCGGGGGTTGACAACACTGTTTGCGTCCCATCACTGTGTGCGGACGGATCCAAGGAAAGAGTTTGTGCCTCCCGGGTTTCGGAGACGATGTAATGATAGATATTTTGTGGCTGCTGGAGTGAAGGATAAATATATCTTTCAAAACTCTGGCTGAGACTTTCTCTTATGCTCATGCTTTCTCTCTCTCTCCTCCTTTTCTCCTGCTCTCTAATGCAAGCTGAAAAAAGGAAAGCAGGTAAAAGCCTTTGTAGTTATCTCTGGTGGTTGTGAGCTCAGTGTCGTGTTTTGTCTTTTTTGTGTGTGTGACTGTGCGGATGAGGTTTGCTCTGCGGCCTGTTTGGATATTTACCATCAGTCTGTAGCTCCCTGTCCAGCAATAGCACAAAGCTATTCTCAGAGGAACCCCACACTATTATAGAGCCATAGAGGCTGGTTTAACCACTGGAGTTTTTGTGTAAATATAACTTTGATTTATTAGACGAAACCATTTAAGGTATGAAGATCAACACTGACTTTTCTGAATAAATTCTTTCCTTTGAGGGGCAATAAAGGAGCAAAAGAAACAAACCCCACTGTTGAGGATTTAAATCAGTTTTTGTTTCACTATCCTGGATCAGGTCTTACATAATCCCTGAGAATCTGTGGGGAAGACAGGCAAGTGGTGCATACGGTGCATGAGAAACCATGCTAACAGCTGTGTTGGGTTTCAGGGTGTAGCCTGCACCGCCATGCTGGTCGCCATCGTAACAGAGAAGCTGGCGCTGAACAAAGGAGAGAAACATGTGCACTTCTTCATGCTGGACATCCAGATCTCCAAAAGGGTAAGGGCATGCCACAATTTCCCAGCAAACACATATAAAACATGTTTATTTTATGTGACAGTAATTGTAAATATGAGAAAATTATGCATGCTTGCCAAATTGGACACTTTTCTTCATTAGAAATGTGACATCTTGTTATTTTTTGCATGCTATTTTGCAACACTCTATCTTCAAAGATGACCCTGCTGTAGTCCATATACCTTTAAATCCTGCCTCCTGTATATTACTGCTGTTTCAAAATGTGTGGTCATCTTTATTTATTTATTGGGTGCACCGTTCCTACCGTCCAGCCAGCTGTTGGTTTCTGTTAATTCTATTCCGCGCGTATGTAAACCAGCTTGCAGACATTTGAAGCTTGTTTAAGTTAGATAATTCATCACAATGAACACCATGCCCGTGTTTGTTGTTGTCAAAGCCACTGGAACGTCGCGTGGTAATTCAGATGTAAGTGCAGAGTGATTTGAAAAGTCTGTGCTTCATTGCCACGCAGCAGTAATATAACAAACTTTGGAAAAATGCTTGGCAGTTATGTAAAATATGTTATTTGTACTAAAGGGGCCAAAACATAGGAAACCAGAATTCGAGAATGTTCTGTTGAGCATCTAATGAAAACAGTCTTTACTAATTATTACCTAAAACACATTTGCAGCTCAATATAGGTCACGTGATGGATTCTTAACTGAGAAAATCATCTTAACTGTAGTATCAGAGGCCCATAGGAAGCTGGATCTGAGGTCAGCAAGGTAACTTCAGGTTTAACTCAGGATTTTTAGGAATGCAAGGGCGGTTTAATGCTTACTGGAGTACATGACAAATGTACCTTTATGCTGCACCTGACCTGTTTTCTGAAGCAGGCTGTGCTGAAAATAACAGATAAAAGCACTGCCTACTGACCAGGCATTTCTCTTGGAAAATGCCGTCACCATTCCTAGAAGATTCCCTGGAGCTCAGTGCGTCGGATCGTGAGAGAGTCTCCCCGTTCGCTAATGAGCATAGATATGAAAGATGTAGATTATCAGTGGAGGGAACTGCACCCTTTCAAAGCTATTTAATTGTTTTCTACACCTATATGTAATGATATAATCCTGAAATAGTAACTGATCAAAGCCTTAATACCTTGTTGACCTTATGACCTTATCATATTTGCAATAACCCTACTTACCGCTTGGAATTATGTTTTCATAGTTGCTGTTTACTTGCTCCCAAGACTGTTTAATGCTGCCAGAGCTGTACCTGAAAGAATAAAGCTAAAACTGTCTTACAAGAATACATCTGCAACATATTAATTTAATGGATTACACAATTGTAATTACAGTCCGATCCATTCGTGCCCATGATGATGCAGGGATGTTGATGTGTCTGTTAGCTCACACAGTCTGATTTCCTGCATGCTTTGGCTGCAGCAGCTGCGATGCTTTCAGCCTGTATTATATTTTTTAAAATTCCTCATAGTCTCCTCATAGTGTAGTTTTTGGTGAAGGACAAATTGGTGTGAGAAACTTTGAAAACAAGCACAAAGTCGAATCAGCATACTTTTGGGGGGAGTCAATTTCCTCATTGTTTAGCGCCTCTATCCACACTGCTGAAAATCTAACAACCATACACTTCAACTGACAGATACTGCGTGGTGTTTTCTTCATGTAAGAAATACACAGCTCTAGATCTGTCTGTGTGATTATCTGGTGCCGCCCCCTTTTACGTAAACACGGTTGAGAAAATCTGGGTTGACTTAATGAGTTGATAGCCAGCTCCGCATGAATACTTAGCAGTAGTTAGGCTTAGTGAAGCCTGATAATAAAAACAGATCCTGGATTTGTTGAACTTGCTTTAGAAAACCTGGATTATGGTCTACAGTTTATTTGATATACAAGGGTAATTCAAGAAGTTCTCAGCCTCACCCAGAAACAAGGACCATGACTCCCATTTTAATCCCACATGGGACACAAACCCCAGTCTCCAGGGAGAAAGTATGTTTCTTTCAAAACATAATGAGAATGCAGTTTAGCTGTGTTGGCACAGAACTTTTGGAAGGCATAGTTGGGCCTCTGCAATGACCAGATTTCAACTGTACTCAACATTTGCAGGAGATTTTGGACAGATCTGTTAGACAGCACTCTACACCACCATCATCAAAACACCAAATGAACCTTTTGGAAGCATGGTGTTCAGGCCCTAAAGTAGAGTTTCAGAGACTTGGAGAATCAATGCCAGGTGCACTGATTTTGTTCTCGCAGCATGTGGTGGCCCAGCACCTTACTGAAACCCTTTTTGTTGGATTTTTCTTTAATTTTTCACCAGTCTGCACATGTACACATGCATACTTAAGCATGCCGTAGAAGGGGCTTGCAAGGGTACTTCAAAACATTCTCTGTCTACCCTGGCAATAAAGGGTGTGACTTGCATTTTGGGGAATAACTGTAAACTATAAAGCCTTATAACACTGTCCACAAAAACTCAAATGTTTGAAGCAATCGAAGAGAAAATGCAAGGAAAGGAGCTGCTGCTGCTGCTCCAGGATAATGCCTCCGTCTACACTGCAAGGATGACAGACACAGCCGAATGTGGCTTTGAGCTGTTGCTCCATGAACCTTACCTGCCCAGCCTGCACCATCTGACATCTATCTGTTTCCCAAACCAAAATCAAACTTCTTTTAGTGATAGTTATGCGTGCTGTTGAGGATCAAGATGAGAGCTTATTCTGTGAAGGGATAGAGAAGCTCAAACATTGTTGGACCAAGTGGATTTAAATAAAAGCAGACTATATTTTTTAAAAATGGTTAAAAATAATGCAACAATCTTTCTTTGTGATATTTGCTGGTGAGGACGAGACCTTTTTAAGTATCCTTATAACATATGGGAGTCATTTTTAAAAGTGAAGGTTCTCTAAATATGTGACGTACCTGTGCGTCAGGGGATAAGGGGAGTAACAAGAGATGTGAATAAACCGAAAAGAATCGACTGTGGGGCGCCCTGGTGGCCTGATGGTTGTGTCGCGTGGCCCAGGTGCAGGGGCGTGGCGGCGGTCCCGGGTTCGACTCCGGCCTCGGGCGTTTGCCGCATGTCCTTCCCTGCTCTCTCCCGTTTCCGATTCTGTCCACTGTCCTGTCTAGTAGGGGCACAAAAGGCCAAAAATAAATCTCTAAAAAAAAAAAAAAAAAAAAGAACCGACTGTGTACCAAAAAGTGTTTTTTATTTCCAACAAAAGAAGCAAAGCTAAGGTCAAATTAAAGCGAACTTCTCAACAAAAAGAAGCTCGCGTTGTGTTTGGTGTTTTAAAAAAAGGAAGCTCATTCAAAATCATCAAACACCACGCTTGGCTTTAGACAAGTCACAAGAACACTGACACCACACCGCTCTCTCTAGCTGCCGATCTGGCCCACTGGCCCTGATGATCAGGGTCGCCTGGCTTTTAAACTCCCCGTTGGCCACAGGTGCACCTGGCCACTGTTGCTGGGCGTAACCTGAAACAACAAAACCACAGGAACTGCAGAAAAACCACACAACCTACCTACACAGAATCCCGGCACCAACAGCCATAACACCTCCCCCCATAAGGCACCTACTCGCAGACTACACAAGTCTAACAAGTTATTTCAGTAACATTCACTACAGATTACTACTTACCCACAGGACAGAGCATTGGAGCTACAGAATTTGCTGCATTTGAATAATAGTCTTTAATAATTAAGTAAACGCTCCTAAATAAGCATTTCTTAACAGTCAGATACCCTCCCTCAGATCACGGGTTACTACACTATATTAATACAAACACAATAAAGCAGATAGAGATGTCAGGACGGATGTGTCACAACTTTCCATGTTGCAAGTGTGTTTTGGTGTTTTGATTTCTTTTTTTCTTTTTTTTAAAAGACACGAGAGAACAGGATAGTGTGGGAAAAAAGGAGGGAGATGAGATCTGCCAACGTCTTTATAGGCCTTTCAAGGCGTCAAACAGAGGAAATAATCTTATCTCTGTCAGGAAAGAGACTTGTGTCAGTTCAGGACGGTGCAGCAGGAAACCGTTTGAGTGTGTGTGTGTGTGTGAAAGTGGCTTGCAGAGCTGCTTGTAGGCCTGGACAGGTTTAAAAGTTTGTTTACTGATGATATAAAGGAGAAGAAGGCGGAAGAAGGAGCTTAAAAGGAAGCTGTAAGCATCCGAGGAAGAGACGTAAATGTGTAAGGGCAGATTGGGTTTAGTTTGTGCTTCAGCTCCTCGCCAAACTGTGTCTGGCTGCCACTGCTTCGGAGGATACAAGCGTTTCCTTTCTCCTGGTGGCTGCATCCTGTCACTAGGTGCATCTTTACGCCTCGCTCGTGGTTGTTTTGGTTCGTGTGTGTGCGTGCATCCTCCTGAGCTATCTGCCGCGGTCCAGATTTACACTGATGGGAACAAGGGAAGACATCTGGATGCAAACACTGACGACCTCTATTAATAACCCTCACAACAGGGCCGCAGTGACATCATCACAGGGCAGTTACAGTGATTTGGGCAGGAAGGCAAGCAGACGCAAATAGAATCAAAGAGAAGAGTGCAAAAAGGTGACACTGGAGAAATCTTGCGACATCAAGACCTGACTTTAGCCTGCTATGGCCTGTTTTTTCCTGATTCTTCTATATTACTGTTAGACTCTGTGAAAATAAGACCTAATAGTTCTTTATAATCTGAAATCAGCATCATAGAGCAGAAGGGTGGAACAGGAAAAACTATCTGGATTTAATCAGCTGGCTTGGGTGACTCATGCATTTACATCCTGTACTAAAATGTCCAAAAGAGTCAAGCAGCTCTGTGTGATTTTTGTCAGTCAGCCTTGCAAGTGCGATTGACTTTATCTCGATGCTTTTATCTGCCGCTTGAATGTCTGATCGGGTCATTTTTGGCATTTCTGCATGTGTCTCCAGATCCGCCACGCAGCTGCTAATGTGCTAAGAGAATGCTGGCTCCTGCACCGCACGAACCTGACGAAGGGCAACCGCGTCGAGCACCGAAGACACCAGAGATGCCTTCTGGAAGCCATCAGAGTGTGAGTTACTGTATCGCAAAGTGATACCCTCGGGCGGGATGTCTGTGTGTGTTTGGGCGAGGGATGTAAGTGGGTGGTGGTTTGTGCGCCTTGCATGTGTATTTTATGGGTCATTAACTTTGTGTCAACATGCTTAACCACAGAGTCATCGATTTTAACAGCTAATTCAGATTACTAATTAGATTCGTTTGCGCCTTTTATGTGGCCAGGGCATGTATGAACTGGGGTCCACCCTTTTATTGTGCAGAATGCATGCCAAAGCCAAGTAACTCATTAAAAAAGGTAATAATTCACAGTATTTGACAGCAATATTGTGCATCCTTCCCCTTAAGATAGAGAACATAATGATGAGGTGCCAACTTTATAGATTGCTTTGCACTTTTTTTCTCCCATTTGAGAGGCGTCCTCTTGTTATCCAAGCTCCTCTTCGAAGAACAAGTGGATTGCACAAAACAGGAAACCCACAAGTGGGATTATGTGATCTGTTATCCTGACAACATGTGTGAGGGTATGTTAGCCTGTGTGGAGGGGTTGCCCTTCCTGCTTTAAACCGGCCTGAACCATTATAAATAAACACTCTGTGGAAAGTATGAGAGGGAGGAACCTCCACACCTTGGGATCAAGCACTGTAATGAGACCATCCCTCCATCACTCTAAAGTCCTCGCAGGCCGGCTGCTTTATTGCATTATTGGTTTCCATGTGTCTTTTTTTGGTGCAACTTTTGGTTTCATCCATCCAGGGTGCTAAATTTAGCCCTTTTCCACCTCCTCTATATGTCAGAAACCTTCAAGCAATGTTTTATAGCAGTTTAACAAACCCAGCATGACTCCTCCAGGTTGAGTAGTGGAATACTTGATTGTCAGCATATTCTTCCACAAATCAGGGCTCCTGTATCGTGCCAGGGCTGCTCCAATTTGTCCAAAAATAGGACGCTCCATCCGCAGATGGGCATTCCCGAACTCTTATTGGAGATTTTAAACCCTAGCACGTCATGTTTCTTTTATTACATGAGAATGAAATGAAATCTTTCACTTGTAAATGGAATTACTTTGATCCCTTTCTCTTTCTGAGCCTCTGTGTAATATTTATAATGAAGTAATTAAAATGTGGTTATGGAATACTTGGCTGAGATCTAACAAACTTGTTTTTTTCTGCACAGATTTCGTCATTTACGCCTCCGACAAAGAAAACTGAGAGATTACGTCAGCGAGATGGTGGACCTCCCTAAGGTAAATATCAGCTGTCCCTGGAATATTTTGCACATGCTTCAGTGTTAAGACTCCATAAAAAAAATTCACTGCACTACTTTACAGTCTGCTAGGTGTGCAGACACATTTGCAAAATGTGGACGATGAGATTTGAATTGCTGACGAATGAATCCCGAGATTCATTTGTCAGGAATTCACGGGCCCCCGAAAAGCTTTTCCATGTGGAATAAACCTGCGATAAAAGGACATTACCCAGCGAGAGGCACTAATGTGCAATTCGTGCATTGTAATTGATTGATTTATATGGAAAATAAGCCAAGTTTTTCCAGACTGCACGTGTAGCCCCTCGGTCAAAAGTAAACCATGCCACGGTCACTTTACAATCAGTTACTGTCTAATAGGCCTGCAGTAAACTAAACATGCTGCTCTCTCTTACTGACTGAATGCAGCTGAGCCACAGTCTCAAAGTAAAGGAATAAAAAAAGACAAGAGATCTGCTGCTGTTGGCTCCTTTTTTTGAAACTGCCATAAGGGTTGCCAAATGTAGGACATGTTTTCTATGCTGGCAACACAGGGTGTGGTTTTGAATCTGCCCCAGTGATTGGCTTCAAGTTGCTCCACATCCGCAATATAACAGCATGTCAATCAAACAGTAAGGCACACCAAAGCCTCACCACAAATTTTAAACATACTTTTAAAATGTGTTCATAGAGTTCAACAATATCTTTGTGGTTCTACTTTGACCTCAGTGTGTTTTTTTGTAAAACACTAAAATCGTTGCACTTGTGTTGCATGTCGGATTTCAACAGATGCAGATGATCATGTGCGACCTCAGTGCCAATTGGAACAACTCCTATCGGGAGCTGGAGCAGCGCATCCTCTCCATGGAGCAGAAGCTGGACGAGCTGAGCCGCTGCTTCCAACAAAGCTCAGAGCTGCTGTCTCAGGTCCTGCGGCACCGCAACCCAGAAATTAGGTACACAGCACTTTCAGCTGCCGGTGGCGCTGAACAACACGCTGCAGGATGTGGTATCTAAGCTGAACTGTTACGTCCCAGCTTTGCAGAATCATTTTTTCGTGTTTTGTTTGTTTTTGCAGGTGACATGGCTGCACACACTTGCTGAAGCGACTGCAGTGTTTTCATCTACAGTATCCACGAATCCTCTCCACCCAGAGCTGCTCCAGATCCTCAACATGCTGAACCACTTGGAGGACTGGCATACCTACCAAAGATCTCATCTTCTGGCCCAGCGTTGAGTGCACTGCACAATGACTCACTGCTGTAAAATTATACAGATAAAATAAGACTTCCATTCACTGTGGGAAAATCACTGCAGTTTGAGAAATCTGTTGTGTTTTTCAGCAGATGCGTTTGTGACGGTGCACAAAGAACTGAATTCAACTCAAACAAGGGGTGTGGAGAATCTTGAAATCCAATAATTACAAAGGATCTCTAAACTACTATTTGTAAAATTCTATTGATGAACTATATTATTGCCTTATTCCTGTGGAATAAGATATATATATACTGTATATTTTACATGTTAATTTTATTTCAAGTTTTCAGTCTTAGCCTAATCAGTTTTAGAAAACACCTCTCATAAATCATTTTTCCATTAGCATACAGTTTAATGATTACCAAGTGGATTATTTTTCGCAAACAGGCTGATCAAACATAATACAGTGTTGAACAATTCCTCAATATTCTGCTTTCCTCTAACCTTTCAAGTGAAATGTGGATGAAACCGTGTGTTTTGACAATCAATAGAGAGAAGAAACTAATCATCAATTGGAATACTGTGGTGAGAAAACTTTATTTCAAACTGTCAGTCTGTGAGATTTCACTGGCTTCCAACCAAAACTCACAGATTAACATCTACATTTTAGGGTGTAATCATGTGATGCAGGAAAAGCATCTTGCAGTTTACACCTGTTCTGAGAACAATTAAACTTGAGCTCAAGTCGCCTTGTAAGCCCGTCTTTTAGCAACCCAACTGCTCCACCTAGTGGACATGAGTTAGGGAGACAACAAATTATTTAGGACTGTTCTAGTTGAGACCATGATGATTATATAACAAGCATTAAAAAAATCCTATGCTATTTTCAACCTGAATATCAAGACCCCTTCGGTGTCTCAAAGGAAAAGTCTGAACTGGCTAAACTAAAAACAGAAGACAAGAGGACTCAAACTTCCATATAAACCTCACTGATAAGAATGCACTTTGTGACAAAACAATTGCAAAACTGGATGTACTTATTCTCTGGAGGACAAACTGGAGTTTTGATGTGTTTTAACTGAATCCAATACTGAAAACAGTTCCCTGCGGGTTCATTTGTACTCAAAGGAACATATAAGGAGCTTACTCTGACCCTGTTTACTATGTATCATTTGCACATGGTGAAAACAACCACCCAGGACATGCTTAGAATCCAAAGCCATTAAGAATGAATGTGTTTTTGCTTTGATTTTGTCTCTTGGTAACATGAATTAAACAAAACAGTGACAATCTAAAGACATGTGTGAAATCTCCCATTTGTCTAAATACATAAAAAGACTTCCTTGGTCATTTCACGGGCTTCTTTAGTTGTTTACTTTTTGTCCTGTTTTTAAGTTGATGCCATATGTAAGCTGAAGGTCTGAAAAAAAGTAGTCCACAGTCACATGTAAACGGCATTCTGCATTTGGTCTTGACTTTACTTTTTCGCATTCGTCCAGAACAGGATTTTTTCAGTGATTCGCCCTTCAGGTGCTGAGCTAAGAGTTTAGCTCCATTGAAAGTGTCTCCACAGCTGGCGCAGATGTAGCTCACGGCCTCCGCATGCTGAATGCAGTGTCGCAGGAGGTGCAGCTGGTGCTTAAACGCTCGACCACACTGGCACTGGTGCAAGCGGCGACCTCGGTGGAGGTAGCGGTGGCTGATGATGAGGGACGGCTGCCGCAGAATGGCACCACACTGCCGGCAGGGGTGAGGGGACTTGGAGCGCCAGCCAGTGTTCATGCGCTTCATCAAAGCCACATCCTGGCTGTCATTCTCAAACATGGCCAGAATTGTGGGGGATGGTGGAGGAACAGAGTCAGAGGCGGCAGCAGAGTCGGGACTTGTATCAGTGGCAGCAGGAGGGATTGATAAAGGTGCACATAGGTCACTCGAAGGCTGGTTGGTTGGCTTATTTAGAGCACTGTCGTTCCTCAATTTGTCAGGTGCAGCAGGAGTCACAATGTGCATCGAGGAGGTTGAAAGAGAAGAAGGGCTAGATTTCACTACAGTGGACCTTGCAAAGAATTGGCCAGCGCGGAGCTTTCTGTTAATGGCCCGGTTTGCTATGTTTGGACTACATATGGCTGACTGCACTTCTGTTCTGTGGACATCTCCTGTGACCTTTTTATCAGTCAGCAGTGATGGATCAGTAATAATGCGCACCTTGGTGCTGACCACTGACATGTGAACTCTGGTGACGTGGTCTAACAAAGTCTTCTCGGAGGAGAAAAAGGATTTGCATATGTTACATGCTTTCGGCAATGACTCAGAACAAAAGAGGACCAAAGATGATTTGCTTCCCTTGGGACACTGGTGGCCAAAGTACAAGTTCTCGTGAGAGAAAACTTGACCACAGATGTGACAGGAATACAAAGGCATGAGGTGTTCATTAAGAGCTGCCTCAGTTATGAAGAGCTTCTTGCACAGAAAACACTGATATTTCAGTCTTACGCCACTACAGTGGTGCAAATGGAGCTTAATTGACCTAAATGGCCCTCTACCACACACAGTACAGCACATATTTTTAGCGTTGGGAAGAGTTGCAGGGGTTGTTTTAGAGTGTGGGCTGTTAGAAGAGTCACTGGAATCATCAGTCGAGCTTGAGCCGCCATCTGATTCGGAATCACCTGCACACAAGTCTGTGCGTTTACAGCGTTTGCCATCCTCATCATCGGATTCAGAGCTTGTTGAATCATCTGCTTTCTCACAATCACTTTCCATGTCAATATCATTATCGTCTTCACCCACTATATACTCCACACTGTTGTCTGATGTCTCAGGTCTCTTAGGCTTCATCTCTACTCTTTGATCAGGCTTCCACTCTGACGCTGAGTCACGTACTCTTGAGTTTTTGTTTCGGTGCACAGTCACCTCATTAAAAAAGTTGTCACTGTTGTGCCTTTTGCATTTCACAACAGGAATCAAAGTTGAACTTTGTTGAAATGACACAGAGCCCACGCAAGGTGTCTCTGCATGCTTGTTCAGCTCCCACACGTTACTGAAAGACTGATGGCACTTTTTGCAGATGGGTGGCGAGTGCGCATTATCCAGGTGTGTGGAGAGCGACGTCAGGCGGCGGAAAGTAACCTTGCAGATGTGGCAGGTGGCTTTGATATTGTGGCTTTGGTAGTGCGAGATCAAGCTTGTTAGGTTGTTGATTTGTTTGCCACATTCCCAGCACTTTGCCTTCGGTTGTGCATTATGCATCAGCCTTTTTGTAGATACACACCATTCTTCTTCACTGCTTGAGTCTTCAGACATAAGGAGGTGGTCAGGCAACCTCTGGGGGGTCTGCAATTTAAAGCAGAATGGACAGAATCACTTGCAATATTTGGAAATAAATCTTGATTAAAGGTTTCATACACTATTATTAGCATCATAGCACAACAAAATAGCACTTATTCATTACTTGTGGCTGTAATGAATAAATAACTCTTTTTATGCTGCCGTCTTGGCCAGGTCACTCTTGAAAAAGAGGTTTTAAATCTCAATTAGTTATTTTGCTTGGTTAAACAACGGACATGATGGCCTGTTTTAACTGCTGATTACAGACACACAAACTGAGGGTTTTGAATTCTGCAGTTTTTATTATTAAACAATCTCTGTGCATAAATGTGAAAAAATGCTATGCTCACTGTGAAAAGGAACTGCTTCAAACACATCTATGGGCTGCATGTGTCTTGTAATGTGCAACCACATATTTTTTTCTTCCTTCAATGCTCCAAGTTTTTGGTTTTTTTAACTGTAGTTCTGAGGACCAGAAATATGCAGGGTTGAGCTCTAAATATTCAGGAAAAGGAGTAAGTGGTGGGCCACAGGACCAACATGAACAACAACAAAATTTTGGCAGTGGGTCCACTGTTGCTTCACCAGCAAGCGTACAATTTGGAGGAATCATGCACTGTTCCTTAACTAAAAGAAATACATTCAATGAACAGGCAATAACAACACAGCTATGTTAATCCTAGGAGCTTCAGTGAAACTGGACTTGTCTTTGAGGGATGTTTCACCTCTCATCCAAGAGCTAAAGCCTCCTGGATGACAGGTGAAGCATCTTCGAGAACCTAAAAGAAAAGTCCAGTTGCTTTTTCACAAAAGCTCCAAGAAATAACAACAGACATATCAATAAATTATAAATAATAATAGTGTACTGCACATTTTGGGTGGGTGGGGGTGGGGTGTAATAGGTGTTTTATGACTAAATACATGACATTCAAATCAGCCTCAGTAGACTTTGTTCTGAGTGCAAATTAGCAAATATTACCATGCTAGCTGGCTAACCTATAATAGCAAACATAGTACTCCTGCCTAGCATGTTAGCATTTAGCTAGCAAGCATAGCCTTTTTGGGATGCTAGCAGAGGGGTAGGCTCCAGTTCTCTTTATCAATGTGTTTATTTTTGTCTTCATTCAATACCTGTATTAGAAAAAGTCACAGATTTACACTTTTTGCTGGTTTGTAGACTAAACTGTTCATCACTTAGCTGAAAAAACAAAATAATGAACAATAATGACCACTACCCGAAATAATTATACGAAGTGTGGCAAAGGTTTGTGTCTTCACACTCAGTAATACGCTAAAACATACTTTAGCCATCTGTTAGTGTCTGTTTTTTGTAAGAAAACGACTGTTTGTGAACTGTGTGACAGAACATATTACATTACACTATCTGCACTTTAAACTGTACTTACCCCGGACCACAAGTTTAACCAAGAGCCGACAGTTAATCCAAGTCTCTGACTGTAAAACAGCTCGCGTTCATTTGAACTTGTATGTGATGACTCGGGTTTTCAGATAAATAAACATCTTCTATTAAACACATTTATCCTTAGCACATCCCGGTGTAGAGGAGGGGATACTACAAGTATGAGTGAACACATTATATTAACAAAAACCTTTTAATCTTCATATTTGGGGACACCGTCCTGTTGTTCATGGCGTCCACTAGCCGAGCAAGTCCATATCCGGTTTAAACAGGAAGAGCAATTCCTACATCTCCCACAATGCAACAGCATGTTTCACAGTCACTCGACTTCCCGCTTCAGTTTTTATTTTAAATTTCTCCAAAATGAGGCGAGAACTTTTTATGACAGCTCTGCAAATTCTTGCAATTTCAATCCGCGGAATAATATTTTTGATAAGAAATTTTGGATAGTTTAACTTAAAATTAATTCAGGCTAAATAATTAACTTAGAGAAATTCTTTATCTTGTTACTGGAGCATATTGTATAAAGAAAATATTTTAATCATACTTAAAAAAAAGTCAACATCTTAGGGAATTATTATTATTATTATTATTATTATTATTATTATTATTATTATTATTAGTTTTAGTAGTACTAGTAGTTGTATAGCTTCATTTCTTTTTCTCATTATTATTTATCATTGTAATAGATAAATAAATAAAAGTAAAAAATATCATTGAACGGTGATTATGTATGGCTACTGAGTGATGGCAATGACAGGGAAGGGAGGGATTGGGAACCTTTTTTTGTTTGTTTGTTTTTTGTTGTTGTTTGTCTGTTTGTTTGTCTTGTTTTCCTGCTGCTGTTGTTGTTTGTTTGTTTATTTGATTGTTTGCCTTCTTGCTTTAGGTCAATGTTCTTATTGTCCCTTATAGCTATTATGGTCCCTATGCTACCTCTCTCTCTCTATATGTATATATACCTCTGTGTGTACATGAGTTTGGGACACCTGTTCGCAATTTATATTGACAATGTTTATGGGTTGTTTAAAAAATATGAAAACTGGCAATAAAAAGATCTTGATCAAAAAAAAAAATATCATTGAACAACAAAACCTTAACAGTCAAGTCAAGTTGTTTTTTATACGGTACACTTTAAGCAACGGTCACTGAGCAAAAGTGCTTTGCAATAGGGAAATAAGACTGGCATTAGGAATTTATCCAACAAGTTTAAGTACTGAGGTTAAGACATTAAAATATTATTTATTATATAAATTCACCTGTCAAAATTAAATATTACGGTTAAAACGGCACAATATTATATAACATACTAAGTAGTTTTTAAAAGAACTTTATTGTAAAACAAACTAAAATTAGCATAACAAGGTTAAACAAAGAACAATATAAAAAGAATGTATCTTCCTGTATTCTTTTACACAATGCACATGATCGAAACTAAGTGAAAGGAACTGATCTTGTCATTACACTGTTTCTAAACGACTTGTTATACCAGACGGACAACATGCGTTTGTCTGTCAGCAACGAGAGTTTCAGGCGGGCGGAGTTTTCCTAGTGCTCTATTAGTCGTAAACCGCTCCGTTGTAGTGTAACGGTTAGCGCCGTGATACAAAACAAGCGAACTATCAGGAAGCTTTAGCTACGGTTGTTTATGTCCACAGACAAGTGGTTGAGCCGTGAATGTAGCACTTCAAGCTAACTAGTAGATTTAAACGACAACGACGGTAACGGCCACAGGTTTGTAGCTGGCAGCAGACGTTCAGTTTCGAAGACATTTCAGTGCAAGTAGTATTATCTTTTAGTCACTCCAGCTTCGTTGAGTCATAGAACGGTTAGCTAGTTTCCTACTGACTTCAGCCGTCACGACATGTCAGAGTCCGGCCACAGTCAGCCAGGCATGTACGGCCAGGGACGCAGGAGGAGGCGACGCCGGGGAGACAGAGATGCTGGACCTCCGGGGCAAAATCTGTCCGGTCCCAGTCGAGATCGAGAATACCAACCGAGAGAACGAAGGGTAAAAAGCAGAAACGAATTATTGAAGTCTGGGTTGCTTTCACTGCTGGTTTAACTTCTGTGTATCACAACATTGACTGAAGTAATTGTTAAATTTTCTAATCAGGATGGGAGTGAGGATCCACCAGGCCCTCTCATTCAGAAAACCCCCATCATTCTTGCAAAACCTCCAGGAGAAAGGGTATGTTAGCTCCTTTTACAGCTCTATTTATTGAATACAAACTGTAATACTCTGCAGCTTGTTGGATGTTTGATTTCCCCAGGTGTTACTTTTCTTACAGAACAGTCAGACTGAGAACAAAGCAAGAATATGCATCTGTCTGACTGCAATATGGGTAAATTAGACATCGCAGTATTTGGATGTGTCACAATATACCATTACAAATGAAGCATTGTGGCACCACAGAGATGCCTCAGCCTACAAATCATGTTCTCGTTTGGTACAGACCACAGCAACAATCACATCATCATTTTATGTTGTTTCAGTGGATGATAAATGCAAAAATCACATTCCCACTGAAATACTGACTTGCATCATTATGCAATGTCTGTCCAAATAATCCTAACTAGATTTGTTGGCATATCATTCATCTATAATTTATAGTAACTCATTTAGAGGAGTCTTTTGTTTAAAGAGATGTCTACATTTATGTGACTGATCCAGAATTTATACACTGCCAGAACCAACGAGTCACAGACAATAAGTGATCATTATAACAAGTGCCTGTATATCTGTGAATGTCTTCCACCTGTAATCGAACCTTGGATCTTTTACAAGGCTAAACCTTCCCAGAATGCACCCGTCAGTGGAGCGCCGGTCCTTGAGAAGCCTATCATGCTGATGAAAGCCAGAGATGATGCAGGGAAGCCAGGCACTCCTCCAGAGGCAGCAGCTCAGTCGTCTGGTCCTGGACCCTCCAAGATGGAGAGGGAAGGGCAGCGTCCTACCCAGCCAGTGTACCAGATTCAAAACAGAGGAATGGGTGCTTCTGCATCGACTAGTGCTGTGGACCGTGAGTTATTATAGGTTTAACAAACATATATATATTTTTTTCTACTGTAAATGGAAAAGATACCCTCCTTGCACAGTCATAAAGGTTAAATTATGGGTGTAGACTTACACAACTTTAATCTTTTCATGTGACTTCCAGCCATGGTTGGCCAGTCCAAACTCCTTCCTCCAGAGAAGATGAAGCACAGCATCAAGCTAGTGGATGATCAGATGAATTGGTGCGACAGTGCCATGGAGGTAAGTTAGGGTTCAATAAGTTAAGTAGATTGAGGTCAGAGGATGGAATTGTGTTTTCAGTATAGTTACTTAAGGAAGTGGTGTTTTGTTGTGGCATGTTGCAGTATTTAAGGGACCAGACAGACATGTTGGTGGTGGGAGTCATCGGCCTGCAGGGGAGCGGAAAATCTACGATCATGTCCCTGTTGTCTGCCAACACTCCTGAGGAGGATCAAAGGTAAGGTTATCGGCAACACTAAGAATATGGTGTGAGGTAATCGTGAAATAATGAACAACTACTTAGTAACTAGTCTCACTATGATGTTTCATTTCTGGAGGGTTCACAAAAGGAAAATAACAAGATGAAAAGTTATTGTTTTGGGTGCTCAGTGTTTAAACTACCAATGAAGAAAGTGGGAAGTATGTCAATTATAATAATAATAATAGGTAATTAAGAACTAATCATTACTCCGTAGTTTGCTAATATTTTCCAGTTGGTTCTGTAACCAACTGGGAGATACTCACTCTGACTGGGTGCAAGGTGACGCCCATGTGTACATAAATGGCTACATAATTGTCCTTTTAAACCTTCCTGTTCCCTTTATGGTGTAGGATCAAACAGCTTCAAGCATGACGTTAACTCCACTGACCACTAGTAGTGACTGGATGTAACAGCTGAGTTCTAGGGGCAGGTAGGAGGTAGAGGCTTTGTTATGTTACCCTTTGTGGTATAGATAAAAAGTAACTACCTTCGAGTAGGTACATTTTGTATCTATCTAAAAGGACCCTGAAAAGAGGTTCTGCAGGGTTTCCTCTTTTGGCCAAAACACACACAAAAGTTAGGGTTAGGTTAACAGCCCACAAGTTCCTAATTTCTTCCTCATTTGAGTAACTACACACATTTTTGGGAAATGTTCTGTAGCATGTTGTAGAAATTTGAAATATATAAAATAGTGTTCCTGATTCCAGTCTAGTGTATGAGGAAGTCATTTAAGACTAAACCCTCTGTAAAAATCTGCCAATAAAAGCTATTGGCAGCAGGGCTAACAGTGCTATTACTACATGAATCCACCAACCTATACTAGAGATTATCCATTAGCACTGTTACACTAGCCATAATACCATTGAAATTATTATAAATACATATGTCTATATCTGTCAGCGCCACATGATCATGAAAAAGTATGTATTATTTTCTGAGACTATGTGGACTAGCAAAGATTTGATCCTCTCTGAAGTAGCACCTCACACTATCATCAAACACTTTTTGATATGTTGCAGAATTCAGAGTTGAATCAGCGCCTGCAAGATGAATCCAAAACAACTTTTCTTTGCCTGTACGTTTGTTGGCAAACTCTAATGTTCTCTTTAGACAGAAAAAGGACATTCCTGGCTTCGTGATCATGCAGGTCTAATTTGTGTCATCTCTTTGTGATTAATACTAGAGTTACCTGCAGATCCTGTGCTGAAAGTTTGGTGTTCCTGGAGAATTCTTTTTTGCATTAAACAATGTGCTCTTGGACTGAATTTGCTGTTCCATCCAGTCTTCCACTTGCCACTCCCTAATCTGGAAACTCTGATTCTATTTTTATAAATTTGAAGGTGCAGTCAGTGTAAAGAAAAATATGTTTTGGGTTCAATACAAATGTCTGCCACAGATCTGTTAAGAGTGAATCAGTCCGTGTTTTCTTTCTATTTTGTCTTTATATATATATATCTACAAACCACCTGGGATAGATACAGCTTATGCTCACTCATTTCCTCCTCCTGCTGTGTATTTTAAGGCTGTACATAAGAAATGTGGTGCTCTTTCTGAACACACAGGGGCGATATAATGCTTCCATGGAGTGGAATGTCCTCACCTAACTGTAATAGATATTTACACTGTATATTTGTTCATTGTAGTTGCATTTATAATACATAGTTTTTTTTTTAAATGCACACATTTTATTTTAAATACAATAATTGTTTTGTAAAATCTGGGAAATAAAGGCATTCCCAGGTCTTGTGTTCTGAATGATAACTTTGTATATTTGTTTGACCAGGAGTTACGTATTCAGAGCCCAGACTCAAGAAATCAAGGAAAGAGGAGGAAACCAGAGCACAGGCATTGATTTCTTCATCACACAGGAGAGAGTCATCTTCTTGGACACACAGGTAAGAATTACAGTTTCCTTTGCTGTAATATTTTCATTGTGTTGCCAGATTGTGAGTGACTCATGAATTGACTGAAATGTGACCTTGGAATTGAAAGAAGGTACTTTTAGTCCATAAAACAGTCTGTGGTGTTTCTTAAATGCCTTTATTGTTTCTTTAGCCAATGCTCAGCCCTTCTATCCTGGACCATCTTATTAACAACGATCGGAAGTTGCCTCCAGAGTACAACCTTCCTCATACATACGTTGAGATGCAGGTATGTGGCTGGCCTGCAGAGGGTGATACTTGCATCAGTGTGTAACATTACTCCTGAGATTCATTGTTGAATGATGGTTTCGTGATCTTTTCAATTCCTCTGTAGACACATACTGTACATTCACATGTAAGCACATCTGTACCGTGTGTAATCTGTCAACAGTCCCTTCAGATCGCCGCCTTCCTGTTCACAGTGTGCCACGTTGTGATAGTGGTTCAAGACTGGTTCACCGACCTAAACCTTTACAGGTAGGCAGTTTATTCATCTGCGTTGGCTCTTTGTACCACTCGCTGCGGAGGCTGACATGACAAACGGAAAGGGCAGCTCTCAGGAAGGGTCTGGCTGGAAGGAATGTTGAGCATTTCATGTTATGTCTTGAAAGGATATTTGCTTTCACTTTTTTCATAAGCTCAGTAATATGATTCTGTCAGTTGGTCTGGTAAACAGCAAATTAGGGGCAAAGTCAGACCGGTTCAAAGTGACTGGCTGTGTGCCCGTCGAACATGTGCTAACATTCATTCATCTTATACTGTACACCATTATCTGTCAGGAATGTTGTTGTGGTTCAAACTGAATTATGATGAATAATCTGAGTAAGTCTGGTGTTGTGGAAAGACACTTGTGTATCCTAATCTTGGCTAAAGCTGGCAAATTTTTTTTATCAAATGTGAGTTTTTAACAACTTTCACCAAGCTGAAAATTGTAAATGGATAGTTGAATGGCAATAGCTGCAATAAAATAGCTAGGAGGAAGGTTGGATTTGCCTTGAAAGTAGAGAAAAGCACGAACATCAATATCTAACAACTTTAATGACTTGGAAAGTTTAGTAAATAATTGGTAGGTTCACATTTTTCAAGTATGTCTGCAAACAGTATTCACATGAACACAAACAGTATATATACCGATCAGCCACATCACCATGACCACTGACAGGAGAAGTGGATAACATTGATCGTATTGGTACTATGTGCTGATCTGCTGGAAAACCTTGGATTTTTCCATTGTGTTGATGAGACTTAGACTCCCGAATAAACATTGTCCCACAACAAGCACACTCCCTCATGCAAATGGAAATCCCAAATGTCACTGGACTACCCCCACAGGAAAATACACCCCACCACATGGCAACAACATCAAACAATCAGGAACATGTTGATGAACATGACAATGGCCCAACATCTTGATTTGACCTCCAGACTTTCTAGACCTCATTGTGAACAAGCATCAACAGGATGCAGTGGAACAAGTTGGATTGGCAGAGGCCCCACTGCACAAACCAGAGTAACCAAATAATCCACTGCCAACATCCTGGTTCCAGACCCCACAGGACACCCTGAAAGGTCCTCTTGTCCATGCCCAATGGCTCAGAGCATTTTTGAACTCATAAGGGGGACCAACACAATATTAGTCACGTGGTCATAATGTTATGCCCGATCAGTGTATATTGAAAGCACTGTGGATTGTGCTAGCAGAAAGGTTCCTACTGGATGTATTTTGAATTGGGACAAAACTCACAATGCTACATCTGGGCAAAAAAAAAGTTGAGCTAACACTGTGTAAGGCTTCAGCAGTCTAAATCAGACTAATCAAACAACCATAAAGTTCAAATTATTGCTCTTATTTTCCAACCTGCCACAGATTAGCATCTGGGCAAACTGAAATGTTTTGACTAACAGACTGCTGAGGCCTCGTTTTAGCATCTCTTGAGCACAAAAATGTATTTTTGTACACATTATGTTCATCACTAAGGCTCACATGACTCTTACTTGTTATTGCCAAACTGCCTGTGAAACAGTCATTTTCACAGTCACACTTTTAGTTACATAAGTGTGGTGTGTGGTTATTTGGATAGTTACCAGAACCATGTTATTACCCCCAATCACAGCAAATAAACACCACACTCACCACTCAGTTAGGACTGAGGATGCGTGACAAGCGAAAAAGTTAAATTCCAATGACCTTCTACTCCAGCACTTGGGATTACCTGGATGACTGAGAATCTACAAAGACATTTAGTCACTGCACTCAAAAAAATGTTTTATGGCAAGTAAAACACTTTTGTGATTGAAATGTGAATCCTTGCTGTTGAGCTGAATGTTGTGGGCAGGGCCTGTGCTGACAGATGAAAGACATGTCTCTGCTGGCCAGTATTGATCTGAATGACAGCTTGGCAACATCCACACTTACTGCACTATAGAGAGAGTCTGATGTGAAAGCAGGGCTGGGTGGTGGTTTAAGCTTCTGGCTATAGACTCCACTGTATGCACTTTAAAATTACATTGAAGATAACATCGAGCTTTATCCTTGTTGACCACACCTACATGCTGTTTACATACACATCTAGTGCCACTTTATATGTCCTCGAGGCTTAATAATGTGGTAAATACATTTCCCTGATCTTAAAAAAATTGCAGGGCAGATTTTTTTCCAGAATTTCTTAAGTCCTGAATCGTCTGCATCCATGTTTAATAGCTTAAAGCCATCTTCTTCACTGTCTTTTGAGCTTTGTTTTGCTTCTTTCATGTTTAGGAAGTTCATCTTTATTGGATATTTACATATGGGCCATCTCAAATCATTGCATTTTTTTTCTCCTCAACCATCTGATTTGCTCAAAATTTATATAGCATAAAATATGGGTATTCAAAAGTACATTTTATTATTATTGTTTTAAAATTTTAAAGTTTCAAGCAAATAAATATGGTCAAGCAGAAGAAGATTTAGCATGGAATAACCTCTATGAATATGAATGTACCTTTCTGTTGAAGACAATTACATAACCTACGTAGTTGCTGCCTCATGATTGCAGATGTTGCTGCCAGAAATTCAGTTGTGTCCTGGTATATCATGTCATGTCATGTTTCTAAACAGGTTCCTTCAGACTGCTGAGATGCTGAAACCTTCCACCCCGTCGGCAAGCCACGACAGCACTGGTTCTTCAGGCAGCGATGATGGAGCAGAGTATTATCCTCACATAGGTGGCTGCTTCATGCAGAGACACACAATCTCACACTCCACCCAAATTTATTAATATCAATGTTCACGTTTGTCTTCCTTAAATGTCACTCTCACCCAGTGTTCCTCCAGAATAAGGCCAGACGGGATGACTTCTGTCCAAGAAATCTGAAGAACATGCATATGGTGGTGGACAAGTTAATGGCTCATTCTCATCTCAAATACAAAGGTATGTAGCGTAATAGCAGTTGCGTAAGATAAACTGCACTTTATAATTACAATCAGGGCACCACTCAGATAATTTTTTTAACAGGCCACGTAAGAGACCTTTATGAGGAATAATTCAGACTGGATATTCATAAAATTTATCGTATCTGTTTGTCGTGAACTCTGATTTCATTGACTTCCAGTTCTCAAAGAAAGAAATATCTGATAGCCCTGATAATCAGGAACGCAGAGACAATATGGCACCTTTATATAGCTGCGCTGAAAAAGTGTGCTGAAGTGAATATAATAAAAATCAAAGATCATAGTAACAAAGAAACAGTTTGCACCTTTATATTGTGTAAGTTAACATAAAAAGCCCCAGTTGAAGTAACAGTAAGAGAAAAAACCTTGTTTAAGTGAAACAAAGAAACAGCTCTAATTTAAGTAAACTAAAGAAAAACCCTGTCGCATATGAGTGACTTTCTGTTTATATAGAAAGCTGTTTGGAGCCAAATTCAAATCAGCATCTAACCAATCATGTCCTCCCAAGTCTTAATCTTCACTGTCCATGACAGGTCAGAGGCCAAATGCCTTTAAAACATACTTTTACGTTTATTTCTTAAAAGCATAAATCCAGTTGTTAAACATTTAGTATGACTACAGATCTGAAATATCAAAGAACATGTGATTAAGATGGCATCAAACGTCATATGATTATCCATCCATCCATTATCTATACACCGCTTAATCTGCTGTATGGTCGCGGGGGGGTGGAGCCTATCCAGCCGACTCAGGCGAAGGCAGGGGACACCCTGGACAGGTCGCCAGCCTGTCACAGGGCTACACATAGAGACAGACAACCAAGCACAGTCTCATTCACACCCACGGACAATTTAGAATAATCAGTTAACCTCAGCTTGTTTTTGGACTGTGGGAGGAAGCCATAGTTCATATGTTTATTTCATCCTGAAATAATAATAAGAAGTGTAAACATACATACATTTTGCGGGATTTGAGCATACATGATAGTGAACTTCTTATATAGCTAAGACTGCAAGCATATGCATTCAACTATAAGAAAAATAAGACTTTAGAAGTACACATGCTTAGGATAAGTCTTTCTGGTTCTTTAATGGCTGTGACAGACAGAAGGGGATGTTTGTGTCTCATGTGTACATACAAAAACACTTCAGATGTGAGGTTCTTTTCAGTTGGTATCATAGATTGAGTCCAGATGTTGGAATCATCACTCTGGGGATGATGAATTTCCTTAATTTTAGGATTTAAAACTGTTCAGTGCATTTGTGGTTTCTAAGACCATGGTCAGCGGTAGATTTGTCTTCTCCATCTTACATTATATCTGTGAGTTGGACTGGCATTGGATGCATGAGCTTGCATCATCAAAGGTCAAGCCTGAGTCTTGTCTTGCATAAGACAAGACTGTTGACTCAGCTTGCTTCTCAGACATCTTCTTATGCTGATTATGAGCCTTTATGGCCAGGTCATGTAGCTGCCCTGGTAGTGGCTTAAGGATGGACCGAGGTTCTTTGTCTTCTTCTGTCTCTGGTTCATTTCTGGGCACAAAGTAGAATTTCCAAATGTGGCTTTTATGCTTTTATGACTCTGCCCTGCTTGATGTGACGATTAAACCATGCTCTGATAGTGGAAAGGCAAATCAGTGCTCCATGTAGCAGCTCGAAGTTGTCTTTGACCTCGTCTGGCTGGCAGTCAAGGAAGCAGAAATTGGAGGTTATCCTGATTAGGTAGAGAAGGTCATTGCTGGTTGCTTGGTTTTGTGTAGATGTCATGGTCCCCTGAAGGGCTCGCGTTGAAAGGGTCAATGTTTGGGGCTAATATATCAAGTTCTTTGTGCAACACCTTTACTTGTGATGAGGAGCTGTAGACTTTTCCTTCTTTTGCTCCATTGCTTGAGTTGCATCTTCTTGGGTTTGTGTGGACATCTTCCGGGCATCAGCTTTGCAGCACACTGCACTGATGAGCTCTTGTTTCCGCACCAGGCATCTGGCTTTGGGTTTTTGATTCAGTTTGGCTCGTGGGAAGTGAATTTGCCTGACAGTGCAGTATTGTGTTTCTCTTTGACAGCTTTGTGCTCTTACGTGAGGTTCATAATTTGGTCTCTTGTGATCCCCAGGTCTCAGCTTACATTTGATATGCATTTAATTGCATCATGTAGCTGGTTCTCTGCAATTTCGGGGCAGCTGTTCTTGCACTGGTGCTCTTCTTTCATTTGGTTCATAAAGGTTTCAGCTTGTCTTTCTGCTTTGCCATCTCTGGATGTGTTTTTAAATTTAGTCGGCTGGCTGGGGACAGCCTGCAGCTTCGCCAGTTTCTCAGTTTGTTCCATGGAAATGTTTTCGACTTTTAGGTGCTCGTCCAGTTGTCGCTAGATTTCCATTTCGTACAGAGGTGCATCTGTTTTGCTCAGCTTTGGTTGGGTCATGAGGTGGGAAATAACAGAGTCACAAGTTTTTATTGCTTCTGGGCTATTATAATTCAGATTGAGCTCCTCTGGTTTCCGGGTTGTTGTTTTTAGTCATAGTCTGGCAGGTTATTGCCTGTCATTACACCAGCCCAGATTGTCATATCCTCCCATGGGAAAGGGGGAGTGATTTGGTTGTTCATTATAGTAGGTGGCAGTGACATGTTGGGAGTTAGATGTGAATAATAGAAAAGTGTACAGGGGTTCTTGAAACATTTATTTGACTGAACTGTGTAACAGACTGAAACCAAAATCTTCAAGCACTAATAATTGTAAGCCTGTTTGGATTAGTTTTGGGTTGTGTATTAATGTTACCTGTTTCCTTCTTATTGAATTTATATAACTTTGTGGTGACCAATGTTTGTCCTGACAGCTATGTCTGTATAGTGTATTTAAGGTGTGAGTGAAGGTTCTTTAGTTGTCTCCTAAAGACCTGAATGAGGGAGTATTTTTTTATTTAACCTTTATTTAACCAGGTGAGTCCCATTGAGATTGCAGATCTCTTTTTCAAGGGAGCCCTGGCCAAGACAGTTGCAGCACCAAGTTGTAGTTACGTACAGAAAACATTAAAAACACATACATTATAAAACATACAGTAACAACTCCCAGAAAATAAAAATCATAATTGCATAAGAAGGAAAGCAGTTCCAGACTCCAATGGAATCTGCCTCCATACCCTTCACCACATTTTTAAAAATTTTAAACCTTTTGAGAGCTTTGCAGCCTGTGACAAACCTCAAAGAGCCGTGGTACACAGTGTACAGGCAATGCAAGTACTGAGGAGGGGCATGCATATACAGCAGTTCACCATAATCAAGCAAAAGGAGGAACATAGCTTCTACCAGTTTTTTCCTGATAGCATAGGAAATAGATGATTTATTTCTAAGATAGAAATAAATTCTGTTTATTTCACTAGGGTTTCAACATGAAGTCTAAAAGTTAAATGTTCATCAAATAAAATACCTAGATACTTGTATTGTGTCACTAGTTTAATCTGATTGCTCTGCAGGGTTTTAATGATAGGAAGAGAATCTGCTCTCTACTTAGCTTTAGAAAACAGCATCATTTTAGTTTTTGAGGCATTCAACACAAGTTTTAAACCAAACAAGCCTAGTTGTATAGTATCAAAAGCAGCCTGCAAATACTCAAGAGATCTGGCAAGGGTAGCACCACGGCAGTAAATGACAGTGTCATCAGCATAAAAATGAAGCTGTGTATGTGGAATGTTATAACCCAAGTTGTTAACATAAATAGTAAATAACAGTGGACCAAGAACAGAACCTTGGGAGAGCCTTGATGTAGCATGTAATACACCAGAGAGAATATTGTCATATTGACCACATTGAATCCTTTTAGAGAGGTAATTTTCAAACGAGCCAACAATCTGCTCGGACAGTCCTACACTGAGCAGCTGTTGCTTCAGGGTGTGGTGGTCAACAGTGTCGAAGGCCTTTAAAAGATCAATGAAAAGAGCAGCACAAAATTTCTTGTTGTTCAGTGCCTCAATTATATCATTGACAACCTTTAAGGATGCCATGATGGTACTTTGTTGTTTTCTGAAACCAGACTGGTACAGAGAGAGAATGTTATTAGCATTCAGGAAGTCCTTCAATTGATTACTTACCAACCTTTCGAGAACCTTCGACCTTCAAGGCGGCAGTTCGTTATGAGTATCGGTGGCTGAAATGGATTTAATAACTGTCCAGAAATTTCTAGGGTTATTTAAATTATCAGTTGTTGCCGACAAATAAAATTCAGACTTGGCTCGTCTGATAAATGAAGTGAAACAATTGCATTGTCATCTAAAATGAAGCCAGTCTGCCTCTGTCCCTGTTTTCCTAACCTTTGCCCAAGCCTGATTTCTCACGTGGAGTAACTTAGTGAGGTCAGGGAAGAACCAACCGTTATCTCGACCGTTTACTCTAAACCTCCATACAGGTGCGTGTTTATCTACAATATGTGAGAACCAATCATTAAAAAGTTTCCAGGCATTCTCAACATCATCGACAAGATCAGTTTTTCCCCAATCATAATAAATAATTCATGTAAAAAACCTTGGTCAGAAAAGTGCTTCATATCACGTTTGATAATAAAACGGGGTTGCACTTGCGAATTTTGGCATTTCTAATTGCAGCAATTATGCAATGGTCGCTCACATCACTTGCAAAGAGACCAGTCTCAGAGTACTTGTGGGGGGCATTAGTTATAAACAAGTCAGTTAAAGAGGATTTCTCTGGTGTGTTTCTTAGGGTGTGTAGGGCTCTCGATTTGCGTAACATTCAGAGAGCTACAAAAGTCTTTAAAATCATTGGATATAGGCTTTATCCAATCCCAATTCAGGTCACCTGTCAGAATGATCTCACTGTACTGCAGTTGTGATAGTAACTGAGACAGTGTTGGGAGTGCTCTAGCGACTGCTGATGGCAGCCTCTAGCACCCGACTACAGTAATACAACACCCTTTTGATACCACAATGTTAGTGCCAGGAAGTCCAGTTGGTACTGACAGATTTAGAGAGCACAACATTAACAGGAAATTTGCTCCTTTCGGAAACAGCTACCCCACCCCCTCTCTTGAGGCGATCAGTTGGAAAAACATTCTACCCATCAATAGAGATGACTTTATCCACAACAGCTTTAGTGAATCAGGTTTCAGATGGAACAGTGATGTTGACATCAGTTGATTTAGCCCAGACATGTAACATATCAGATTTAGGAAGGACACTACGAATGGTCAGATGAACAATACCCAGAACCAGAACTACAGTTAAAGTCAGCCACATTATTACAAATCTTAATATAGCATCAGCTGGGCTAGGGTTGGGCTGTATATTACCAGAGATTAACCTAAAAGAACAATCAAGCACCCCTGCTTTGTAAACCACAGCTTTTAGTTTTCTCATCAACTAGAAAACTGAGAGTTTTTGCAGTGACAGAACTTCTTGTTGCAATACGTTATTAAAAGAACCTGTTTTTCTTGACTGAAGTAGGCGCATTAGCACAGTTTGTGCGACAGAAATCTAAGGTTCACTTACTGTTCAGTGGAAATGTTCCGTGGGTTTGTTCAATAAACACACCGATGGCAATATTGGTTTGCGTGCTATCAGCTTAAGCAGGTCTATCTTTACTCATGACAGTGATAAGGTCAGGTTTAGATAAGTTCATGCAGAAAAGCAGGTAATTCCAAATGATTTTTTCCTGCCGTTGCATGTATTTGGTATGGCGCTTGTATTAACAAACTTACCATGAATTCCCAGAACTGTCAGACCACACCTTCACTCATCCCACCATGTGCCGTTTGTGTTCAGGTACATTGTCTATGCTAGACTGCAATATCTTCCCAGGCCTGGGGCAGAACTATCTGGCACCGGAGGTCAACATGTTCTTGCTCCCAGTGCAGGAGAACGATGGGGAGGATAATCTGACTAAAGCAGGTTGTAGAGGATTTTTTTTTTATCTTAAGACAACAGTCAAGTGTCCTCTTATGTGTTGTGTGTGATATATATTAATGTTTGTATGATTTTTTTAGGCTCAGGAACATACCCCCTCTTCTCTCTGCTCCCTGGCTACAGAGGACACCCTTCCTTCTCCACCATGGTCTCAAAACTCCGCAGCCAAATACTGGCCATGCCCCGCTGCCAGCTGTCGCACACCATTCTCACTGAGAAAAACTGGTAAACACTGCATGCTGCTGTGTGCGTTTTCCATTTAGAATAATGCCACTAGTCAAAAACTGAGTGGTTTACTAATCGGAAATGAATGAGAGCAACCAAATATGACAACAGTAAGGATGTCATTTCAAGAGAACAGTTATGCAGTTTGTCAGCCATGGTCAAAATGTACTGCCTTTTAATTAGTTTTATTTTCTTCCTGCTTTTTTGAGCCCTCACAAGTACAGCTAACAGCCACATGAAAGCCTCAGGACTAAAAAACACATCTGAGCTCTGTTCAAAACTGCACCCACTTTAGAGTCTGTAACTGAGACTAATGGAGACAGGAACTGGTACTATTAGATAAAACAGTATGTTTTATTACTGTGTTTTTATCTCTCTTGAATCCTGATGATTTTATGCCTGCAGGTTTTATTTTCCTGTTTTGGGAAGCACTTTGTAACTTGAATTGTGAAAAGTGCTCTTTAAAAAACTATTTTTTAAATTATTAATATTTATTTATGATGTTCCTCTTTTTCACAGCTATTTGCTACTTTTACATGTGCTAAACTATGTCTGTATTAGAAAATTAGTTCAGACACAGAAGGAATCATGGCAAAAGATGAGCTTGGTACCAATATGTAGGTAAAAATGAGAGCTTTCATGTCCTACAATATGTTCTGACCAACCAACACTTCCACATGGTTGATATGATCCTTAAGCATTTACTTTAGACTGTGACACCTGGAGTGGATATAAAATTGACTTAGTTGCAGTTTTTAACAACACTCAAATAATGTTGTGTCTGTCTCCTTTATGTGTGAGTTTACAAGGACTGAAAAATGCTGTAAAATGTAGCTCAAAGCTCTAAATTTTGACCTACCTCTATGTACTTCGAGGGCCTGCAACTCTAAAAATGTTCATGGTATGAAGACAAAATTTTGCATGACTTCATTGAATATAATAAAGTAATGGCACATTAAAAAGTCAGCTAATTTTGAGGGATGAAGTGGGAACTTTTTTTCAGATTTGTTTGATTTTATACAGAATGACCATAAAGACACTATAATCCAGTTCAGAGAAACTTTGAAGTCACACAAATGTTGACTTCTCATCAGTGCTGCACAAATCCATAACCCACGTTTGCTGTCTCCCATTCTTTGTTGGTTTCATAGGTTTCACTACGCAGCTCGTATCTGGGACGGGGTGAAGAAGTCCTCGGCCCTCTCCGAATACAGCCGCCTGCTCTGCTAACACCTGGGTTCAAAAGCTGTTATGTGCAGTAGCAGTGCATCCTTCTAAAGCCCAGCACATCAGGAGAAACATGTCCGAAAATGGAGTCTGTTGTTTGCATCCTGCAGGGAGGACAAGTGAAACTGGAGCTATTAGGTTTTACTGGATCG
This sequence comes from Dascyllus trimaculatus, assembly GCA_024666655.1. Taxonomy (NCBI): domain Eukaryota; kingdom Metazoa; phylum Chordata; class Actinopteri; family Pomacentridae; genus Dascyllus; species Dascyllus trimaculatus. The sequence continues at coordinate 9,466,317 of CM045451.1, read as the reverse complement.
TTTCAGCCTGATGCATTAATAGGATGTTGAATTATTCAGATCAGCTGAGCTAAATGTCTGGAAGTGGCCTCTTAGTGCCCTCAGGAAATGTAATGCTTACCAACACAACTGCACCCTGTGCAGCAGCAATGAGAGTAACAATAAAAAGAGGTATAACTCCAGTTCTCTGGACATGTCCAAGCATGATGTGACAAAATTTTTATTCACAAGCCATTACTGATGGTGTGTGACTGCAGTTTTGGTGTACTGATGGTTTTCTGAGATGAAAATACAACCTTCTGTAAGTTATTTTTTAATGTCTTTAAAATGTAAATAAAAAAAGAGTAAGGTGATTGTCATTTACTCAGAAATTAAAAAGGCTTTATGTGTGGTGCGAGTCTCTACTGGTAGGACTTCGGGCGTTTTTCACTGTTGTTCAGATGTGGATGACAGGGCAGAAATTAGAAAATGATATTATATGCCTCAGGGAATAATGGCTGCGTAGTGATTACAATCTTTACTACTTTATGACTAATAAGCAGCTGATTATAGAAGAAATGAAATGCCAGGTCTATTAACAATAATAATAATAATAATAAAAAAATAAAAATGTTGGCTGCAGAGTTTTAGCATTCACATGATGGAATACTACACTTTTGCCGACCTGTTTCTCTGATTATTATTTGACAGAAGAAAATGATGGTAATATAATGAAACTACAGGAAATTAGCACTATAGAATATTCAGAGTCTCACACCAAAAGATGGAGGACTTCACATAGCATGTATTCAAATTTAATAGTGCAGATTTCTAACAAATGTGCAATTTGCATGAAGTAAATCTGGGATATGTGGGACCTTTGATTTGAGGTCCAGCTGACAGTCTAACCTTGCAGAAAAAGAGATGGGAAAAACTACATAGCAAACAGAGATTGCATTTCTTTGGCCAACCCGAAAAGAAGTATCAACTGGCCTTTTAAACTGTTAAATATGAAAGAAAAATACAAGAGAAGGAAATTACTGTTTCAGATAACTGAAGGCGTGGTCTGAGAGCGAAGACCACTCCTCCTTAGGAGAGCTTCTTATAGCCTGAAGAGATCAAATGAAATCTCACTTGTGACCCACCATCAAAAAAATGCATCTCCTTTCGCTGATCCTCGGGACTGTGCTTCTCCCCAAAGGCAAGCTTTTATCCAGTTATCTGTTACCTTTCTTCTTGTTGTTTGACTTTTCTATATAGCATACGAGCTGTGTGGTTTTCTGCTTTTAGTTTTGCTGCTATTCTTATTCTGTTACGTGTCTGCATCTTGTGCATAGATTATTGAGCCAGTGGACAAGCTGCAGGCTCAAGGAAACACCTCAGAATTGCAGCTGGCATGTTGCATTGCTCATTTTTGCAGCTGTATTTACAAATCATATTAATTTACTTCAGAGTTAATGTGTTAAGGTTTTTTTATTATTATTATTATTCTTTGTAGAAAAGTAAAGTTGATTTGCTTTTTTTGTGTTTTCTCAGTCTTCACCCTGAAATGCCATCAGTGTGTAATGGAAGCCTTTGGAGGCTGCACCGACACTGTAGAATGTCCTCTACAGGGTCAACAGTGTGGCGCAAACAGAGTCCTGTCATATGCAGGTATGTTCATCAGTAGTTGTCTATTTTCGTTTTCTTGGTACTGGCTCAGTTTACAGCAGCCACTGTCTTTTTTGCAGGTAGTACAAAACTCGCTGATATTAGCACAAAAGGCTGTGTATCAGCAGGAGATTGTGTCCAAGGGTCAATCAACTTTGGAGTCGCAAAGACCGTGATTACAAGCAAGTGTTGCACCTCCGATCTCTGCAACACTCAAGCTGCCCCGGGTAACTAACTTCATGTCTGTTGATATGTAGATGCTTATTTGCAGCACTGGGAGAGTTTTTGTTGAAACTAGCATTTTGTTGTATCAGCAAAAACTATGCAAACCTTATTATTACCTTAAAAGTTAGTGCTGGATAAATTTGTCATGTTTCGATTGTTTAAACTCATGATTAAGAGTCTGGTTTTACTGACTGGGTGGAGCAGAAATAGCCAGAGAAACAAGACGAGGAGATACAAGACGAGTCAGGATCATCTTTGAAAGAGGAGCTGAAGGGTGTGGTAACCAAACTGTGAGACACTTACAGTTTATTACATATAAGCTCAGCTTTTCATTGTCACATGGTGTTAATTTAACAGAGATTTCCTGCATTGGAAATCAAAATTGTAATTAAATTAAATTTAATTACAATCACTGTACAAACAAACCAGAGGCAGAAATATTTGCATTTATATGCTCATTTTTAAATGGTTGGTTAGGAATTAGTGAAATGGTCTGCAGGTCACCCTCTACAGCTCCCTTTTCCTCTACAAACATTCTATGTTCTATTTCACAGAGGCCATCTCTTCCCCTCCAAATGGCAAAAAGTGCTTCTACTGTGATGGACAATCGTGCAGTGCGACTCTGAACTGTGAGGGGGAGGAGGACTACTGCATCACAACAACAGGTAACAGCCCTACGGCATGTAGTGTCTACTATGTGCTCCACATATTTCCCCCCTCTCAGAGGAATGTTTATTGATTCTGGCACATGTATTACAGCTTGATGCTGGGACACTAATGTTTTTTCCATTCTGCCAGTTGCATCGGGAGGGAAATCGACAAAAGTGAAGGGCTGTGCTTCCAAGATGATATGCTCTGGTATAGAAGTTGCTCAGACGATGGGAGGCATTGGAAAGGTCACTAGCTGCTGCCAGGGGAACTTCTGCAACGGCGCCACCAGTACAAGTGCTGGCATTCTGCTCTTGGTGGCACCGCTGATCTCTTTGGTCTTGTTCTCCTAGTTTTATTTCTCAGTTTTGCACAGCCTCATAGTGCTTATGCCTGCCTCATTATTGTTTCAGATGGGTGAGAAAGTGGAAATTTAGAAAGCAAAAGACAAATATTTTTTCCTGTCTCCTGCCACATGCAGTTTGTAATCATCTTGTTTTCTTTCTCTTTTAATTTTTTTTACAAGTTACTGAATAACAGCCCTGTCTGCGTTTGTCCTCTTTGCATGGAGAAAGTTGAAGATATACTGATGCACGTTTGGTTGTGAGTGCTGATAGTATCTGGCACAGTGGTATTTAGAAATGTATATAAAAATGCTTTGATGTTATTGATATAATAAATCCATTCTTTAAAATTCTGCTGAATGTAATTCTGTGTCTGTCTGGTTTTTATTGAATTTTCTAAATCCTCTCTTAGTCCCATCATAAAGTTTAAAATATTAAATGTTGCTATTTGTCATATAGACATTGTAAATATCCACTTACAGGATTTTCCCATGGAGGAATGAAGGCGTGGTCTGAGAGTGAAAACAACCCCACCTCAGGAAAACTTCTAGTCTGAAGGGATCTAAACAAATCTCACTTGTGTCCCACGGTCAAAAAATGCACCTACTTACGCTGATCCTTGGGACTGTGCTTCTCCACAAAGGCAAGTTTTTATCCAGTTATCCGTTTTCTTTCTTGTTGCTCTTTGACTTTTCTATGTAGCACTTTTTCCTTTTCAAATTCTCCTCAAGACATGAGGGCTGTGCTATGAAGCAAGTTCAACATATCCAGGCTCTCTTTTTGTGTAAGTCTGTTTGACAAAAAGCTAAAACCACAGTCAAAGTTAACGGGTATCACAAAGGTGGTTTTAAACTTTGTCTATCAACTCGGACTTTCCACTCCAAACTGTGTGTGCATTCACATGGAAGGGGGCGTTTAACACGTTATTTAACGCTTCTTGCACAAAACTTGAGCCCATGTGTGCAGCTGCTTCAGACAACACGTTGTTTTAACCGACAACAATCAGGAATATAAACATATATGACAGTATAAAGCGCTGCTTCTGCAAATGCTGCAAGGCAGGAATGCTAGTTATGGAAGCGAATATGTGTTACACTTTTTAGAATGACACAGTAGTCACTTCTTTGTGCAGCATATTAAATGGTTTTATTTCTGTAACAACAACAAACAGCTGTTTTAGCTCTGTGTGACTCAGCAGTAATTGTGCTGTCTCATGTCTCACTCTATTAGAGAGTGACGCAATTCACAACACACATTACAAGTTTATCAATTTAAGAACATTCAAATTACAACAATGAAATCATGTAATAGTCAATTCTGTAAACATTTTCCATCAACAGTATTTATTCTTAATGAACTTCTTTTAACCTTCACTTGTTCTATTATAAACTGTTTCACCTTTTTACTTATAACCTATTCTATTCTAGTCTAGTCTATAACCTATTAGTATTTATTATTGTCTCTGTCCTACTCTGTTTATCAGAAATAACAATAAATTTTAGTACTGAAATCATGTCTTTCATATAAACTCTTATTTTGAAAACGCACCAGAAACGGGCAACGGTCAAACCTGCCAAGCGCGCGCGAGCTTTATCACTGTTAGTGTGGCAGGATGACTGTGCCGCCGCTCAGCCTCTCTCTTTGCTCTCTCTCCACCGCGCACCTGCAGCGTTGATTAGTAGGCGGCGCGGTGGGTACTTGAGTTGCGACACACACCTGTTCCACATTCCTCCTGAGCAAGCCAGTGGCGTGGCTCGGTTAGTCTGAGGCTGTGGCGTGAGTTTCGGGCACTTCTGGAAACTTCTGGAGTTAAGCATCACTTTAAGGGTAAGCGTTGCTGTTACTCATCCATTCGCCGGTGCACACGGCTTATTTTATCGGGTGTCATGTGTCTGCAGCACGTTCTGTGTTCAGCTGATGGTCGGCAGTGTTTATCCTCCCCTGCTTGGGACCGGCTAACTGTGTTGCTTCCGTGGCTGCGAGGTAGGCCTGCTGTGTTTTTCTTTTTACTACTGCTGCTTCCTTCCAAATGAAGTTAGGAATGACTGAATTTTGTTTATTCCTACTGTCGTGCAGCTGTAAGAAGACGGCTGGCAACTCCTTTTCCCTCATTCCGGCTCCGCCTCAGTCTGCGGGGTAACAGGGCTGATGTTTTTTTGTATACATGAGTAACTCTGCATTGTGATTGGCACTTCCTGTATCTTGTTTTTTTTTTACATATATTGTGTGATCAGCCATTGTCGCTCCGCGGCGGCGGGCTCCTCAGGCCGCACGCTCTAGTAGGCTGACCATCACTTTCACAGTTGATCTGTTTTTATTGTTTGTTTTTTTTCACACTGTTGGTCTTAATTGTACACTGTCCACCGTTTGTTCATAGAAATAAGTGTATAGTGTGTAAATAAGTGTATTTTCATCATTATTGACGTTTGTAATTGATCTTTGTTTTTTCTTGTGTTAACAGGAGCTGTGGGCCCTCCGAGCAAGGCAGCCGGAATCCCTTGGTGGTGGGCTTTCTGTTGCAGTGGCGTGCACTCTGGGTGTCCTTGTTATTTCACACGTGGTGTTTTGTGTAGAACCTTTCCCCGCTGGCTGCCCGGTAAGCCCCAGCCCTAGTTCTCGGTGTTGAATATAATTTAGTTTTCATTTGGTATGGACAGTGATTATTTGTTTTCTCTTTTAAACAAAACGAATTGTTAGCCACCGGTCATGTGATTAAAATAAAGATTGTTAATGCTGTGGAAACCTGTCTCAAGCCACCTTTTCTCGCTGTGTGTGACGAGCCTGTGTAACCTTTTTGTATCAAGTGATCTGAAGCCTTAAAACTATCTCCTGGGGTGAAATTCCCCAGGTGGCGTTGTCAGCATCCCTCGCCTAAAAACCTACCGCCCTGCCACATTAGCATCCGTATCATTAGCATTCATTCATTCACACACACAAATACAGTTTTAACTTCTTGTAACTCATTTGCTAGATAGAACTCTTATCCCTGTTTTTAATTTTATATACAGTTGTTCGTTTTCTCAAATTAGAGGACGGTTCTACAACTCGTTCTCAACCTCGTTCCGGCGTATTCAATCGTCTTCATTCAGTCAAATCAAATCACTATACATTAACAATCACAGTCAAAAGCCCACACATGCAACATAACTTCAACATTCCCTTCCGGTTGTGATCTCGGGGGTCTTACCTGTAACAACAACAAACAAACAGCTGTTTTAGCTCTGTGTGACTCAGCAGTAATTGTGCTGTCTCATGTCTCACTCTATTAGTGAGTGACGTCCGCTTTTGGGACCTAATGCACACAGCTTCCCCTATTGGCTCGGTATTGCAACTATGTAAAAAGTAATCAGACCTGCTAGAAAATAAATGAGATCACACCCAGAATACTAATGTATATGTAATTTTTAACATGTTTGTAAGTCCTTTAGCTGTTATGAATGTTATTTTATGAATTCAGATTTTAAATGGGGGGCAATATATTATCAAGTCTTTTTCCAATGTCTGTAGAAATACTCAGTGCCACATATGGACCAAAAATCTATTGGAAATGTATTAACAGAAATGCTTTTTTATTGTCAGAATAAAGCTGCATTTTTTTGATTCACAAATAAAATCAATAATAAATCATCCAAACTGCTTAGTCATTTTTTTCTTCAAGACTGCTTATTCTGTGACTTAATTCAAATGTATAAGAAAAAGATGCTTAAGATTTAATTTTCAAAAGATGCCCCAGCAAATAGTTACCAAAATTAAATTTTAAATGTCAGATTTGAAAATTAAAATGCATTAGCAGAAATGCTTTTTCATTTCAAGGTTATGGCTGCATTATTTGACTCAAAAATAAAATGAATAATAAATCATCCAAACTGCATTTTCATTTTGTTCTTTAGGCACATTTCATGACACAACTAAAAAGAAAAAACAAAGGGATTAAGTAATCCCTTTGTTTTTTCTTTTTAGTTGTGGCTAATCGTCATCAAGCTCTGCAGAAGCCTGATAATGATCCTGATCATTTGAATCAGGTGTGTTGGAAGAGGGAAACATCTAAAACATGCTGGGTAGTGGCCCTCGAGGACCAGGATTGGGCACCCCTGTTCTAATCTGTGTTCTATCAGCTGTAAACGGACTTTACGACAAATAAGGACCAAACATAAAAACGCATTTATGCGATTTCTGCATGATCAACTAAATACATGTGAGATTCCCATGGCAACGGGATGCATACAACTTCATCCAGTGGTTTTAGTAACGTACAGCTCAACAGGTTTACATATAAACCATTTTCATTCAGCTGGATATCTGTACTCTCATAAATAATCATCAGGAAACCATTTGGTTAAAGGGAGACGCTTCTTGCAGCTGACTGAAATCCAAAACTCTAATCATAGCCTGCTCCAGACCAGGTTAGCTCCACAGTAGCAGTAACCATGGTAGCCAGGTAAAACAAAAGCCACCTTCGTGACACTGAAAACTCTGACTTTCAGCTCAGCATACCTCTCTAACCTCACTTCATAGGACAGCCCTCTGATTTATTTAAGCTCACCATATGTGCTGTGTGGTTTTCTGCTTTTAGTTTTGCTGCTATTCTTTTCTGTTTCATGTCTGCATCTTGTGCATAGATGATTGAGTCTGTGGACAAGCTGCAGGCTCAAGGAAACACCTCAGAATTGCAGCTGGCATGTTGCATAGCTCATTTTTGCAGCAGTATTTAAAATTCATATTAATTTACTTCAGAGTTAATGTGTTAAGACTATTTTCTTTATTCTTTGTAGAGAAGTAAAGTTGATTTACCTTATTTTGTGTTTTCTCAGTCTTCACCCTGAAATGTCATCACTGTTTAATGGAAACCTCTGAAACCTGCACCGACATTATGGAATGTCACTCAGAGGGTCATCAGTGTGCTGCGGTTAAAGTCACTTCATATAGAGGTACGTTGGTCGGCAGTTCCCTATTTTTGTTATTTCTTGGCACTGGCTCAGTTTGTAACAGTCACTATCCTTTTTTTCAGGTGATACAAAACTCGTTTCTGTTGTCACGAAAGGCTGTGTTTTGGCTGAAGAGTGTATCGAAGGGTCAATCAACTTTGGACTTGCAAAGGTTGCGATTACCAGCAAGTGTTGCACCTCCGATCTCTGCAACTCTCAAGCTCCTGCGGGTAACTTACCTCATGTCTGTTGATATGTAGATGCTTATTTGCAGCACTGGGAGACTTTTTGTTGAAACTGGCATTTTGTTTATCAGCAAAAACTATGCAAACCTTATTGTTGTCTTAAAAGTTAGTGCCGGGTAAATTTGTCATGTTTCGTTTGTTGAAACTCTTAATAAAGAGTCTGATTTTACTGACTGGGTGGAGCAGAAATTTCCAGAGATACAAGACGAGTCAGGATCATCTTTGAAAGAGGAGCTGAAGGGTGTGGTAACCCAAACTGTGAGACACTTACAGTTTATTACATATAAGCTCAACTTCTCATTGTCCCATGCTGTTAATCTAACAGAAAATTCTTGCATTGGAAATCAAAATTTTCTTTAAATTACAATCAGTGTAAAACAAACCAGAGGCAGAAATATTTGCATTTATACGGTCTTTTTGAAATGGTTGGTTGGTAGTTAGTGAAGTATTCTGCATGTCACCCCAGATGTTGGCCAATCCTCCCCAAATGGCAAATTCTGCTTCTACTGTGATGGACAATCGTGCACTGCAACTCTGAACTGTGAGGGGGATGAGGACCACTGCATGACAACATCAACAGGTAGCAGCCCTACGGCATGTAGTGTCTACTATGTGCTCCACGTGTTTCCTCCTGTCAGAGGAATGTTTATTGATTCTAGCGAATGTATTACAGCTTGACGCTGGGACACTAACATTATTTTCATTCCGTCAGTGATTGCAGGAGGGAAATCGACAAAAGTGAAGGGCTGTGCTACCAGGACTGCATGCTCTAGATTAGGAGTTAATCTGAAGATGGGAACCGTTGCACAGGACACTAGCTGCTGCCAGGGCAACTTCTGCAACGGCGCCACCGGTACAAGTGCTGGCATTCTGCTCTTGGTGGCACCGCTGATCTCTTTGGTCTTGTTCTCCTAGTTTTGTTTCTCAGTTTTGCACAGCCTCATAGTGCTTATGCCTGCCTCATTATTGTTTCAGATGGGTGAGAAAGTGGAAATTTAGAAAGCAAAACACAAATATTTTCTCTTTGTGTCTTGCCACATGCAGTTTCTAATCAGCTTATTCTTTCTCTTATGTTTTTTACATGTCTATAAATCATAGCAACCTCTGTCTAGCATAGAATTGTGAATAACAGCCCTAATTGTTTTTGCTGTTGTTGATAATTAAAAAAGGGAGAAGGTAGAAGATATACTAATGCAAGTTTTTGGTTGTGAGTGCTGATAGTATGTGACACTTTTTGTATTTAGAAATATTTTTTAACAAAATGCTTTGAAATTATTAATATAAAGTAAAATAATTGAATAATAATAATTCTGTTTGTCGTTTCTTTTAATTTTCTAAATCTTCCCTTAGTCCCATCAAAAAGCTTAAAATGCTCTGACAGGCTTTCCCATTGAATAGTTCAGAGTAAGTGTAGAAGTATATACACATCATTATGTGTACAATGATGGACATTCTCCTTATCACTGATGACAAACCCCCAAATTCTGCTGGCAGAAATATTTACTTATGATCTGGTGAACCAGGGCGAATACCTCGTAATTTGCCATATACTGTATTTGGCTGCTTCTCTGACATTGTGATAGTAAGTCATTGTTTGTTGGTTGAAGACATATAAGATAAACATTGTATGAGATTAAGTCATCAGCCGAGTGGCAAGAAGTTCCAGTTAGCCACAGAGAAAGTGAGTATGTGAATGCCATCTATATTTTTACTGACCGGCAACCTCAAGGGCTGACAAACAAAGCTAAAATGCCAACAACTTTATTTCCTCTAATGTCCACTTGAGGCTCTATAACGTGCTCTAAAAATAGCAATCATTATTACTATTTTTTATTAATGTCATTATTCATTTCACATCTATTTGCAACATCTGCGTGTGTTAAACTATGTCTATGTTAGAAAACACGTTTAGGCACAGAAGGAATCATGGGTAACTTGGTATCAATATGTAGGTAAAAATTAAACCTTTCATGTCCTATAACTTGTTCTTCTGGCCAACCACCTATTCCACATGGTGATATGATCCCTAAAAGTTGACCTTAAAACCACTTCTTACCGTCTTTCCAGTGAATTATTAGAAAGCAGATAACACATTTGGGTTGTCAAGTGGAGCTATAATTTGAGGAGCAGCCATTAACAGAGACACTGGGGTGACATGGGTTAAAACAAGGTGGCCGGAATTTTAAACGTAAGAATTTCAAACATGTCCCTGGGGTTTTCTTTTCCTTACCTCTAAACTAAACCTACCAATTCACCAAGTGCCATGTCTACTAAGAAGAAAGCTGTCGTTAACAAACGTGACTGGTAAGAAAACTGGACCATTGAGGCTACTTAGTGTAGTTGTCTACCTCTCTTACTTTGTCTATCAAAGTAAGAGAGGTAGGCGTTTGGATGGAGACAGTGAGAGCCAGGCAAATTTCTTCGATTCCAGCTAAAGCTGTTCTGCTGAACCTATTAAGGCCAGTTCTATTACTGGCCTAATAGCCTCTATCTACTAGGCTGTTAGAACCTAACCCTAGAAACGAAGAGCTGGACCAATTGCTCTGTTCAAGGGTAAATTTGGAAGACTACAGGCACCTATATCAAAGACATTAAAATGGTCCAATTTTGCTGTTGAAGCTATGATATAACCTGTCTGAAAGCCTATTCGCTTAGCTCTGGGATTTCCCTGATGCGCTTGAACGCCTCATCATGCGAACGGCACATGAACAGTGGATGCAGCGCCCTGCTCAATTGTTCGTGCTTGGGGATGAAAGCAGACGCAGGACAGCGATCATTCTCAGTTTTGTGTGCGTTTATGGACAACCAGTAAGTTTATTGTTGTTACACATTCATAATCAGAATTAGAAGTTTATGTGTGTTAACATGGTGTGTTTTCCTTGTGTTGGTCTGCGTGACCAGTTCATATTTGTCAATGCTGTGTGTGTTGGCCTGTTCATGACCTGTGCCCTGTGTGTAATTAGAGCTGGGCCCTCTTTGTGTTTATATCGGATATCTGTGCATGCATGTTGTGCATTTACTGTTTATTGAGTTTCACTGCACTATTTACATATTTAACATGTTTATAGGTACAGTAATGATATTGTTTTACGCCTGCTTTATGAATCTGTTGTTCATTTTATACAACTATTATACTCACTGTATTATTTCCTTTTCTCTGTCTGTTTTTGTTTAGCCACGCACACACACACACACACACACACACACACACACACACACATATTTGTACACTCCCAATAAAGCTGATAAAAGGATTCTCTGGCCGGAATCTGTCCTTAGTGTTCGCATCCCTAATTGAACCCTGTCCATATTTTACATAACCAATGATATTGATGATCAAAGTCAGTTATAGAAAACACTGTGCTGAACAAAACTGAGCATTTGGCTTTAGACCAGGGGTCTCAAACTCCGGTCCTCAAGGGCCCCTATCCTGCATGTTGTAGATGTTTCCCTCTTCCAGCACACCTGATTCAAATGATCAGCTCATCTTCAAGCTCTGCAGAAGCCTGATAACGATCCTGATCATTTAAATCAGGCGTGTCGAAAGAGGGAAACATCTAAAACCTGCAGGACAGTGGCCCTCGAGGACCGGAGTTTGAAACCCCTGCTTTAGACTGTGACACCTGGATGTAAAATTGATTAGGCTGCCTTTTTTTTTTTAAACAGAGCTAAAATGTGTCTTTCTCCTTTCCATATGAAGCTACAAGTGCTCAAAGTTACTGGAGAAAGTGGCTCAGATTAAAAAGCTCTAAATTTTGACCTACTTCTATTTGCTTCGAGGGCCTGCAACTCTGAGATTGTACTCAGTATGAAGACAAAATTTTGCATGGTTTCATGTAATATCATTAAGGTTTTTGCACATAAAAAAAGAAACCAGCTAATTTTGAAGAGGATTGAGGTTGGAACTTTTCACATTTGGTCTATTTTATACAGAATGACCCTAAAGCCACTTATAACCCAGTTTAGAGAAGCTTTGAGGTCACGAAAATGGTGACTAAGGTTCAAGAGCTTTATTGTCACAGGCACAGAAAACCAGACAGTTGCTCTTGTCAGAGGAGGGGGCTGAGGTTTGAACCCAAAGGCAGACACTGACACAGGCAGATAGGCAGGTGGAAATTACTGAAGAATTTTATTAACTGAACACAGACTAGAACCAATTGAACAAAGGGGAAACTACGAAAACCTGACAACTACAAAATAACTAGAGGGACTCAAGGAGTTAACGAAAGCACTAAACTAGACCAGTGGTTCTCAACTGGTGCCGCCTCAGGACCCACTACGTTTCTATTAATAACAGTCGCGACCAAGTTTGCTGTTCCTGTTAACAAATTAAGGTTTATTTGGGTGTAGTCTCAATGCATTTTGATACAACTTTGGAAAATTTTGGCTTTTTTTTTTTTGCTAATTTGGAGATATTTGGATGCTTTTGCCAAGTTTGGGGCATATTTTGGCCCATTTTAACAGATTCTGAGCAATTTTTGGTTCATTTGACACGTTTCGCATAAATTTCTCCAGTAAGCTGGCAGAGCCAAATCTAGAGGTTAGTAGTGGGTAGTGATGGTCCTCTGACACCCGAAGCTCCGACACATGCGCGGTAGCTCATGAAGCAAATGTCTCGAACCACTGTGCCGAGGCGTGGTTTGGTCACGTGACTTGTGACGTTTGAAGCACTTGAGTGACGTTCGAAGCAGTTGAGCGCTTCGAACGTTAACAAATCAGCTAATGGGTTCGGTTTAACGTGTGAATCACTTGGCTTGATCGAGTGCGCTCCGGGACAGGAGATCCCTGTTTAGAGTCGTTCATCTGAATTTGTTAGTAGGTTGGTTTTGTTGCTGTTGTTGCCGTTAGTTACTCTGAGAGTTAGTAGTGTTATATCAGATTGTGTATTTTGTAGAGAATCAGTGTAGATAGATATAAAGTAGCCAAACACTTCCTGTGTACTCCAGCCTCATTTGTGCTGTGTGAACGGATTTTTTCCAAGGATGGGGAAACAGTCTCTAAAAGAAGTAGGGGGTATCTGAATATTCGGTTGTTGTAGTGGTATCCAAATAAACCCCAGCCGCCGCCGCCTGGCTGAACATCTGCTCCAGCGGCACGCGCTTTGGGAGGCGGAAAAGCAGCCGACACACTGCTGCTGTGCCACCGCTATCCCATATCCATGCTAATGTCATTGGATTCCAACGATGAATATATAACAGATATTGCTATTCAGACCAGCCCTAAAAGAAGAAACCACTTGAGTCGGAAAACTGTGGATAAACTGTTGTCTCTTCATAAAAACTCATAGCCAGTTACACAAGCACACCCACAAGGACCTCTTTACCCTCTGAACCCCAAAACATACTTTGTCAAAATCCATAATATAATCTATAGATGCACCAACCCAATGTGAAAATGACATCAGTCTGTATTTGCAGAGCTCATCTCATGAATGTAGCAGCACCATTTAAATGTTTCATAACACAAAATATCAGTGAAGAGTGTATAAGGTTACAAACAGACATGCCAAATAAGAAACATGATCTTCAATAGTTTTTGTCATTATTACTGTTGTTATTGTATCCACTAGAAACGATACAGTCATCTAGTGTGGTCCAACAGGAATGTGAATGGCAAATAAAATTCAAAACAATCCATGAGCCCATCAATACCATGTCTGGATTGCACTTCATTTTATTGACCACTAGATGTCCTACTCGAGCACTGTTTGTCATTGAAGCCTCGAGTAATGAACCATGCTTTGAAAAAAGTGGCGAAGCTCCAACGAAGCATCGATCCCCCATCACTAGTAGTGGGCGACTACTGGTGTCACCACCATTAAATATCCTGCTGTTGAAAGCAAACGGTGTCATAAGAAACACGTCCTTTAAAATAAAAGACTTTATACCACTACTTTTTATGGGGGGGGGGCGTGCTTCTGCGACCCTCTAAAAATGACTTCGCGACCCACTTTTGGGTCCCCGGCCAACAGTTGGGAACCACTGAACTAGACTAAGGAATGAGGAGAATTGAAACTAGACTAAAACCAATGCAAAATGGAGGAGTCAACTCAGGAACCAAACTGAACAAAACCCCATACAAACTAGTGAATGTACTAATGACCAAGAAGACTTAAAAAAAAAATGACAGCACGGAGCATCAAAGAAAACCACAGGTGAAAGCACTAAACTAAACTAACAAAACGGGGAGCTAGAAAATCAGCCAGAACTATTGCAGAACGATTAAACAGGAAGAGAACAGAACGGGTAAACCAAACCTAATACAAAAAGCAGGCTAAACTACAAAAACCAAGGAATAACTATCACTAACTAACACAATGGCAACAAAAGAAAACTGAAGAGGCTAAACCAAGGCAGGGCAAACAAAACGGCTTACTCACAAAACCAAAAACAACTAAAGGGGTGAAGAGGTGCGGGGAAGAGTAGCAGGTGCAGGCAGGGTCTGGAGGGCAGGCGGGGTACCGAACGGGCAACCGGCAGAGAACAAGGCAACATCGTCTGTGATCGCGCACCAACTATCCGCAATCACAGGATTTAATTGTGCCGGCGATTAGTCCCAGGTGCGCGATCCCGCAGCTGCTTCCCATTGCACTGTGCATTATTGTAAACCCTTAGTTTGAAAAGATTGATGATGGCAGTGGTTGTAAAGTGCATATTGCATTTAAATAAACAGAGCTCACAGATCTCGTGCTGGGTGTGCGGCTGCCAGCTCCAAATGACTTCTCATCAGTGCTGCACAAATCATAACCCATGCTTCCTGTCTACCGTCCTTTGTTGTTTTGACAGGTTTCACTATGTAGTTTGTACACGGGACATGGTGGAAAAATTAGTCAGCCCTCTCTGAATACAGCCACCTGCTCTGCTCACCACTACCTGCATTCAGAAGCTGTTGCATTCAATAAGCATTGCGACCCTCTATAGCCGGGCACATAAAGAAAAACGTGTCCGAAATTGGAGGCCATTGTTGCACCCTTCAGACAGGACGAGTGAAATTGGATTCAAAGGACAACAGCAATTCATTTCAGCCTGATGCATCAATGGGATGTTGAAATCAACCAGATGTATTGTGTTTGTGGGGTAAAATTACCCTGCGTGTTCGTTTGTTTGAGACAGAAGACAAACAACTTCTCTCCGATTAAGGCTGTTTTATTTTCTATATCAGGGGCCCAAAAGCATGTCCATGGACCTTCTCTGTTCGGAACAATCCTCCCAGAAAAGGATGAAGTTTCAAAAATACATAAAGATTTTATACCACAAAAAATGAATGTGACTGGCTGTTAGTTGGGGAGACACCCCGGTTTAGACTTTAGTGCTCCCTTGTTGCTGTGCAGACATTGCCCTCATCCCAATGCTCGATCCATCTCGTCTTCCAGGCACCTGTAACATTCATTCTCAGAAAAGAGAACCCTCTTCACCATTACTTCCTATTTTCCAACAGTTGCCTTTTATTAACCCCTCCATATGGGAACTGCTGATATGATGAATATTTATGATTTTCCAAGTAAAACATCTCTAAAAGTGAAACTTCATATGCCAAACTGATCAGGCTTTTAAGCAAGCAATTAGCATAAGAAGAAGTTCATTACCTGTATTCAGTCTTGAAAGAACAAGCAGTCATAATTCATAAGCTGATAGCACAATGTGTGTGTGTGTGTGTGTGTAAGCAGCTGTACTTCCCTTTATTCTGACCTGTCTGTAACTGTCACATATCCAACCCTTCAGGGCCTGGGGTTAGTGCTTGAACCCTTTCTATTTCTCCAGGCCGGCCCCAACTCATGCATTACATGCATTACATGTGTGTTATTTGAGATTAATATGGTGTTATGCTTTATATATGTGCATATATGGTGTTAAGGTTAGCGCTTAAGCTAGAAGCATGGCTACATAAAAATAATATATGTTAAAATGTTCCAGGTCAGAAAGCTGCCTCATGTTGCCCTCAGGAAATGTTATGTTATGTAGTGTTTACCGTCACTGCTGCAGCAGTTGTGAGAGTGAAAAGAGGCAGAGCCCCAGTTCCCTGGACATGTCCAAGCAAGACAACATTGTTATGAGCAAGCCATTATTTATAGTGTGTGACAGCAGATTTGGTGTACTGATGGTTTTCTGAGATGAAAATACAACCTTCTCTAGGGTTTTTCTTTTTAAAATCTTTAAAATGTCCATAAAAAAAGAGTAAGGTAATGTTATATTCTTTTATGATTTGTTATATCATTCCTTGATTCTACCTTGACTGGATTTGCTATATTATTTACTCAGTTTGATCATTGTTCATCCAACCTTATGTGGCCTTGGGGTCATAGACAGTCTGCACTCATTATCTTTGCTGCGATGAAAATGGGAATAGCTGCACTCCCAGTTTCCATCTTATCCTCTTCTCATGGACAGTTCGCCATTGTTATAAAGAAACTGAATGAAAAGGGAGTGCAGTGCTCACAGTTCCGGTCTGTCTCTGTATCTGTACTCAGTAGTTTCTGTGTTCAGCTAAGTTCTGCATGAGAGTGGCAAAATAGATGCATGCCTTAAAGACAACACACACACACACACACACACACACACACACACGTTTTAGCACATTTCAGTAAATCCACGTGAACAGTGGTTGGCGTGTTCACTACAGAGATAACTGGCCAATGAGTCTCGGTTGCGTCTAAGTCCAACCTGTGTACGGGGCAGGCCCAGCCCAAGAAGATAAATGTGAATTATACCCGTATATCGGGGCTCACTCTGATGAAGTTCCTGCAAGAGCTGTCATTTTGAGACCAGCGCTGCCATACTTTATCCGGGACCTAAATAAATTCTACATCTGTTAACTGAAAATTCCTCTCGTTTGTTCTTGGGCTTCCAACAAAAGAACCGGGTTTAACAGTAAGGTCATTTATTCAGAAATAAAAAGAAGCTCTAGTAAAAAAGGCTTTATGTGTGGTGAGAGTCTCTACTGGTATAGTGGATGGGATACTTTCACATTTCACATGACTGCCTCCGCCAAATGTGTGGTGCAGCCTGTAGCTTTCGTTTCTCCCGAAAGAACAGACGGTTTTGTTTCCCCAGAAAGAACAGACAGTTTCGTTTTTATCAAGAACAGGCTTGTTTTCTCTTTTTTGTGATTAACCCCTCAGGAATGACACTTAGGCTTTGCTGTTCATAGGAAAATAAAAACCTTTGGTGAGAAAACTCTCATCCAAAAAGGATGGCTGGATTATCTTCTTTGGGTTTTTTTCTTTGGGGATGCTACAACTACAGAAAAGTAGCTTTAAAGTAATCTTTCTTTTATAGTTATGTTAACATTCAGTCAAATTCAATCAAATTTTATTTGTATAGCCCTTTACAATAACCAAAAGGTACCCAAAGTGCTTTACAACAGAGCCATAAAACAATACATAAAAACAAAGCATAAAAACACAGGTTTTTGGTGCCACAGAGCTGCAGGTTATTGAAGGCCTTCCTGAATTCATAAAATACAGCAGATAAAAACAAGACTGCCCTAGACAGAGTTAAAAGCCAATCTTAAAAAGTGGGTCTTCAGCTTTGATTTAAAAAGGACGAGATCAGTTGTGGTGCGAATGTCGCGGGGCAGATTGTTCCACATTCTGGAAGCAGCAACAACAAATCAACGATCACCCCACTGTTCATACCTCGACCTTGGAACTTCTAAAAGAAGCTGACCTGAAGAACGTAAGGCTCTGCCGTGGTCACGGATAGTTAAAATCTCTGACAAGTAAGAAGGAGCCCGGCCATTAATGTCATTAAACATTGTTGGGGGATTTTCACTGTTGCTCAGATGAGAAATTATTACATGTTATCTTCTGATTCAGGAAATAATGGCTGACTAATGAATGCAGTCTAAAGTCCTTTATGATTGATAAGCAGCTGATTATTAAAGAAATTAACTGGCAGGTCTATTTAAAATAAAACTAATGTTGTCGGGTGCAGCCTTATTGTACTCATACAATGCAATAATACAACTCTGCAGAACTGTCTCTCTGATTGTTAATTATTTGAAAGAAAAAATGAAGGAATTGTAATGAAACTTTGCAAACGAACTAAATGTGTAATTAATCATTTGCATAAAATAAATTAAGGATATTTGAGATGAAGATGAAAAACTAAATACTAAACAGAGGTTGCCCTTTTTTGCCAACCTAAAAAGACTTGAACAGTTAAATTGCTAAATATAGAAAAAGAATATAGTAAAAGACAATTCCTGCTGTAGAAAAAATGTATATTAAAAAAAATACACATAATTAAGGTAAACTCAAGCAGATTTTTAAGAGTTTTTAAAATTCACATTTAGTCTCTGTCAAAGGAGGAATGAAGGCGTGGTCTGAGAGTGAAGACTGCACCTCCTCAGGAGAGATTCATATAGCCTAACGAGATCAAACTAAATCTCACTTGTGACCCACCATCAAAAAAATGCATCTCCTTTCGCTGATCCTCGGGACTGTGCTTCTCCCCACAGGCAAGTTTTTATCCAGTTATCATTTCCTTTCATGTTGTTTGACTTTTCTATGTAGCCTACATGCTGCTTGGTTTTCTGCTTTTAGTTTTGCTGCTGTTATTTTCTCTTACATGTCTGCATCTTGTGCATAGAAGATTGAGTCTGTGGACAAGCTGCAGGCTCCAGGAAACACCTCAGAATTGCAGCTGGCATGTTGCATTACTCATTTTTGCAGCTGTATTTAAAATTCATATTAATTTACTTCAGAGTTAATGTGTTAAGACGTTTTTCTTTATTCTTTGTAGAGAAGTAAAGTTGATTTACTTTATTTTGTGTTTTGTCAGTCTTTCCCCTGAAATGTCATCAGTGTATAACGGAAACCTTTGGAGCCTGCACCGACACTGTAGAATGTCCTCTACAGGGTCAACAGTGTGGCGTGAGCAGAGTCATGTCGTATGTTGGTATGTTCATCAGTAGTTCCCTTTTTCTGTTATTTCTTGGCACTGGCTCAGTTTATAACAGCCACTGTCTTTTTTGCAGGTGATACAAAACTCGCTGATATTAGCTCGAAGGCCTGTGTTTCAGCAGCAGATTGTGTCCAAGGGTCAATCAACTTTGGAGTCGCAAAGACCGTGATTACAAGCAAGTGTTGCACCTCCAATCTCTGCAACACTCAAGCTGCCCCAGGTAACTAACTTCATGTCTGTTGATATGTAGATGCATATTTGCAGCACTGGGAGAGTTTTTGTTGAAACAAGCATTTTGTTGTATTAGCAAAAACTATGCAAACCTTATTGTTGCCTTAAAAGTTAGTGCTGGATAAATTTGTCATGTTTCCATTGTTTAAACTCATAATTAAGAGTCTGATTTTACTGACTGGGTGGAGCAGAAATTTCCAGAGAAACAAGACGAGTCAGGATCATCTCTGACAGAGAAACTGAATGGTGTAAATATATATATAAAAAAAAATTCCTGCATTGGAAATTTAAATTTTCTTTAAATTATGATCATTGAACAAACAAACCAGAGGCAGAAATATTTGCATTTATACGCTCATTTTTAAATAGTTGGTTAGTGGTTACTGAAATGGTCTGCATGTCGCCCCGTACAGCTCCTACTTCCACCCCAAATGGCAAAAAGTGCTTCACCTGTGATGGACAATCGTGCACTGCGACTCTGAACTGTGAGGGAGATGAGGACCACTGCATCACAACAACAGGTAACAGCCCTACGGCATGTAGTGTCTACTATGTGCTCCACATATTTCCCCCCTCTCAGAGGAATGTTTAGTGATTCTAGCACATGAATTACAGCTTGACACTGGGAAATGAACACTTTTTCCATTCTGCCAGTTGCAACGGGAGGGAAATCGACAAAAGTGAAGGGCTGTGCTTCCAAGATGATATGCTCTGGTATAGAAGTTGCTCAGTCGATGGGAGGCATTGGAAAGGACAGTAGCTGCTGCCAGGGGAACTTCTGCAACGGCGCCACCAGTACAAGTGCTGGCATTCTGCTCTTGGTGACACCACTGATCTCTTTGGTCTTGTTCTCCTAGTTTAGTTTCTCAGTTTTGCACAGCCTCATAGTGCTTATGCCTGCCTCATTATTGTTTCAGATGGGTGAGAAAGTGGAAATTTAGAAAGCAAAAGACAAATACTTTTTTCCTGTCTCCTGCCACATGCAGTTTCGAATCTCATTATTTTCTTATGTTTAATTTGTTTAGACAATACCTATAAATTTATTAGCAACTGTCTTACACAGAATTGTGAATAAAAGCCCTGTTTGTTTTCTGTTTGGTTTGGTGTGATAGGGGGAAGTAGGAAATATACTAAAGCAAATCTCTGGCTGTGAGTGCTGTTAGTATCGCCTTTTGTACTGAGGAATAGGAACAAAAAGATGCTTTGATGTTATTGATATCAAACAAAAATAAAGCTCTGAAAATTCTGCTAAGTGGTATTCTGTGTTTTTTTTTTAAGTTTTCTAATCCTTTCTCAGAGAATTGAGATTCAGTCATCAGGTGAGTGGCAAGAAGTGCCAGTTAGCTTCAGAGAATGTACGTAAATGTCATCTGTATTTTTACTGAGTGGAAACCTCATGGGCCGACAAATGAAGCTGAAAGTGCCAATAATGGCCTTCATTGACTGTCCACTTGAGGCTGGCTCCAGAAGCAAGTCGGTGTCCATAAGCCCCCATATTAAAATGTTTAGTTTTACAGCAGAAAGAGACGTTTTTGCAGTCTGGTATAAAAAGCCGTCCTGGTCTCTGTAGCTAATTTCAACACTCATGATAACTGTGCGGTGAATTCTTATATAACTCAGCCATTTTAATTGTATTAAGGCTCAAAATTTTGCATTAATGACGGGTGTGGCTGCTTAGCCTGGAGATATTTGCCTGGCCTGCCTCAGCTTCACTCATGCTCTACCATTTTGCATATTTCAGGATAAGTGGGCATTTAGTGATCATCCAGAGCCACCTGACTGACGTTCAGAGGTGCTGTACAGGAAAGAAGTGGGTGGCACCAAGGAGTGCTTTTGCATTTTCTTTTGCAGTCGTTGGCTCTTTACCTTGTGTGCATTTTCACTTGTAAACTAGTGCAGCAATATTACACTGCCAATTTGAATCTGAGCTCTTTGCCTATCAAATTGATCTGTGGTGGCTACAGCAAACCAAACACAAAAGATCTCAACTTTAGGGAAAAATAAAAAAAACATTAGGAAATTGATTCAGTCCGTCAAGAAATAACTCATGGAAAGAAATGATGATGGAAAGAATTTTGAAAAATAGAAAACGTTTCAATTTTGATCGGTCAGTAATGGTGAAGAGGAAGATGTGGATTTTCCCTCAGGCTAATGATTAACAATGAACAAACAGAAAAATACGACTGCTTCAACAGAGACCTTTGAAGTGCACACACAGGCAGTTGCACAAACTGGAAACAACCTGCGGTGGAGACGTGACTGAGAACCACACACTTGGTTTATTTCTACTTCCTGTCGTTAGATTCATTCTTCAAAAACGTAGAGCATGCTGGGTTTGTTCGGTTTGTTTTAACCCAGGAACAACTTAGAGTTTTAAATATGATCTGCTGTGAAGAGCACATATACTGACCACTGCCTGTTATAAAGAGACAAAACTATCAAACACTAAGATCTTGAGTTTTATTTATAGTTTGCCACAGTTTCTCTCAGTTGCTTTGGTGCATTTCTCATATCAGTATTAACATTTGCACAACAGTTAGTGCATTTCTCAAAACAATTAGTACAAACTGCAAAACCTAGTTGATAACTGTCAAAAGCGTGTCACTTGGATAGTTGGATAGTGGATAGTTCATTCCTCAAAAGCAAGTCACTGAAAGTGTCAGTATCATGAAGATGAAAAGTCCTGACACCATTGTTTATGAAGACGAGAGTCAAATGGCTTTTTCATGTTGTCATCATGACAGTTTACTCTGGAAGTGTTTTCAAATGCAAAACAGTCAGATCTTGGTGACACTACCTGAAAATGCTCCAGACAGCACTAAACACTATTTGCACAGCCGTTTGAAAACTACAGTAAAGTTACACATTACTGTATTTAGTGAGGTAACTGAGTACAAGACATTGAATACATATGCTTCACATTTTTACTGCATATGTTCTTTGCAATTCTAATTTGTTCACAGCATTGTGCAAAGAAAAATAAACACTTATTTACAACAAACATAAGAAACACCCTTTGGGTAGAGCTGTGCTTAACTGTAAACAATATTGCAGCACATATTGGAGCTGAACATACAACATACACATGTAGTGAGGAGGAGCTGGTTCAACATTTGTGTATGTAATGACTCAAGCAATGAAATGAGGACCATATAGTTTTATAGGGAATGACTATGCAGCATTCATAAGTATAGTTTGTTTTGACTGACATGACATAAGCAAATGATGAAGTTATAAAACAGCAGAAACTTGTATGAAAGCAACTGATGCATGTCCAAAAGCATTTGCAGTTTGTTGGAAGGAATGAGAAACTGCTACTATGATGTGCACAAATGACCAAATGTTGTGGAGGTTGAAACAACAGTTATAAGAATTTTAATTCTGATCACAGAAATGCACCAAAGCGACTGAGAAAAACTGTAAAGTAATAAACCAACACAAAGTGATAGCACTAATATGTAAAATTGTGACCAACTGTTGACTCATGTAGATTAATTTGATCACTCCAGCGGCCCATTGAATGGAAATGTATTTCTAGATGTTCTTAGATTCAGTGCGGGCAGATATTAAATCCATGACAGAGTGTTTATTGCAACATACACTAATCAGTTATGACATTAAAAACCACTGACAGGTGATGTGTAACGTATTGATCACCTCCTTGCAATGCAATGTTCTGCTTATTTTAGGCGTTCATGTGGGCGCTACTCGGATACCTTCCACCCATTTATACATTGTTCCAGGCCACTAGAATGGCAATAACACTCCCAAACAGCAGCTTCTTCTCCCCAAAAACTGTTCAGGAACAGCTTGAGGAATGCGACCAAGAGCTCAAGATGTTGACCCGGCCTGCAAACTCTCCTGATCATGCCGAGGTTAGTGGCAGGAAGGGAACCAGCACAATTTTAAGTGTTTTTTTAATGCTGTAGGCCTGATTTGGGAAGTTTTGTACAATATTACAAGTCTCCCATTAATCATAATAAGCTGTTATTATTATTATTATTATTATCATTAACCAAACACAAAAGATCTCAACTTTGGCAAAAAATTATTAAATTAGGTGCCACTAGGATAGATCACTGAGTTAGGGCAATGCCATGTAAGTGCAGGTTAGTAACAGTGGTTGTGACTTTGAGTCCAGCTCATGACCCTTTGCTGAATGTCTCTGTCCCCTTTCACCCTGTTTCTCCCCTAACATTAAAAATGGAAAATTTCCAAAAAAAATATGTAAAAAAGAAATTAGGAAATTTATTCACTCTGTCAAGAAATAACACATGGAAAGAAATAATGATGGAATGAATTTTGAAAAATAGATTATGTTTCAATTTTGAATGATAAACAGTCAGTACAGCTCCTTCACCAGTGGCTTTTGAGGTCTACAGACAGGCAGATGCACAAACTGGAAACAACCTGCGGTGGAGACGTGACTGAGAATGGGGGGCTTAACCAGACATTAAGTTCTTTTTGATTTCCTGTTGTTGCATTCTTTCTTAAAAAAAAAAGTAGAGCATGCTGGGGTTTGTTCAGTTTGTTTTAACCCGGGAACAATTTAGAGTTTTAAATATGATCTGCTGTGAAGGGCACATATACCGACTAATGCCTGATATGAAGAGACAAAACTATCAAACAGTAAGATTTTGAGTTTTATTTAGAGTCTATTACAGTATATGACCAATACGCAAAACAACACAAAGTGATTGGACAAATATGTAAAATCATGACCAACTGTTGGCTCATGTAGATGAATTTGATCACTTCAGCAGCCGATTGAATGAAAATGTATTTCTAGATGTTCTTAGATTCAGTGCGGGCAGACAATAAGTCAATTATATCGTCTTTATTGCAACATATAATAATCAGTTATGACATTAAAACCACTGACAGGTGATGTGTAACATATTGATCACCTCCTTGCAATACAATGTTCTGCTTATTTTAGGTGTTCATGTGGGCGCTACTGTGAAACCTTCCACCCGCTTATACATTGTTCCAGGCCACTGGAATGGCCCTAACACTCCCAAACAGCAACTTCCTCTCCCCAAAAACTGTTCAGGAACAGCTTGAGGAATGCGACCAAGAGCTCAAGATGTTGACCTGCAAACTCCCCTGATCATGCCGAGGTTAGTGGCAGGAAGGGAAACAACAAAATTTTAAGTGGTTTTTCAATGTTGTGGGAGTGATTGGTGAAGCTTTGTACAATATTACAAGCCCCCCATTAGTCATTTATTAGCTGTTGATGTCTGTCTTTGGAGTGTAGATTGGCCTGTCCCCATCTTTAACTGTGTTTTTGTTGGTCATAACGGGTGAGAAACCAGTAACAGAAAGTAGAGGAAAATTTTGTGGGCGTTTGGAAACATCCGGTTGTGGATTTTTAGTCATTTCTGAACTCTTCAGGAGCTTTTTAGGCAGGAGGTGAGAAGTCAATGAAACACAATACTGAATGCAACTGAAACCTTGTGTTGTCAATTAAGGACCATTTGAAGTCAGATTTTCTTTCAGAAGATGCTCTTTAATTAAACTTAGAATGAAAAATCATTGAGTGGTAGTGACAAATATAGATACCTTGTAAAAAAAACAACATTTCCCTGAAGTCTGAGTTCTTTTGTTTTCACACTGACTCTAAGACTGTAGTTGCACATTTAAACCTAGTAGAGAACTACCTCCCAACAGCACCACCAACCAGGTACAATGAGAAAAAGCATTTTCATTATCATGTTTAGCTTGTATACAAATTCAGCATCATGGCAGCAGATTATTGACATTTTGCATTCTTCGAAGCTCAGGTGAAGCTGAAGCAGGCATGAAATCTCATATTTCTTTCTCTCTCTCTCTCTCTGCTCTCTCTCTTCCTGTTACTAACACATCACATCAGCTGACAGAGGCCTCTCCTCCCTCCGTTAAACCAATCAGATTTTGGCACAACCTGTATAGTTTGTCACATCACATGCCCCTTAACACCAGATCTAGATACTAAAGACTCCTCACATCTTTACCTTATTGTGCACACCATGTACAATAAACCACTAAGCCTTTTTCTTTTGAGTCTTTCTTGATTGAAATGAAGTTTAAATGAACTTTAAAGGCACCATCTCCCTCCCCACACACACTTACATGTCCTGTGCAGTATGTATGAATATAAAAATAATAACAGAAACATTCATGTGGAAGCATGTGATGTTTTCCAGGATGCATCTGAAGATCTGCATCTGGAAATCCGGCAAAACATTTAAGGAAAATTGTCAGTTACAATCTGAAATTGCTCTGCGCAGCACACTAGTGTCATGCCCTCCACCTCCAGCGCTGTAAAGAGGCAGCTCTCGTGGTTTTCCCCCTTTCCTTTCCTTTTCTCTTTTCTTCAGGTGGGCGTGGCGTGTGTGAAATGTGGACAGGTGCAGGCCATTGGATAATAACCTGACTGAATACATTGGCGGCGGCGAGTGGTAATTCCTGCCACTTGTCAACCTGCTCCGCAAAAGCCAGACACTCGCCACGGCACGATGCCAGATTGCTGTACAGCAACCTGTTGGTCTACGCTGGCTCTTGCTCTGTTCATGGCTGTTTTTGTTTGCTCTGTGCTAACTTCTGTTCTCCTCTGTCTACGGTCCGTGACCATCCCCACCTGCCTCCATGTGCGTGTTCCAGCTGTCTGTTACCACACCTTGGAGGATTTCAGATAAACAGTCACAAATAGCCAACACTGATGTTTGCAGTGTTGCCCTGGTGTCTGCAAAGGCGATAAACATTTCATTAGTATTATTTGACAGTTTCAATTAATGTCTCTTTTGTCTGCTGCTCTTCAGGGTATCTCCTGGACAATTTTAGATATTTTTTTTAAAAAGTGAGACAAGGTAAAAAGACTGTATGCAGAATATAGCTCACCAGATGCAATTTTTAATAAAGCTTACCTTGACAATCTGTCCCACAGCGACCTCCTGTGAAAATTTCAGAGGCAGATATTTACATTTAAATAAATTGAATTCTTATAAAACACCTTCAGAGGAGCTCAGTCTTTTGTAATAAATGATGATTCCTGAGACATAAGTGCTCCTTCATGAAATATTCAATCACTGTGCACATTTAGATTTAAACACGTGCCTTTTTCCTGGTCGAGGCGGTGGTGTCAGGAAATCATCAGTGTGCTTCCTGAAAAAAAAGTGCTGTAAATACACATTTTCAACTGTAGAGTCAAAAGAAGCTTCTAAAAAGAGAGTTTGATATTACAAAAGTAGTGGCACATTTTAAATTGACATTGAATTGTTTACTCTACCTTTTCTTGCACATGAACACTCCAAACACTGCAGCTAAGATGACAATGATCAGGACTACAAGTGAGACTGGAACAGACACCGGAAGCGAACTTCTCAGCTTGTACATCAGTGATCCTGTACATGTAGGAACATTTTAAGTTCATGCAAATATATTGAGAAAAAACAGGCAACTCAGTGTGTGAATGCCGAAGGAAGTGTGTGCTCTAACCTTTCACATTCAGCTTCACTGTGCTGACTTGTTTCTTGTCACGCCAAAAGATGGCAGTACAGTTCAGGCTTTGGACTCCGTCTCCTGCAGCAACTTTGAAAGTGATGGTGGATTTGGTCTCCCAGACGCCTCGCAACATCGAGGTGTGTGAAATCTCACTACTTAGGTCAGGGACACTCCATGAGAACACAGGAGGAAGCGATGAACATGTGTGCAACAGAACACGATACAGTTATAGTAGAACCGGCATCCACTTCTGCTGGAACTGTGGTCATAAAATAGTGTAGCGATCGCAGAGCCAGTCGCAGGGACTGAGACGTCTTGCTGCTGGGCATCATGGGAGTTCGGGGTTATGAACATTTTGACACCGTGAGTGAGAAGGGTAGCGGGGTTGATAGCTACCTGCCGTTGTTCTATGTTTGTGTTTTGTATCAAAATAAAAGCACCTGCTAGGGGCAGAATGCTGAAAAGACAAAAGATTTGGTTTGAGCGTCGTTGTTCCACACAGCCTGCCACACTGGTGTCAGAAGTGGGATCTGAGGTGAAGGCTTGTCACTCCCAGTGGAGCTTCTTTTGAGTTCTGTAATGGAGTGATGTACCGGAGATTGCAGGTACCCGGGTGAGGGAACAACTTCCTGCAGTTGCTGGTTCCCCAGGCCCTGTGTCCCCAAGTTCTTCAGGTTGTCCATGGTTGATGGGGGCAGGGCACTATGGGAATGCCAAGACCCTCTACCGTCCCCGGGGCCGGTTCTACTGGTTGGGCTGTCGATGAGATGTGGAGCTACATGTGCACTGCTGTGATTCCTGCACTGCCCGGACGGAACCAACTCAATGCTCCCAAGCCCTGCTGCAACAGTACTTGGTGGTGGCCCCGATGGAGATGGTAGGAGTGGACATCCACAAGCAATTGATCTCAGACTAAGCGATTGAGCTTAGTGATGTGCGGATCGATATTGAAATATCGAGACCTCCAATACCAGGGCACAAAGCTTCCTAAGGCTAAAAGAAGCTCTTAGTGACGTCTTTCTTAGAAAAATCAAGATTTTTCCTAGAATTTTCCCTTGGTAAGATAAAAGTTATTCACAAAGCGTCTTAGGCCTTAAGAGAGCTCCTAAGGTGAACAGAAAAACTGTTAGGAGAAAGGAGGAGGACTTCTAAGAAGCCAAAGAGTGTCTTAAACAGACAAGATGGCAGAAAGACTGAGAGGAAGGAGAGATATTCTCCGTACGTTAAATGACAGCAATTTAATAACATGTTTCCGGCTCAGTCGTGCAGGGATAATGTTTGTGGGTGACCTCATCAGGGATGAGCTTACTTGTCCCACCCAGTGCAATAACATCTGAGATGAAAGTCATCAAAACATTGCGATACCTGGCCATGGGTAAAATGGAATAGAAATGTGACTGAGCTGACTTGGATCTGTCACAACCCTCCGTCAGCAGAGTGACCAGTCAGACCATTACAGCGCTTTCACAGCCTTGTGTCTCTATCAAAGGAGGAATGAGGGCTGCCAGGATAGCTCACTGAGTTAGGGCGTTGCCATGTGGGCGCAGGTCGCCAGCAGTGGTCGTGAGTTCAAGTCCAGCTCACGACCCTTTGCTGCATGTCTCTCTCCTCTCTCTACCCCCTTTCACCCTGCCTGTCCTTAAAATGGAAAAACTTCTCCCCCCAAAAATATATATATATATAAAAAATATGAGGACGAGGTCTAAGAGTGAAGATTACAGCTCCTCAGGAGAGATTTGTATAGCCCAAAGAGATCAAACTAAATCTCACTTGTGACCCACCATCAAAAAATGCATCTCCTTACGCTGATCAACATTTAGTGTTCAACCAGAGCCACCTGACTGACCTTCAAAGGTGTTGTACGGGAAACCAGTGGGTGGCATCAAGGAGTGCTTTTGCCTTTTCTTTTGCAGACATTGGGCTTTTACCTTGTGTGCGTTTTCACTTGCAAACTAGTGCAGCAATATTACACTGCCAATTTGAATTTTAGCTCTTTGCCTATCAAATTGATCTGTGGTCACTACAAAACTAAACACAAAAGATCTCAACTTTAGTAAAAAATTTAAAAAAAACAATATGAAATTTATTCACTCTGTCAAGAAATAACACATGGACAGAAATGATAATGGAAAGAATTTTGAAAAATAATTTTTTTTTAAATTTTGATTGATAAACAGTCAGTGATGGTGAAGAGGAAGATGTGTATTTCCCCTCAGGCTAAGGATTAATAATGAACGACTGAAGAAGTATGGCTGCTTCACCAGTGGCCTTTGAGGTCTCGACATAGATGGAGGCAGGCAGGAATGGTCACGGATTGTAGACAGAGGAAAATGGAAGTTAGCACAGAGCAAACAAAAACAGACAAAGCAAGAGCCAGAGTTGACTAACGAGTTTCTGTACAATAGTCTGACTTTTTAAAAAAACACATTAAGTCTCAATCAAAGGATGAATGAAGGCGTGGTCTGAGAGTGAATACAGCCCCTCCTCAGGAGAGATTCATATAGCCCGAAGAGATCAAACTAAATCTCACTTGTGACCCACCATCAAAAAAATGCATCTCCTTTCGCTGATCCTCGGGACTGTGCTTCTCCCCAAAGGCAGGTTTTTATCCAGTTATCTGTTTCCTTTCTTGTTGTTTGACTTTTCCATGTAGCATACGTGCTGCTTGGTTTTCTGCTTTTAGTTTTGCTGCTATTCTTTTCTGTTACGTGTCTGCATCTTGTGCATAGATGATTGAGCCAGTGGACAAGCTGCAGGCTCAATGAAACACCTCAGAATTGCAGCTGGCATGTTGCATTGCTCATTTTTGCAGCTGTATTTAAAATTCATATTAATTTACTTCAGAGTAAAGCTGATTAAATTTATTTTGTGTTTTATCAGCCTTCAGCCTGAAATGTCATCAGTGTTTAATAGACAACTCAGGAAACTGCACCGACACTGTAGAATGTCCTCTACAGGGTCTTCAGTGTGGCGTGAGCAGAGTCATGTCGTATGTAGGTATGTTCGTCAGTAGTTCCCTATTGTTGTTATTTCCTGGCACTGGCTCAGTTTATAACAGCCACTGTCTTTTTTGCAGGTGGTACAAAACTTTTTGATACTACCACGAAAGCCTGTGTTTCAGCAGCAGATTGTGTCCAAGGGTCAATCAACTTTGGAATCGGAAAGACTGTGCTGACCAGCAAGTGTTGCACCTCTGATCTCTGCAACACTCAAGCTGCCCCGGGTAACTAACTTCATGTCTGTTGATATGTAGATGCATATTTGCAGGACTGGGAGAGTTTTTGTTGAAACTAGCATTTTGTTGTATCAGCAAAAACTATGCAAACCTTATTGTTGCCTTAAAAGTTAGTGTTGGGTAAATTTGTCATATTTCGATTGTTTAAACTCTTAATTAAGAGTCTGGTTTTACTGACTGGGTGGAGCAGAAATAGCCAGAGAAACAAGACGAGGAGATACAAGACGAGTCAGGATCATCTTTGACAGAGGAGTTGAAGGGTGTGGTAACCAAACTGTGAGGCACAGTTTTTATCCTCAGTTTATTACATATAAGCTCAACTTCTTGTATCACATGCTGTAAATATAACAAAAATTTCCTGCACTGAAAATTAAAAATTTCTACAAATTACAATCAGTCTACAAACAAATCAGAGGCAGAAATATTTGCCTCATTTTTAAATGGTTGGTTAGGAGTTAGTGAAATGGTCTGCAGGTCACCCCCTACAGCTCCCTTTTCCTCTACAAACATTCTATGTTCTATTTCACAGATGCCGCCTTTTCCTCCCCCAATGGCAAAAAGTGCTTCACCTGTGATGGACAATCGTGCACTGCGACTCTGAACTGTGAGGGGGATGAGGACTACTGCATCACAACAACAGGTAACAGCCCTACGGCATGTAGTGTCTACTATGTGCTCCACATTTCCTCCTCTCAGAGGAATGTTTATTGATTCTAGTGCATATATTACAGCTTGATGCTGGGACACTAACATTATTTTCATTCTACCAGTGGATGCAGAAGGGCACTTGATAAAAGTGAAGGGCTGTGCTTCCAAGATGATGTGCTCTCGTATAGAAGCTGTTCAGACGATGGGAGGCATTGGAAAGGACACTACCTGCTGCCAGGGGAACTTCTGCAATGGCGCCACCAGTACAAGTGCTGGCATTCTGCTCTTGGTGGCACCGCTGATCTCTTTGGTCTTGTTCTCTTAGTTTTGTTTTTCAGTTTTGCACAGCCTCATAGTGCTTATGCCTGCCTCATTATTGTTTCAGATGGGTGAGAAAGTGGAAATTTAGAAAGCAAAAGACAAATATTTTTTTCCTGTCTCCTGCCACATGCAGTTTGTAATCTGATTATTTTCTTATTATGTTCCCGGTGCACGTTGGACTCCGGCAGGGCTGCCCTTTGTCACCGGTTCTGTTCATAATTTTTATGGACAGAATTTCTAGGCGCAGCCAGGGGCCGGAGGGGGTCCGGTTTGGGGACCGCGGGATCTCGTCTCTGCTTTTTGCGGATGATGTGGTCCTGTTGGCTTCATCGAACCTGGACCTCCAGCGTGCACTGGGGCGGTTTGCAGCCGAGTGTGAAGCGACTGGGATGAGGATTAGCACCTCCAAATCTGAGGCCATGGTTCTCGACCGGAAAAAGGTGGCTTGCCCTCTCCGGGTCTGTGGAGAGATCCTACCTCAAGTGGAGGAGTTTAAGTATATCGGGGTCTTGTTCACGAGTGAGGGGAGGATGGAGCGTGAGATTGACAGGCGGATCAGTGCAGCGTCCGCAGTCATGCAGTCGCTGTACCGGTCCGTCGTGGTGAAGAAGGAGCTAAGCCAAAAGGCGAGGCTCTGTATTTACCGGTCAATCACGTTCCGACTCTCACCTATGGTCATGAGCTTTGGGTCATGACCGAAAGAACGAGGTCCTGGATACAAGCGGCTGAAATGAGTTTCCAGTGGCTGGGCGCACCCTTCGAGATCGGGTGAGGAGCTCGGTCACCAGGGAGGAGCTCGGAGTAGAGCTGCTACGTCTCCACATCGAGAGGGGTCAGCTGAGGTGGCTTGGACATCTGTTCCAGATGCCTCCTGGACGCCTCCCTGGGGAGGTGTTCCAGGCATGTCCCACGGGGAGGAGGCCTCGGGGTAGACCTAGGACACGCTGGAGGGACTATGTCTCTCGGCTGGCCTGTGAACGCCTTGGGGTCCCACCGGAAGAACTGGAGCAGGTGTCTGGGGTGAGGGAAGTCTGGGCCTCTCTGCTTAGACTGCTGCCTCCGCGACCCGGCCCCGGACAAGCGGAAGATAATGGATGGATGGATGGATATGTTTTATTTGTTTACACAATGCCTATAAATCTATTAGCAACTGTCTTACACAGAATTGTGAATAAAAGCCCTGTTTGTTTTCTGTTTGGTTTGGTGTAATAGTTAAAACAAGGGGAAAGTAGGAAATATACTGATGCAAATCTTTGGTTGTGAGTGCTGTTAGTATCGCCTTTTGTATTTAGGAATATGAACAAAAAAAATGCTTTGATGTTATTGATATCAAACAAAAATAAAGGTCTGAAAATTCTGCTAAGTGGTATTTTGTGTTTTTTTTTTTAAGTTTTCTAATCTTTTCTCAGAGAATTGAGATTCAGTCATCAGGTGAGTGGCAAAAGTGCCAGTTAGCTGCAGAGAATGCATGTAAATGTCATCTGTATTTTTTGCCAAGTGGAAACCTCATGGGCTGACAAATGAAGCTGAAAGTGCCAAAAAATGGCCTTCCTTGACTGTCCACTTGAGGCTGGCTCCAGAAGCAAGTTGGTGTCCGTTAGCCCCCATATTAAAATGTTTAGTTTTACAGCAGAAAGAGACGTTTTTACAGTCTGGTATAAAAAGCCGTCCTGGTCTCTGTAGCTAATTTCAACACTCATGACAACTGTGCAGTGGATTCTTATATAACTCAGCCGCTTTAATTGTATTAAGGCTCAAAATTTTGCATTAATGACGGGTGTGGCTGTTTAGCCTGGAGATATTTGCCTGGCCTGCCTCAGCTTCACTCATGCTCTACCATTTTGCACATTTCAGGATAGGTTGGCATTTAGTGATCATCCAGAGCCACCTGATTGACGTTCAGAGGTGCTGTACAGGAAACCAGTGGGTGGCATCAAGGAGTGCTTTTGCATTTTCTTTTGCAGTCGTTGGCTCTTTACCTTGTGTGCATTTTTCACTTGCAAACTAGTGCAGCAATATTACACTGCCAATTTGAATTTTAGCTCTTTGCCTATCAAATTGATCTGTGGTGGCTACAGCAAACCAGACACAAAAGATCTCAACTTTAGCAAGAAAAATCAAATATTCAGCAATTTATTCGCTCTGTCAAGAAGTAACACAGAGACAGAAATGATGATGGAAAGAATTTTGAAAATAGAAAACTTTTCAATTTTGAATGATAAACAGTATAGTAATTAATAATAATAATGCATTGGTTTTATACAGCGCTTTCCTAGGCACTCAAAGACACTTTACAATGCATTATTCATTCACTCCATACTTAATGGTGGTAAACTCCATACATAGTCACAGCTGCCCTGGGGTAGACTGACAGAGGCAAGTCGGCCAGTCTGCACCATCTGCCACTCTGTTACCAACCACTCATTCTCACACTGTATTCACCCAGGCTTCCTGGTGTTTCCTCAGAGTCTCCCATCCAGGTACTGACCAGGCCCAACCTCGCTTAGCTTTCAAGATCTGACGGGATCGGGCATCCACAAGGCAATATGGATGGATGGCGACGATAAAGATGTAGATTTCCCTCAGGATTAACAATAAATGAATCGAAAAGTATGGCTCCTTCACCAGTGGCCCTTGAGGTCTACACACAGGCAGATGCACGAACTGAAAACAACCTGTAGTGCAGACGTGCCTGAGAACATGGATCAACCAGACATTTGGTTTATTTGTATTTCCTGTTTTCATATTCATTCTTCAAGAAAAGTAGGGAATGTTGGGTTTGTTCCGTTTGTTTTAACCCAGGAACAATTTAGATTTTTAAATATGATCTGCTGTGAAGGGCACATATACCGACCAATGCCTGATATGAAGTGACAAAACAATCAAACAGTAAGATTTTTAGTTTTATTTAGAGTCTATTAAGTTTATAACCAATAAGCAAAAAAACACAAAGTGATTGGACAAATATGTAAAATTATGACCAGCTGTTCACTCATATAGATGAACTTGATCACTCCAGCAGCCGATTGAATGGAAATTTTTTTCTAGATGTTTTTAGATTTCGTGCGGGCAGACAATAAGTCCATTACAGAGTGTGTATTGTAACATACACTTATCAATTATGACATTAAAACCACTGACAGGTGATGTGTAACATATTGATCACCTTCTTACAATGCAATGTTCTGCTTATTTTAGGCATTCATGTGGGCGCTACTCTGATACATTGTTCCAGGCTGCTGGAATGGTGATAACACTCCAAAACAGCAGCGTCTTCTTCCTAGAAAACTGATCAGGAACAGCTTCAGGAACACAACCAAGAGCTTGAGGTGTTAGTCCGGCCTCTAAACTCCACAGATCATGCCGACTTTCCGTGGCAGGAGGGGAACTGGAGGGGATGTTGTGACTTATTCTGCCGGCCAAAGGCCAGTGATAAGCTGGAAGTCAACAGAATCTCTTCTGGATCATCGAATTGGAGTCTTCAAAAAAGTTTCAAGAAAGAGTCTTTAAACAGTCTTCAGAGTCTGATGTGAATAATGTTTATTCAATACAGAGGCTGCAAGAACAAACATGAGCAAAATCTCGAGATCTTAACTACTTGAACTAAGCATTTCATCGGCTTATATGCTTTTACAATCTTTCCTAAACTCTCTTCTTTTGTCTGTCAAATCACAACTTCTTAAAAACCAATCACAATGTCTCAACGATCATTTTGTCTGCATTATTCATGTCTGGGTGGGATCTCATAATGTCCAAAGTTAAACCACCTGTTAGCTAACTGGCTGTTGATGTCTGTCTTTGGAGTGTAGATTGGCCTGTCCCCATCTTTAACCGTGTTTTGTTGGTCATAATTGCTGAGAAAAGAGTAATAGAGAATAGAGGAAAATTTTGTGGGCGTTTGGAAACATCCGGTTGTGGATTTTTAGTCATTTCTGCACTCTTCAGCAGCTTTTTAGGCAGGAGGTGAGAAGTCAATGAAACACAATACTGAATGCAACTGAAAACTTGGGTTGTCAATAAAGGACCATTTGAAGTCAGATTTTCTTTCAGAAGATGCTCTGAGTCTGAGTTCTTTTGTTTTCACAATGACTCTAAGACTGTAGTTGCACATTTAAGCCTAGTAAAGAACTACTTCCCAACAGCACCACCAACCAGGTAAAATGAGAAAAAGCACGTTCATTATCATGTTTAGCTGGTATATAAATTTAGCATCATGGCAGGGGATTATTGACATTTTGCATTCTTTGAAGCTCAGGTGAAGCTGAAGCAGGGAGTAAATCTCATCTCTCTCTCCCTCCCTCTCCTTTTCTCTCTGCTCTCTCTTCCTGTTACTAACACATCAGATCAGCTGACAGAGGCCTCTCCTCCCTCCGTTAAACCAATCAGATTTTGGCAAAACCTGTATGGTTTGTCACATCACATGCCCCTTAACACCAGATCTAGTTACTAAAGACTCCTCACATCTTTACCTTCTTGTGCACACCATGTACAATAAACCACTAAGCCTTTTTCTTTTGAGTCATTCTTGATTGAAATGAAGTTTAAATGAACTTTAAAGGCACCATCTCCCTCCCCACACACACTTACACGTCCTGTGCAGTATGTATGAATATAAAAATAATAACAGAAACATGCATGTGGAAGCATGTGATGTTTTCCAGGATGCCTCTGAAGATCTGCATCTGGAAATCCTGCAAAACATTTAAGGAAAATTGTCAGTTACAATCTGAAATTGCTCTGCGCAGCACACTAGTGTCATGCCCTCCACCTCCAGCGCTGTAAAGAGGCAGCTCTCCTGGTTTTCCCCCTTTCCTTTCCTTTTCTCTTTTCTTCAGGTGGGCGTGGCGTGTGTGAAATGTGGACAGGTGCAGGCCATTGGATAATAACCTGACTGAATACATTGGCGGCGGCGAGTGGTAATTCCTGCCACTTGTCAACCTGCTCCGCAAAAGCCAGACACTCGCCACGGCACGATGCCAGATTGTTGTGCAACAACCTGTTGGTCTACGTTGGCTCTTGCTCTGTTCATGGCTGTTTTTGTTTGCTCTGTGCTAACTTCTGTTCTCCTCTGTCTACGGTCACTGACCATCCCCACCTGCCTCCATGTGCGTGTTCCAGCTGTCTGTTACCACACCTTGGAGGATTTCAGATAAACAGTCACAAATAGCCAACACTGATGTTTGCAGTGTTGCCCTGGTGTCTGCAAAGGCGATAAACATTTCATTAGTATTATTTGACAGTTTCAATTAATGTCTCATTTGTCTGCTGCTCTTGAGGGTATCTCCTGGACAATTTTAGATATTTTTTTTTTAAAAGTGAGACAAGGTAAAAAGGCTGTATGCAGAATATAGCTCACCAGATGCAATTTTTAATAAAGCTTACCTTGACAATCTGTCCCACAGCGACCTCCTGTGAAAATTTCAGAGGCAGATATTTACATTTAAATAAATTGAATTCTTAGAAAACACCTTCAGAGGAGCTCAGTCTTTTGTAATAAATGATGATTTCTGAGACATAAGTGCTCCTTCATGAAATATTCAATCACTGTGCACATTTAGATTTAAACACGTGCCTTTTCTCTGGTCGAGGCGGTGGTGTCAGGAAATCATCAGTGTGCTTCCTGAAAAAAAAAAAGTGCTGTAAATACACATTTTCAACTCTAGAGTCAAAATAAGCTTCTAAAAAGAGAGTTTGATATTACAAATGTAGCGGCACATTTTAAATTGACATTGAATTGTTTACTCTACCTTTTCTTGCACATGAACACTCCAAACACTGCAGCTAAGATGATAATGATCAGGACTACAAGTGAGATTGGAACAGACACCGGAAGCGAACTTCTCAGCTTGTACATCAGTGATCCTGGACATGTAGGAACATTTTAAGTTCATGCAAATATATTGAGAAAAAACAGGCAACTCAGTGTGTGAATGCCAAAGGAAGTGTGTGCTCTAACCTTTCACATTCAGCTTCACTGTGCTGACTTGTTTCTTGTCACGCCAAAAGATGGCAGTACAGTTCAGGCTTTGGACTCCGTCTCCTGCAGCAACTTTGAAAGTGATGGTGGATTTGGTCTCCCAGATGCCTCGCAACATCGAGGTGTGTGAAATCTCACTACTTAGGTCAGGGAGACTCCATGAGAACACAGGAGGAAGCGATGAACATGTGTGCAACAGAACACGATACAGTTATAGTAGAACCGGCATCCACTTCTGCTGGAACTGTGGTCATAAAATAGTGTAGCGATCGCAGAGCCAGTCGCAGGGACTGAGACGTCTTGCTGCTGGGCATCATGGGAGTTCGGGGTTATGGACATTTTGACACCGTGAGTGAGAAGGGTAGCGGGGTTGATAGCTACCTGCCGTTGTTCTATGTTCGTGTTTCGTATCAAAATAAAAGCACCTGCTTGGGGCAGAATGCTGAAAAGACAAAAGTTTTGGTTTGAGTGTTGTTGTTCGACACAGCCTGCCACACCGGTTTTAGAAGTGGGATCTGAGGTGAAGGCTTGTCACTCCCAGTGGAGCTCCTTTGAGTTCTGCAATGGAGTGATGTACCGGAGATTGCAGGTACCCGGGCGAGGGAACAACTTCCTGCAGTTGCCGGTTCCCCAGGCCCTGCGTCCCCAAGTTCTTCAGGTTGTCCATGGTTGATGGGGGCAGGGCACTATGGGAATGCCAAGACCCTCTACCGTACCCGGGGCTGGTTCTACTGGTCGGGCTGTCGATGAGATGTGGAGCTACACGTGCACTGCTGTGATTCCTGCACTGCTCAGAGGGGACCAACTCAATGCTCCCAAGCCCTGCTGCAACAGTACTTGGTGGTGGCCCCGATGGAGATGGTAGGAGTGGACATCCACAAGCAATTGATCTCAGACTAAGCGATTGAGCTTAGTGATGTGCGGATCGATATTGAAATATCGATATGTCCAATACCAGGGCCCCTGTTCACAAAGCATCCTAAGGCTAAAAGAAGCTCTTAGTGATGTCTTTCTTAGAAAAATCTTAGAATTCCTAGAATTCTAAGATTTTTCCTAGAATTTTCCCTTGGTAAGATGAAAGTTATTCACAAAACGTCTTAGGCCTTAAGAGAGCTCCTAAGGTGAACAGAAAAACTGTTAGGAGAAAGGAGGAGCACTTCTAAGAAGCCAAAGAGGGTCTTAAACAGACAAGATGGCAGAAAGGCCGAGAGGAAGGAGAGATATTCTCCGTACGTTAAATGAAAGCAATTTAATAACATGTTTCCAGCTCAATCGTGCAGGGATAATGTTTGTGGGATGAACTTACTTGTCCCACCCAGCGTAGTAACGCAATAACATCTGAGATGAAAGTCATCAAAACATTGCGATACCTGGCCAGGGGTAAAATGGAATAGAAATGTGACTGAGCTGACTTGGATCTGTCACAACCGTCCGTCAGCAGAGTGACCAGTCAGACCATTACAGCGCTTTCACAGCCTTGTGTCTCTATCAAAGGAGGAATGAGGGCGTGGTCTGAGAGTGAATACAACCCCTCCTCAGGAGAGATTCATATAGCCCGAAGAGATCAAAATAAATCTCACTTGTCACCTGCCACCAAAAAATGTATCTCCTTACGCTGATCCTTGGGACTGTGCTTCTCCCCAAAGGCAAGTTTTTATCCAGTTATCTGTTTCCTTTCTTCTTGTTGTTTGACTTTTCCATGTAGCATACGTGCTACTTGGTTTTCTGATTTTAGTTTTGCTGCTATTATTTTCTCTTACGTGTCTGCATCTTGTGCATAGATGATTGAGCCAGTGGACAAGCTGCAGGCTCAAGGAAACCCCTCAGAATTGCAGCTGGCATGTTGCATTGCTCATTTTTGCAGCTGTATTTACAAATCATATTAATTTACTTCAGAGTAAAGTTGATTAAATTTATTTTGTCTTTTCTCAGTCTTCACCCTGAAATGTCATCAGTGTTTTATAGACAACTCAGGAAACTGCACCGACATTATGGAATGTCACTCAGAGGATCTTCAGTGTGGTGTGAGCAGAGTCATGTCGTATGTTGGTATGTTCATCAGTAGTTCCCTATTTTCGTTTTCTTGGTACTGGCTCAGTTTACAGCAGCCACTGTCTTTTTTGCAGTTGGTACAAAACTCGCTGATATTAGCACAAAAGGCTGTGTTTCAGCAGGAGATTGTGTCCAACGGTCAATCAACTTTGGAGTCACAAAGATCGTGATTACAAGCAAGTGTTGCACCTCTGATCTCTGCAACACTCAAGCTGCCCCGGGTAACTAACTTCATGTCTGTTGATATGTAGATGCATATTTGCAGCACTGGGAGACTTTTTATTGAAACTAGCATTTTGTTTTATCAGCAAAAACTACCCAAACCTTATTATTACCTTAAAAGTTAGTGCCGGATAAATTTGTCATGTTTCGATTGTTTAAACTCATGATTAAGAGTCTGGTTTTACTGACTGGGTGGAGCAGAAATAGCCAGAGAAACAAGACGAGGAGATACAAGACGAGTCAGGATCATCTTTAAAAGAGGAGCTGAAGGGTGTGGTAACCAAACTGTGAGGCACAGTTTTTATCCTCAGTTTATTACATATAAGCTCAACTTCTCGTATCACATGCTATTAATATAACAAAAATTTCCTGCATTGAAAATTAAAAAATTCTACAAATTACAATCAGTCTACAAACAAACCAGAGGCAGAAATATATGCTCATTTTTAAATGGTTGGTTAGGAGTTAGTGAAATGGTCTGCAGGTCACCCTCTACAGCTCCCTTTTCCTCTACAAACATTCTATGTTCTATTTCACAGATGCCACCTCTTCCTCCCCCAATGGTAAAAAATGCTTCTTCTGTGATGGACAATCGTGCACTGCGACTCTGAACTGTGAGGGGGAGGAGGACTACTGCATCACAACAACAGGTAACAGCCCTACGGCATGTAGTGTCTACTATGTGCTCCACATGTTTCCTCCTGTCAGAGGAATGTTTATTGATTCTAGTGCATATATTACAGCTTGATGCTGGGAAACTAACATTATTTTCATTCTGCCAGTGGATGCAGGAGGGCACTTGATAAAAGTGAAGGGCTGTGCTTCCAAGATGATGTGCTCTCGTATAGAAGCTGTTCAGTCGATAATAGGCATTGGAAAGAACACTACCTGCTGCCAGGGGAACTTCTGCAACGGCGCCACCAGTACAAGTGCTGGCATTCTGCTCTTGGTGGCACCGCTGATCTCTTTGGTCTTGTTCTCCTAGTTTTATTTCTCAGTTTTGCACAGCCTCATAGTGCTTATGCCTGCCTCATCATTGTTTCAGATGGGTTAGAAAGTGGAAATTTAGAAAGCAAAAGACAAATATTTTTTTCCTGTCTCCTGCCACATGCAGTTTGTAATGTGATTATTTTCTTATTATGTTTTATTTGTTTACACAATGTCTAGAAATATATTAGCAACTGTCTTACACAGAATTGTGAATAAAAGCCCTGTTTGTTATCTGTATGGTTTGGTGTGATAGTTAAAACAAAGGGGAAGTAGGAAATGTACTGATGAAAATCTTTGGTTGTGAGTGCTGTTAGTATCGCCTTTTGTACTGAGGAATAGGAACAAAAAAAATGCTTTGATGTTATTGATATCAAGCAGAAATAAAGTTCTGGAAATTCTGCTAAATGGTATTCTGTGTTTTGTTTTTTTTAAGTTTTCTAATCCTTTCTCAGAGAACTGAGATTCAGTCATCAGGTGAGTGGCAAGAAGTGCCAGTTAGCTGCAGAGAATGTATGTAAATGTCATCTGTACTTTTACTGAGTGGAAACCTCATGGGCTGACAAATGAAGCTGAAAGTGACAAAAAAAATGGCCTTCCTTGACTGTCCACTTGAGGCTGGCTCCAGAAGCAAGTCGGTGTCCATAAGCCCCCATATTAAAATGTTTAGTTTTACAGCAGAAAGAGACGTTTTTGCAGTCTGGTATAAAAAGCCGTCCTGGTCTCTGTAGCTAATTTCAACACTCATGATAACTGTACGGTGAATTCTTATATAACTCAGTCGTTTTAATTGTATTAAGGCTCAAAATTTTGCATTAATGACGGGTATGGCTGCTTAGCCTGGAGATATTTGCCTGGCCTGCCTCAGCTTCACTCATGCTCTACCATTTTGCACATTTCAGGATAAGTCGGTATTTAGTGATCATCCAGAGCAGGGGTGCTCAATCCTGGTCCTCGAGAGCCCCTATCCAGCATGTTTTAGATGTTTCCCTCTTCCAGCACACCTGATTCAAATGATGAGCTCATCATCAAGCTCTGCAGAAGCCTGATAACGATCTTGATCATTTGAATGTGCTGTACAGGAAACCGGGTGGCATCAAGGAGAACTTTTGCATTTTCACTTGCAAACTAGTGCAGCAATATTACACTGCCAATTTGAATTTTAGCTCTTCGCCTATTAAATTGATCTGTGGTGGCTACAGCAAACCAGACACAAAAGATCTCAACAAGCAAAAAAAAAATCAAATATTCGGCAATTTATTCGCTCTATCAAGAAATAACACAGGGACGGAAATGATGATGGAAAGAATTTTGAAAATAGAAAACGTTTCAATTTTGAATGATAAACAGTATAGTAATGAATAATAATAATGCATTGGTTTTATACAGTGCTTTCCTACACACTCAAAGACACTTCACAATGCATTATTCATTCACTCCATACTTAATGGTCGTAAGCTACGTATGTAGTCACAGCTGCTCTGGGGTAGACTGACAGAGGCAAGGTTGCCAGTCTGCGCCATCTGCCACTTTTCACTCACTACCAACCACTCACTCTCACACTGTATTCACCCAGGCGTCCTGGTGTTTCCTCATAGTCTCCCATCCAGGTACTGACCAGGCCCAACCTTGCTTAACTTTCAAGATCTGACAGGATCGGGCATCCACAAGGCAATATGGATGGATGGCGACAATAAAGATGTAGATTTCCCTCAGGATTAACAATGAATGAATCAAAAAGTACGGCTCCTTCACCAGTGGCCCTTGAGGTCTACACACAGGCAGATGCACGAACTGGAAACAACCTGTAGTGCAGACGTGCCTGAGAACATGGATCAACCAGACATTTGGTTTATTTGTATTTCCTGTTTTCATATTCATTCTTCAAGAAAAGTAGGGCATGCTGGGTTTGTTCCGTTTGTTTTAACCCAGGAACAACTAAGAGTTTTAAATATGATCTGCTGTGAAGGGCACATATACCGACCAATGCCTGATATGAAGAGACAAAACAATCAAACAGTAAGATTTTGAGTTTTATTTAGAGTCTATTAAAGTTTATAACCAATAAGCAAAACAACACAAAGTTATTGGACAAATATGTAAAATCACGACCAACTGTTGACTCATATAGATGAACTTGATCACTCCAGCAGCCGATTGAATGGAAATTTATTTCTAGATGTTTTTAGGTTCAGTGCAGGCAGACACTAAGTCCATTACAGAGTGTGTATTGTAACATACACTTATCAATTATGACATTAAAACCACTGATGTGTAACATATTGATCACCTTCTTACAATGCAATGTTCTGCTTATTTTAGGTGTTCATGGTGCTACTCTGATACATTGTTCCAGGCCGCTGGAATGGCGATAACACTCCCAAACAGCAACCTCTTCTTCCTAGAAAACTGATCAGGAACAGCTTGAGGAACACAACCAAGAGCCTGAGGTGTTATTCTAAACTCCACAGATCATGCTGACTTTCCGTGGCAGGAGGGGAACTGGAGGGGATGTTGTGACTTATTCTGCCGGCCAAAGGCCAGTGATAAGCTGGCAGCCAAGTTAAAACAGTCAAAAATCTCTTCTGGATCATCGAATTGGAGTCTTCAAAAAAGTTTCAAGAAA
This sequence comes from Dascyllus trimaculatus, assembly GCA_024666655.1. NCBI lineage: Eukaryota > Metazoa > Chordata > Actinopteri > Pomacentridae > Dascyllus > Dascyllus trimaculatus. The sequence goes on along the minus strand of CM045451.1, from coordinate 9,423,637 downwards.
GAGTCTTTAAACAGTCTTCAGAGTCTAACGAGAATAATGTTTATTCAATACAGAGGCTGCAAGAACAAACATGAGCAAAATCTCGAGATTTTAACTACTTCAACTAAGCATTTCATCGCCTTATATGCTTTTACAAACTTTCCTAAACTCTCTTCTTTTGTCTGTCAAATCACAACTTCTTAAAAACCAATCACAATGTCTCAACGATCATTTTGTCTGAATTATTCATGTCTGGGTGGAATCTCATAATGTCCAAAGTTAAACCACCTGTTAGCTAACTGGCTGTTGAGGTCTGTCTTTGAAGTCGAGATTGGCCTGTCCCCATCTTTAACTGTGTTTTGTTGGTCATAACTGCTGAGAAAAGAGTAATAGAGAATAGAGGAAAATTTTGTGGGCGTTTGGAAACATCCGGTTGTGGATTTTTAGTCATTTCTGAACTCTTCAGCAGCTTTTTAGGCAGGAGGTGAGAAGTCAATGAAACACAATACTGAATGCAACTGAAACATTGTGTTGTCAATTAAGGACCATTTGAAGTCAGATTTTCTTTCAGAACTTAGAATGAAAAATCATTGAGTGGTAGTGAAAAATATAGATACCTTATAAAAAAAATTTCCCTGAAGTCTGAGTTCTTTTGTTTTAACACTTACTCTAAGACTGTAGTTGCACATTTAAACCTAGTAAAGAACTACCTCCCAACAGCACCACCAACCAGGTAAAATAAGAAAAAGCACGTTCATTATCGTGTTTAGCTGGTATACAAATTTAGCATCATGGCAGCAGATTATTATTTCTCTCTCTTTTTCTTCCTGTTACTAACACATCACATCAGCTGACAGAGGCCTTTCCTCCCTCCGTTAAACCAATCAGATTTTGGCACAACCTGTATAGTTTGTGACATCACATACCCCTTAACACCAGATCTAGTTACAAAAGACTCCTCTCATCTTTACCTTCTTGTGCACACCATGTACAATAAATCCCTAAGCCTTTATTTTCTTTTGAGTCTTTCCTGATTGAAATGAAGTTTAAATGAACTTTAAAGGCACCATCTCCCTCCCCACACACACTTACACGTCCTGTGCAGTATGTATGAATATAAAAATAATAACAGAAACATTCATGTGGAAGCATGTGATGTTTTCCAGGATGCCTCTGAAGATCTGCAGCTGGAAATCCTGCAAAACATTTAAGGAAAATTGTCAGTTGCAATCTGAAATTGCTCTGTGCAGCATGTTAGTATGTTACACAGAGCAAAACAAGCAAAAAGGCAAATCATGTGACCACAGTGTGGATTTGATTCAAAAAAAGTAAGTCAGTAAATTTTTTTTATAAAGCGCTTTTTGCAGACAAAAGGTCAGAAAGTGTTTTGCAAAAGCGATATAAAAATACAAGAAAACACAAAAACGATAAAAAGACCACTTAAGCTATGAAGTTAAAAGTGTCAGACTGCACAATAGTTAAAAGCAAAGTATACAGCAAAAATGAATAAATAAAACAAGTACAGGACGAGAGCATACAGTTGACCCAATGCTTGTCTAAACAGGTCTGTCTTTAGCTGGCTTAAAAAAGGCATCAGAGACTCAGCAGAACGTAAAGGTCCTGGCAGAGCATTCCAATATGTAGGTGCTACGGCCGCAAACACTCCATCACCTCGTGTCTTGAGGCGAGTCCGAGGGACGGACAACAAATTGAACATGTTTGACCTGAGAGATCGAGCAAACTGGTAAGGTTGGAGTAGCTCAGCAACATAGGCAGGAGCCTGACTGTTTAACGCCCTGTAGGTGCTTCGTCAAATTTTTCAACTGGATCTTAAATGTGACCGGGAGCCAGTGAAGGGATTTTAGTATTGGGGTGATAAGACAACGTCTACTAGATTTTGTTAGTAATCTTGCAGCAGCACTCTGGATTGCTTGCAGATGATGGAGAGCAGAAATACTGAGTGAGGAGAAAACTAAATTGCAGTAGTCTAAGCGAGATGAGAGGAAGGCATGCATAATCATCTCAAGCTCAACAGTTAAAACTACAGATTTCAGCTAACCAATATTTCTTAAATGGAAAGAAAACAAGATCTGGATAGTTGCTTCACATGGGTATCAAATGACAAGGATTTATCAAAAATTACACCCTGATTATGCAGGTTTGAGTGAGCAGCAGTGAAAAGATGCCCAATATTTTGCATGATCTCAGCAACAACCTTTTCTGGAGCAACAAGCACGACCTCCATCTTGTCATCATTAAGCTGCAGAGAGTTTTCTGCCGTCCAGACCCTAATAGCATTAAGGCAGTCAAGGAGCCTAGATAACCTGAAAGGCTTCGTCTGAATGAAAAGTGGAGCTGGATATCACCTGCATATAAATGATATGCAACATCATACTAACTCATCATTTGTCCCAAGGGCAACAAATATAAGGAGAATAACAGAGGCCCTTGGACTGAGCCCTGTGGGACACCACATGACAAAGGGGAGGACTTAGACACAAAGTCTCCAATAGAGATGGAGAAACTCCTGTCAGTCAAATAGGATGAAAACCACTCCAGTGCTGTGCCAGATATGCGACACAATCACTTCATCTCTTAATGAGCATGTGATGGTCCACTGTATTGAATGCAGAACTGAGGTCAAGAGGTACCAAATGAGAGCAGTCACCTGCATCAGAAGACATTAAAATATCATTTAATATTGATTTTAAAAAACACTAAATGTAATAAATAATGGTAGAGCACATAGTTTTTTTTTTTACAGACAGATGAAAGATTGTTAAAAAATTTGATTAAATTATTGGTTGTTTTTGTAGACCTGTAAAATGTTGCCAAAATGACACCACATGTCAGTGACAGAAACTGTAAAAACAGAAAGAATTTGCAGATTTTCAACTTTCCAATGGCCTGTGAACTCATCATGTGTGGCTCGTGGTTACTTCAGAAAAATCAAACAAATCTAAGCTTAAATTATTTCATCAGAATCATTTTTATTCTACATATCATATTGAAAGAAATGTTTGCACGGGAGATTTTTCAGCTGAACTGCAGGCTGTGTTTTTACCCCCAATATTGGTAACACCTAATTCAAATTCAACTTTAATTTGTCTTTTATGTGGATTTTGGCAGTATTGTTGTGTTGTACTACATAAAAGATATTTTTGAGTTCTCTCTGCTTCTTTATAGAGGTGCAGGACTTTATTTTGCGGTGAAATGTGACTTAAAATGTGACAGGAGCACAATAAGGACACAGCTTGGGGTTCACAGGGTTAATAGTTACTGGAGAAACTTTAAAAATAATGACAGAAGCCTTTTATTTACATGATTTGAGGTTTGTCACTCACCACACAACAGCGCTGCTAACCAGGCCTAGTAAGGGTGAGGCCGCCTTCGGTTACTGGATGAAACAGAACATAGAGGAAAGCAGGTGATTAATATACAGCTAAGCGAAACACGATTGTATGATGTTCAAAGGGGCGCAACTGTGTTCAGAAAACTCACTCCTTTGGGGAAGGAAAGCGCCGTTTGCCGACATGAGGGTCACAGATTACAGCGTCGGTGTTGTTTCTGAAGGAAGAGAAGAGAATCACACAGGATCAGCTTTGACCTGTTGCTTAGTGTTTCAGTAGGATGGTGTGTATATATATATGTGTGTGTGTGTAGTAGATAAACACTTACAAATAGCCAACACTGATGTTTGCAGTGTTGCCCTGGTGTCTGCAAAGGCAATAAACATTTCATTAATATTATTTGACAGTTTCAATTAATGTCTGATATGTCTTTCCACATTGGATGAGAGTCAAGTAAAAGAATGTTACCTTGAAAATCTGCTCCAGAATGACCTCCTGTGAGAATACAGCCAATTGAATAATGAACTGTTGAACAGGAATGTTAACAGCAGGAATGATAAAATCCAGTTTACCTCGGCGACGTCACGTTGTGCCACCCCACGCGATCGTCCTCTGCTCTCCTAAAAAAGCGGTAGAGTTGTGAACATGAGGCACTAAATTAAAAGTAAATGTTTTACGTGCCTTTAGGTGTTCTTACCAGGTAAATCGGCTCCACATGGACCTCCTGTTTGGAAAGCACATGATTATTTGCAAAAATGGTACCAATGCATCAGTCCAAAACAAGCAGACAGTCTGCTGACGTACCGTTTTTCTGGCCTTGGAGGTCTCTGCTGCTCTTGAGGGTATCTCCTGGACAATTTTAGATAATTTTTAAAAAAATGTGAGACAAGGTAAAAAGGCTGTATGCAGAATATAGCTCACCAGATGCAATTTTTAATAAAGCTTACCTTGACAATCTGTCCCACAGCGACCTCCTGTGAAAATTTCAGAGGCAGATATTTACATTTATATAATTTGAATTCTTACAAAACACCTTCAGATGAGCTCATTCTTTTTTAATAAATGGTGTTTTCTGAGATATAAGCTGAAATATTTAATCATTGTGCACATTTAGGTTTAAGTATTTAATTACTGTGCACATTTAGATTTAAACACGTGCCTTTTCTCTGGTCGACGCGGGGGTGTCAGGAAATCATCAGTGTGCTTCCTGAAAAAAAAAGTGCTGTAAATACACATTTTCAACTCTAGAGTCAAAATAAGCTTCTAAAAAGAGAGTTTGATATTACAAATGTAGTGGCACATTTTAAATTGACATTGAATTGTTTACTCTACCTTTTCTTGCACATGAACACTCCAAACACTGCAGCTAAGATGATGATGATCAGGACTACAAGTGAGACTGGAACAGACACCGGAAGCGAACTTCTCAGCTTGTACATCAGTGATCCTGGACATGTAGGAACATTTTAAGTTCATGCAGATATATTGAAAAAAAAAACAGGCAACTCCGTGTGTGAAATGCCAAAGGAAGTGTGTGCTCTAACCTTTCACATTCAGCTTCACTGTGCTGACTTGTTGCTTGTTACGCCAAAAGATGGCAGTACAGTTCAGGCTTTGGACTCCGTCTCCTGCAGCAACTTTAAAAGTGATGGTGGATTTGGTCTCCCAGACGCCTCGCGACATCAAGGTGTGGGAGACTTCACTGCTGAGGTCAGGGACACTCCATGAGAAAACGGGAGGATGCGATGGACACGTGTGTGGAACAGAACACGAGACAGTTATAGTAGAACCGGCATCCACTTCTGCTGGAACTGTGGTCATCACGGGTTTTTCTGGGGAAGCTGAGCATATAAGACACAAAAACAGAATCTTAATACAGCTCAAAAAGCAAACAGACAAATTGCATGGCACGTAAGAGTAATCTAAATCCAAACCTTTCATGACAATGAACACACAGCTGTTGTTGAATCTGTATTTGTCATGACCTTTCTCTGCATGGAAGCAGAAGGGCCCGTTGTCAAAGGGTTTGATGTCATCGATCTCCAGCGAGCAGTTCCCCTCATTCAGATCTCCCAGTATTTTGGTTCGGCCCTTAAAGTGGTCAATGACATTGCTCTGGCCATTATGGAACACAATGCCTCCTGTCTTTTTGGACCAGATGCCACGGGTCAGAGGGACGTCCTCTTCGTACTGGAAACTGCAGGGAATCACCACACAGGAGCGGGTCAGGGCGTTGAACCTGAAGGGGACGTCAGCAGCCAGGACATGGAACGCTGCAAAGAGACAAAAAAAAGCCACAATTTGATGCCGAAGTCAACCCTCTTGTGACGTAACTTGATAGAGAGATGAGTTGCACCCACTGTCATTTTCATGAGGATCTTCAACTGGTTTCACGTATTCTGGAAAAAATGACAGAGGGCAATTAATTACATCTTCAAATGCTATCTAATCACTACAGGGCACTTTGACATTTTTAGATGATTTTTATTCACTTCCTGGAAGGTTTGATGATAGATAAATTAGAGCAGTATCTCAGCAGCTCACAACTGAGCATGTTTTATCCAACAAGTTAATATAAAAACAACAAATTGTCAGTTATGGGTTTTTTCTGAACCGATAGCATTTAAGCCTGACTTATGGTGTCTTCATGCTGTATGTCACAAGGTTGGTTAACTTCAGAAACCCACACCTTTGACGTGAGAGAGCAGGCGTCTGTGTCACTTATTAAGTGTAACTTTCCGAAACCAGTTGGGCGTCATTCACACCCACATCACGCCTTCATTGGGCAGCCGTGTGAAGATGTAAGAGAGGAGACGAGCCTCACACTTCTCATTTGAGTAAAGCCGTCTTTTTTTCTACTTATTTTCGACAGTGTGAACATTGTACATCACTTTTAGGGGGAGCTCAATTGTTTTAACTGTTTCGCAGCACCAAATAACAGACACCACATTTATAAAGCACTCGATTTAGATTTAATTATTCAACAGTACTATTCCAATTAGCGTTACTATGAATGATAAGAAGACTGATGAAAAGTAGCTGCAAATTTCAGCACCACAGAGGGTTTGGTTAGTCATCTTTTTTTATATTTTGTTTTACAGTAGTTGGTAACAAGAAACTTTGGTTTTCCTCTCTGGTGTTTGAGTTAAAATGAGTTAAGTTCTTGGTATTACAGCCATGGATAAACATTACATGCTGTAATCTCTATTAAAGTAATGAATCACCCTCATGCATGAGTCATGCAGCAAAGATAGCCACAATTTTACAAAGAACTGACAATTTGCACATTGACAGTTTTCATGTCTCTGAAATATCTCCTTTAAGAGACTGTCTGTATGTAATTGTCATCTTTTTAAACAATACCCCATCTTCTAGTCTTTCCCCTTCTCTATGACAGCCAGCTTTTTAGCATGTTTATTGTGCTTGTGTGTGTCATTAAAACTACTCTGAGAATCCATAACCCAGCCTTCAGCGAGCTTGAGGAGGCATTTTGTACTGTTTAACACAACCAGGCTCTTCCCAGTCTTTATGCTAAGCTAAGCTAACCGTCTTCATATTTAGCAGACAGATATGAGAATTTTAACTAAAGGTGCTTGACTTTAGTTGTCTCTAGTCGTTAGTTGGCATCAAGAAAACTTTGCTATCCTCTCAAGTATTTGGTTTAAATTGAGTTAAGTTCAAGGTAATGCATCACCATGTATTTTTAATCAAAGTGATGAATCACCCGAATGCATGAATCAAACACCAAAAATAGCCAACCTTTATGCATTATCCATGAGAATGAAGATACTGAAAAATTAAAATTTGGAATGACAATAGCAAACTGCTTTCCCAAAATTTTACAAATCATGTTTTCATGGTAGCTCGCAAGTTGCACATTGATCTTCGGCAGTTTTCATGTCTATGAATTTTCTCCTTTAAGAGACTGTTTGTAATTTTTACCTTTGCAAGCAATAGCCTTTCTCTTTTCCTCTCCCTTCTCTACAAAAGCCAGATTTTGGCTCGTAAAGCTGGTGCTAGTAGTACATCTATCGTACTTGGCTATGAAAACAGTTAATTTCCAGTGTCGTCAGGCAAGACCCCTTGAAAACTACTCTGGGAGTCCATAACCAAGCACTTACTGAGCTGGAGAAGGTGTTCTGTATCATTTGACAAAGCCAAGCTCTTCCCAGACTTTGTGCTAAGCTAAGCTAACTGGTGTCATATTTACCAGACAAATATGAGAGTTCTGTCAATCTAATCTAACTTTCCACCAGAAAAGATAAGCATGTCTTGTCATCTAAGGTGTCAACCTATTAACTATGTGTGACACGTAGTAACTCACTTTTTATATGAAGAGTTGCAGAGTCGGAGGTCTCCCCAGTACGAAACTGAGCAGTGCACGTCAAAGATTTACCATCATCACCCAGAGCGCCAATAAAAGTCAGATTTGATGCTGTGTTGTAGGTATTTCTGGAGATCTCTTTGGTTTTTAAAGAACTCTGCATGTCTTCGTAGTTCCACACGATGGTTGGCTTATTCTTCTTGCATTTGTAGGAAATGGAGCAAATGACACTCTTTGCCACACCCTCTGTGGCCTCGCCGGGCGGTTCAACCATTTTGATTTCGTCATATGGACCTGAGCAGAAATGTGACAGTGAAGCTTCAAGCAAAGGAGTATTAGAATTCTACACACACGGGCCACTTTATTAGGTACAACTTTTCAAATGCTGGTAAACACGAATATCTAACCCTAACACTTTGCGTTTATGCATGCAGACATGTTCAAGACATGTTTAAGGAACTCTCACATGGCAGACAGGCCTGTCGGACTATTTAGAAATTGCTGATCTACTGGGATTTTCATGCACAACCATCTCTAGGGTTTATAGAGAATGGCCCGAAAAAATAAAAATATCCCGTGAGCAGCAGAAGACCATCTCTGGATGCACAACATGTCGAGTGATTGAAGCAGATACAGCAGCAGAAGACCACACCAGATGTCAGTCCTGTCAGTCGAAAACAGGAAACTGAGGCAACAATTTGAACGGGGTTTAAGAAAATTGAATAATAGAAGATTGGAAAAACGTTGCCTGGTCTGATGAGTCTCGATTTCTGCTGCAACATTCAGATGGTAGATAGTCCGAAATTGGCATGAACAACATGAAGCATTGATCCATGCTGTTCAGGCTGGTGGTGGTGGTGTAAAAACTGTGGGCGATACTTTTTTTGGCACACTTAGTGCCAGCTGACCATTATTTAAATGTCACAGCCTACCGGAGTATTGTTGCTGACCATGTCCGTCCCTTTGTGACCAAAGTGTACCATCTTCTGATGGCTACTTCCGGCATTATAATTCACCTTGTCACAAAGCTCAGGTCATCTCATTACTGTTTTTTTTTTAACATGACAATGACTTCACTGTACTAAAATAACTTCCACAGTCATCAGTTCTCAGTCCAATAGAGGACCTTTCCAATTTGGTGGAACAGGACATTCACATAATGGATGGAATGGACAAAAATCTACAGCGACTGTATGATGTTATCCTGTCAATATGGACCAAAATCTCTGAGGAATGTTTCCAGGATCTTGTTGAGTCAATACTACGAAGAATTAAAGTAGTTCCAAATTCAAAATTTAAGTCCAACCCAGTACTAACTAGCTAATAAAGTGGTCGGTGAGTCTATTTTAAGTATATAACAACACACCTCACATTGTACTTACATTCGACATTCAGTTGGAGCTCACTTGAGGCTGTCTGACCACCTGGGTACGTTACAGTGCACTTGACACTCTGGTGCTCTTCTTCCACAGTCCAGGTTCGCTCCACTATTCTTTCCCACATCCCGTCAGATACCAGAGTGTCCGCACTGCGATCTGTCCCAGGTATACCATTGAGGGTGAGGGTGGGGGGAGCAGAGGGACATGTATGACGCACACTGCAGGAGACAATGCTCTGCTCTCCAACCCTCGGGATACCAACGATGCTCAACTGTGGTTCCTGTGCATGTTCTAGAAAATCAAAGCAAGAATAGAGAGCCAAAATGAAACTTTTGGATTCTGTTCCAGAAGAAAGAAAAACTCATATTAATGACTAAGAATACAGCCTTGGAACAGGTTCTTTCTCCCAAGTAGTTCTTGTAGTAGATACTGATGTGCGAATGATATGAAAAGAAATCTCAAGGAAAACATTTGAATACATGCTTACCTGAAACAATCAATTGAGTGGTTTTGTCATCAAATAAGTGGCCTATAGACTGGTAGGAAGTAATGGGGTTCTTATCAATCCACGGGTAGAGTCGGTCCAGATTGTGTGACATTTCCAGCCTCTCGATCTTAAGACTACAATTCCTGCCACTCACAGATCCCATCAAGCTGGTTTTCCCTCTGAACTCTCTAATAACATCATTTCCTCTTTGGTTGAATACCACTGGGTATCCATTGTCCTGGTGCAAGTACCAGATAACTTGGAGGTCAGAAGGCTGGGAGATACTGTAGGTGAATCTGCAGGGAATGATGATGCATGAGCCTCTCAGTCCTGTTACACTGCCAGGAGTGGTGAAGGACCAACCCCGGAAGAGCATATTCCCTGGAAAAGGAAGAAACATTTGAAGTAAAGTTGTCTGTCTTTAGTTGCCTCTAGTTGTTAGTTGGCATGAAGAAAATTTCGCTATCCTTTCAAGTGTTTGGTTTAAATTGAGTTAAGTTCAAGGTATTGCATCACCATGTATTTTTAATCAAAGTGATGAATCACCCTAATGCATGAATCAAACACCAAAAATAGCCAAACCTGATACATTATCCATGAGAATGAAGATATTTTAAAATAGCAACCCGTTGTCCCAAAATTCTGCAAATCATGTTTTTATGGGAGCTTGCAAGTTTCACACTGATTTGCAGCAGGTTTCATGTCTGAATTTCCAGTGTCATCAGGCAAAACCCCTTGAAAAATACTCTGGGAGTCCATAACACAGCACTTACTGAGGTGGAGAAGGTGTTTTGTTATTGTTTGACAAAGCCAGTCTACCTGTTTTCTCTTGTTCCCAGTCTCTGTGCTAAGCTAATCTAACTGGCATCATATTTACCAGACAAATATAAGAGTGGTGTCAATCTATTTTAGCTCTCTACCAGAAAAACTAATCAGCATATCTTATTATCTGAAGTTTCAACCTAATAACTGTGTACGACACGTAGAAACTCACTTTTTATATGAAGAGTTGCAGAGTCAGAGGTCTCCCCAGTACGAAACTGAGCAGTGCACGTCAATGATTTAGCATCATCATCCAGAGTGCCAATAAAAGTCAGATTTGACACTGTTTTGTACGTGTCGCTGGAGATCTTTTTGGTTTTTAAAGAACTCTGCATGTCTTCATAGTTCCACAGGATGGTTGGTGTATTTCTCCTGCACTTGTAGGAAACGGAGCAAATGACACTCTTTGCCACACCCTCTGTGGCCTCGCCGGGCGGTTCAACCATTTTGATTTCGTCATATGGACCTGAGCAGAAATGTGACAGTGAAGCTTCAAGCAAAGGAGCATTAGAATTCTATTTTAAGTATATAACAACACACCTCACATTGTACTTACATTCGACATTCAGTTGGAGCTCACTTGAGGCTTTCTGACCACCTGGGTGCGTTACAGTGCACTTGACACTCTGGTGCTCTTCTTCCACAGTCCAGGTTCGCTCCACTCTTCTTTCCCACATCCCATCAGATACCAGAGTGTCCATACTACGATCTGTCCCAGGTATACCATTGAGGGTGAGGGTGGGTGGAGCAGAGGGACATGTATGACGCACACTGCAGGACACTTTGCTCTGCTCTCCAACCCTGGGGATACCAGTGGTGCTCAACTGTGGTTGCTGTGCATGGTCTAGAAAATCAAAGCACAAATAGAGTCAAAGTGAAACTGGAACTTCTGCATTCTATTTTTGAATATTAATGACTACAAATACAGCCTTGGAACAGATTCTTTCCACGCAATAGTTCTGATGTTCATTAGGATATGGAAATAAATCTCTAGAAACATCCTTCACTTTTTTACTCAGGCCACTGGGAAAAGAAAAAAAATGCTTACCTGAAACAATCAGCTGAGTGGTTTTGTCATTAAATAAGTGGCCTATGGAGTGGTAGGAAGTAATAGGGTTCTTATCGATCCACGGGTAGAGTCGGTCCAGATTGTGTGACATTTCCAGCCTCTCGATCTTAAGACTACAATTCCTGCCACTCACAGATCCCATCAAGCTGGTTTTCCCTCTGAACTCACTAATAACATCATTTCCTCTTTGGCTGAATACCACTGGATATCCACTGCTCTGGTACAAGTACCAGATAACTTGGAGGTCAGAAGGCTGGGAGATACTGTAGGTGAATCTGCAGGGAATGATGATGCATGAGCCTCTCAGTCCTGTTACACTGCCAGGAGTGGTGAAGGACCAACCCCTAGAGAGCACATTCCCTGTAGAAAGAAGAAACAAGCCATGTAGACGAGTCATTATTAATGCTTTTTCATCTGTTTTGGCCTCCACCAATTTCTCAGAAAGTTACCTGCCTTATTATGTGTTTCCACTACACTAACTTAGGTGTAAGTGAACAAAAAAGTTCTAGAAAATATCATCACAGCTGCTTTAATGTTAACCAGAATTTTTAAGCAGCCGATGTGTCAAAAAAAAGTGAATGAATGGTGTTTTTTGTTTTGTTTTTTGTTTTTTTGCTGAGACTTTTTATTTTGAATGGTTTCACAGTCATAGGGGGCCTTGATGTTATGGCATGGGCTCCAGACGTTTTGGACATGGTGGAGCATTTTGTATGATAATGAAAAACATACAAATAAACCAACAAATAAATAGATTTTGAAGCTCATGTCGTGAGGCTTCTGATTGGTCAGAGGCCCAGGAAGCCACAAGTGAAAGTTTAGAGAATCCATAATTTAACAAGAAAATAATTACAGAACATAAATACAAATGAAGGACTTTTTATGCAATTTTGTAACTTTATCATAATGTCTTCTGAAATCTTGTACTTGAAACAGGCCAGCCCTGTGAAATGAATTTATGCTCATATGACATTTTCTCGCATAAGAAAAACAAAAATAGGTGTGGCAGGACTAAAAGATTGTTAAACTCTATTCTACAAAATGCATTTTATTGCAAAAAATGTTGCAGAACAAATGCATGACAGTCCTTGCATATCACTATGATAAACAAAGCGTAGTTAATAAATATAGAGAATAATTACTTGCACTTACTCTTTACCCGTAGGGTGAGGCTAACTTGGCGTGTCACACCCCCAGTGAATCGTGCATAGCAGGTCAGAGACCCTCCATGGCTGCTGGCTGAGGATGTGAATGACACCGTGGATACAGTCGCCCACAGAGCCTCACCTGGTACCTTGGTGGTTTGAGTGGAGGCCGGCATGCCACCATAGTTCCATGTGATAGTCGGTACATGTTTAGAGCACGTGTACACAGCAGTACAGATCACTTTGCTTGCATACCCCTCAAGAAACTCATCTGATGTAGATTTGATAGTCAGCGGAAAAATGGAGCCTGAGAAGCAAATAAGTGTTAAAATTTTAAGGTCAGCATTAAAGAAACATTGGTTTTATTCTTGCATGGCATTTACGTACATGCTGAACTTAAGATTCTAGAGGCCCTTGCAGTGTGACCGCTGCTGTGTCGGACGGAGCATGTGACAGTTTGATAGTCTTCCTCTATGCGCAAAGTTGTGGTCAGCGTGGTTTTGGTTGTGGTATCGGACTGGATATGCCGTAGATGGTGGTTTTGCAGTGGGATGTTGAGACTCAGAGTTGGGGGATTCGTAGAACAGGTGTGTTCAACGCTGCACTGCACTGTTACAGACTGTCCAACTTCCAGGCTTCCGAATATCATAATATCTGGTGCCTCTGCCCTGCCTTTACGAAGTAAATGTGAAGAATTAGATGAATGCACAACAGCTTAATAATCAACTAGAAATCAAAGTTCAAACCGGTGACATACCCACAACTTCAATTGTCACAGTTGTGTCAAAGAATCGGTAGGTCCCTCTCCCAACATTCTCTGGGTCTACCCAGGGATAAAGCTTCTGACTGTGGTCATCCCACTTCACTGGTTCGATTTTTAGACTGCATGTCTTTCTGTATGCTGAAGTAAATGCAGACGTTCGCCGTTTATATGTGTCAATCACATTGCCTGGGTGCCACTCATCGTAAACTAGAGGATATCCACGGCTCTGGTACTGGTACCAAACAACACGATCTGGTCTCACAGGTGGATGTTTATCATAGTTGAAACTGCAAGGGATGACAAGGCAGGAACCCAGCAATCCTTTGATATGGCTGGGCATTTTTACTTGCCAAGCCCTGGAGCTGCAGAAAATATATCCTGCAAGAAGACCAGTGTGTAAAGAGAAAATTAAAAAGTGAAAAAAAAAATCTGCACAACTGGGTAAGCATTTATATGTTGATCAAAATTTGAACAGTATGAATTTTCTGTACCTAGAATGCAGAAGCACAGGAGAAAATGGCGAAATCCAGCCATCCTGTGAAGAATATCACACAGCTAAAACACAAATGAAATCAGCTCCTTAGAATTCTGCATTGAAACAATACAAGCAATACAACCTGTGCAGTTTAACTGTTAAAGAGGGAACTCAAGCCATTTAGAGTGAAGTTGAATGAAGCTGGGAGACTCATATGTTCACACAATCACAAAAGAACTGTCAAAAACAAATCAGCAGAGGACCAGACTTACTGTTTTTTCAAGCTTGATTAGTTTTTTTAAAAAGCGGCATCTGTAGAGAGAATTGGGTGGAGTATCACTTTAAAGACCCAACCCCTATTTTCTGCCAGTGCACGGACTATTCAACCAGAACGGGTTTCAAAAAAGAAAAAGATGAAAAAATAGGAAGAAGGCAGTCAGAGACCAAAATGGATGTATGTTAGATGTAGTAAATGCTTGAAAATGAGAGAAAACACACTATCTGTTGCTACAGCATACTGAAATCATTCAATCTTCTATGTATTTTAAAAATAAAAGGACATTTAAGTTCAAAAATGCAGGAATAAACAGCCAAGAATCATAAAATTTGCAGACAAGGAATATCTTAAACGTATACAGACTACACAATGAGCCTTTTTTAATCACAAAAATGCAATAGGTATGAACCAGGAAGTTAAAAACAAACAAATCACATTGTTTCTTGAACAAGTAAACGTTTAATCAATGGACTGAGATTATTCAGCTTGTTTCTAAGCAGCTGAACAGTTAAACTAATTTCTGAGTGTTCTAACTTCAGGCCACAGCAAAATTCTGACAATTTGCCATGAAAAGGTAGAACAAAAGAGACTCTGCATTTAGCAAAAACATTTTTGATACTAAAATCCTCTTAAGACAGGCTCGGAAACATTAGTTTGTGTGTTGTTACGTAATTGGGAGTTTTCCTTGCGACTGAAATTGAGAGGCACCCGGCTGCAGACCTCCACTGTGAGGACACTTCCACCATAGACATATATACGTATGTATGTCTATGACCTCCACTGTGAGGACAGGAAATGCACGGGATGCATTACAAAATAAAATTGCGTAGTATTGCTAATGCATTAGCAATAGCTACAACGTAAAATCTACTAGACCATTGTCTATAGTATATATCGTTTTAATTTTTTTTTTTTTTTTTACTCATTACTTCCTGTCCTCACAGTGGAGTTGTCCTCACAGTGGAGGTCTGCGGCGGAAGTGACCTCACAGTGGAGGTCTACAGCCACCTCACAGTGGAGGTCTGCAGCCAGGTACTCTTGTGGGACTTAAATTTGCAGAGTGAAGAGAGATGCAACATGCCAACCTTTCCTGCTTCCTGTATACAGTGATGGCTGAACTGTCTCATATTTAACTAGAAAAGCACTCAGAGAGAGCAGACCTCTACCAAGCAGCTCATTTCCACCTATGTTGTGATTTCCACACTATGTTATAGTCCTACATTCATTTTATATACACTATTAGATTCACTGACAATCAGAACTTACCTTTAGCATTTGGAATCACACTGATATTGTTGTTGTTATTGTTGTTGTTGTTGTTAAATAGTTATTCCCGAAAATTGATATTTTTCTGTAAAGTTGGTATTCTTTTGGATCTATCTCCAGAAGTACTGAAGCTACAACAAATCTGTTTGCACTATGCTGATTCAGCAGACTCTCAGCTACAGCTTGGTGCTAATTGAATGTTTTGTATCTTCATTTGTTACCGTACAGTGCCCAAAAATGTGCAAGCTCTGCAATCTTTTCTGTTCTGGATCATAATATCCAGAATTCTGCCAGGATCCAGATCAAATTTTAATATTTTATAGAACCTATTGTGAACGCATCCTGCATGTTTTTGCCAAGCAATCTGGCCTTTTGTTATGAAGTTATATGCATGTATGCTGAAAATGGTTCCATCCCGTAATAAAGATAAAGAATCCTTTAAAAATTCCTGGATCCAGATGGTAATCCAAAACATCACCGAAATTTAATCATCTGTTTCTTGTCCCATTATCAGCATGTCCTCAAGATTTCATTAAAATCCATAACTTTTCAAGTTATCTTGCTAACAGACAGACAGACACTGGCAAAAGCATTACTTCCTGCCTCCTATTGGAGGCAAAGATAAAAATCAGTGCTTTTTTTCCAGCAATCAAAACTGAAGGTGCTCTGATATCAAAAAGAATATTTACATCCATCTCTTTAAAAAAATCTATTTCAGATTCTATATTTGAAGTTGTGAAATGCATTTAGAAAAAGGAAAAGCTGTTTTATACGTGCCACTATTGTGAAAGATTAAGCTGACTTACCTGGAGAGTTGAATATGTATGGAGAGCTTTGCAAACTTGAACAAACACCACTTAAAAGCCTCACCCACCAACTTCCCCCTAAAAATGTGGGTGGAGAGTGGCATGTGTTGTACCAATCACAAGGAGGGTGAAGATGCAGCCTACTATAATAGGACATGGACCATTATCTTGAGTGGAAAAACAAATGATGTGAGTTGGGGAATTACCTAGAAATGAAATAGTAAATTACAATAAAAATTCAATAATTAGGTAAATGTTTCCAGTGGTTAATCCAGAAAGCTAAAGCAATTTAAATGCAGTGGATGTAGCTGGGGCTGCACAGTAGCTCGGTGGTTAGCAGCATTGCCTCACAGCTAGAAGATCCACAGTTTTTATGTGGAGTTTGCATGTTCTCCCTGTGCATGCGTGGGTTTTCACCGGGTACTCCGGCTTCCTCCCACAGTCCAAAAACATGCTGAGGTTAATTGATTATTCTAAACTGTCCGTAGGTGTGAATGAGAGTGTGCTTGTTTGTCTCTATGTGTAGCCCTGTGATAGACTGGCGACCTGTCCAGGGTGTCCCCTGCTTTCGCCCTGAGTCGACTGGGATAGGCTCCAGCCCCACGTGACCCTACAGAGGATTAAGCGGTTTATAGATAATGGATGGATGTAGCTGAAAGAAAACTGCAGAGTAGTGTAACATAAATTACTTTTTCAATGAGTAATATGTAAAGAGTCGTTAATTAATTATTACTTAATAATAATTGAAATCATGTCTTCCCTTTGCTTTTCTATTTGCCTGGATCTCCAGCTTTAAAAAGTTGTAAAATTGTGTTTCAAATCTGCATTTCCTCAATTTTGCCACAAGAGGTGAAATATAACATCTATACACTGATCAGCCACAACATCATGACCACTGACAGGTGAAGTGAATAACATTGATCATATTGGTACTATGTGCTGTTCTGCTGGAAAACCTTGGATTTTCCCATCCATGTTGATGAGACTTTGACACCCAAATAAACATTGTTCCGTAACAATCACATTCCCTCATGCAAATGGAAATCCCAAATGTAACTGGCCTACCCCTGCAGGAAAATGCACCCCACCACATGGAAACAACATCAAACAATCAGGAACATGTTGAGGAACATGACAATGAACCAAGATGTTGATTTGACCTCCAAACTTCCTACACCCCGTTCTGAATCAGCATCAAAAGGATAGAGAGGAAGAAGTCTGACTGACAGAGGCCCCACTGCAAAAGCCAGATTACCCAAAGGATCCAGTGCCAATGTCCTGCTTCCAGACCCCAGAGGACACCCTGAGAGGTCCTGTTGTCTATGCCCACTGACTCAGGGCACTTTTGAGCACATAAGGGGGACCAACACAGTATTAGGCAGGTGGTCATAATGTTATGCCTGACCGGTGTATATATTACATATAAATTAAATCAACCCTCAACCACCACCCTAAAAAAGTCAGCTCTATAAGAAAACTCTGTTCAATGCGTATTTATTCCTTCAAATAACTTTTTATTTTCATGCAAATACAATTATGGATCCAAAAATCACCACACCACACAGTATGAATTACGCAATTAAATAGGTTTTGCTTCACAGAGGAGATCAGCAACACGAGTATGCATATGCAAAAGATTAACACAATCATTATGAATCAGAAAAAGCAGAAACAGATTTGCTCTTTGCTTTGATCACATTGTCTCTCACGGAAAGTTTTTTATTTTCAGATATTTCCGTAGATGTTGAGGTCTGCAGTATTTTCATAATCATCACCGTCATTTTGGTCCTGTGGGAGATAAAGGTCATTGTTATCTCAGACGTCGATGGCATCAGTGTACTGAAGACATAAATGTTGGTAAATTAAAAATACCTCATTGTAATTGTAGGATTTGGACTTGCTGAGGTCCATTAACAACAAACAAAAAGAGAAAGAAACAAAATAGCGTAAGATACTGCTGTAGTACAAATTATTACATGTATATTTTATCAACTGGTGAGGTTCAGGCCAAGTACCTTTTGGGCGATGGGTAACGAGGTTTGGAGATTTTCTGGTCAGCACAGGATGGGGCATTATTGGGACTGTGGATTAAAATTCATGTCACCGCACACAGTTTGTAAAAATAACTGCTTAACTTTCTGACATTTAACACACTCACGTTTGACCAAAATCCACCATGTCCCCTTTCGGCCTCCTGGTAAAGATAAAAGTACACATTTGAGCATGTGTCAGCTGAAATAAGTGTGAAAACCAACGCGTATGTGAACTGTAAAATGGGATAAAAATAAGTAAATAAATAGCAGAGGCTGACATGCTACCCGAAGTGTTTGTCATGCCTTACCTCGAAAATCGACTCCAAATAGAGCGTCTGCACACAAAAAAAGAAGAACAGAAACTATGTAAATGTTTTCAGGCGTCTAAATTAAAGCATAGATTCTTATCACTGACAAAAAATGGACCCACACTTCTGCACAGAAATGCAAATTATTAATGACACCCATCCGCTGCTCCATACAAAGCAGCAGAAGGGACAGTACAGAGCTAGCCACCAAAACAACATTGAGGCTTTGGATAGAAAAAGATGCTTGAAATGTCTCTTGCCTTTGATCAGAATGAGGCGGTCCTGGGCGATTGGGACGAATCCTGCAAATTACACATCAGTTAAGTTGTTAAAAAAGCTAGAAAACAGCCATACTTTTGCAAACTCTATGAGACAAGAAAGAAAGAACGATCAGCAACCAATGGTTTTTCTTACCTGCGAGAAATCCTGGACAGACGGTTCCACATGCTAAGGAAATTTCAATTATGACAACAAAAGAGAAGATTTATAATCCTGTGGCATTGGCGCTACGAAATACAGTAAACCTGCTTCACAATATCTTTACCTGCCGTCCTGATTTTGCAGCTCTGAAATGCGTCTCCTTGAGGAAACAGAAAAGGAGCTCATTTTATTGAAGGCTGCATGCAAAAGTGTTGAAAATGGAGACATGTGCAAGACAAAAAATAAGCTTTTTCCCCCTTCCAGGTGTTTTTATTTATCTGTTGTCAGTTAAAGTCAGTGTACAATGAGGCTTACTTGTATTTTTTTGCCATAAAAACGCAGAGCAGTCCAAAGATCAGAGCCGTACCAATGGCCACTGCAGTGGGAATGATGATGTGATTGTAGTTTTCTGTACCTGCAAACAGACAGAATTCATATCAGTCGTTTGTTACTTACAAATGGGAAAGGGATCACATCTGGTCTACAGTATACAGCCAAGAGTATACTCCTTCAAGTGCAAAGATCTCACGTTTAACATAGAGTGTTAAAGTTTGGGAGGACGTCTTCTGTCCAAAGTACTCAGCCGTGCAGGTGATCTCGCTGTGGTCATCCTTCTCCTCAGGAACAAACGCTAAGATGGACTGTGTTTCCCAGTTGCCAGAGCGAATATCGCTATGATCCTCTCTGATTTCTCCAGTTTTGCCACTCCATGAGAGTTTAGGCCAGTGGGAGGGGCAGGTGTGGATGACTGTGCAGGTGACGGTGTAGGGCTTCCCCTCAATGGCTGTCTTTGGATGTTTCAGTTTGGGAGCTGGAGGATCAGCTGTAAATGGAAAAGGACGGAGTTAAAGTAAGTCTCAAATTGATGCAAGAGAAGACTGTAATAAATTTCTGAAATCTTGGAAAGCTGGTGACATACGGAGCATGTTCAGCGAGACACACTCCTCAACGAAGGAGAACTTGTCTTTGGTGGGATTATTATCCTCCGTTGCCACCACTTCGATCCGGAAACAGAAAGGACCGTTGTCATGGTCTTTAATATCAGTTATTTCTAAGGTGCAGTTGTTCTGACCCAGATGTCCCAACATCTGTGTCCGGCCCTTAAAGCTGTCCAAGATCTTTGTGCTATCCTCGTGGTAGATGTTTTCAGTTTTTTCATCACGACGATGCCAGATGCCTCTGAGTCTGGAGCTGGGCAGGTTTCCTCTGGGATGACTGAACGAACAGGGAACCACAACACAGGATGAAACCAGGGCATCGAGGGATGGTACCACATGGGCCCTCCATTCTTCACTAAACACAGGGCTGCAGACACCTGAAAGCGAATTATCAAAGTGACAGTGAAACAAAGCACGTGCATGCTTTGTGTAAATAGAACAGAAATAAAGAGATGACCAATAATTTACCTGCCAAAAGCAGACAGAGTGTCATCATTTTTCTCAATTTGTCCATTGTTCTCTGATGATGTGTTGGTGCAACACACTCTGGGATCTGTAAAGGAAAAGAAAGGAGATGCAAAACAAAATTACTGTTTTCTCGATTTGCATGCTTCTTGACTTGTTTTCTTGTAAACTTGTGAGTTTCAGCCCAAGTACTCATCTGATTCAAAGTACGCATCCAGCAAAGAACAGATGAAATGCTCTGCTCATTGTCACGGATGCATCAGGACTAAGGATAGACCAATTATCTGCCACTTATTGTGGCCAATGTTTAGCATTTCCCCCGTTATCTGTATCTGTATTTTATTGACTGATTTTTGATAAATCAGATGCACTACTTCAGGTGTAAAGCAGCCTGCTCTCTCTGTCTGGAGTCACTCTGTGGTCTCAGAAATGTCTCTCAAGCAGAGACTGCAAAAACTGAACAAGAAACACAAGCTGTTGCCACAAACCAGGAAATTAGCTTCTGACACAGTGGCTAATGCTATGCAAATGTAGGTGAGTTAAAAAGGCATTTTATTAATTATTTCCAATTTATGTTTGTTGATGTTATGTTGAGTATTTGTGAATTTTGTGTCAATGAGTTATTTTTATTTTTATTTGCCATTGAGTTATTGATTTTGCATGTGGGAATTGCCCTTCTGGGCTGCTTGGTGGCTTGGTGGTTAGCAGTGTCGCCTTACAGCTAGAAGCTCCTAACCGGTTCACATCCCGGTTAGAATGCCTAGAATCTTTCTGTGTGGAGTTTGCATGTTCTCCCTGTGCTGCGTGGGTTTTCACCGGGTACTCGGGCTTCCTCCCACAGTCCAAAAACATGCTGAGGTTAACCGATGATTCTAAATCATCTGTACGTGTGAATGAGAGTGTGCTTGGTAGTTTGTATATGTGTAGCCCTGTGATAGACTGGTGACCTGTCTAGGGTGTCCCCTGCTGTTACGGCCACTGGTGTCAGTGGGCCGTATTTCTAATGTGGTGGACTTTTAAAAACTCCTGTCTGTGAGCCCAGCTGAAGCTGGCTTGGGAAGACTGCTTCAGAGCCCAGCTGAAGGTCATTTCGGCTGATTAGAGAAGTTGAAGACCTCCTCTGCTGCACCTGTTCTCCCCGCCTCCAGACCTACCGGATTGGACCACCACTCAACTCCCTCCACCTCCTGCCAATCATCCGAAGCCACTCCACACCTGAGGACCATAAAAGCTCCAACAAACCCTCAGTCGGGGCGACAGGGATTTGATGTGACCTGTTCGCCCTGGTGCCGCTTGTGACCGTGATTCTGTGTGTTTCTAGTTAGGCAAGTTGCTAACCTTTGTGGAGAGGCCTTAGTTTGTCTTGGTGAAGACTTTTCAGTGGCCTCTGTTAGCTCCTGCACTAGCTTAGACAGGCATTAGTGTTTTCTGGGTGTAAATGACGCGAATGCTACTGTGGTCTGTAGCCACTATGAGTGGTGATTCGTGTCCCGTGCCATGTTTCGTCATGTGTGTTCAGAGGCACCAGTTTTGGCTTAGTTTTGTGCACTGAGCACTCGTAATTTCTGTCTGGTGTGGTGTTGCTGTTGTGTTTACGTTTGGCTAGAGAGTTTGGTTGTGTTCTGTTGTTTAGTTTTAATAAGTTTGTGAAAACTCTGTTAGCCTTTGTTTGGTTTTATTTGATGCTTTGGTTTTAGCAACACCCACCAACTTTGTTACTGTATCACCTGTTTTATGTTAATTTAGTCACTAAGCAATAAATTGCTTTACCTCACCTATAATACCTGGTTTTTATTTTTGTTGCACCCGGCTACCCCTAGAGGCTGGGTCGTAACACCTGCCTTCGCCCAAGTCAGCTGAGATGGCCTTGCATTGCTGAGGGTAAGTTGTGAAAGATGATGTTGTTTTCTTTGTAGATTTAGCCATTTATGTTGAAGCCTCTGGTGCATGCTTTTTACCATTGTATATTATGTTGTCAAGCTGTTTTTTGTTGTTTTAACTGTTATTCTAAGTTTTATAGACATTTTCGTTTTCATTCTTTGGCACGATTTGTCTGTAACAGTCCGCCCTATGATAAGTACTCACAGCTTGTGTAAACACTGTCTCATTTGCATGTTTAGTAGCAGAGCGCATAAGACAAAGGGACCAGAAGGTGATTGATGTGCATTGATCTCTTCTGCAGGTATATGTTTTCTGTTAAGTTATAAAGTTTGTTTCTGTTCAGTCACTCTACCCTGACGCAGTGTTAATGTGACCACCAGGTGTCATTGTATTTTTTTGGTCTCATTGTTGTGAGAACTGTTGAAAATGGACTTTTTCAAAATGTTACAGTGTTTGTTTTGCATTGCTGAGGGAGTAGAGTACATAAGAAAAAGGCGATCAATGTGTGTTAATCTGTTCTTCAGAAAATAAAGGCTGGAGAATGTTGAACTGAGTTGACGCCCTATCCACACGCACAGTCCATTTACACTAAGGACTAGGTGCAAGGTTAGAAGCCTGCCAAAGATTACCCTGAAACAGGGTCTGGAAAACAATATTCTTGGGGGGACTTTTTCCCCCATTTTTAATACTATACTGTTACGCAACAATTATTTTCTCCCACAGTCCGAAAACATGCTGAGGTTAATTGAGATTCTGAATCATCTGTACGTGTGAATTATTATTCTGTTATGCAGCAATAGCAGAATGTTCTGGATCTTAATCATGTTGGGAAATGATTTCCTGCCATGATTCTTGGTAGTGGTTCCCACAAGAATCGTGGCAGGAAATCTCTCTGCCGTCACTCTGACAGACCATTACCATGTATGGTAAGCCTTCTTGGCCCCAGCTGATCCAAACTTCTTTATTTTTGATTATTTCTAATCAAAGACTGTGCTGCCAATATTCATCAGACTTTATTGCATGCTTTAAATAAGCAAAAGTTTTCTTTCGCACTAAAAAAACAGTTTTTCCCACAAAGTCAGTGGCACTTATAGTCTGTTTTTAATGCAAGGTTGTCTAAAAAGGTCCTAATTATTTATTTTACCTTCTGCTAGAACTGGGCTCTACTTGTGTTATTAGCTGGCTGATGCTCTTGTACCCTCTTCCTAGCTCCTCCGCATATTGGGCCATTTTGCATTAGACACAAACCACTGCAAAACTGACAAAAGCTGTGGTGTTCACGTCTTCTTTTCTAACATTTATCATGTGATTAGTCTTATTTGGTCACAGGTGTGCTTTGAAGCCTGCATTTTCAATGTAGTCCACTTAAACTTTGTTTTTACTTATGTGCAAGCTTAAATACCCTACATTTCAACTTATAAATAATGCAACTGCTGATACAATTTTGAATTTTAGCGATAACACACAGGGTTCTACTCTGCTGGACACTGTATATGAATTGTCTGCACCCTTATCTGTTTATTCTAACAAATGTTTTAAGGCTCACCCAGGGAAAAAAGTCAGATTGAGTCATTCAGACCAACAACAATGATAAATACCAGAAATAATATTTGATGGTCAGGCCTATATTTACACCAAACATCCAGAAATGCTATGTTGCATTTTCCATGAGCCCAACACTTGCTATATTAACTTTCAAAATAAAACATTTAAAGAAAATATACTGAACCACCATTTATTGCATATGCCGGTGCCACTATAAATTGAAGCATAATGTAGATTCCTACCTGTTAAAGCTGCTGTCTTGCTGATCTGAGCTGCTGTGTCTACTAAAAACACTTCTCAAGACTGATGGCATGTGGTGGACAAGGGTGTGAAGAGACAAGGCCAGATTAGAAAAGAAGAAGCATTTTTCTTTCTCTGTGTGGAAAGTTTGACAGCAGACGTAGCGGCAGTGGCAGTGCGGTTAATGGTGCAGAAAGCAGGGAGTGGTCATGAAAATTATAATTTCGGGTGATGATTTCAAATACATGACATCTGGGGGCAACTGGTAAAACTGCAGGCAAAATTACATTAGCCAGCCACAATGAGCGGGCACTTGCAGTCATTTCAGGAAGTATTTAGATGTATTTACTTTTTAAACACTATTTGTAAATTTAATTGTAAGGTGATAAAATTGGCATATTTCCAATCAATGTACACTGAATTATGCAAGCAAATGAAGAAACAGCTTTACTGAGTTGACAACACAGATTCAGCATTCAAGGATTTTTTTTAAAAAAGTCTACAACTTGCACATCCAGAAAACACAAACACATTGTGGGGTGCGGAGTAGGGGGTGGGGTTACAGTCCAAGGATGACAGTTTACTTGTTGTTGTGAATGTTCAGCAGTCTTACAGCCAGGGGGAAGAAACTGTCTCTGAATCCTGACGTCCTGCTGCGGATGCTGCAGAACCTCCTGCCCCACCATGGCCTGTTTTCAGCATGGAAAACAGGCCATGGTGGGGGTGGGTGGGGTCAGAGGAGAATGTTGGGCATTAACTGGACAGCATTTGTGCCCAGTGTCCCGGATGGAGAGGAGCGGGGACCCGATGATTCTCTCCACTGTCCTCACTACTCTGTGCAAAGACTTCCAGTCACAGGACTTGCAGGTCCCAAACCAGACGGAGATACAGCTTGTCAGCAGACTCTCAATGGCGCCTGTGTAAACGTAAACCTCATGGAAACGCAACAACTACTGTTTGTAAAATGAAATGATTAACATGCTTAATGTTGTGACATAAATTATTTCCTGTTATGCAGACAACAAACAAACAAACAAAAAACCCTTCAGGATACACCAGCAGCAATATTAAGACATCAGAACAAAAAAGAAAAATAAAAAACTGGGACTGCCAGTAACAGCATTTTGGAAGTACCCCACAAAACACAAGTCTCTGCTTTACTGAATTGTATAAAGGGATGCAAAATGTGCCGATTATAACAAAATCACATTACTGTACATGTCAAGACAAAAAATGATCTGTGAAGTCCCTGTACACCACCATAAAACTGGGTGAGGCACAGATTTGGACAAACGTAGAAAACCATTTCTAAAGCTTGTTCTCTGGACCACAGTGATCTCAGTAATTGTGAAATGGAAGAAACTGACCATCCAGCAAACTGGAGAACAAGTGACCAAGAATCCAACCATATCCCTGCATCAGAAGCCCTCATTAAAAAGAGAGAAGAATCTGCTGAGAGGAAGACGACCATCTCAACAACAGTTCATCAACCTCACATTGATGGTAGAACAGCTAGATGGAAGCTACTCTGAATAAAACAGTCGTGGCAGCTTGCTTGGTGTTTGTCATGAAATGTTTAAAGGACTCTGAGAGCAACTCTTTTGGCAGAACTGCAAGGAATATGTGTGGCAAACTGCTCATCACCTGCTGATCCCATCTCTACAGTGAAGCATGGTGGTGGCAGCATCATGCTGTGGGCCAGTAGGGAAAGGGACACTGGTCAGAACTAAAGGAAGGATGCACAGGGGGAAGAAAATCTGCTCCAGAGTGCAGCACATCTAGAACTGGGGTGATGGTTCCCCTTTCAGCACTAAAATGAGCTGAATCAAACAGCCCAGATAACTGGTTGTGATAAAATCTATGCTTGTATTTATATGTAAACTGTTATTTTCTGTTCTCTTTTTTCTATGGCTTAATCACAGGCAGAGTAGTTGTGTTACTAACCTATGTGAGACCACACATTGTCTGTCATTTGCTCTGATGCTTTCACCGTTATTTCAAAACTAACTCAATGTATTTTTATTTATTTATAAGCATTACTAATACATTTGACTTCAGGACAAGCTTGTTCACACGCACAGTTGTATGCATGTTTGGACACCTGGCAAACTGACGTCCAATATTTATTTTTAACTCCATTCAGACCTTGTATCTGTGTACAGATATACTTACTGGATAACAACATCTGAGCATTTGCATTCATTCAGTATTGATAATATTTTATTTATATAGCGTCAATTCACACCATAAGCCATCACAGGACAGGTCAAGACCTACCAATATTGTGTTATAAAGAGAAACCCAGCAACTCCCTTTGAGCAGTATTTGGCAACAGTGGGAATAAAAAACTCCTTTTTAACAGGATGAACCTCCAGCCGAACCAGGACTGAGGAGGGTGGACATCTGCCTCGACTGGTTAGGGTGAGGGGAAAGAGTGGAGAGAAAAGGACAGACGATAAAGAAGAGCACAAACTGACAGCTAGCCCCAACCTTGCCTAGTACAAACAGAATTCTACAATCAAGTAATAACACAACAATAAAATAGCAATAATACACATATTAACTAAAAACAAGCCATAAAAACACATATAACAGAAGAAAACAAATGAATCAAATCCAAGAAAACAGAATGTACATTTAGATATTAAAAATCAGCTCACTGTTGTCATTAATGCTGACCATATTAGCTTTCTCAATGAAAACCTTCTCAAAATCAGGTAGATTTCCAACAAACAGCACTCTGATATGTGTCTTCAGGGAGTTAATAAA
Source organism: Dascyllus trimaculatus (assembly GCA_024666655.1). Taxonomy (NCBI): domain Eukaryota; kingdom Metazoa; phylum Chordata; class Actinopteri; family Pomacentridae; genus Dascyllus; species Dascyllus trimaculatus. Next base: position 9,396,899 of record CM045451.1, on the reverse strand, counting down.
CAATTTTCTACCTGTTAACCACGTTGTCTTCATAGTTCCTGGCATAGTTCCAGACACTCAAACTTCCAACAAACATCATTAAAAGCTGCCATGAACAAGGTGTACAGAGTTATTAGAGGAAAAACACCGATGCTGTAGTTGCTGTCAAAGGTGCTTCCACAAAGTTGTGAATTAATGCTTTAAATCCTTTTGTAAAGTAGAGATTTTGACTTTTGATTATTCGCATAATAAAACATATAAGAACATATTTCCACTGTCAGTGTGGGTTATTGAGTCTAGATTAACTGTCAAACTGACAACTTTACTCATTTAGAATGAAATCTGCAATAAAGATGATGTGACATGGGCTAAAAGTGAAAGTGTCTGAATGTTTTCTGAGGCAGCTGTACAGTTGAAGTATCTTAAAAGGCTCATACAGTTTGAACTGCAACTATTAGAACAGTGGCACATGTTGCTTTACTGGCTTCACAGGCCAGCAGATGACAGATGACACTGAATGAGCAGCCTATTGACAGGAAGGATATGAAAAGCGTCAAAAATATACAGTATATAAATGCTGGAGGGTGGGTGTGGAGGGGGCTAGAGGCAAGTGGGTGGTGCCTGTTAGCAGAATTTAACAGGGAAAAAAAGGCCTTTAGTAAGAGAGTCAGACAGGAGGAGAATATCTCTCACAAATCTCTGTGATCAACCAGACAATAGCAAAGCCAGGTAAGACAAATGTACAAAATTATACTTAAATATTTTAGGTATTTTAGAATACTTTTTATATATGAGGTTCATACTTAGTAGTTTCTCATCTACTGCAGTGTCTTTCTGGGTATTCTGATTTTTCTGTACTCTCAGTTTGTCAATTTATTGCACTGGTTTTCATTTTGTCTTATTTTCTGCATTGAATTGAAGCCAGAGGAGCGAGAGGTTACATTTTTCTTAGATTCCCGACGTCATTTAACATAGGCTAAATAACTACCTCCATCAAGGAGGTTATGCTTTTACTGGTGTTTATCTGTTTGTCTGTTAGCAACATTACGCGAAAAGTTATGAACGGAATTGGATGAAATTTTCAGGAAAGGTGGATAATGGGACAAGGAACAGATGATTAGATCTTGGTGGTGATCCGGATCACCGTCTGGATCCAGGAATTTTTTGCAGGGTTCTTTAGCATTGAAGATAGGACAATGTGCATGCATATGAGCATGTAACTCCACAAAAAGTGTCCAGGCTGCTTGGCAAAAAATATTAAATAAGTTCCCACTAATTTCTACAACATATCAAAATTTGATCCGCATCTGGGCAAAAATCTGGATACTACAATCCAGAACAGGAAAAACTAGAGGGCCTGTGGAATGGTCATCACTGTAAGGTAACAAATTAAGATACATACATGCAACCAACACCAACATGTAGCTGAGACTCTGCTGAATCAGGAGTAGGCCAACAAATCTGTTGTATAATCAACAGCTATGGAGCTAGATCCCTTACCGAAAAGTGGCTTGGTGAATAACCATTAAACTAATAATGATATCAATGTGAATCAAAGTGCTAAGGGTATGTTTTCTTGGTCAATGAATCTAATAATGTAGATAAAACAGTTCTGGGACTATTATCTCTGAGTGTAAATTCCAATATGGGGTGAAATGAGCTGCTTGGCAGAGGTCTGTGCTCTCTGAGTGCTTTTCTAGTTTTAATTGCGTCAAGTCTACTTCTGAGTGAAGTTGGGGTGCATGAGATCAAAGTGAAGTTTAAGGGGGTGACTGGAGAATGAGGAACTGTTGGCTAAAGGGAAACACTGAAGGCTTGTGGTGTTCAGGGATGTGACAGATGCATGGAAATGCAGGGGATGGGTGCACACGACTGCAGGCAAAGACAGAAGAATCAAAATACGCTGAACAAAACTAAAAATGTAACATGCAAATTGTGGTTTTTTTCTGACTCTGAGAAGTTAAAAATCGAATTTACTGTACATTGTTATGATGAGGAAAGGATTAAGTAAGAACCACCACTAGGTTGAGTCACACCATAATCCATGACCAGTACACGGACACTTGTTTGAAGAGGGACTATAAAAGGCCTCCTTAAAATGCAGCTTTCTGGTCTGTGACCCCAGTCTCTGTCTTCACATTTTCATCCCATAAAGTGCACACTTAGTTGTTGTTATGATGTGAATTCTATGGTGGTAAACGTGCTGAGAAAACATAAAATAAAGCCAATATTTATATAGTCTCTGTTCAAGTACTTTCACTTCTGCATTTCAATCGTACACTTCATGTGATCTTGAATGGGTTTCCCCCTTCCATGTCATTTAATTCTTTTGTGTTTAAACATTTTGCAGCAAGAAAACCTAAGAAGCATGGACGGAAAGAGAAAACTGATGATTTTGTCTCTGCTTTTGGCAGGTATCATGATCAGTCACCCCTTAATTTTCTAATCATTTCACACATTCTGCATGTCGCAGAGGTCATTTTAAAAATTCATGATTCCCTTTCAGGTGTCTGCAGCCCTGTGTTTAGTGAAGAATGGAGGGCCCATGTGGTACCATCCCTCGATGCCCTGGTTTCATCCTGTGTTGTGGTTCCCTGTTCGTTCACTCATCCCAGAGGAAACCTGCCCACCTCCAGACTCAGAGGCATCTGGCATCGTCGTGATAAGTGGGATGAACACATCTATAACGATGATAACACAAAGATCTTGGACAACTTTAAGGGCCGGACACAGATGTTGGGACATCTGGGTCAGAACAACTGCACCTTAGAAATAACTGATGTCAGAAACCATGACAACGGCCCTTTCTGTTTCCGGATCGAACTGGTGCCAACGGAGGATAATAATCCCACCAAAGACAAGTTCTCCTTCGCTGAGGAGTGTGTCTCACTGAACATGCTCCGTATGTCACCAGCTTTCCAAGATTTCATAAATTTATCACAGTCTTCTCTTGCATCAATTTGAGACTTACTTTAACTTTGTCCTTTTTCATTTACAGCTGATCCTCCAGCTCCCAAACTGAAACATCCAAAGACAGCCATTGAGGGGAAGCCCTACACCGTCACCTGCTCAGTCCTCCACACCTGCCCCTCCCACTGGCCTAAACTCTCATGGAGTGGCAAAACTGGAGAAATCAGAGAGGATCATAGCGATATTCGCTCTGGCAACTGGGAAACACAGTCCACCTTAGCGTTTGTTCCTGAGGAGACGGATGACCACAGTGAGATCACCTGCACGGCTGAGTACTTTGGACAGAAGACGTCCTCCCAAACTTTAACACTCTATGTTAAACGTGAGATCTTTGCACTGTTTAATATCCATTTACTGGATTTTGTCTATTTTACAACTGCTTAATGACTCTGATATGAATTTTGTCCATTTGCAGGTACAGAAAACTACAAAAACTACAATCACATCATCATTCCCACTGCAGTGGCCCTTGGCACAGCCCTGATCTTTGGAGTGCTCTGCATTTTCATGGCGAAAAAATACAAGTGAGGCACTGAATCATGTTGGCAAAAAACAAAAATTTCAGTGAACATTAACACGGAGGGAGCATATTTCCAGACTCTGCTCATTCTTTTTCTCCTCTCTGCTTCAGGAATCGTATTAGAGAGCTCCAAAATCAGGAAGGAAGGCGAGTAGAAAACCATTTTTTATCCAATTCAGTTTGTAGGGGAGTTTTTTTTTAAATTCTCATGTGATTCATGACCTTTTTTTTTCTTCATTCGTCACATATAGCATGTGGAACCGGCTTTCCAAGATGTCTCGCAGGTGAGAAAAACGTTTTGGATGTATGTAGTAATGTTTTGTCCCCAAAATGGAATCTCTGAGAGCACAGGCCACTGATGTAAAGACAAGAGGCACTTTAACAGTTTTTATCTCTATAATTCTTATAATTCCGTGACGTTAAACTGTAGCTTTCACACACCAATGCATCACTGGTCGTACAGTAATCCCACATGTTTCTGTAGATGTGTATTTTTGCTGCTGGTGCTGATAACATCTACGCTTTTATTTTTATGTAGTGAGTGATATCTTATTTTCTGTTCTCCTTTTTCTGACGTCTAATTAGAGGAAGAAGCTGAGGGTAAGAAGTGGAAAAAGGACTGCCACCAAAATGTGTGAGACTGTGCATCACTGCTCATTTGTTCTGTTGCCTACACAGTTAAATTAACTTTTTTATTATTATTTTTAAGTATCATTAATGCACGTTTGGCCACAGAAGGGCAGAAGCACATTCACTGACAGCTGTTTGCTTGCTTAGAGAAACAGGAAAGCCCAGTATTCATTCACACCCCTTGTATCTGAGTCTGGCCATGTTTACTGGACAACAACATCTGAGCGTTTACATTCACCCACCATTAATAGGATTATCTTGTCTTTGTTCTGTTGCTGTTGGACAACCTTCAACAAACGTGACTCATCCTCAGCCAAAGGAAACAACTCTGCTGCGTGTGCTCTGTAATTTTTCTTATAAAAGAGGTTCTGTGGCTTTTAGTCAGAAAAAATAAGAAAAAGTAAAAAACCTAAAATCACATGAAATAAAAACTGCGATATTCAACGAGCTGTGGTGCCAAAAAAATACTCTAAAATAACTTCATAAAAGTACAGTAATTTTTCATAATTAAAACAGATTTTCCAATCTCAATTTGACATGAGATCATGTGTATCTTTTTGCAATTAAAAGTTTTAAATGAAGAATATTTGCATGAGTAAAAAAGGTTAAATAACCTAAAATATACAAAAACAATATTTTGATGTTATACACTGACAAAAATACATTTGTTCAATATTTTTGTTTGCGAAAACTTGTGTAACTATACAAGATTTCTCTCATTTAGCATATAAATCTGCAAAATTAGACAACCAATAGTTTGTTTGATCTTATTTTAATTAATACTATTCAGTTTTTGAAGTATATTTACAGTGTTAAACTTGAATTTAACTGTTTCAAATAACACCTTTGTCATTGTCAAACAAATAATATGAAATTGAAAAGTGTTTTTAAATGGAAGTGTCCTGCTTTTTCGAAGTCACAGGTTTTTAATGTTACATTAGATGTTCAAATTCACAATCCATTCTTGTGCTTTTCCCCCCATGTATTTCAAATATATGGATCGGTAAATACAATTGAAAAATTCTATAAATTACTAATTTTTCTACAGTGAAAAATTTGAAAACGCTGCGTAAAAGCCAGACTGAATCGATGGGGTTTTGTTTAAAAATATCAACATATTCAGCTTCTCTCAAAATCGTCTGCAGCATGGAAATTCAAGTTTTGAATGTTTTTGTTCTGCTTTGTGGAGCAGCTAAAAAAAGACGCACCAGAGGATTTAAGGGTCTTTCCTGGTTCATTGACCAACAGTATTGCTGAGACGTAGTCTGGTATAATGCAAGGCGTTGTCATGCCTTATAAACTAGTAAAAGAATCTTAAAATCATAACAAAAGTTAACAGGCAACCAGTGTAAATACTTCAAAATATTTTTGTTATAAAAGAACCTAAAATCCTTGCAGACCTGCACAAAGAGATAAAAATGCTGTGAGTTTGTTACTACAACTGACCCACCTCAGATTATACGTCAACATTTGACTTGAAGGTCAGATTTTATTCATCAATGCTGCTTTAAAGGCAAACATAAAAAAAATCTAATAGCTTCAAGTTTGTATTTTCATGCTTTTCAGGAAATCAAAGGAAACCAAGGAGAAGGACACCAATGGCAAAAAAAAGTTCAGCAGGAGTTCAAGAGAATTAAGTGCATTAAACAGGCAAATCACGGAGGTTAAAATCTATTTGTCTGGCAGGCTTGCTGTTTTATTTTTCTGCTTTTATTCACATACCAGTTTTAGAGAAAAGACATCATCTCAATAGCAGCTAATAAGGTTTTTTGTTTTTGATAATTTTAGCCAGTGATGAGAACAGGATGTGCCATCTTGTGTGAATGTGTGATTTCTGTGAATGACATTAACAAAACACCTTTGCAAGAAATGCTTCCATTGCAACACCAAATAAAAACTTACTAACACCCACCGCTTTGTGTTGCCTGAACAGATGTATCAGTAACGAAGATGTACTGTCATTACTGTGTCCTCCACAAGGGGAAATATGAGCCAACCTTCCTCAGTGTTTGTGCTGGGATTGACTGTCATAGTCAAGTTTCCTAAAAAAAAAAAAAAAAAGTATGTGAGAAATGGAAAGTTATTGTTACACTTACTTAAATATAAACCAGTTGTGTCAAAGGCAGCTTATTTGAGAGGTTTCCGTGGATCTTGATTGCCAAAATGCTGTAAACTGGCCTCCTTTCTTCAGGATTTAGTCTAAACATTAATGTTTCATGTTGGCCAGACGGTGGAGCTGTAAGACTGATCTGAAGTCACTGAAGGGTGAAGCAGTGAACAGCAGGAAGTCACATTTATAACATTAGATGAACCAAAGTGCTGCACAAATATATAGCAGGCCATCAACCACCAATAACTAGGTAGCAAATGTGAATAAAAGCCACCAAAATAATAAGAATAAATAGCCACAACACACAAAAAAACAATAATGCTGGTCCATCAGGGCGAAGGAACCCCCTTTATGCTTATGCTTGTTAAAGGTTCTGTTTTTACACTGTATACACCTTATCTCTCTGACCAGCCCCATTTGCACGTTCTTTTGTAAATTTGTTTCCCTATCTTTCTTGATTCTAACATGTGTGAGCTACTGGATAACTTAAATTTCCCAAAGGGAATGAATAAAGTATCTATCTATCTATCTATCTATCTATCTATCTATCTATCTATCTATCTATCTATCTATCTATCTATCTATCTATCTATCTATATCTATCTATCTATCTATCTATCTATCTATCTATCTATCTATCTATCTATCTATCTATCTATCTATCTATCTATCTATCCATCCATCCATCCATCCATCCATCCATCCATCCATCCATCCATCCATCCATCCATCCATCCGAATTCGGCTAAATAAGGTGCCACCAACACATTTAAACCCTTATAAACTAACGAGAAAATCTCAAAAACAACCCTAAAATGGACAGAAAGCCAGTGGAGGGAGGTTAATAATGCTGCTATTTGAACACACTTTCTCTTTCATGTCATACGACGAGCAGCTGCCGCAGACGCTGAAGAGACGACTGATCTATGAATTACTTTTTCAGTGTGATAGAGAGCGAGGTGGGCCTTGCCTGAAAGTCTTAAATGAAAATAAGGTTTGGTCAAGCACAATTAACCATCATAGCCTTATTTTCATTAAGACTCAGACGGTTTAGATCCATTCAGGTTCTAATATCCTTTAAGCAGTCCAGCAAGAGGCTACATTACATGTTTTACTGGCTGAAAGATTTGAGTATCATCAGCAAAACAATGAAACCAAAATGTTTGTTTCTCAAAAATGTAGCCCGAGGCTAGTGAGGATGAGGAAGTCGATAAAATATTGCAACCACATTCATTTTTTCCCCCCATTTTTGCTATATAGGGATTTTAATGACATATAGATGTCTTATTAGCATTTTTCTTGAGCTTACAATGGTCTTAGGGGTTCTACACTTTGAGAAAAATCAGCAAAGGGAAAGCAGTAACTGTTCCACAATGTGTCGTTCATCATACAACATTATTATGCATCACTACAGTTGAAGTGGAGGCAGTTCCAAGTAACAAAATGACTGCTCTTATCACAACATCCACTTGCATTAGTACAGCCAGCCAGATTGAAACATATAAAGGATGATACAATGACGGTGGGAGGGCAGCCGGGTCAGAAAAAGAATGAAAGTTAGGTATTTTCCTGAACGGAGCATACTATTTCAATATTTATTCTCCTCATCAAAGTCAACTAGAAGTTAAAAGGATCATTAAGTCATTTCTAAGACAAACACTTTTTTATATACATATCTTTTTATTATTAGTAATTTAACCATACAATCAGTAAGCACAGTGTTTAATTATTCTAAATCTTAAATTAATATGAATATCATATAGATCTATCAAATCATGATTTTAAATGTGCCACATAAAATAAGAGGGACAGTTCACGCACAGCATTTTGCTTTATTTGCCTTTATTTTGGCGGGTAATTCAACTCCTCTTTGGTTGTTATGTGAAATGATTATTCCAAATGAGGTATTCAACCATATTATATCTTTGAGAGCTTTGTTATTGTTGTAACTAAACCCAATAAGTTTCGTTTTTGAGACAGATTAAAGAAGCTGAGGTTTTACAGAGTTAAGCAAGAGGCTCCAAGAAGTATCAGTAATGCCTATTCCCAGGTGGTGCAGTCCTTGATTTCAAAAAGATTAAATAACATGTCAAAATGCTGGATGTTAGGTGATAAATATGCATAATTCTAAGGCCAGTTAGTTTTTAAAATCTAGTCCAATCCACGTGTAATATATTAGAACGCTCTAGACATGGTAAAAATGACCAGGACCATTTGGAATGGTAGAGAAACTGCAATTAAGGGGTATAAATATCATGTTTTCTTCTGTAGAAATGTTAAAAAAAGAAGAATGAAAAAGTTAAAATGTCTCATTAGCATCTCCAAAACAGTTTGTCACCATCTTCAGTCATCTATTTATTCAATTTCCATTCAGATGGAGCCTCTTGTTCAGCTTGATTGGATTAATGTTGGCCTTAGCTGTACATAAATGCCTCTGCGAGTAGAATACATTAACTGAAAGCTGACTGAAGGGTTTTCCCAGTGATTGATTGATTGATTGACTGATTGATTGATTGATTGATTAGTACAAATGACCATCAAGAGATCCATAAATTAGCCATTGCTTCTGCTTTGTTCAGCCTCAGAGAGATGTAATTAACAGTTCCTTTGTTGACAGACAAGATCAGGTTGTTCTGGCTTTAAAATGAAGGCGCCTCATTCCTCTCATTCAGCATTTGGGACTTCTGGAGGCAAACCAGCAGCAGGAAAAGACAGCAGCCAGGTAAAAAAAAAAAAGATACTGTGGATTTTTCACTTCAACGTGCATGTGTTTGTTCACTTGATATGCAGTTTCTTTCCTGTCTGATTCACAGATTGGCTCCTTGCGTATCTCTGTTCACACTGCCTGTCATGGGTAACTCAGCATCCAACGGCTTCGTCACTTCTGCTCCCAAGAAACTGTCCTGGGGTCGCCAGAGAAGAGAGGACACAGTCAAACTGGAGGACTTTCTGACACAGTGCGAAGAGGAGATGTGGAGAGTGGAGCGAAAGCCAAGTCCATCTGTGAAGAAGATCCACCTCCCTCGCAGCGTCCGCTACATGGACCTGGCTGTCCAAGGAGACGCAAACAAGGACGACACACTCAAACCTGCCTTTGCTGGAGACCAGAGTCCCTGAGCTGCTTCATTCACCGTGGACATTTTAACGCACAACAACAGCAGCTCTGCAAATAGATTTTCACTTGTGGTGTTTGATAGAGGGGGCTGCAACCAGGCCCTGTCAGCCATCCGCAACTTTAGTTCACAAGACTTCTCTGTGAACAGGAAGAGAGACCACAAATGTAAAACTGAAATGAGCCAGATCCCTTTTTTAAGAAATGGAAGCAAAAGTGAAAAACGTTTCCTTCTTGTTTGCATTGAGTGGCAATAAACCATTGAAAAAGTTTCAGTTTGATGCCCTTATAAACCGAAGCTCTGATATCACCAGATGTGAGCAGCAATCATACACAAGACACTTTATTACCTTTGCACAGCGAGCGACTAAAGGAAATCCTGTCTTGACACTTCTACAGCTGTGAGACATGCAGCCTGAGGTAGAGTGAACATCATTTTCCTTATAGAAAATTACCTTTATGCGTAACAAAAATGTATTTTCTCCTCGCAAACTCAACCTTTTTAGCATGTTTTTGTTACTTGCCTGACATTTTAGTATGTCGAGCGCTCAAGAAATGTTAAAGAAATTAATCCACCCTTGTAGCTCTCATTCCACTGTGCTGAATTGGTGTTGAGGTGAAATCCTTTTTTCTGAAGCAGATGCAGTTTGTAACTAACAAGTAGCAAGTTTTACATAGCTCTAAAGTTAGGAATATTTTTGTTTTTATTGAACCAATTTTTCCTGTATTTTTGAAATGTACGAAAATATTAATAAAGTCATAAAAACTAGGCTGTGTGCATTGACATGTTTAATATAAGTATTAGTGAAAACCTGTAATGCTGAAATACGTTTGCAAATGCACCATTTTCTCACAAATATGCCCTCTTTAATTAATAGATTAAACTGTTAAATTAAAGTTTAAAGCTTCAAAATTTTTCTAATAGTTTTGATTCTATAATTTTACATAGATTGAATTGTTTTTAGAACAAAAATGTCGAATAAATGTGTTCTTATCAGTGTATAATATCTCCAAATGTTGGCAAAGTACAGCTTTTATTCATATGCATCTCATTTATCACGATATATAATACATTAATAGGTATTACAGGTAATTTGTAGTGTTTTTTTTACACATTATGCTTCCCTGAACTTTAATTAAGGCTAGAAAATGGATTTTAATCATAGAAAAAAGAGATATATTGAATAAATTGTCATTTTAATCACATCTGGCATCAACAGGGCTGGATGAAAATCTTCTATGTGACACTCTTTCTGAAGGTTCAGACAATGTAATAGAATAAAACTGACTCAAACTATCTTGTTGTGGCGGAAGAACATTAGAATAATCAACACTGGGGGCAATAAAGGCTCTGATAAACCCCACTTTATCAATAAAATAAGATTAACATACGTTTGTTGATGGGCTTCACTTTTAACTGGGGCACAAGGAGTGTTTGGACAGCTGTTTAATGGTAAAATTAAACTTTTAGGATTATGTCAATGGGAAGAGACAACTTCTGTAAAATAAATCACATTAATTTGACTAATATATGAACTTTGAGACACTCTTCTTATTAAATATGCGAGTGTATGAGGGTGGAATAACTAATTTGTGGTTACATTTGACTACAAATACATAGTTTTGTGATGCTTTATGTGAAAATAAACATCAGATTCGTTGTTGGTCTCGTGAAGTTGTTTATGTGGAACATGAAAATAACACGGGAGAAGTCACAATCACTAAAATAAATCAAATTCCTGTATAAACAAGGAAGTGAGAGAGCCAGGGTGGCACACAGCATAACAGAGCCAGAGGTGTCAGTATTAAAAAAGACCTGATTTGACACTTTATGACATGATAAAAATACATTAATTAATACGAATAAATGATGAGTGATATGTCAGACTTCCCCTCCTGGAAACAGCTGATGAGACAACATTTTGTGTCTCAGTCAGTGGACGTGAAGTGTATTAAAAGTGGAATGGAAACTAGACAAGCCATCTCTCGCCACGGGGAAATGACAAACAGCGACACACACAAGTATATTTGTCACTTTATTTGCAGGTCTCACCCTGAGAGGACGACATGGACGCTCTGAAGTGGCTTCTGTTTCTCGGGTGCCTTTGCTTCAATGGTATGGTGCATTCAGTGGAATCTGTTTTCAGCTGAAACTGTCTTTTTTTTGTGCAGGAAAATACGTAATTTTGAGACGATTTTACATTTTATTTCACACTAGCAGCCTCTCCTTCTGTTTCTTCTATACCTGGGCCTCATATTGTCACATTTTCTTGCGCACTTTGTCACAGTTTTGCAAACCAAAGCCTCGTCTTGGACAGCCAAGGTGCCCTCCTCAGTCAAAGGTCTCCCCGGATCATGTGTGGTGATCCCCTGCTCATACAACTACCCAGATCCACAGAAGACAGTCACTGAGTTCACCGGGGCTTGGCTGGACGACACCTATCACCTCATCTATCACCCCGATGAGTCCAAAATGCTGGAACAGTTCCGGAGTCGGACGAAACTGCTGGGAGACGTCAGACACAAGAACTGCTCCCTGATGATCGATCCCCTCCGGCAAAGCGACCAGGGGCCTTTTTACTTCCGGATTGAAATTAAAGACTATGAGAAGTATTCCTACAGAGAGAACAAAGTCTCCATTTCGATGATTAGTAAGTAAGATGAACAACTTTCAGTAAATACTGTTAGGACACTGTATAGTACTTTAAAAACACTGTGTGGAGTTTGCGTATTCTCCCTGTGGTACTCCAGCTTCCTCCCACAGTCCAAAAACATGCTGAGGTTAAGTGATGATTCTAAATTGTCTGTAGGTGTGAATGAGAGTGTGCTTCGTTGTCTGTCTCTATGTGTAGCCCTGTGATTGACTGGCGACCAGGGTGTCCCCTGACTTCGCTGAATTGGCTGGGATAGACTCCAGCCCCCCTGTGACCCTACAGAGGATTAAGCGGCGTACAGATAATGGATGGATTTTACTAGATATTAGCTATAATACAAAAAACAGGCAAAACCTGTAAAAAATCTGAAAAACACCATTCCCTTTATATACAATTTTTTTTTAGATAAGAGCACATAGCTGTAAAATAACAACATCTTGGGCTGATTTAAAAACACTTAAACGGTGTAATTTTATTATTTTAAAAAGAGACTTTTTTGTAAAAATACAGACTTTTGATGTGGACAATATTTACATTTTCAGTCTCTTTTTTTGTTAATGTGTAAACTAATACTTTGATCTAGGATTTTGCAAGATATTAGCTGTAATTCAACAAAACCTTTAAAATAATTGTTAAAAAATATTTACTGCTTTATTTATTCATTTTCAAACCTATATATATATATATATATACATATATTTTTTTTTTCTTTCAAATAATGTCAAATATCTGTAAAAGAATGATATTTTTTGAGGATTTAAATACAAACTTACTACAGATTTTTGATGTGGATGCCATTTACTGGTTTGGTCTGTTTTTTTTTTGTTTTTTCTTTACAGTTAACACGTAAATTAATGTTTTTGTTTTCTGTAATTTTACTAGATATTTGCTGTAATTGAACAAAACAGGGAAAAGCCTGTAAAATAACAGTTTAAGAAAATTATTTTCAATTTTTCAACCCCCCATTTTTAAATAATGGAAAATATATGTAAAATAATGATATTTTTGGCTGAATCTGAAAAAAGATCAGTGAAAATGGAATAATTTTAATTTCAAACATTAAGTAACTAATTGCCAGCACAGATACTTTTAAAAAGTTTTATGTGGATGTTATTCAGTTGTTTTTTTAAAAAAATGTATTTACAGGTGCATAATATTTGTGACTTTACCAATTATGACTATAATTTACCAAAACAGGGAATATCTGTAAAATGACTTTAATTTTTAATTCTAACATGTCTAACTTATCTGCATCTGTATGTGCAGCTTTTAAATCAGGACACAGGGAACAGTGAAGATTCAGGATGCGGTAATTTAAGAATAGTTTCCTTTTTTTTGCTTTACTGAATTTTAGACGTAATCATACTTTTGTGCAAAATCTACATTACAAGCATAAATGGGCTTTTTTTAACAGCACTAACAGCACTTTATCACACATGCCATTCAAATGTTTTTGTTTCTACGGCTTGTTAAAAATGTTTTGGAAAATTCAGGTTGTGAAACTAGAACCTCAAATGCCACACTGTCTAATAATACAAGCGGGGACAGTATGGTTCATTATTTAGATTTCAGCTGGCCAACTTTCAAGAACTGGGTCTATTTTCTTGGTTCTCTACTGTATTATTATTATTACAATGCGCCGTCCTGCACTTGCTTTAAATAATTCTGACTGCTTTCAGCCGTTATCTTTTCTTGACACAGATGTTTCTGTTCATCACATCAGTTTAGGACTTCTCATTTATTTCCCCTAAAGCTGGAAATCACCCTTAAAACCTTTGAATTGAGCGGGTTGTGAGTGATTGTATGAAGGAACGTTTTGGGGAACTGTCTTTGTGGAAAGATCCAGTTATACTGTCACAACAAAAATCAAGTTCCCATTCTAGCTCTGTTGTATTTATAACTTTGATTTATAAAAGAGGAAATATCAGTCTTTCTAGCCCTTTACCCTTCATTCGTCTATAATGTAAGTTCACGTTGTGCTTTGGTAAGCATATGTGGGTTCCGCAGACTCAGGGTTAGTAGATTTTTAATTTTTTTTACCAACTAAAGTGATTCTTACGTCCTTCAGTATCAAAATAAGTGAAGTCAGAATTCAAATCTTAGCCAAGAGCTCTCCTACAGTAGATTTATGATCCTAATTGCCTATCTTGATGTGTCTTTTTAACACAGGTGCACTAAATCCCATCAAATTCACCTTGAAAGAGGCGATAAAAGAGGGCGAGACGGTGTCGGCCTTCTGCTCCGTGTCTCACTCCTGCCCCGCCTTTCCTCCTGTTTTCAACTGGAGTCACACTGGAGAGCAGCATTTCAATTCCCAGCAGCTTAATGAAGGCCAGTGGGAAGCGACGGCCACTCTGACCTTTCGTCCGACCCGCAACGACCACAACAAGCCTTTGCAATGCACCGTGACGTACAGAGGAGGGCAGCACCAGAAAACATCCAAGATCCTCAAAGTAAAATGTAAGTGAACACAAAAGGGATGTTGACTAAAGCAGATGCTTTAATCACTGTGAGCGATATATTAACTATTATTTTTCAAAACCAGGCTTACAATGTCAATGAAAAAACACACAAATCATGCTTAACGCTTAACAGATTCGAGCAAAGAGGCACAAACAAAAAGAAAGAAGATTAAATGTAAAAAAAAATAAATCAATCAAACTACAAGGAGGCCAAAAAGCAAAAAAAAGGGGCAAAAATTTGTGTCGTAAAAATATAACAACAACAACAACAACAACAATAATAACAATAATAATAATAATAATAATAATAACTCCGACAGGACCAGGCTCAGGGAAGGTGGCCATCTGGTCATCATTCAGTATTTATGCTGTGACTGTACTAAAAGAAATTGCACTTGAAGAGCTAAAAGTGATCCTTAATGCAATATTTCCCAAATGCATGTCTGAAAACTCCACCACTGTATGCACTATAAAATTTCAATTGTTTAAAGAAAATTTACATTTTTAAATTACAAGATTTAAAAAAATACATTTGCAAAAATATGTGCAATTTTACATTTTTTTCCTTTTTATTAAAAGATGATATTTTTGAATAGAATTTAACAGTTATATATCTAAATTTTGATAAAAATTAATTAGTGACGATTAACAGAAAAAGAAGTACTCGTTCTGCCATTTTAGCTTGATGTGTTTGTTAAATGAAAGACATGATGCAGAATTACAAACGTCACAACAAAGTTATTTACACGTCTAATAGAAAATATTAATAAAAACTTGTAACTGGTAAAATATATTCGCAAATTTATCGTATTTTCACAAATAACTGCTTTTTATTCAGTAGATGAAACTTTTGCAAGTGTAATACTTTAAGTATATTTTAAAAATTAGATCCAAGTAATGACAATTATCAGAAAAAAATATTGATTCTGTAATTTGATGTAGTTTGCATAGCAGTCAGAACAAACATGTCATCAAAAAGCACTGGTAATCTGTCAAAATGCAGTTTTAATATAAAAACAGTGATAATTACTGACCATGTTTATATGTAGTTTCTTTGGACATTGTAAATATCTTTCATAAAACATTAAAAAATTATGATCTCATGAAAATGAAGTCTTGAAAGTGTATTTTAATTAAAAACTACTACATTCATATAAGATGGTGATTTTCCATTATTTTACCGTGCTTTTCTGTCTCTCCAGGTCCTTGAATAGTATTGTTGATGTTTTTTCCTGTTCCTTCTTTTATCCGTGCACTATAATGATGTTACACACTGGATTTTCCCCTGTGTTGAAGCTTCTTTACCTACATACACACATTTAAAAATCGCTGTTTCTTGAACTTGCTTCAGTCACTGTCATGGGATTCACAGTCATCGTGCCACTCATCAGCACCGGACAAACACTGTTGTAATATGTTTTATTTGTACTGAATGAGCTTGCGGCGTCAAGGACGGCAAATATGCCCTTCTTCATGGCTTTATGCATTTCTTATTCATTTAGTTTGCTTTTCCTGTCTTTTTTTTTAAACGATTTGCTCAGTGGAGGCGAAACATTGGTCTGTTAATGCACCAGTGACAAGACCTGCTAGATGGATTGTTATATGTTGTGCATCCATTCATGGTCTCCAGGATGTTGCTGATTTTGTCGTAAAACTAAATATAAACACGGTGTTTCTCTGCAGATGCTCCGGTGAACGTGAGGGTTGACTACAAGCCGGACGTAAGGGAAGGAGAAAGCGTGCGGCTGAAATGCTCCAGTGATGCGCATCCTCCTGCAAAGAGCTACGTGTGGCACAACGAAACAGGCGCTCAGCTGCATAAAGGAAACGTCTATGTGTTGCAAAATGTCTCCAGACACACAGGAGGAGACCTGTTCTGCACTGCCATCAATGAAGAAGGACAACTCAAGTCAAGCCCAGTGAAGCTCAATGTGTTATGTAAGTCAAGAAATGCAGGGCCGCTGTATAGTTCAATGAGTTAGGGCCTTATCATATGGGAGCAGGTCGCCAGCAGAGGTTGTGAGTTCGAGTCTAGCTCATGGCCCTTTGCTGCATGTCTCTCTCTCTTCTATACCCACTGTCATCCTGTCTTTCATGAAGGAGACTTTCTTCCAAATACATGGCCATTTCCTGTCTCCTAACTACATGTCATCGTCTTACAGATGCTCCTGAGATTAAAACTGCCTCTTCGTGCTCCTCAGAGGGGAGCGTGGTAAAGTGTGTGTGCATTGCAGAGTCCAAGCCTCCCAGCATGGTCCATTTTGTGCTTTCTGGCAAAGTCCTGCAAAGCACCAAAGTGGAGAAGCATGGTGTACTTACCATCGGGACTCTGCAGGCAGACGTCGGGTCTTCCAAGGCCGTGAGGTGTATGGCAAACAACACTCTGGGCAACGCCAACTTTACGCTCTCTTTACCTGAGAATGGTAGGGAAAACAAAACTACTTTTAATGTCAAGAGTGCAGAACAGATCGGACATGAGAAAATAACACACTGATTTCTGTTTGGACAGGTAAGATGCTGTATACTTTCATCGGTGTTGGAGCCGGAGTGATTTTGGTGGTACTCTTAATAGCAGTGGGAGTGGCTAAAAAATGGTAAGTTGTCATAAGATACTTATTTTCAATGAAAGTAAATAGAAAAAGAGTTTTGTTGTTTTTTAGTTGCACTAAATAATATTTAACATCAGCACACTATAGGGCATAACACTAAACAAACACCCGAAATAAAGATGTGCATTTTAAGAATAAATATGTAGGATGTCTGGGATGATTTTCAAAATCAGAGAAAAACAGAAAATAATTGTGAGGCTCTACTCTCTGCTAGCTGCACCTCCTATCTACTTGGATCAAAATTATTAGTGAATAATCACCTATAACTAGGAATTACTGTGTTTTCGTTAGCATCAGATGAGCACTTCATATCAAGAGAACCTTAACCCAAACTTAACTATTAAAACATGTCCTAAAATCTAATGATTTGCATGAAACTGGTGTCTTTTCACAACTGTGTCTGCAGATAGACACCAAATACTTTTATGGCTTAATGTCAATCTCCAAATTCTCACAGACAGCCGTCTTCCTGTTGAGTTCATGAGGGCTCAGTGTTGTCCCACTGACAAGTCCCTGCAGGGCTCTGATGTGGACTTTTTGAAGCTGTCCGGGATGATTTGCATCCTTTCTGTGGCTCTCCCGAGGGAATTTATAGCAAAATTGGTGACATAGAAAAGTAGCAGCCCTGCTTTCCAACAAAATATACACAAATCAGTCATGGGAAGAAATCTACTGGCAGAAAGTAAGAGGATCTGGCTGCTTGCAGCTGTGGTTATTGATTGCACATTTGTCGTTCACATTTTCTGACAAAGATCTAAATTTACAGAATATGTGTCACAAACAGGGCATCATCAACAAACTGAGCAGCTGGTCAAACTGAGAATAGAACCTCAATCCAGATTCACTTCCTTTTAATTGACTATGTGTTCTAGCAACATGTGCAGTCACTGTCTTTTTACACCATTTCTGAGTCCTCGTGAACCCATACAGTCAAGCCCTACAGCTCTGATGTGAGTAAAGTTTGTGAGGTCCTGGGGTGGAGATTGAGTTTGGGCCTGTGTTGCTCCGCCATGTTTCTACAGTAGCCTTGAATGGACAAACGCCAGTTCTAGGCAGGGCTTTCCTTGTTTTATGTATGAAGTGGCATCAGAATCCGAAGTGGTTCCAATTTAAAGTCCTCTGCTTGAAGGAATTTGTTAATAAAGGGTAAATTGATGCTTTGTAATAACAAATCACATGTCGTTGAGCAATATTGGAGCTGAATGTCATATTACAAACTGTGCACTTTGTCTCTTTCAACCACTGGAACTTTGTAAGAGTTCCAGCGGTTGTGAAAACAGTCTTTCTCATAAATGTAAACCCATTTTTTTTGCCAGTAGGGGGAGACCTGCAGACACATTAGCACCCAACATGAACACAATGAAGGCAGAGAAAGCTGTGGATCTCCCTGAGTACGCCAAAACAAAGAGGTTTCAGCCCAGCTTGGAGTAAATAAAACTTTCCTCATGGTTTAAATGAAATTAACATTACACAGTCTCGAGTGTGTTTTTTATTGTGTAAATTTTAAAAAATAACACCTTTCCTCTCTTTCTGCATTCGTCCCCTCAGGAAAGAGACCTATGACGATGTGCACTGCGACAGCATTTACACCAATGATCATATATATGGCAACATGGAGGTATGGCAGGTTTTCTTCATTCATTCGTTATTTTATCATATGCATGCACGAAAGAAGAGAGTGATTCATTTGTTTCTCCTCCACAGGCCGATGGGGATGATGCCATATATGCCAACGTGTAACGTGTGAGAAAACAATCCGTCTAAGAAAACCTATGCTTGTTTCTGTATATAGCACAAAAACATTATTTTTCTCTCCTGTAATTTATGTGTGATTATTATTTTTTGGTTGAAAAGCTGTTCACAAATAACCAAACATTCAATGCACTTGTGCTTGCAGTTGCTGTGTCCTTGTTCATGTGATCAGATACCGTGTTGTGAGAAACCATTAAACTTTGTAATAACCTACTTGGGAGTGTGTTGCTAACTTCTTGTTATCGCCACCAGCTATCCAATAACAGCACATACTGCGTAGGTACACTGTCTTTAAAGTTTCCTCTTTACCAGGAAGGATTGCTTCATCAGAATTACATGCAAGAACTTTGTTGTCAGAGCAAATAGTTACATATTCAAGAGAAAAAATGTTTTAATGGCATAAAAACGGACTTGTAAGTTCAAAATATCTGCATGTGTGAAAAAGTCGTTGCAGCAACTTCACTCATTAATTAGCGATGAAAGTGAAATGATTTCATGTATTTTCAAGTCAGTGTGGAAAAACCCTGTGTGTCTAGAAGGTGTATTAATGCTAAATTGACAGGAAGCCAAAAGGGGAAGCTGGTCACATCTTGGCTGTTAGATAAGAGCAATGAAAGGATCAGACTCACTTGGTGACCTCGGTGCAAACCTCACACCTCAAAGCTGCCCTACTTTCAAAAACCCTGAGGCTTAACCAGCAACAGAGGCTATTTTTTATAAGATTTCTTGGAAGTGTTTTGCATTAAAAAAAGCTAATATCAGGAATCACTCACTATATAAGCCAAGAGCACAACATGCATCTTTAGTGGGTGCACAGACATGCATTAGAATGCTTTAAAAACAAATGAATTCACAGAAAATTAGATAAAAGGTATACAGTCCAGATTGCAGCACTTTCCTGAAAGGTTGGATAAATATAAAGAAAAATGACGGTGTGAGGAGAAAAAGAAATAACTGAGGGAGTGTATTTTATGTACTCAGAAAACTTGTTCCCACTTTTAGACAATCATACGTATAAAAGATGTAAAAGTCGATTCATTTAAATCATAATTTACATTAATCAAAGATTTAAAATCACACTGACCAACTGAAGATGCTGGATTAGATGACAGAAGCCACAAAACACACACAAGCTACCATTTCTGGTCTTTCTAAAGGACATTTTTAATGTTCTGTGTTGCCTAAGGGTATGACTCTTAATTTTCTATCTGGGCCTGTAGTTTCCTGTAGTCCATCAGCATCTCTCTGTTATAACACCAGAGCAAGGTGACAGTTACACCGATCAGGCATAACATTATGACCACCTGCTAATACTGTGTTGGTCCCCTTTATGTGCTCAAAAGTGCTCTGAACCATTGGGCATGGACAAGAGGACCTCTCAGGGTGTCCTATGTGGTCTGGAACCAGGACGTTGGCACTGGATCCTTTGGGTACTCTGGCTTGTGCAGTGGGGCCTCTGTCAATCAAACTTGTTCCATTGCATCCTGTTGATGCTTGATCAGAATGGGGTGTAGGAAGTTTGGAGGTCAACTGAACATCTTGGGCCATTGTCATGTTCCTCAACATGTTCGTGTTTGATGTTGTTTTTTCCATGTGGTGGGGTGCATTTTCCTGTGGGGATAGTCTAGTGATATTTGGGATTTCCATTTGCATGAGGGAGTGTGCTTGTCCTGGGACAATGTTTATCTGCATGTCTAAGTCTCATCAACAAGGATGATAAAATCCAAGGTTTTCCAGCAGAACACCACATAGTACCAATATGATCAATGTTATTCACTTCACCTGTCAGTGGTCATCATGTTAGGGCTAATCGGTGTATCTTTCAGCAGCTGGATTAAGATAATAAACTACATCAAACTTGTCTTTTACCGTGCAGAAAAAAAAACACTGGATGTATGTCATCTGGAAAATTATTAAGCTGTTTGCCTGCTTCCCATAAGAAGAAAAGGCTTTACAGTGTTTTTTTTCTGTGTTTACAACACACACACACAAATATCAGTAATACCACAAAAAGCAGACTACAAATGTATATGTCAGAATCAGAAATACTCTACAAGGGGTAACTGCTTACCTTACAGTTACTCCCATTCAAAGAAATACAAAAACTAAATAGATAAACATAAGAAGTAAAATATGTCCTAAAATATAAACACAAGTAGAAAAGTTTAAACATAAAATGTAAAATATGCACTGTACTAAGAAAAATAAGTGCACAGTGTAATAAATATTTATGGAGTTCTATTTGTGGTAATGAGCATTATTGATCTCCAGTGTAAAGTGAGAACAGAAACCTTTAACTGTTATCAATCATAAAGTTTGTCTTTATAAAGAAAACTGATTTTTTTAATGTATGCAGAGTTTTCATTTCAATATTTCCAACATTGGTAGTAGCGATAATTGCAATAACTGGATTGTCTGTTGTTATGTTACACCAACATTACTCGTAGTAGGATTAAAAGTGGTGTGTTGCTTTACTCATTAAAATACTATACACAACACTCACGAGTAGCATCAATGGAAACACTGTTTTTTTGTGTAGGAGAAAATTTTGTTTTATGGCATTTCAATTCTGAAGTAAAAAAGGTGGTCTAGCAGGAGCGTGCCCATGTTCCCATAGCCCTATATTCCCACAGCCCTATGTTCTTTACATTTCTAAGATTTTTTTTCAAAATTAGGCCCTATGTTCCCACAGTTCCCACATTTCTACCCCTGGTAGTTAGGGGTTCAGCACTCAATCCTGTGACTGAAGATTTGAAGGAGAGAGCTCGCTTCCAAACCCTCTCGAGCTCAACAACGCTACTCCAACATGGGGTTGCTGTGGAGTGACGAACCGCGTGGAAATACCTGCATTTTCCCTTCCTGTAAACAGGGTCTTAGAAATGTGAGACATGTGGAAACATAGGGCCTAATTTTCAAAATTTTCAGTGAAAAAAAAATCTTAAAATGTGGGATGATTGGGTTGTGGGAACTTAGAGCTGACCCCGGTCCAGCTGCATGGTGCAGTTAACTGACTGCAGATTCCCCTAAACACTTCTGCTTTGTTTTCCGCATTCAGTTTCCATTAAACGAGACAGACTGGCTGAGACTATCTTATTCCCTTTCCTGCAGAATCCACCTGTTAAGGATTTGTTTTGTGTTTTTTTAAGGTGGGCTTTGGGTAGGTGCAGGGAGTAAGCTCTAAAGTGTAAAATTATGTTTTTCATGCAGCTGCACATTCATTTGATACCAAACATAGAAAATCAGAAATGAAAGCCACAACTTCAGCTCTGTCACTGGTGAGGAAATGAAATTGAAAGTGTAAAAAAAGCATAAATGCAATAATAATGATAATAATTTTTATTTAAAAAAAAACATGTCAAGATGTACTTCTGTTGTTGTAGTTTTGCATACATAACAGTCATTTGTCCACCTCTGAATCCTTTTAATGGTTGAATGAATTAGCTTTCACTTGCAGTTCTTCTAAGATTCAAGGTGTTTGCTTATGCTTATTTATAGTCTCGCTTTCGTCTTCGAAATTGTGTGTCCAAATGTTTCTGATATTTATACTTCTACAGAACACAGAAGCCTCAGAGACACGACTGTGATCACTTTTTCACATGTCCAATATTCAACATGTTACTTTTAGCTCTTTCTCTTGGCAAAAAAATAAATACAGAAGAGATAAAACAAACAAACACATTTTTGAGGGCGTAAACACACTCAAACAAGCATCAAAATTTGCACACACATCAGAACTGGCGAAAAATTTGATGTTTTAGGGGAATTGCACATGTATGTAGCAAAATGGCTCAATAGTGCA
Organism: Dascyllus trimaculatus; assembly: GCA_024666655.1. Taxonomy (NCBI): domain Eukaryota; kingdom Metazoa; phylum Chordata; class Actinopteri; family Pomacentridae; genus Dascyllus; species Dascyllus trimaculatus. The sequence goes on along the minus strand of CM045451.1, from coordinate 9,374,302 downwards.
CTGCAAAAACTCAACATCTTACCAAGTTTATTCGTCTTACTTTTAGTCAAAATGTCTCAACCCACTTAATTTAAGATAAATTCACTTTAAAAAGCAACATTTCGGCAAGATGAAAGGAACTTGTTTTAAGACAAATTTTCACTTGTTCTATTGGCAGATTTTTTCCACTTGTTTCGAGGTAAAAGTGCCTTAAAATAAGTTTCTTTTTCTTGTTTCAGGAGGGGCATTTTTTCCAGTGTGCCCGATGCAATATTAAGAAAACTGAGCCCCTGAAGCACGTTTCAACCAGACTTACAAAATTTCATAGGCATATTTAGTATGTTAAGACGCCCAAAAAAGCCTCTTGCATTCATACCGGAAACTCAACAGGAAGTCGGCCATTTTGAATTAATGGTCAGATTTTTTAGCGAATTTTTTTGGAAATTTTCAACAGTGAACTCCTCCTAGGAGGCAAACAGGCCTCAAATTTGGGCAGTAGATACAACAGGCATTAGTGATCAAATATTTGAACACTCACCACCTGCCTGGTGGAGATAAAGGTGTGGATGAGTCATAACTTCCTCTAACTCAACTGCTCTCTATCCGAAGCCATACTCATTGGCACCCCCGACCAGGTCCTGTCATCCTCCATCACCACCATCACTTAAATATGGCCATTTCATCTGCTGTCACCAACGTCGGTGGGAGACTGGACCCTCACCTAACCCTTTGATAACCACATAAAACATCTGCAAATCCTGCTTCTTCCACTTAAGGAACACTGCCAGACTCCGCCCCTCCCTCACCGTATCTGATGTTGAGAAGCTCGTCCACGCCTTCATCTCCTCCAGGCTGGACTACTGCAATGCCCTCCTCATTGGGACTCCCAGCAAAAGTCTTCACAAGCTTCAACTAATTCAGAACACTGCAGCCAGGATCCTACTCAGAGTCAGAAAACACAAACACATCACCCCAGTACCTCGCACACTTCACTGGCTTTCCATCACTGCCAGAGTAAATTACATCACCCATCAGTGTATTTATGGAAACACGCCATCATACCTCAAAGAACTCCTCACCCAGCAAACCCCAACCCAGAACACACGCTCTGCACATCAAGACATTAAAGACCTTTCTCTTTAAAGAGGCTTTTAACTTACTTTAAGTACTCCTTTTAAATTTTCTTTGTACTGTTCCTTTTTATTGTGTGCTGTAGTATTTTGAGATTTCTCGAAATGAAAAGTGCGTTATAAATAAAATGTATTATTATTATTAAATTTTTCAAAGGTTATTAAAATGTTCCGCAAAAGTGGCCGTAGTGGCCCTTGGAATTTTGGCATTTTGGGTCGGGGTTAGGGGTTTAAGTTAGTATCTCAGCTGCACATGACCAAATCCGGCCTATATGTCATATATATGTATATATATGTATATATATATATATATATATATTTATGTATATATATATATATATATATATATATATATATATATATATATAGAGAGAGAGAGAGAGAGAGAGAGAGAGAGAGAGAGAGAGAGAGAGAGAGAGGATGCAGTTGGACAAGTTTGATTGACAGAGGCCCCACTGCACAACCCAGAGTACCCAAAGGATCCAGTGCCAACATCCTGGTGCCTGACCCCATAGGACACCCTGAGAGGTCCTCTTGTCCATGCCCAATGGTTCAGAGCATTTTTGAGCATATAAGGGGGACCAACACAATAATAGGCAGGTGGTCATAATGTTATGCCTGATCGGTATATAACATATTTACATGCACTTTCAGTTATACAACAGTAATGCATGCTCTCAGGTAATTGTATTTTCTTGATGACTGAATAGTCTTTGTATATTATTTTAACAGATCTCTAGATTTCTAAGAGATAATTTAATGATGCAATGTTCAAAGGTTCATCAAGACATTGCCAAATTTAATAAACTTCCACATTTACAGAGTTGGCTGCTATTGTTTACTTCAGTTTTATACACAGTTTCTAATGAAAGACTATTAGTAACAGCAACAACATCCATCTTTTTACTCTTTATTTTGGGCGCAGTCTCTACATTAAACATCACATTATGAGCAATAATTTAATCTCTGCATAGAAACTGAAAAGAAAGCATAAGTTTCAGCTCCAGCACACATGACATAAAAGGTCAAATATATTGCGAAAGACAAGAAAATTCTATCAGTAAAATGCAGGTATACCCAAAATTTGTCAATGATGCCCCACTTCTGTCTTTTAAAATAAGATTATCCAGATCCTTTCCCCAGAAAACAGAACTTCAGTCATGAGAAATTATTGCAAAACTAGTGTTAATGTCAAGACCTCGATAAGTATCATTTCCTGTGTCACTCAGTGGTGCAACACAGCACTAACAGTGGCAAAACACACCATGAAAAACAAGAAGAGGGGCCCACACCTTGTGGCAACCAATAACGTCATAATTTTGGCCATTTTAACTGTAATAAAGCCAATAATGTAATAAATTGCCAATAATGTAATAAAGTTTTTGAGCCAATAATGTACATAATACTCTTCAGGTTGTTTTTTTTTTTACATTTGTAAATGTGTTAATGTTCTATGTTATATATGGGAGTTAAGTGCCCTTATAGTGCCAGTCCAGGTATTTAAATACAGTTTTAAGTAAGGACTGAATTGTTTTTCCTTGAGAAATGTCTAAAAAAAGCTTTCCTGAAATGTTTACCGAGAAAAAAAAATGAGGTAAATTAATCTGACAATGCAACATTCAACAGAGATACTGGCGTGAAATTATGAATTTACATATCAAAGCAAACAAACAATATTCTAAGTAAAGATTTGTACAACAAATAATTCTCAACTTGGCTCTTACAACCATAATTAAGAAGAATTAGAGCTACATGTGACGTATCCTTGATGAATGAATTTGACGACTATGCCATCCTCTATACCCAGGGCCGTCAACAGACTTGCTGGGGCCCGGGACAAAAAAGCATTGATACGGGACAATTCTTGAAAACTCCAGATGAAGAAAACATGTTCAGAACTAATATTTTAATAATATTCTCATCTATCTGGTAAATTCAGTGAGGTTTGGGGAAGTCAAATAAAAGATGGTGTGGTTTTCTATGGTTAGATTAGTCTGCATTGCCAGACCATTCTGTAGCACTAGCACAGCGCAGTGTAGAATGGTCTGACTGCACCCTATTTGTAATCAGTATGAAACTGGAGGAAAATATGCTTATTTGTGCTTCTTTCAACCAATCACAACTGTCTTAGGTGGTGCTGAGTGGCGGTATCCCCTCAAAATAGTGATGAGGACATTGTTTTGGTGGTATATTCACACGCAGGAAAGCGAAAACTGTCATTAAAATGGATAATTCGCAAAAAAAATGGTAAAATACCAGGACTACCTTATTGCAAGATCCAAACTTTCATCGAAATTTAGCTCGGAAGATATTGTTTCCTGTACTGAAGGGAGGTTTTGATAGCAGAAGGAAAGGAGAAAGTTACTTAAAATGTGCCACCAATGGCAGGCTTATACCTGCAATCTACATCTGGTGAGTCAGGTTAACTAAACACTAACCAACAGTAATTATATGTCTATAACACAAATCCTGGTCTCCTTTGTGAATCTGAGAATTGCTACAGAAACAGCAACTCCTGGATCACATTTACATTCTGCCTGACATGTCACTTCTTCTGTTGTTGCTGAATGTTGGACTTAAGTTGTGTGTCAACACAAGACAATATCAATATCAAATGCCCAGACTGAAAGAGCCACACTTGCTTTGCAGACACCCCTCACTTCACAGTAAGAGAATCTATTTAGTGCAAAAATGCATTCCAGAGTTCAGTCAATGCTAAAGTGGAACTTCAGCAGTTGGAATCGAACAAATCAAGTGAGGTTTTGTTCCACGCTTTAGCACAAAGATCCAGTTTAATGTCTGTACCTCACTGTAGCTCAGCTGAACTGGCTTAAGATGGAAATGTCAGACAAGATCCGGTCTTGGTTGGAGTATGCCACGCTGCTGAGGCCTTGTTTGAATGTGGATTGTCATTCCCTTCTCCATCTCTCACATTAAAGCTGCCCTACACTTTAAAGAAACCCTTAAAAGAGCAACCAGAACTGAAAACAGGCCCGACTTTAGTCCTGAATTAACTTATGAACCAAGCAAACCTTTCCTTGTCTGGCTTTTGTAAATTTCTGCAACAATTAGCCTTTAAATAAAGAATAAATTGAACTCTACTCTGTTTTTTTTGTTTGTTTTGCAGTTTAGATCACCTAGGAGAAGCTGTGCATCCTTTCTTCTTTCTTCCTGTTGTCATGCATCCTTCAAACCAAGACACACAGGCGTGAACATGTGCACAAAACAATGCACAATACAGAAATGGCTTTTCAAAATAAAAGTTCCAAGTGAAATCTAGTTTTTGTCCTATTTTGTATAATCCACATTTGCATATATATTGTCCATGACATCCATACTTTGGTCCATTTCATATGTTGGGGCCTGCAAAAGACAGAATTTGGGTTAAAAAAAGATTAGCTTTAGTGGTGTCCTAAAAGCTACAGTCTTCTCATCATATTAGTGGGCATATTGTACCTCAACATTGATGTAAACAGGCTCATCGATGGCTTTCAGATCAGGAAGTTCCTTGTCTTTTTTGTCAGATACCTGATCTCTAAAAAATCAAAAACAGACAAAAATACCTGTTTAGATTCTAGTTTGATCAGAAATGTGTCATTTTGTCCTGAATTTCTGAACTTATCTGGGAAAAAGCAACGACAAACTTCTGTCAGGACCCTTACGTCTGGTGCTTCCCATACATGTGAATACATTTTTATATAAATAAATAATAAAATAATAATAACATCATCATGTGATTATAAAACAAACCTTTTGGGTGGGTCCGATGATGTTCTGCTAAAGTTTGCATAATATCCAGACTCCTTCCTTTTGAAATTCTGTGACCTGAGAAAACATGGTTTGTTGTCCGTTAAAAGAATGTTTATTTTACAGATTTATTTCTGTATTTGTGCCACACAGAAGAACATCAATAAAATCATAAAAATACACAGTGAATTTCTATTTCTGACATAAAATAACAACAAAAATCTTTAAATATGAACAACAATTGAAAGAAAGCCTTAATTTTGTTGCTGAATTTTTTTAATTTTTCATTTAACTGAGGAAACTATACTCTTGTGTGAAAATATTCCTAAAAGGAGTTACAATTAGTGATAATTAACAGAAAAAGAAACATCGGTTCTGTATCAGTGCTGTTATCATTATACATGGAAAAGTTTATTTATTTCACCATTTTTATATATATATATAAGAGGCACTTTTTCGTTTTTACAAATGTAAACATTATTCATTAAACATTCAAAAGTCAAGAAATATGCATAATCTCATGTAAACTTAAATTAATTGTGGAAAATTACTGTACTTTTTAAGATGTTTATTTCTCATTACTTTTTTTTTGTTCCATGTGCTACATTACCTTTTTTTAATAGTGGTTCAGTCACGAAGAAATTTGCATTAAAAAAACACATGTACAGCATCCCTAGGCGGTTAATAACGTATGAAATCAATCTGATATAAATAGCTTATCTTTACACAAAGGTAAAAGGCTTCGAGGTGTCAAACCCGGCACGTGCATATGGATATAGATTCTGCAAAGTGAAGCTCAAGTGAAGTGTGAATCACACATTTGTGACCAAAGGGGGAGTTTAAAATGTCTTAGAGCAAAGATAACACCGTGTGACAGTTTGCAAAAAATCAAAAAGGGACTTTACCGTTTGTGTCTCTTGCAAAAGAAAAGCCCAGCTACAAGAAGGACGATCAGAAGTGCAGAAACTGGTACAATGATGGCCGCATAGATCCAGGTTGAAGTGTCCTTTGCTGTGAGGGAGTATAGTTGCAGTCTTTTCAGTGAATGAAACCGAAATACAGATTTTGACATTTTAAAAATTAATCTGAGACAAACTCTTAACTTTTTTTCTGTGACCTGCACTGTGATAAATGGAAGACTTGACAACTTAGTAAAAATAAATAAATAAATAAATACCGGTACATAAAAATTATTTATGACAGTTTTCAATATGATTACATTTTTACACACTGGCAATTTTAACAAGTGAAATAACAAACCTGGGTTTTCGGTGACTGATGTTGTGCCTGGCAATGTGGAAGAAACATGCAAGGCATTAATTACATTTTGGTCAACAAGCAGATATTTAAAACCATAGTTTCAAAAAGCTTTACTGAAATTCTGACCGTTCACAAAAATGGAGACGGAGTGGTGGTCGAAACTGTAGGGTTTAGGCTGTGTGTAAACCCTCACGTACATCCCTTTCACATCTTCCCTGATGTTGAGGATCTGGAGGGAGCAGTCTCCGTTGGTTGCGTTTCCAACCAGCCTGGTCTTATTTCTGTACTTCTCCTTCACACACTTCTCATCTGAGTGGAAAATGAAGGCTTCTATGTTCTTGTCTTTCCAACTGCAGTTACTCCTTCCAGGAATTTTCCAGTAAACAATGACATTTTCAGTGGGTTTGGTTGACGGATGGGTGAACGAGCAGTTTATGGTTAGATTTGAGCCTGGTCGTACGACATGTGTTCTTGTGACGTTTATAGTCCAGCTCTCACCTGTGTTCAAAACCAAATCAGAAATTTAAAGTTCACATTCCGAAAGCTCAGCTCAACACAAATGCAGCAGCTCAATAATCCACCCACCTTCTGAACAGGAGGCCAGAATCAGGACGAGACTGAGGCCAATCAGCTTCATCTGAGCGAGAAATCCCAGCAAGATATTCTGAGGTGAACACACACAAGTTCAGCTTTACAGTCTGTCAAACTGACCACTGACTGGATCAAGTAGATACTCGCTGTGAGGGCCACCCAGAGGAGGTTTTGTGCTTTGTTGTGCTTCGTCATTGTATCTATGATCTCAACACTGAATTTCTCTGGGTGTGTTTCCTGTTGCATGATGATGGTGGTGGATTAAAAGAAGAAGAAAAAGGGAAGTTGGGACAGAAAAGTGAACCCTACAGTGTCTCCTCAGTAGTGTATGGTATGGGCTTGTCATGTCACTTAAAAATAAACCTCCATGGGACAGTTTTTACACCTTTCTAAAACATTAACAGTTCATTTTTTTGTTCACACTTGTCAGAACAGCAACACTTCAGCATGACATGAGGATTCTGCAGAGGTTTTTTTTATATACCCAGTGAGGTTGAATCCATCACCTTTATACAAGTACTAAACCACATGTTACCTATTGAACGAAAAAGATGGAGTTGCACAAGTGATCACCAATCCTGCTCATGTGGCCTATGAAGAAAAAGAGATGAACTATAATGTCCTTGAATCATGAGATGTGAGTAAAAAGGAATGTTTTAGTCACATGCTTGGCAACAAAAAGGTGGGAATATAACTTTGTGTTTCAGTAATTGCATTTATTCATTTGTTTCAGATATAATATATATAAATATGCAATAATATCTGGACATTATAATGAATTTAATTGGTTCTATTAGTGATTCTATCAGTTTTTAATTGTGATATTTTAGAAAACACAATAATTCTGAAATAGTTATGGCCACTCAGACTCATACCAGATGTCAAACACTGCAGTTAAGTACTGCAAAGTAAATAGATCGGTTGAGTGGACGAGGAAGTGACCAGATATTGCAAAATCTAGGACAGGTGTGTTGCAACTTGATGCTCATCAAGTTCAGTGAAAGGCTTGTCAGTGCTGCCAACCGTTCCTTTACTCCCCTGCAGCTTCTGTTCAGCGCTTTCACAGTGAATCCACTGCAACGTCATATATGAGCACTTATCCTGTCGCAGTTTTACCCACTGTGGGTTCATTTTTCACTGCAATATGAAGTCCTGCACCTTTATGGAAGCAACACAACCCCGACTAGAAGTAAAAATTTAAAAATGTCAAAAATGCAGCGGAGAAAAGTATTTAACATGTACAAGTGCTCTCGGGTGTTACTGATACCGGAAACAATGATAGCTCTACGTGCTGCGGATATTTATATACTTCATGTCCACAAACTAGGTGTTTTTAACACCCTCTGAACATCATAACCTAGAAGGATGTTTCACCATGTTAAATATAAATCTTGCAGCAACTAGCTGACATCTTACTCCTCTGCATACTGTTTTTGAGCCATGCTACATTCATTTCATTGTACAAGTATGTTTTGTCATCCACCAGTGGTACCAGTACTGAGGACTGAATGGTGGTTATAAATACTATATAGATATTTTTCTTTTTAAAAATGTGTTTCCATGCTTTCTTCCTATCTGCTCGGTGTAAACACAGCCTGCAGTTCAGCTGAAAAATACCAGAATTTTTGTTACATGACTGCATCAGCTTAATTTCTTGGCAATTTTTTAAAAAGATGTAGAATTAAGTAATTTTGAGGTAATATCACAATTGTAAGCTAACGCCAAAACTTAGCTTACAATTGCAAATGCAGGTTAATATGTGACTTGCATTTTCTATCTGCAAGTCACATATGATTAGTCAAATTACCAAAAGTTGAAATGTTTTCTGTTTCTGTAGTTTCTGGCTCTGATGAATTGTGTAATGTTGGCGGCAATTTTAAAGAAAACATGCTTTTGGGTGTACAAAGGTAAATAAAATCAATTTTGTGTCTCAACTGAAGAATAAGTTTGCATTTTTCAAGACTGAACCTAATACAGTGTTTTGTCTGTACATGCTTCTACTTGACAGAGGTTTTGATGGCTTGTTACTCCACACACTTTGGATGAAATAAATAAGATGCTGCAGAAGTCTGAGTGACACAAATGGTAACTTGCATTTTTGTGTCTTTTTAGAACCTTTTTCCTGAGAAGGGAGGCATGGTAGCATCAGCTGAACCGTACAATGTACACCGATCAGGCATAACATTATGACCACCTGCTTAACATTGTGTTGGTCCCCCTTATGTGGTCAAAAATGCTCTGAACCATTGGGCATGGACAAGAAGACCTCTCAGGGTGTCCTATGGGGTCTGGAACCAGGACGCTGGCAGTGGATCCTTTGGGTACTGTGGCTTGTGCAGTGGGGCCTCTGTCAATCAAACTTGTTCCACTGCATCCTGTTGATGCTTGATCAGAATGGGGTGTAGGAAGTTTGGAGGTCAAATCAACATGCTGGGTAATTATCATGTTCCTCAGGCCAGTGACATTTGGGATTTCCATTTGCATGACGAAGTTGCTTGTTGGGGGACAATGTTTATTTAGGTGTCTAAGTCTCATCAACACGGATGGCAAAATCCAAGGTTTTCCAGCAGAACACCACATAGTATCAATATGATCAATGTTATTCACTTCACTTGTCAGTGGTCAGAATGTTATGGCTCATCAGTGTATGTTACGAAAGAAATTTGCTCCAGTTTGTGGTTAAAAAAAGATTTGGGACCTCTAGTGGTCAAATAAAGACATTAAAAGCTTAGTCCAGCTGTCAGTGGTCATAACACTGTGGCTGATCAGTGTATATTTAAACCATTTGAACCAACCTATAGGAAGAAAAAACATTGCTGCAGGCATGAAAATAAGAAATACTGTCATTAATACTTCCACTGTGCACATTTGTGTTTGATCCTTCAACCTTCTTACATTTTTGGTAGTTTATTTTCACATTCTATACAACAAATGCCACCTCCTGTCAGCTGACCTTCAGTCGGAAGTTGCGAAGTGCTCGGCCAGTGACCCCTGCAGGAATCATTTAGTCTGTTCAGTTGATTATGCATGCCTATTTTATTTTTGCTCTTTCTTGCACCCTGCAATTAATTTGGGCCACTTTAAGAACTATTCCTGGGCTTCTTATTTCTCGATGTCCACTTCAGCAAAAGCAAGCAATCAGACTTTGTTAATTCAATCTGAAATACAAACCACATTCAGACAGACTGGATAAGTCACTAACATATTTATCTAGCCCATATTTAACCTAAAAAAACATGCACTGTAACTAACAATCACATCTCCTCCATCTACAGCAGGGGTCTCAAACTCCGGTCCTCGAGGGCCACAATCCAGCATGTTTTAGATGTTTTCCTCTTCCAGCACACCTGATTCAAATGATCAGGATTGTTATCAGGCTTCTGCAGAGCTTCAGGATGAGCTAATCATTTGAATCTGTTTCTGTTCTGTCTGCAAATGATAAGAGTGAGCGACCAAAAATGACTATTTGGCCTACTTATTTGTTGTGGAATAAAAATAGTCTCAGCCTTTCCACCCCAGTTGTCTGGCTCCGCCTAAACTTTAATCCAAGTAATGAAAAACCTCGTCTGATTGATTTGTTTTGGAGCACAAGTTTGTCAGATCCTTCCGGAGAACTTGATGTTTCTGAATAACTCCACTAGATGGAGCGAGACGTGCTCGCAAAACTAGTGAACTTTGGTACTTTGAGTCCGGACTCCACCTGGAATGTGGGTCAAACTGGGAAATCCAAGGTGCAGTCATATGACTCCCGGATGGCTGAGCGAGAATCCACAGAGCAGGAAATGTTTTCCTGAAACTTAACTCGGAGGGGTTTTGGTGATCTGGACCGATTAGGAATCAGTGTTTGCTGGTTTCAGCTCTGGGGAAATGCGTTTTGGGAAGAGACGCGTTGTTCATTGCGCTTTTGGATACAGCGGAACGATGTGACACTCGGTTCTCTGTTGTTATTCTGTGGATGTGGCCCAACTTTTCTTTACCTGTGCGCGGTGTGGTCGCGAAAACTCAGATGGCAGACCTAAAAAACGGGAATCCGCGGCGGGCAGCGGGAGAGGAGACGAGCTCCGGCCGCTCTCAGAGGAGAGTCGCATCGGTCAGCTCTCCGGCTCTGTGCGCCGCGCGTCTCACCTTACCTGGAGTCATGGACGCAGAGGGGCGGGTGGACGAGTCCAGACTGAGGATGCACATCTTCAAAAACGGTCTATCTAACTGTCTGTCTAGTTGAATATCCTTTTTTAGGCTGCAGTTGTACTCAGGTCTGCAAATTTTAAGCAAGACACATTTAACTTAATGCAACCTGGTGGATTTTTACGCACCAGTTTTGCCTTTTCATGGTGCAGATGTCCTTATAGGAGGGAAAACAGTGTGTTAAAGTTATAGTGGGTATTCGTGGCTTTATTGGAGGGACAAATGCACATGTTTGAAATCTACACCTATGTTTGGGTACACCCAAAGTGTATACAATTGTTAGATGAACTGCTGCAATGGCAGTCACCATTCTCAGTAAAATAGCATTTAATTGCAAATCTCATGCTTTGCACCTGCATGATGGCTTCCAAGTTTAAATGCCTATAATATGGCAGACTTTATCTTCATTCATACAGTGGTGAAACAGGTGCTTCATTTAAGTAAAAGTAAGTCCTGCATTCAAATTTTAGTGAAGTACAAGAATCTAATTGTTAATGGAAACATGTATGAAAAGTAAAAGTACTCAATGTGCAGCAGTAAAATGGTCCCTGACAGTGTTAGTGTTACTGTTATATATGATGTTTTTTATATTACTGTGACATTAATGCGTATGTTGACTTTTACTGCTGTAGCTGTGAATGATTGAGCTTAATTTTAATACTTTACACACTGTATCTACAGCAACACATCATATTCTATAAGATCATTAGAAGCTATATGGGAACCACATATCTCTAAATCATCAGCTCAAACTAAAACAGCCCTGTATTCGTATTTATGGCGATGCATTTTCCATCTAAACCGGGTTTATTTTGCCTAGCAATTGGGAGAATGTTTGCAAACCATGTCACTTTAAACCACCACTTTTTTCTTGCATCAAGCAGTTTTTGCAGGACAGAAAAGTTATAAAAAAAATTGTAACCTGGCTGAAGCTGTCAGACGCATGTGGTGGAGTAAAAAGTGCCAGGTATACCTCTGAGATGTAGTGGAGAAAAAGTAGAAAGCTCTGTGAAAATGGCAAATACTCAAGTTAAGTGCAAGAACCTTGAATTGACGTACTTGAGTAAATGTATTGAGCTCCGTTTCACTTGCATGAAACATGAAGCATTTGTCAGTGATTACGTTTTAACTTAATCCCTCAAAGACTAATGATTTCGAGGGTCACAGCAGGGCAAAAATAAATCATAACTAATCCCTTTAATGCCCATTTAGAAGCATGAAGTCTTTACGAATCCAGAGACTTTAACAGTTTAAAGGGTTATTGTACCTTTTTGTATTGATACAGTATTCAGCAGCTCACCAAGAACACAGTAATGATGAGGACTATGATTGTTCTGAGAGGATTACATCTGTTGATTCCTGTTTGCATGAAAACTCATAAATTTTTATGCATTCGGAAATTTGCCGTAATTAGATCTCTAGAGCTTAATATTAAGCATGTGGCAGGAGAATATTCCTGTGTTATTTTTGCTGTGCTGTAAGAGTTGAGTCCAGATGCATCAGTGAATCGACTCCATCGACACTCACACAGATGAAGTCAAGTGATGCTTTGCTTCAGGACGTCAGCTCTTCTCTAAAATCAAACATTTCATTGTGCATCAGGGCCTCCCCGGAGCAACGAACTGCAGCGTGACTACACAGACATCGTTTAGAGATGAGAACAACAAGAAAGAAATCACATGAGATTCAACAGACAAAAAAATACTCAGCGAAGTGTGTGAAGATTAGCGTTCCAGCAATGGCTTCAGTGTTATGAGACACAAAATCTAGACATTCTTATTGGCCAAGTTCCTTCCTGAAGCAAAGCATCACATTGAATCAGTCATCTATGAGCAGGAATGTGGAAACTCACCCTCCTTTTTCTGCGGCCCTCTGACCTTTGCGCACATTCCTTCCCTACAAAACATGGAAAACAAAGATTGAAGTAAACCTGCAGAGCGAGACATTACATAAGACATCTCAAATCCCCATGTCAAAATCCGGTGAATGGAGGCGAAAGTTCACATTTTAGAAGGTGGATCAGCAATGTTTTGACGAAGACTTCATCTCTCTGCTCCATTTTCATTTCTAGTCAGGGCTTGTTTCAGCTCAGCGTTTTTACTGAATGATAATAGCTCACTTAACTTCTCAGCTTGACAAACAGCTGATCAAACATAGCTTGTTTCAATTAGAACTTTTAGCCAAGGTGAAGTCAAATCTCTCTTAAAGAAGAAAAAAGATTCATGCCTTTAGTAAAACTTGGTTAGATTATTGTAATTGTCAGTTGTCTTTGCAGCAACTACAAAATGCATCTCCTCTCCTCAGCTGGCTTTATGTCCATTTCAGGACTGATTCATAGATGTTATTGTCAGTTTTTTTAGGTTTTAAATGGGTTGGACGCCACCTTATTTAGCAGAACTCTTGCTTCTTCATTCTCCGGCGAGAGGCCGAGCAACCAGATGCTCTAAGATGCACAAAAATAGAGGCAGTCGAGCCTTTGCAGTGGCTCTGAATCTTGGGAACAGTTTACCTTTTATAGTAAGAACTGCTTAGACTTTAGCGACTTTAAAGCCGCTGAAAACCCACCTCTTGACTCCCTGACATGACCTTTTTTTGGGTTATAGCTTTTTATTTGATTATTTATT